>JAAGEH010000307.1:42781438-42813620 GCA_011751065.1 Lasiurus cinereus
GAGAGAGAGAGAGAGAGAGAGAGAGAGAGAGAGAGAGAGAGAGAGAGAACTATTGATTTGTTGTCATCCTACTTATTTATATACCCATTGGTTGCTGCTTGTATGTGTTCTTATCAGAAATTGATCCCATAACGTTGGTATATCGAGATGATGCTCTAACCAACTAGCTACCCAACCAGGCCTATATAGTAAAGTGTTATTTGACTCTTCAATTCATAAAATAGCTCTAGGATTCATGAATTTAAAGTGCACATTCTCTGATTCACTCATCACTAATTTCCTAAATTTTTATTTTCTATAATATCAACAGGCAACCCTGCTGGGTCCTATCACAAAAAAATAGATCAGGACAATTACAGAAAGCTCAGGTTTGGTCAACTCTATTTCCTCTCAGCCTGATCCTTGTTCTAACTTTTATTTTATAAGGCCATAGATAAAATGTTTTAATACAACTGGAATGACTCCAGACACATTCTTCTATATCAGTCCCATGGGAAGAGAATATCGTAAAAATGAATTTAAGGAGCCCTGGCAACTCCTGCAGAAAATAGATCCTTTGCAGCATTTTATTATGAAAGTTTCTCAAGCAAATAGCAAAGTTGAAGAACTTTTATAATGAACAGTCATTACTAGATTCCAAAATTAACATTCCCCTGTAAATGCTTTATCAAATGCCGATTCATCTATCCATTCCTCTATCCAATCACTAATCCATCTTATTTTGGATGTACTTCAAAGTAAATTACAGACATTAGTAAACTTCTTCCTAAATTTCTCAGCATGTGTATAATTAACTAAAGATCTTTGGCTCAAGTGCTTTCTTGACTCATATTAATGATATTTCTGAGCCAAAGATATGTGTATGTAGGTGTGTGAGTATACTTGATAGTGCTTTACAAAAACCCAGGGCTATACTAGGTACTCTTCTTAATGTTATTATATGTACCACATATATAAAACAACTTGAACTACCAATCCTAAAATGTAATTTGAACAATGCATCCAGTTACTAAGTTTCCTCAAAATGGTTTTTAAAATTAAACTTCTGGTTATTACCTTGCAGAAGGGTTCATTTTATAATCAAATTTTATAATTACAGAATATCTGCTTTAGGCAAGGTTTTCTCACGTTTGTGTTTCTGATGGCATTTTCTTTTCAGACTGTAAAATTCCCTCTTAAATTAATAGCATCTCAAGACAGCAGGCAGAGTGTTGGTGTGCAAAGACAGAAATAGGGTGTGAGAAATATGTTCGAATGCGACAGACCTTATTAGACATGCCCTACTAGTCTACAGACTCAGTTGTTCATCGTGTGACAGAGCATGATTTATTTTTTCCAATCAAGGTAGTCTTGAATTTCAAAATCCATTAACACTCTAATTAATCAAAGCATTATGGTTTTGAATAATTTATGTAATAACGCAATGGCAAGGAGGGAGTAAAGTGTTAAATCCCATGTGGGCCAAGGAGACTGAAGGAGTCAAGAGGCCAAATTTTGTGAGCAGAGTCATGTTCAAATTATTCAACAGCTAGTTCTGCAGTCACTGTCTAAGAAGGGAAGGTCCAGCTGGTAAACCTGATGGTGTCCTGTGGGAACGCCTCCCACATTTTCCTTCCTGGATGATAAAGAGGTCTGGATTACACTGAGGAAAGACAACAGGGGATAATTGGGGGACTTGGAACATTGTATCTTTCAACACAATGAAAGTATTTCAACCTCAAATAACTGGTTTGGCTGTCACAGTGTATTTGCCAGTTCTGCTTTTTAGGTGAAAATCAAAACAATATGCTCAAGAGTTGAAATACACTTCTACCAAAGTTGGGAGCTTTGTGAAAGAAAGCTTGTTGCTCTTGGGACTATTGTTGCTCGTATGCTCCTGGCTCCCTCTTGGCATCCATGCATTCTCCCATATAGCACATGGACATGCAGACCCCATACACAATGTACTAAAGGACTTCAGTGGGAAAATGCAAACTAAGTTAGCCTTATGCTGGCTTGGACCTGGCTAAACGTAGAAATGAAACTCTGGACACTAGTCCTGATTTTAGCTCTACTGAAACTTCAGCTATACTTCCACTATGACTGGACTACAGGAAATGGGACTTTGGAAACCTCAGGGTGTAATTCAATGGAATTAAAGCTTCTACCATATTGCATCCTGCCATGCAAGTCTCAGAATCTGTTTTTGTTTGTGTTTTTTTTTTTCCTGGGGATAACATAAGAACTCCACCTCCAGCAGAAACAGGAGGAGATGACCTCCTCTCTCAGCCTGTAATAATCCAAAAATAGACCAAAATAAGTTTCAGTTAATCTTGATGTTGCTTGTTATAACCTTTGTATTTGCTATTGCTATCAATTAAAAATAAATAGGAGCTTATTAAGTGAATCAGAAGCGGTAAAGCTACCTCAGCAAAAACTAAACAAAACAAAACAAAACTCCAGTCTCCTGAAGTGTTGTTTTCATGTTGGAAATAAGAAAGTCCAACTCTCCACTGCTCTAATGCTCATCCTGCAAGCTGCACTGTACCAGTTTTATTTTCTGCTATTGCCTTCTAGAAGGCAAATCCTTTGAATATATTTTACCCAAAATTGGACATACACACACACACACACACACACACACACAGAGATAGTTGTCTTATTGTTATTTGCAGAATTAACTATTACATTTGTTTATATATTTTTTGGAATTCATGTGAGGAATGAAATACTGAAGACCAACCAAAGAGACCCAATCATATCAACCACAAATAACAAAAATCCTCTCCTAATAGAATTGAGAATAATTTAGTAGATCAAACAAATTATATGGGTATTCTGATATCTGTCTTTCCATATCTCCCTCTACCATCTATTACCTATCTATTCATCATCCATCCATCCCTAGCTATCTAGGATCTATCTATCTGTCTATCAAAAATTATTATCTATCTATTTATCCAACAGAGAGACAGTAGGAGGAAGAAGTGAGGAAGTTGAGGAAGTGAGAAAGAGAGAGAGAGAGAGAGAGAGAGAGAGAGAGAGAGAGAGAGAGAGAGAAAAATAAAAAAAAAAAAAAAAACAAGAAGGTGGGGGCGGAGGAGGAGGAGGAGGAGGAGGAGGAGGAGGAGGAGAGACTAATCAACTCCTGGGAACACATGTTTAGGGGGGAGTAGACTTAGAAAATATTAATATTAATATTCAGAGGAAGGAGCTTCTACTAAATCTATCAGTCTCTCTTTGTCAGACCAGGCTGCAGCTCTATCTCCATACCCCTATGTACTCACAATCTGCACTTTCCCTTTTAAAATGAATTACTTAGTGCCCTTTAATATATCAGATTGCTCTGATAAGAAGAAAGTAATCTTTTAAAATTTAATTTTAGAGGTCAAATTAAAAAAATGGTAGCCATAGACCAGTATAAAGTTGAGCTTCAGATATAACACTATTTTCAAAGTTCTTCTGTGTTAAGAAATTCTTCAGAATAAAAACACAAATATTATAAGGAGTCTTTATTTGAGAGATGGAGAGAGGGCACAGAGGGAGCAGTGATCATAGCATTAGAAAAAAGGAAATTTTACTAAGGTATATAAGAGGAGTTTCATAGCAACCATTACTGCCTGAACCCTGGTAGATTAAGAAATAAAACAAATGACCAATATTCTGGAGAAGAAAGATGTGAGAGAGTATTCCAGTGATTGAAAATGAACCTTTATTTGTTCAAAATTTCTCCCTGCTACATTTATTTCAGAAATATGGATAAAACTTAAGTTGCCCATGTGAAACATTATTCTGGCAAACATTCACTACCAGCTGGAATTGGCATGAAATTGAATCTCATTTACCCTCTCTAGTCTTGGAAAATACATGTAGGTTAAGAGTAGCACATAGTTGTGAAGGTATTGGTCTATTGCTTATATTAATGTTATTCTTGCTTTAAATATTTATTATTTAAATTATGTATTATATTAATGCAATTTTCATAAGGCATTACCTTGACCAAAGGAATCTAAATTACATTGACTCTAAACACACACAACTTTCTCAAATGTATGCAAAGTAATATTAATCACATTTAGGAGAGAGCATCAGAAAGATTAAATGCATAATCATTTTATGTCAGAAGAGTATTTTACTACACTTACATGGAAATATGTATGGACTACTATTGGTTAATAAAAATCTAGCATAGTTTCTGAAATTTTAAACAAAGCATATATTTTAATTATATACTCTATATAATTCCTATTCCTTTAAATTATTTTAAACAAAATTTGACAATCTGTTGAGCTTCAGTTTTGTTTTGATTTTTGTTAATCCTCACCTTAAGATATTTTATCCCGCTGATATTTAGAGAGAGTGGGAGGGAGGGAGGAAGAGGAGAAAGAGGATGAGAGAGAGAAACAATGATTTAAGAGTGACACATCGATTGGTTGCCTCCCACACACACACTCAGATGAGGGCCAGGGGTCTAACCTGAAACCCAGGTATGGGCCCTTAACCAGGAATCAAACCCACAATCCTTTGATGTGTGGGTCAATGCTTTAATAACTGAGCAACACTGGCCTGGGCAAGCTTCAGTTTTCTAATCCGTAGTAAATAAATGCTTCTCTGAGAATAAAACAAAAAATGCAGTTAAAGCATTTGGCCTCCAGTAGGTACTTTCTTATCCTTTATATCTCTATAACATTTGGGGTCCTTATTTTATGGCCTATTGTTCAGTTCATCATGAAAAATTTTCTGGAGATATACAACAAAAACTTTGAAGACAGCCGAGACCGGTTTGGCTCCATGGATAGAGCGTCGGAATGTTTTGAAAGATCCCGGGTTCGATTATGGTCTGGGGCATGTACCTTGATTGCGGGCACATCTCCACTGTGGTGCGTTCAGGAGCGGCTGATCGATGTCTCTCTCTCATCGATGTTTCTGACTTTCTATCTCTCTCCCTTCTTCTCTGTAAAAAAATCAATAAAATATATTTTAAAAAAACTTTGAAGAGAGTGTTTTCTGTTTAGAAAAGGCCTAATATGAAAACAAAAATAGAACAATAACACAAACTGAACAGATGTTGCAGATTTCTGCAAGATATTCCAAACTCAGGTGTTGTTACCATGAATTTAGGGAGATGTATTTCCGTAAATAGTAAAAGTCATCGAGGCCTATCTGCCAGCAATTCAGGAATTTTAAGATGTCTAGAGCCTATGCAATTAACTGTTAAATTATACTACGTTGAAAAGAGAGGCAAAATCTCTGCATGGAAATTCAGAATACTAAATTTTAACAGTGATGATGAAAAACAACAGTGGAGAATATTTTTCTTTAATTTTTATGTCCATTAAATTATTTTTGACAAGAAGCATTTTTTACTTGAGTAATCAAAGAAAACCCAGTAGTAAATCTTGTTAGCCAAATATTACAATTTATTATCTGATGTCTTTAAAAAAATCATAGCACAATTATTTGGGAATGTTCTATCTGTCAGAACTAAATTCTTTGGAAATTTTTTCATTTGTTTCTGAGTTGTTTAAATACCCTCTTGTTAAGGTCTTTTCTACTTCGATTTGCACTGGCCCTGAAGTAACCTTTAACTGTTGCTTCCCTTAGAGCAGTGGTTGGCAAACTCATTAGTCAACAGAGCCAAATATCAACAGTACAACAATTGAAATTTCCTTTGAGAGCCAAATTTTTTAAACTTAAACTTCTTCTAACACCACTTCTTCAAAATAGACTCACCCAGGCCATGGTATTTTGTGGAAGAGCCACACTCAAGGAGCCAAAGAGCCGCATGTGGCTCGAGCGCTGCAGTTTGCCAACCACAGTCTTAAAGAGTATTTAGAAATCCCTTTATCTACTTAAGATGCTGTTCACTCATTCCCTTCAATTTTTCTAAAACCATTATTCTCTTATATGACTTTCATGCCAGATTGAACCTGATCTTTTATTTTAGTGCCATTTCTTTATTTCCCATCTTTCTATTGACCCACCATAATATTTCTTATGCCTAAACATTTTCCTGAAGTCTGCACAATGTGCTAAGTAAAATAAACTTTAATGAAGCGTTTTCTTGCTAATGCTACACCCGGTCTTTAACATAGTTAGCCCTACCAATCTCTTGAGCAAAATAAACCCTCCCCACAGGCTGATAGTTCTAGCTGAGTGGTTTCATACTGAAATGCAAAAATGTTAGAGCTTTGCTATTGTATGAAATATTTCTCTGATCTATATATAGATATGTGAGCCCATATCTTGTCTATAAAATATGTAACTACAGTAGTTCTCCCCAACCTCTTCTGGTTTCTTTTATCCACAGTCAACCTCAGCCTGAAAATATTAAATGGAAAATTTCAGAATAGATAGTTTGTAAGTTTTAAATTTAATACTATTCTGAGTCACGTGACAAAAATCGCATGCCGTCCTGTCCTGTCTCTCTGAGATGTGAATCTCTTTCCCGGGGAATTCCCAGTGTAGATGCTCCTTGCTCCTTAGTCTCTGTTATCATATTGTCTGCTGTGATTTCATAGTGCTTGTGTTCAAGTCACCCTTGTTTACTTTAATAGTGGCCACGAAGTACAAGAGTAGCAATACTGGTAATTGGGATATGCCAAAGAAAAGCCATAAATTATATGTCTGTGTAGGAAAAAAGCATGGTATATATAGTTTTCTGTACTATCTCTGGTTTTAGGCAACCACTAGGAGTTTTGGAATATATCTCTGGAAGGCAAGGGGGCTCTACTGTATATCTTAATAATAAGTAGTCTCTTACTTAAAGACTACTTATTATTGATCTTGAGAACATGCATGTGATGGGTTATATCTGCTCAGCTATGTGACAGGGTGAAACCCTTTAGTGATGTGTCTGTGATGCCCATCATATTCTGATTTAATGTTTATTCAATAATGAAAATCTTTGTCTTCCACTTTAGTGGAGAGTTTTACTAGGGACTGCAATAATTATTGATTTCATGTATGTTTCCTCATTGCTGCCACATGGAATTTCATATGTGGCTTTATTTAATTGAATGGCCACAGGATTTATTTAAATTACTAGAAGCCCATAGCACTAATCTTTGTGCAGTAGGCCTTCCTACCCCTGGCTGCCAACACCAGTTTTCCTTCAGCATCCTGCACCCAGGCCTTTGCTCTGGCCACCACCTTCCGTCTTCACTCCAACAGGAGCCTTCAGTCTCTGCTCCAGCCAAAGTGCTGCTCCTGTAGCTCACTTACCCTCTCCCTCATAGCGGGCGTCCCGCCCCACCTGACCACTCTGCACCTGCATGAGCCAGAGGCCCATAGCAGCTAGGTAGTGGGGCTGCTTCCATATTTGTTTGGGTTAATTTGCATACTCACTCCTGATTGGCTGATGGGTATTGCAAAATGATGGCCAATTTGCACATTTCTCTTTTATTAGTGTGGATGATCATGGGGAAGGGTGACAGGAGTAGGCTGGAAGATGTTAATGATGGGAAAAGGAGGACCTGTGTAATATTTTCAACAATAAAGATTTAAAAATAATAAATATATGACAGGTAATCAGAGCCTTCCCTTGTGATGGAAGACAAAGGGAAGGGAAGCATTTTCCGATTACTTTTAAAATTTGCTTTTAAAAACAGCTTGATGACATACACTGAAAACACATAAGAATTAGCTGATGATATTATAGAGCCATTAGTTATTTTTCCTAACTCACTGAAGACTTGAAAATGAGCTAACAATTACAGATAAAAGTTTGCATGTATTACATATATAAAATAGAGTATATATCTCAGTTTTAAAATGTGTTTGTAAATTATATACTGATTACCCTAATTTTAAATTTCCTGAGATGCTAAAATAAAACAGCAGGTAATCATTTTACTCACAAAATAAACAAATTTGAACAAAACATGTTTGAAGGGAACTAAGCCCACCAGGAGAGTATGTAATATATTACACACCCACAAGGCAAATATTAAGAGATATGGAGTTATATGTCTACCATTACATTCTTTTACACTGTATATCACAAAATCTCAGTACTGGTAGAATTCCTAAGTATAACCTCACCAAGTTTCAATACTTAATCAATGTTGGATTCATTTCAGTACTTTCTTCACTGAGTGAATATTCTGCCAGTGCTTGGAAGACTAGCAAGCATCAAGTAGGAGATGTCCCAAAGGCCTGTCTGTTGGTAGCTCTTTCACTATGTTATTTTGAAATGTGTTTCCCTACATATAGTTGAGGACAGGTCTTTTCTGTTCTTTGTACATCTATCCAACAAGCAGAATGTTTTGAGGTCACAAAATATCATTTAGTATTTCAGTCAATGACTTGCAAGTCATAATGAATATATATACTCATTAAACTTCCACAGAAAAAAAGGTATCAAATAGTAGAATTAAGTCATTACATGTAGTGTGTTGGTGGATATGTGATGCAGTGACTATGGAAAACAATTCCTCAAAAGGTTAAACATAGAATTATTATGTGACTCATCAATTATGCCCTTAGGTATATACCCTAAATTAATTAAAAAACAGGTACTCAAACAAATAATTGTACAGAAATGGTCATCGCAGCAAATACATACACAAAATATGGCATATATATATACATGGAATATGATTCAACCATAAAAAGGAAAGAAATACTGTGATGCATGCTACTCTGTGTATAGATCCAAAAAATATCATGCTAACTGAAAGTTACCACACATAAAACATCACATATAAATCCATTTATATGAAATATTCAGGATAGGTAAATTCATAGAAACAAAAGGCTAATTAGCTGTTGCCTGGGGTTGGAAATGGAGTGAATGAGGACTGGCTGCTGATGGGTGTGGCTGTTTTGGGAGAGGGTGAATAAATGGTTTTGAAACTAGATGGAGTTGGTGGTTGAACAATATTGCTGTTTTAAAATTGTTAATTTTATGTTATGTAAATTTCACCTCAATTGAAAAAACAACTATTGTTAGGCAGTTATTTCCTAGGTAAGCTAATCAGTATCTTCCTTAGGTAGATTTCTTTAATAGATATCTACAAAATTATATATGCCCATGAATGCTTTCAAGGAAGGAGCATATCAAATAAGGTAGTTGTGATAATTGAAATGTAATGGCAATTTATTTCTTTTAAATTCTTAAGTGTTTAGTATTCTGATATAAGTGATCTATTTAAAACTACTGTTTCACCTTTATTTTTCTTCCCTAGAGAACCAAATAAGGGAGATATTTAGAGAATTTTTAAAAAGTAATCTTAATGTGGATTAACTTGTGCAGAAAATAATTTGGAAGGGAAATGTTATTAATTTAAAACAATAAATAAAGCAAAACAGAAATCTAATCTTTCTTTGACTGACTTACTTCACTTACCATAATACCCTTCGGAAGTAGCTGTGTTGTTGTTGTTGTTATTGTTGTTGTTGTTGTTTTAATAGTCCCTAGATTTAGACTGTTCTAGTATTTTTTTTTTAATTTGAACAATATATCAATTTCTTGATTTAACAGCTTGGGTTGAATTCAATTGACTACTCATTTAAAAAATAGCAATTAAAAGCAATTTTATCATCAACTCAATTCTATTTTTTTGTTGAATTCATTGTATCCTATTAGTATACTCTATGACAGTGGTCAGCAAACCATGGCTCGCAAGCCACAATTTGCCGCTCTGTTGACTAATGAGTTTGCTGACCACTGCTCTATGATATTTAAATGTTTTCTCTGTCATCAACTTCATATATTGTGTTTTCAACTCCCAAGTTGAAAAGTTTAGGAAATTATTCTGTATTTCTAACATCTTATTATCTAAAATGTTGGCAATTTTAAGATCTTTAAAATGTCAAAGTTTGTTTCATTTACATTTAATTCTGTAACCATAAGTAGATCTTCTTTGCTTAGTGTCTGAGTCAAAGAATGCAAACCCAGTCAATAAGAAATGATGGAAATATGAGCCTTATTCATGAAAAACTCATTATCTAACTGGACCCATAAATAAGGCCTTGTAATTCTCTTTCACTTAAGGGATTAGATAACATGTCTTCTCACATACCACTAGATATAAGTATATTATGTCAAACTTAAAATCTTATTTCAGTCTTGGTGTTAATTTCATATTTGATATATGATAAATCCATTTAAAACAAAAGTTGCCTGAGCCTTCTCTTTTGACCAATATATAATACTGGCTGATTGAATTAAAATTTTCCATTATATTTGTCTTTGTTGAAGTATAATTTCTTTTTTTCCTCAAAATAACTATTATTTTCTTTTAATATTGATTTTTAGAGAGAGAGGAAGGGACAGGGAGAGAGAAACATAAATGCCACAGCAAGAAGCATCAATTGACTGCCTCCTGTATACCTCTCAGCAGGGATTGAGCCCTCAACCCAGGCATGTGCCCCAATCAGGAATCAAACCTGCAACTTTTTAATGAATGAGATGATGCCCAACTAACTGAGCAACACTGGCCAGGGCAAAAATAACTTTTTATAACTATTTGATTTTAAAAGTTTTGCTCTTTAATGTTCAGATAGAAACTATTTAAAAATTAATACTTAAGGATAATATGACATGCTGTACTAATGGTTAATCCATATGTGAGGTGTTGCTTATGTATACATAGAACTAGAAAAACAATATAGGGTATCACAGAATTGTCAGTGCAAACATTGTGAATACATTATAATGTGGCAAATGGCATATGATCATGCATAAATATTTAGCTGATAGCATTTTTACATATAATTTGTAATTTATATATGTTATATATGAGAGTTTCTGATACCCACATTTTTTTAGAGAAAACATTAGAAAATGACTTCAATGTGAATTTCAAAATTAATATCAGAGTGAGAGGAAATAAAGGCCCAAGAATATTGAAAATAATTCATCTAAATATGATAAATGTGTTTAGTTACCAAGAATTATGTTTATTATACTTTAGCTTAATAAGCTATATACTTAATAAGCTGTGGTGGCAATAGAAGCCCTAAAATGGTTTAACATGACTCTTTTATCTTCCTTTCTAGAAAGCACTTCAGTGAAATGGAGGATGGAGGTAAAGATCACTGCACTGAAATAAAGATACTAGTTATGGCCTTTTCCCTTCATGAATCCTCCAGTTTCTTATCTGTATGGAGGTAATCATCAGATAAATAATATTACAGAGTTGCTGCAAAGATTAGAGATAATGCATGTATAATATCTAACTTAGTCCATGGTTATTAGTATTAATCTTGCTCATTGAATTTTCTTGTAGTGAACAGGCCTGTTGTGGCCAACCAAAGAAGATGGGGTGTGATGTTTTTGATACAGTTCTTGCTAGGTCACTCTCCAATCTCAGATTTCTGCTTTGGAATATGTTATTATAATAATGTCTATTCCCCAGGATGGTCATGACCATTACATTAAGAACATAAGTTATGTGAAATAGTGTGTAAACTATAAAACTCTACCAATGGGTTTTTAGGATAAGACAAAATAGATTTAAAAAATAAAAAAATTCATTTACAAACGTGGCTGAAGGACCCAACAGTGGGATGTAGCTATTTAAACAATATGTATTGAGGCTTAAAATATACTTCTTCTAGGTATATTAATTGACTATATTATTAACTGAAACAAAACCATGTGAGATAACTACTAATTACAAATCAGTAATATGAGCCATGGTGGGTACAGCTAAAAAGTACTGGGCTAGGATTTGACACAAGGCAGTGTGGATCCAGAACAAACTGTTTTTGAAAGATGCATGAAGAAATCTACTTATATATCAAAGAATTCACAAAGAATTAATTTATTGGGAATATCACAGATCTTACCAAGAGCTTGTTTTTTTTATTGTCCATTGAGGAATTCAAAAGATATCTTTGCATTTTCACTTTTCAAATATTTTATTAACTGATTTACTTCTCCGTAGTATACTTGAGAATACATAAATGTGAAGGTGAAGAACAGGATTGGGAAATTGTCTCTTTAAAAAGAAATCATTCCCCTTCAATTGTAATTTTAAAACAAGAAAGTTGTGATTTTTTTAGCGCTCTTGCTTTTAGAAATGGTGTTTCTTTGGTCCTGACACTGAAGGAGTTAATACAGCCAGCACACAATAGAATCCAAGTACATACAGGCACTTGGAATAAATAACAACTACAGACCTGTCATGACTGTGTCTTGAGTAATGGGATTCATTCATTTTGGTATTTTTAATGCAATTGTAAACTGCCATTTTCCTTACAATTTAAAGCAGTTTTATGGATGATATAGCTATCAATGTGAAAACAAAATTAACTTGTCACATCTGAGTGGCTAAAGTATTTCCGAATCCCATTTTTAGGCTATTGCTAAAACCTCAATGATCCAGAATTAAATCAAGAGGAAGAATGGCATTTTTAGGGTTACAGAATTGTCCCAAAGATGAAAAATATAAAGAATGTTGGAAATATGTGGTTGTTTCTGAAGTGTAGAATGTTTTCTATTAAAATAAGAACACACAATCCTGTGCTTAATGTCAGTGAGTCAATATCCACAATTGGAAGCAGCACTATCATGCAATATTGCCTGGCATGGTATTTTATTGTTTATTAGATTAACCCTAGGTATTCTTGGGCAATTCTCTATTTTGAGTAACTTAAATTTATTTTCCCCACCTTAACTCACTTGTTTCTAAAGTAAAGATTTTTTTTATATAAATAATGCTAAACTTGGATTCATAGATCTATACAGAATATCTAGACAGTGGGAGACGAACCTCTTGAAGCAAAGGAGGAAATTTTCTTAAGGAGAGGTATTCAAATGAATTCTTGGCAGGCAAGGTGAAAAGGCTACCCCCACCAGCATCATCAGAGGCCAATTAATAGAACCTTATCTGGGGAATTTTTATGAAAGAAGCATCTCCCATATTCCATCATATTAAAATACTTCCACTCTGCAGAATCATCTAAATGCATGTTGCGCCGAGACCGGTTTGGCTCAGTGGATAGAGCATCGGCTTGCAGACTGAAAGGTCCCAGGTTCGATTCCGGTCAGGGGCATGTACCTTGTTTGCGGGCATATCTCCACTGTGGGGCGTGCAGGAGGCGGCTGATTGATGTCTCTCTCTCATTGATGTTTCTGACTTTCTGTCTCTCTCATTTCCTCTCTCTGTAAAAAATCAATAAAATAAATAAATAAATAAATAAATAAATAAATAAATAAATAAAAATAAATGCATGTTGCCTTAACCTGCCCAGCCTCATGCTTGTAGAATGAAAACTTATCAGGATACATGGGAGAAGAGCAGAGGCTTGGGTCTCTTTATTAGGTGATAAAATAATTATTTATCAATTACAATAACCCAAATTAAAACACAACAAACAAGCTTTTTACTAACAGTGAAGAACTTTCTATACTTTCTGCTCAGTTTTGCTGTGAGCCTAAGGCTGCTCTAAAAATAAAATTTATTAAATTAAAAAAATACTGTAAAAAACTTTAGTGGCTAATTAAATGCCAATGTCATAATTTAAAAAGAGAACTGATGCATATTCCTACAACATCCAAGAACCATGAGAACATTTTGCTCAATGAAAGAAACCTGTGACAAGAGACTATATGTTGTGTAATTTAATTTATATGAGCTTTCCAGAATTGGAAAATCTGTAGGGAAAGTAATAGTGGTTGTACAGGGTTGGAGGTGAGAGTTGTGGAAGGAGATATGGAGTGACTGCCAAATTTTATAGAGCTTTCTTGAATGAGGTATGATGAAAATATTCTAAAATTATTTTAAGAATGAATGTATGCCTTTCCACATGTACTAAAAACCATTGACATATACACATTAAATAGGGAAATTTAATAGTATGTAAAATGCACCATGACAAAATGTGCAATAACCTCATATTAAAGGGTCTTCTTGAGAGACGTGTTTTTTTCAAATAATTGCCATTTCCTTCTTTTGCATTTAATCAATTATATTAGATGAGTTTCTTCCTGGAAAATATGCATCTGTGGTATAATCTGATACCTGAATCATTTTTTAAAGAGCAGTATATATCTATATATATTTATTTATGGAATTCTACTCTAGCATCATTAGTTAAAAAAGAAAAATGCTACAGGAGTCAAATGGGATTCAGTAAGGGCCAATGTCTGTGTAGCCTTTGGTCAAGGATAATTTAGTTACTAAAATATAAATTAAGTAAGGATGCCTAGCTTAAACTCTGCAAGTGACTTTTTCAAAAAAAATAAGTTTAAGTCAAATAGTTCACAATATATATTTTAATCATCCATGGAAATATACAACTACATATGTGAATATTTTTTTTCTGATTAAAGAGACCAGGATGTAGGAGATTTGATCTACAAAAAAGCAGATCGGAAGCAGAAACAATTGACTGTCAAGGTAAAGTCACATTAAAGTGTACTCCAGTTTTCTGGGGTAATATAATTTTCAATTTTTCCTGCTTGCCTTTTTGCCTCTCCAGGACACTCTTCTCTTGCTGAATAATCACATTTGGTGTGTTCTGTAGCTCAGTCCTTGGAGCTTCTCTTTGCTTTATATACAGTCACTCCTCAATAACTGCATACAACTCTGCTTTGAAATAACATGTATAAGATAAATCTGAATTTTGTCTCTAGTTCAGACAGATTTACAGTACTGTGCTACACCACACTGGAGCTCCAGGCAAAAGGAAAAAAAACAGTAGTATTGATCCTGTCGGTATTATTTTTCTATTGCTGTTGAAATAAATTACCACCAAACTTAGCATCTTAAAAAAATCAAACAAATTTCATATCTCACAATCTGTAGTCAGAAGTCTAGTGGGTTCATCTGGCTATTGTGCTCAGAGCCCCACAAGGCTGAAATAAAGGTGGCAACTGGGCTGGGCTCTTCTTTGGAAACCTTAAGGGAGAATAGACTTCCAGGCTTACTCAGGTATTGACCAAACAATTACTTAAAGTTTATAGGGCTAATGTTCCCGTTTCCTGGCTTGCTGTAGCTCAAGGGTTGTTCTTAGCTTCTATAGTCCACCTCTTGCTTATTTTAATGTCATGTCTTCTGCCTCTTCTCCTACCACATATCTCTGAATTTCTTGGTTTCCTTTTCTTTCCTTTTTTCTTTTTTTTTTTAATAGTAGACATTATATTACAGATGTCCCTCAAATATCTTCCCCTTTACCTCCTCCTCCTCCTGTCCCCTATTCCACCACAGGTCTTCACCACACTGTTGTTAGTGTCCATTGGTTATGCAGATGTGTATATAAGTTCTTTGGTTAGTCTCTTTCCTAAATGCCACCCCCCTCTTTCCCTGAGATCTGTCCATCTTTTACATGCCTTCATGTCTCTGAGTCTATTTTGTTTGTCACTATATTATGTTCTTCAGATTCCACTTATAAGTGAAATCATGTGATATTTGTCTTCCTCTGACTGGCTAAATTCACTTAGCATAATATTCTCCAGGTATACCATTCTGTTGCAAAGGGTAAGAAACCCTTCTTTTTTACATAGGATAATATTCCATTGTGTAGATGTACCACAGCTTTTTATCCACTCATCTACTGATGGACACTAGGGCTGTTTCAAGATCTTAGCTATTGTAAATGGTACTGTTATGAACACAGGAGTGCGTATATCCTTTTTGATTACAATTTTGTAATTCATAGTATGTCTGTACTAGTAAAAGTGTCATATGCTAATTAGACCAGGAGACCTTTCAAACATCCTTCCAGACAAAGCCATGGTGGCAGGGCCAGGGCAGAAGAGGTTAGGGGCGATCAGGCCAGGAGGGGAGGGAAGTTGGGGGTAATCAGGCTGGCAGAGGAGGGCAGTTGGGGGCAAGCAGGCTGGAAGAGGGGACCAGTTGGGGACAAGCAGGCCGGTGGGGGTGGGACAGTTGATGGTGAGCAGGCCAGTAGTGGGGGGCAGTTGCGGGCAAGCAGGCTGGCAGGGTGTGGACAATTGGGGGCAATCAGGATGGCTAAGGGGGAAACTGGAGGTAATCAGGCCAGCAAAGGGGGGCAGTTGGGGGTGAGCAAGCTGGCAGGCCGAGTGGTTGGGGGTAATCAGGCATGCAGGCAAGTGAGTGATTAGGAGCCAGTGGTCTTGGATTGCAAGAGGGATATCCAACTGCTGGCTTAGGCCCAATTTCTGAGATCAAGTCCTAGATTGGAGAAGGTGCACGCCAGGCTGAGGGACATCCACCCCATGCACAAATTTCATGCACCAGGCCACTAGTATACCTACAAATGGGATCTTTGTGTCAAACAGTAGTTCCAGTTCTATCTATCTATCTATCTATCTATCTATCTATCTATCTATCTATCATCTATCTATTTATAGTAAATTCCATACTATTTTTTCTAGTGGCTGCACCAATCTGCATCTTGTTTCCTTTTCTGCTTTTAAGGGCTCATGAGACTACAATGTACTTATTTAACAATCCAGGATGATTTCTAATTTTAAGAGAGACTGCTTAGTCAGCTTAATGCCATCTGACAAGTTTCTTTTAGCTGATGAGGTCATATATTCACAGGCATATCGCTAAGTATTATTGATTATAGTAGCCAAAATCCTTCCCACCAAAATACTATTTATTTATTTATTTATTTATTTATTTATTTATTTATTATATTTTATTGAATTTTCACAGAGAGGAAGGAAGAGGTTAAGAGAATTAGAAACATTGATGAGAGAGAGACATCAATCAGCCGCCTCCTGCATGCCCTCCATGGAGGATGTGCCCGCAACCAAGATACATGCCCCTGACCGGAATCGGACCTGGGACCCTCCAGTCCACAGGCTGACGCTCTATCCACTGAGCCAAACTGGTTTCGGCACCAAAATACTTTTTAAATGTTGCTATTTTGTTCACCTTGAATTGTTTGCATTAATTTTTATTTTAAAACAATATCACATTAAAATATTGATTATGTTTATGCATGTTTTGGCTCACTTTTAAATTTGATATCTGAGGATAGTGCCTCATTCACCTCACCATAATTTTGGCCTTATAATATCACTACTGGCCTACTGAGATATTCAGCTGGAATTGCAGTAGACTTCTCAAATGTTTCAAGTCCCAGATCAAACTCCTGATTATTCCTTCAATACCTGTCATTCCCTTGAATGTTCCCTCTTTCAATAAACAATTAACTCCTTTGACCCAATTGCTGAGGTCAAAATACTTGGAATTCACCCATATCTCCCAGTCATATTCAGGGTGAAATCTGAATCCCCATCTAGAGTGTACATGCCTTCTATGATCTGACACTTGGCCATTTAATACTCTCTCCCTTGGTCACCTACTTCAATTACCGTGAATGTTCTGCTATTTATTTTTATTTTTACTTCTTACCAATATTCCAAATAAGAGATACTTCTTCTGCTGGGAGACTCTTCTCCCAGATTCCACTTATCTTAGCTCCTATATTAATTCTGTACTCAAATGTCTCCTCAGACCCATCTCTAGACCTTGTCTCTTTGTTCTTCTTTATTTTCTTTGTAGAGGTTATAATTTCCTGACAACTTAGCATAATGTTATAAATGGATTGTATGTCTTCTCCCAGAGGAGTGCTCCATGGGGACAGACCTTTGCTTTTATCACAGATTCGTCCCATTCCTTAGAACAAAACCAGACATATAGTAGGTACTTTATATGCTAAAGACATACTCATTGATTAATTGACAGGTGATACAACCCAGCAGCACAGAATATAATGTAATGTGTCCTTATGGAACATAAATATAGGCTTATAAAGTCTCTATCTTTTGTAGAAAATTGTGCATTTCTTAAAATTAATAATCAAATGGTCAAAGAGACCTTAAACTATGAAAATATATCTCCTCATTCTGAAGACATCTATAGGTTCAGGGGTCATACATTTATGAATAATCATACTAATAATTTCTATGCATCAGATTAATGAAATTGTAAACAATTTACAAGTAGGAAATTGATGGGCAGAATAATAATGATTTATCTCAGTGTTATATAGGCATACTTACTACAAATAACATGGGATGCAAGAGAAAACAAAGTCATAAAAAAGTTGCATAGAATTTCAATATATCATGAGCTTCAGAGTTTTGTTGTGGTAGCAATATGTGGTCCATTTTCCATTAAATAAAATTTATTTAGGGATATACTTTGCTTAGGAATAATTTCATCCTCATTATCTCACCAAATATTTATTATGTTCATATATGCATTACAGAATTAGGCATTATGTGGATACAAAATATATTATGATCCCTCTAGAGTAAAATAAAACATAACAGTATGAGATACTGAATAACTGCAATAAAAATCATATATATACACACACACACACATATATATACACAAGATGCAAAAATACAGGAAAAGGTTATATCAGTGAATAGTTATTCAGTATTTATTATTTCTAATACAATTTTTTAGGAAATATAGAGATATTTTAAATATACCTACCATTCTTGGGTTGTTTAATACAACCCTCCTATATAATAAAAGAGAAACATGTAAATTGTCTGTACCTCCACTATGCTCACCAGCCAATCAGGAGTGAGTATGCAAATTGACCTGACAAAGATGGTGGGCTAATTTGCATACACAGGCACCTGGCAGAGAGCAGAGCAGGAGAGCCAGTGGAGAGTGGAGTGGTTTGGGGAACTTGGCTACCCAAGCCTCCAGATGGAGAGCAGAGAGGGAGAGCTGGTGGCTTCGAGGACTTGGCAAAGTGGGAGGCCCTGGGATGGTGACAGCGCAAAAAGGGAAAACCAAGAGTGTGGGGAGCATCAGGAATTCTGGGAATAGTAGTTCTGGTGGCAGCTCTAGGACCAGAAGAAGAGGCCCAGTTTCGGGGAACACCAGGAATGCTGGGAATTATAGTTCTGGTGACAAATGGGTCTCCTAGACACTAGAGCAAAGTGAGCCTGGAGCAAGTTACTATTGCAGTGGGGGATGGAGGGAAAGCAAAGGTGAGAGACATAAGTAAAATCATAGTGTCTAGAAAAAATTAAAGGGAAGATATCCTAAAATTTTGAGGAAATATCCACCAATGGAGCAAAGAAAAAAAAAATGCCTCTATTATTCTGTGAGCAACAAACCTAACTGGGTTGGGATCTCAGACAATTCGTTCATATGATTACAAAGACAGACAGAAACTCCTGGATTGGAGAAGGCTCCCCTGAGGGCTCCCAGAATGGAGAGGGTGCAGGTCAGGCTGAGAGATCCACCCTCCCATGCATGAATCTTCAGGCACGAGGCCCCTAGTTATATTTTAATAAAAAATATTTCAGGATAAATTTCCAAAGTGTTAATTTAAGAGATAACAATACTGTGGGATAAGAGAACAATTTGTATGGTTTAATTTTTTTTTTAAATTTAGGATAAGTGTTGGAACAGAGAACCCTTTCACTCATACATGGAATTTAAAGAACAAAATAAACAAACAAAAAATAGAATCACACTTATAGATACAGAGAATAGTCTGACAGTTGTCAGAGGGGAAGAAGATGCAATTACAGATACATTGCAATGATTGTTAGCTAGAAGCCTGCTGCATAAATTTTTACATGGGTGAGGTCCAGCTGGCCCACCCAAATGGGTGCTGATTGGGACTGGGCCTGTGCAGGGAGGGGCCAAGCAAGGGCGGGGCCAGCTGAGGGGAGGATGCATGGGAGGTTGGCCAGATAGTCCTGCTCTCAATCAGGGTGGGGGCCAATCAGGAGCAGGGCCAGCCAGGGGGAGAGGTCATGGAAGGTTGGCCAGCTGGCCCCACCCCCGACTGAGCCAGTTGGCTGGCTGCAGTGGACAGCACAGCAACTGGTCATTCTGGTCATTCCAGCATTCCAGTCACTGGCTTTTTATATATATAGATAATATTAGCCAATATGTAAGCAATGTTTTACATTTTATGGAGTAAAGGCAATTCTTGATTTGAAATGAAAGAGAATTCTTATGCATTTATCTGAAATTGTTTTTCTGGATGCAGAGAGCTAATGAAATTTGAATAGCCCTTTTCACTGCTAGAGACACCCTAACCCCAAATTTATAACTAAGTTCTGAAAACTTAGTATTAACAAAGAATTCCTTATTCAGGAGTGCTCTATAGAATTGAAAATAAGACATTTATTGTCTTTAACTATGCTAGAGCACTTCAACTTTCCTTCATTCCCTCTTCCTAGTAGATCCTAAAAGGGATAGTGTGAAGCAGAAACATGTTTTACCAGCAATTAGCTTTTTATATGCATGTGAAGGAAGTGACCCTGCCAATTATAGTCCAAATGACAGAATTCATAGTAATCTACAGGAGCATAATACTTCCTATAAATCACATTAATTGAGGGAGGGAGGATAGCTAGGGTTAGAATCTCAGGAGTTTAAATTTTAATTAAATTTATCAAATTAAATGATTCCATGAAGCAGTAAAAAAGAAGAATGAAGGGACTTGGAGAGTATTATGCTAAGTGAAATAAACCAGTCAGAGAAAGATAAGTATCATATGATCTCATTCATATGTAGAATATAATGAGTAAAATAAACTGATGAACAGAATAGATCCAGAGACATAGAAGCATGAAGCACACTCTTGAATCTCAGAGAGAAAGGTGGGAAGAGATCAACAAAAAAATTATATGCATATATATGCATAATCCATGGGCACAGATAATAGTGTGGTGAAGGCCCAGGGCTGGGACTGGGGGCAGGCTAGAAAGGGATAATGGGGAGAAAAAGAAGACATAGGTAATACTTTCAACAATAAAAATTAAAAAAATATTTTAGAGTCCAAGGAGTAGTCATACTGCAACAGTATTTTTGGTTTCCTCAACTATATATATGGTGTCCTCCAAAAATGTATACATACTTTAATAGGCCATAGATCAATTTTTGAAAATAAAATATATTTTAATACATACTGCCTTTATACTTATTCAAAGTCTGTGCATTTTTTAACACACCCTACATTTTAAGTTCCATCAGCAGATCTTCCCCATCCCACTCCTTTAGTGTAAGGCTTTGTTCCATGGGAACATTCAATTTCTTCCTGCATAGGTTACAAATAAAATTTTATCAGTTTGGGCAGCTTTGTGTTGTGTAGGTGTAGTGATGAGTAATGAAATGTACATGAGTAGGAGATAAGGGCACTGGCAAATGGCCAAAGGGCCAGAGAAGGGGAGGGTATGAAGTTCCAAGACATAGTAGCCTTATGTTAAAATTTTGCTCAAGGCTTTACTTGAGTGAGTAGCCACCTTTGTATGAAGGATGTTAACTTTATTGGACAGCATGGTATATTGTGTGTCATCTTGGCTCTTCCATCTGTTGCAATTGCATAATTACAAATTAGTTAATCACATGAAGAAGTCATCTGATTAGGTCCTAGTATGTAAATGAGCATAACATGCATACAAAAAATGTCTTAAAACCTCCAAATAACCTGAGCAAAATAGTACCTACTGTCTAAATACAACATTCTATATCCTCTTCTCTCACAAACAAAACAAAACAAATACATATATGTGCTAATCCAAAGTAGGGTTCATTGGGTGTCTACTATGAGTCAAGCAGTGCTGTAGATACTTGACATGTATCAATGAATAAAAGAGATGAAAATATTTGCCGTTGTGAAGCATAATTTCTAGCACTGTAAAATTAGCCTAAGAAATAAGCATTACCTAGGATATAAGAATGTAATAAAAGCTATGGAAAGAGAAAAATAGAGCAGGATAGAAGGACTGGGAGTGTAGGTTGAAGGGATGACATGTAAGTTATAATAGAGAGGTGGTTAGTATTTAATTAATCTGTAAACATGTTTCTGCCTTATTAAATGCATTTAAGAACTCAAATTTAATTAACAATGTAGATTTTTCAGGAAATTTTAGGAAGTAAGCTAAGTAAGGGAATGAGCTATGTCCATCAACTGTTTTATTAACAATAATCAATATTTATTATCCAAATTGCCAGCTAGGTACACTTTGCTCTGCTAGTAATATAAAACTAAGGCAGCAAATACTGTGTGTGTGTTTTGCATAATGGCATTCCAAGGCAGATCTGAAAGTAGACTATTAAATATGAAGAGGAAGATAATGGGACTATAAGAATGAATTCGTGTCCTGGACAGTTATAGAGTCCAATCACAGAGCCCAATCATGACGGTGTCATTTAAAGTCTGCATTTATCTGAAATATGAGAAGCAGAATAATATCCAGAACCTCTTCAAATCCTCCCAGAGCTACAAAGACACCATCTTGACTTACAGTGGCATGAACTTGAAATGACAAACTAGCACTGAAGATGGTATTTTGATCTGAAGAGAAAAGCTGTTTAATTCAAAAGTGACTGGCAGGATGTAAAGGGCTGATTCATTTGTAGGCCAAAACAAGACCTATGTTTCAAAATAGGATTTGTCCTTTAAAGATTCCGGCTAATATATTTTAATGTGCTAAAAAAATGAGGACAGCTGAAATTTACTTAGAACTGAAATGATAAAGAATTAAAAGACCATATTTAGACACCGATTGCATTTTCAGCCAAGAAAATTAATTCCAAGAACATCAATTTTCTTTGTATATTTTTTTATTATTAGAAAGAGTATAAGTGGAGTCTGGTGAAAGTGAATTATAGATAATACAAAAGTTTGTGTCTGAAAATAAGAAATTATAAATCTATGTTTGGTAAATGAAGAAAAATGAAATAATGCAAAGTTTTCACCTGAATCTCAGACATTATAATTTGATTTTAACATATTTTCATAAATGGTAGAAGATAAGAAGTTTCTCAAATTTGAGTGTCAAGGAAGAAATACAAAAGAGAATTAAAGTGTATTGATCTACAATTGATCCCAGATAAACTACCATAGAATTACTAAAGAAATTTATTGTAATTAAAGGACTGAATTGCATTATGATGTTTACAACCAGGGTTTAAACAACCTGGGTTTAAAATAAAGGCAGATCTGATATCCATGCCCCTTATGACTAACTCCATGAACCTTGTTCTTTTCAAACCATACTGTACTCATTGAAAGGAAAAAGAGTTCTATCAATGTGCAAAAGATAGTAAAAGTCCATTAATCATAATTTTACTTAATTGCACTAATATGTCTTTTTCAAAATCATTATTATTGAAAGTATTACATATTAATGTGTTTTCATTGAACAAAATATATGGAAAACATGAAGTAAAAGTCACAAGGAAAAAATGCATTACCAATTCCATCACTTTAAGAAATGCATCTTTGGTTCTTCTTTATCAACTATCTATCTGTTTTTCTTTCTGGCTATCATCTATCTATCTATCTTTCATCTATCTACATATGTATGTATGTATGTATTGATATATTTGTATTTACATATCTAAATGTATACTCAGTTTTATGTACAATCATGTAATAGCCATTCTGTTGTTATCTTACTTAAGATGATATCATAAACATTTCTAATTTGTTGAGTACCCTTCAAAATATTATTACTAGTGGATGCAAAATATCTATAGATTTTCTGAAACATCATTTATATAATTATTCTCTTTGGGGGAAATTTAAACACTGCACAAAGTTGTTTATTTAGGATCAGCATAAAATTGAGTTTTATACATTGCAATCAATGATCTCTCTTTCCCAATCTTTGCACTCAATTTGTTTAAAAAAAAACTGGAGAATTCCTCAGCATGAATTGTGCTAGTGCATCACTGGGATGTAACTCAGTGTGCTTCTTTGCTGTTTTCCACAAGTTGGAAGTTCGAGTTCTACAGCGGCTTGGTGACATTTGGGAAAGACCTATCCCTAGAGCACTCTATAGGTGACATAGTGGACACTCATTGATTGGAAAGGACATGATGTCATCTCTCACTTTTTGTTAGGTTAGAAATAATTCATGATCATTATCTAGATCTATTATCTCATTATGGATTGTAAAATGATGATCTAATTTTATCATCTTTGAATTTTATTCATTTTTATACTTCTACTAGAGTCCAAGTGCACAGATTTGTGCACTGCTGGAGTCTCTCGGCCTGGCCCACGGGGATCAGGTGGAAACCAGCTCTTCAGACATTCCCTGAGGGGTCCTGGATTGCAGGAGGGCACAGGCCAGGCTGAGGGACCCCACTGCTACACGCACTGAGCTTCTAGTATTGCATATATGATATTTGGTTAATCTCTTTCCATCTTCCCCTTTCCCCTTTCTCTCTGAGATTCATCAGTCTGTTCCATATTTCCATGCCTGTGGTTTCTGCTCTTGCATTAAGCATTTGCCCTCTGGTGGTCAGTATGCATAATAGCTACTGGCCAGTTGGCCTATTTGCTGGTTGATTAGGCTTATATATATAGATAGATAACCTCCTCAAGCATGTGGCTCTTTTGAAATTTTGCAGGAAAAATCTATCCCACCATTTATCATTTCTCAAAATAATAAGCTGGATCTCTAGCATCATGATAAAATAATCTATTAGCATCTACCTATTTATTCATCTATCCATCTACCACCTTATTGTGAAATCATGCATTTACATATTTTTGTTATATTCAACACATTGCACTGGTTATTTCTAATAATGCTCAAATTGACCCATTACTGGCTAGTAGAAGCTTCAACTTGGTCCTGGTGTTCTTTTGACATTATTCTTTTTATCTTTGAGATTTTGCTCACTTCCTAAATTGACAAAATAGTCTTGTCTCATCCTGTACATTTCCTTCCCTATATCTAGAACTAGATGTATCTCCAAGATGTCTTTGTTTAATATGAAATGATATTAAGAGTCAACAATTTGGTTGTTAGGGTGGCTCATTGAGTTAGTAACATCAATCACATATTCAGAGAAAGCAGCATAAGTGTTTTTGCAATAGTTTTTATTTTTCTTTAAGGTATATCCTTTTAATAGGTATAGAGTAAAATTATATGTATATAAAGTCATTTTGTATAGTTTCCCTTTGGGTGGGTGTGCTGTCAACAAGATAAACAGTTAAGTGTATTTTTTTTTCATTATACCTTTAATTATTAGGAATTTTTTCCTTAATTTTTATAGTTTATTTTACATGTATCAAAGTCAAATCTACAAAATAAGGTATATTCAATAATTTCTAGCTTCCATTCTATTTTTCCAATAGAATGTTTTTATTTTTTATATAAATATAGACCTTTAAGTTGTCTTTTAGTTCAGAATGTATTTCATGCATTTCAATGTTGTTTGTTTTATGCTATTATTTTGGTTTCTTACTATCTTTTTCATTCTTTATTATTTCTATATCTTTTAATTAACCATTCTTCTGTCTTCATTGGTTAATGGTTACTATTTTGCTTTTTTTCCATTTTATATTTATTTTATTTAGCTCATTTTGTTTATTGTGTTTATCCACTATTCTGTTCTTGTTTAGTCTTTTGTTACATATTTTAAATGTTATATAAATAACTTAAATGTATTATATACCAGTTTGTTTCTCATTGTTTTTGTGTCATCTAAGCTCTCTTTTCAGTTTTTCTTTTTGCCTCATTGTTACATTTCTTATATTTCCTAAGATGTTTTTGTATTGCTTTCATATCTTCTAATTATTATTATTATTATTATTATTATTATTATTATTAATCATTTACCTCTTTAAAAATGTTAGTTCACAACTTTCTCTACTTTGGGAACATCCTTTCATTTGTCTGAACATTTTCCTGCTCAAAATTTTTTTCTTACAAAAATTTAATATGGGGTGTGAATGTAATCCTTTTCTATTGCTTATATTTAAGAAAAAGGAATTTTCCCCATAAACTCTTAGGATAGTAGCAGATAATGATAGCACTCCACTAGATGCTTTCAGAACACCACCGTTCTCATTCCTGCACCTCCCACATCCATGTGATGTATGATTAGTTCCTGACAGCAATGCCTGCACTTCTTTCTCAGTGCCTATTATCTACCTCGTGTTGCATACTTATTGTAAATGTGTGCTGAGCCTTTCATGTCAGATGGTAGTCCCTGGGGACCAGACCTGGCATACAGCTATTCCTGGATATCCTTATGTTCCATTACCCTAGATGAGGGGAGGCATAGAGGTTTCAGAAGAAAGTTTTGACAGAGGATAGATGAGATAGAGGTGATGATGAACAAAACAACCCCAATATATGTTTTCTCTTTATTATTATTTTTGAAAGAGAGCATGGCATTTCAGCTTTTCTCCAGTTGCATATCTTTGATATGTCTTTAATCAGCCATGCAGAAACACTCAATAACCTCACTAGGTACTTGATTAGCAAAACACACATGCTTACCAAGAAAATAGTGACTTAATTAGGGATAATTGACCTTTTATCTACATTTTAGATGATAAGTGAAGCACACTGAAGACTTATTTATTGACACCATATGGCACTCCTTCACAGTGAAATTCAAATTATGTTGAACAAGGCTAATCAAAACTAAATAGCTCATCAAAGGTCTTCCATTCTAAGATGCTGCTATTTTAATTCTGGGAGATTTTAGATACCTCATTAGACCCAAAGTACTTTAAACATTCTTCTGTTCAAAGCATGCCAAGCTTCTAGTAAATCAGACTACAACAGTTCTCCATAATTTTCAAATCACAAGTGTCATTGTAATGCTTACCATCTCTTTGTTAGTTTATTAAATATATATCTCCCATAACAAGTGCACAACTCCTGTCAGATTGTGTGCTAATGGTGTCAGAGGTATCAGACACTGCACCTGCTGTCAAAGAGTTGACACACCTTGTATTTGAGATCTGATTTGCAAGCAACAAAATTTGTCTACACAGGATTCATGCAGGGAATAAATGTTGGAAAAGACTTGAGGTGGCACAGAGAATTGCTGAAAGCCTAAGGACTTGGAAGAATCAAAAAAAAACAAATAAAAGCAACATTTTTACTTCTTCAGATAAAGCAAACAAACAAGCAAACACAGCAAACCTTTCATCTCTGCTCTGCATTTTGAGGAATCCCACTTCAGAATCAATAATTTAGGCAGATCACATGTGCACCCAAGCTCTCAGGAGAATTTTCTTTTCTAGAGGGAGGCAGATGCAAAATTTATAAGTTAAGAAAATCCCCAAATATCAGTATATGGTTCATATAATATGGAGAAATAAAAACAAACAATATCACTACATACTAGAACATACAACATGCTGAAATAAAATTCTAGGTAATTCACTAAGTAATTCAGTGAAGAATATATTGTAATTATTTTCTGATCAATAAAAATACCTCAATCTGGATATAATAAATATAATGAATGTATAATTCTAATGGTACAAAACTATTATTTTATGGTTTTCATATGCAATATATGAATGCATGTTCCTTAAACCCTAATAATTTAAAAAAATATTATTAACACTAGAAATTACCTGTAGGATATTATATTATCACTAGAGGCCTGGTACACAAAATTTGTGCATGGGGCACGGGGATAGGTCCCTTCAGCCAAGCCTGCACCCTCTCCAATCCGGGATCCTTTGGGGGATGTCTGACTACTGGTTTAGATCTGATCCCGAGGATCAGGCCTAAACCGACTGTCGGACATCCCTCTCACAATCCGAGACCACTGGCTCCTAACTGCTTACCTGCCTGCCTGGTCATTCCTAACTGCCCCCAAATGCTGGCCTGGTCACCCCTCCCTGCCTCTGTCTGCTAGCCTGGTCACCCCTAACTGCCCCTCACTGCCAGCCTGATTACCCCTAACTTTTCCCTACTGCTGGCCTGGTTGTCCCTCACTTCTTCCCCTGCCAGCCAGGTTGCCCCTAACTGCCCCTCCCTGAGCCTGGTCACCCCTCACTATGACTCCTCTGGCCTGGTCACCCCTAACTGCCCCCCACTGCCAGCCTGGTCACTCCTCACTGCCCCTTCTGTTGGTCTGATCTCCCAACTGTTCCCCTTGCCAGCCTTGTTGCCCCAATTGCTCCCCCACTGGTGTAGTCACCCTTTACTGCCCTCACATGCTGACCTGGTCATCCCACACAGCCTGCTGTTCAGGCATTTGTTCATCCCTCACTGTCCCCTGCCAGTCTAGTTATCCATGCAGCGTGCTGTTTGTTTGACCCTCTGGTTGTTTTGGCCATCACAATCCTTGGATTTGTATATATTAGGATTACATATGTAGCATATATATTACATGCAGCATATTTTATATATTACATGTTTTATGTTACAAAGTATTAAATATGGAATGTTTTATATATTTTTCTTTAAAAATCAGACCATAGTTTGTCTGCTCCTGAATTTCATAAGTTTAAAATCTAACAATGCAAAATGGCATTGAAGCCTTTCATAATCCATTCTTAACCTGTCTTTCATGTCTCACATTCTGTTGCTCTCTTCCATAAAATGTATGCTTTAACTTAACTCATTTTCTAAACATGGCATACATTTTTTGTTTCTAATCTATGCCTTTTTTTTTCCTTGTGGTGTTTTCTTGACCTAGAAAATTCTTCCCCTACTGACTTTCTCAGAGAATATAACTGATATGTTCAGACATATCAGGGATATCACTTTTCCTGTGAGCCCTTTGCCAAGTTTCTCAGAAATGAAAATGAATGCTGTCTGGTTTTTATACACTGGCAATACATTTTACGATAGTTTCATAGCTGAGTTTTTTTGAAAGAGTATAAGGTGTTCAGAACCTGGGATTGTGTCTTATATTTCTTTGCATAGGTGTATGTGTGTAAAGGTGATTAAAAATGTAAATATTTATTAAATTTAATAATAATGTTGAAGTAACAGTGAATGATTAGA
Organism: Lasiurus cinereus; assembly: GCA_011751065.1. Classification (NCBI taxonomy): domain Eukaryota; kingdom Metazoa; phylum Chordata; class Mammalia; order Chiroptera; family Vespertilionidae; genus Lasiurus; species Lasiurus cinereus. The sequence continues at coordinate 42,810,081 of JAAGEH010000307.1, forward strand.
AAATATTCTTTCATCTGCTGATTCTTTAAATTATACCCAAACTCTAAGGTGATATTATTTTCTTATTATTGTGTAAAAATTTGCTAGCAATATATCAGATAGAGAAATTTCAGAACCTCAAAATAACAACGTGATGCTTAAAATGTGCTCTGTTCAAATATTAGATTATACCAGTTAGAAAGGGAAGAATCAATAAATGTAAAATTGACAAAAATGTAAAATTAGTCACTTATTGATTCTATGCATATTCATACAAATATCACACATATTCTATATGTTAAATGCCCCTTTTTGTTGTCATTCAGTATCCACAACTATCGAATTAGAACTATATAGAAAGTAAAGGAAATTTGTTATGCTAAAAGAGTAAATTTCAGAAGGGTTATTTTCTAAAGGATTTTTTTTGGACCAAAGGTGAATTTTACTTCCTCCTTCCCCCCACCACCTCCCTGCCACACACACATTTCCCGACAAATTTTTGGTGTGTTTGGTATTTTGGGTTTTGTTTGTTGTTGTTTTTTCAGTGTTATTTTTTGTTTGTTTGTTTGTTTGTTTACAAGGTCCTTGCTATCTTTCAATGATACCAATCTTTTAATTATATCATTAAACTATCAGGCCCCTTGTGAATATTTGCCAGTAGGTTATGGCATTTCTTGGCTTTTAGCATCCAGCTGAAGATTATTGTATTTAACTTCAGTTAAAATAACAATACCATTTTTTTAAGCAGACAGGGAAAGTCAGAGGCTTTTACAAACAGGTTACATGGATTAACTGACTTAATCATTGAAGCATTATAGAAAGCATAGCTGTGATATCACTTTAAGCCATGAGGAGATAGATAGTAGGAATCATTATATTATACACATCATAAGGGCATAAAAGAGGTTTCTACCAGGTGTCTATAACTCTAAAACACTTGATTTTTTCTTTGTATTATCCACTTATGGAATAAACATTGTAAAAAATGCAGCTCTTGCAAACTTCTGTAGTTTCTGAATTCTGTATAAGCTTCTCTATTACTAAAATTCAGAGTGTGATCTCTATGGGTGTGCCTCTGCCCAAATAAATTGCTGCATGCCTAGCTGCAGTAATGTCCCTTGGCTGTATCCCTGTGGATTGCATTGCCACTCCCATCCATGAGTAATCTCACTTGTTTTGGGGTACTATAGAATGACAAAGGATAAGCAATATCTCTCAGGTTGTCATTTTGAGTAGGAAGTCAGGCTGCAGTTAGCAAATGAAACATAATTTGTTAACAAACAAACTCTATCTCCTTGAGTTTTGGGACAGAATAATCAATGGATCAAAGCAACTGCAGGCTGAATTCTGATCCTGACATGGCAGAGTTGTTGGTGTCTGGCTTAGTAAACAATTATATGACTGGGAAATTTTACCCAGAGATGGTTATTATCCAGAATTTTGTGAGGGATTGCAAGACTTAAGAGAAATGAAATAAGCTCCATATTTTCAGCAACTTTTTGCTTGGGAGCATGTTCTAAACTCCAATAAAAAGAAATAAAGTAATAAAACAAAACTCAGTCTCTCTGGTTGGAGAATTAAGTCTGGAATTACTAAGGCAGCTGGAATATGCAAGACGTGGTACTGGAGAGAATTTCAAGATTTACTGCAAGGCTACTGTTCTATTGGATAAAGCTACAATAACTAAGAGAATGTGATTATTGGCATAGAGATAGAAAAACAACTCAAAGGAATATTCCAGAGAATCCAACAATAGATTCACAAATATATGGTCAGTTTTAAATTTAGACAATAACATCATAAACATGGCTAATTAGTTTTAATTTTAGACAATATTATAAAGCAAATCAATGAGGAAAGCAAGTTATTTCCAGAGATAAACCAAGATGGCGGCATAGGTGAACAGCTAAACTGCTGCTTCACACAACAATTTCAAAACTACAACTAAAAGACAGAATGGACATCATCCAGAACCAGAGGAAAGCTGGCTTTGTGGAAATTCTACAAATAGAAGGAAAGAAAGTGGCTCACAGAGACTCAGAGGAGCTGCAAAAACTGAGGTACAGAGACATGTGCATGGAGAGGATGGGTGGTGGAGTGCCTGGCTGGCTTCCTCTTGCAGGAAAGAGATGGAAACTCCCAACTGCATTGAACCTCAGCTCCAGGTGAGACTCATACAGGGGGAGTCTGGACTGTCATGAAAAGGGAGGAATGCATGGACACTTAGGGGAACCATGAAAAGGCAATTATCTAGAGGTGCACACACCACTGCATGCAGAGAGGACGGACTGCTGATTGTGCCACTGACTTTCTCTAGTGGGAGGGAGACAGAACCTCCCAACTGGGCTGAAATCTACTTCCAACTGCACTGAAGCCCAGTTTCGGGTGAGACCCTGGGGAACCAGACTCATATGAGTACACAGAACACACAGGAACCAAAAAGGCAGAGGTCTGGAGGTGTCCCCGTGTGCACAGAGAGGACTGCAAGGATTACCAAGGGACACTGAGACCCTGGAGCTGCGTAGGACAAGGCTGACTGGAAGCAGACACTGTTTCTGCTCAGCCCTAAGACTCCACCCCATCCAAGCTCAACAGAGAGGCTTTTGCAATTTTGCAAATCTTGCATCATAAGGCTGACTCCAGCATAGAAGTTCTCCTGGCATAGTGAAAATGTGTAGACAAAGGAACAGATCACAAACAAAAGATGAAGGAAAATAAATGCCTGGATATAAAGTTCAAAACCGTGTTTATAAGGTTTTTAAGAATTTCCTAGAAAAGATGGATAAATTTAGCAAGACCCAAGAGGAGAAGAGAAAGGAACAACTAGAGATGAAAAAGGACCAACTAGAAATTAAACATACACTGACTGAAATTAAAAAAAATATATATTATACAGAGACCTAATAGCAGACTAGAGGAATGCAAGAATCAAATCAAAGATTTGAAATGCAAAGAAGCAGAAAACACTCCACTGGAAAAGAAAATAGAATCCAAAAATGTGAAGGTAGTGTAAGGAGACTCTGGGACAACTTCAAGCATACCAACATCAGAATTATGGGGGTGCCAGAAGAAGAGAGATAACAAGATACTGAAAACCTATTTGAAGAAATAATGACTGAAAACTTCCCACACCTGGGAAGTCCAGGAAGCACACAGAACCCCAAACAAAAAAGAATCCAAAGAGGACTACACCAAGAAGCATCTTAATTAAAATGCCAAGAGCAAAAGACAAAGAGAGGATATTAAAAGCAGCAAGAGAAAAACAGTTAATTACCTACAAGGGAGCACCCATACGATTGTCAGATGATTTCTCAACAGAAACTATGCAGGCCAGACGGGAGTGGCAAGCAATATTCAAAGTGATGAATAGCAAGAACCTAAACCAAGATTACTTTACCCAGCAAAGCTATCATTCAGAATTGAAGGTCAGATAAAGAACTTCACAGATAAGAAAAAGCTAAAGAAATTCATCAACACCAAACCAGTAATATATGACATGCTGAAAGGTACTCTTGAAGAAGAAGAAGAAGAAGAAGAAGAAGAAGAAGAAGAAGAAGAAGA
>JAAGEH010000307.1:42813630-42858404 GCA_011751065.1 Lasiurus cinereus
AGAAGAAGAAGAAGAAGAAGAAGAAGAAGAAGAAGAAGAAGAAGAAGGAAAATGTAAAGATAAAAATTATGAACAACAAATATATATCTATCAACAAGTGAGTTAAAAATCTGATGAACAGAATAAACTGGTGAATATAATAGAATCAGGGGCATAGAAAGGGAGTGGACTGACAATGTAAAGATAAAAAATTATGAACAACAAATATATATCTATCAACAAATGAATTAAAAATCTGATGAACAGAATAAACTGGTGAATATAATAGAATCAGGGGCATAGAAAGGGAGTGGACTGACAATTCTTAGGGGGAAATGTGTGAGGGGAATGAAGGGAGAGACTGGACAAAAATTGTACACCTATGAGGACAATGTGGGGGGAGGTAAGGGCAGAGGGTGGGGTGGGAGCTGGGTGAAGGGGAGCTATGGGGCGAAAAAGAGGAACAAATGTAATAATCTAAACAATAAAGACTTATTAAATCATAAAAAAATGGAAGTTATTTTCAACCCATTGTGTAGTACTGGATATTTTATGGGAAAAATGAAGTTTAGTTTCTAAGTAGCACCAAACAAAAAAGAATTACTATAGATAAATCTTTGACCTTAATGTGAGAGATAGAATATTGAAGTTTTAGAAGGAAGTGTGGGAGAATATTTTATCAGACTGTGGAAAGCATTTGCCAAAAAGTCACTATTACAGATTGAATTGTGTTCCCTTTCGAAAATTGTTATGTTGAAGTACCAATCACCAGCAACACAGACTGTGACCTGATTTGAGAAATTGTTCTTTTGCACATTTAATCATTGAATTAATATGAGGTCATTAGAGAGGGCACCAAACCAAAATTATCGGTGTCATATGAAGGAGAAATTTTGGAACAGACATATTCAGAAAGATGTGAAGACACAGGGAGAAGACAGCCATCTACAAAGCAAGGAGAAAGGCCTTGGAAGACATCACCCCCTTGGACAGCTTTATCTCAGACTTCTAGCATCCAGAATTGTGAGACAATACATTTCTCTTATTTAAATCATAGAGTTTGTGGTACATTATTATGTCAACCCTAGAAACTACTCTATTTACTAATCATAATGGGGGGGGGTATAAAATGAGCCACATATCAAAATAGAAAAAAATGTTTTCTCAATAAAAGTCACCATTGAAAACATGAAAATGAAAGTAACAGGCTGCAGAGAAACAGCTGTGACATACGTATCATACATCTATGTAAAAAAGGGTTCATGCAAAATATATAAAGAAATACTATAAATCATAAAAATCAAATAACTCAAATTAAAAAAGTACAACAGACTTCAACTGACACTCTATACATAAAAATGTCAGAGTGCCAAAAACATAAATACCTTCTCAAAAATTGTTGTGATGAAAATGCATATTAAAACTACAGTGAGATACCACCTCATATTCACTCGAATTTATAAAATTGAACATATACATACACTCACACTGACTGCATCTATTGCTTGAAAGGATAATGAACAGGCATAAATCTCAAAAATTGCAAGTGCATATTTAAAATAATAGAATTTTTTTGAATACCATTGTTTAGTTTCTCATGAAATTAATGGTCCAACCAATTCCACTCCTCCTAGATTCACCAAAAAAATGTCCACAAGAATAATCCTACGAAAAATGTGAATCAGCTTTATTCATAAGAACCTAACCTAGAAATAACCCATTGTTTCATCTATAGGACATGGACAAATTGTGACATACTTGTACCATGGAATACTAGTCAACAATAACAACATTGAATTACTGATATATGCAACAACATGGATGAATTTCAAGAACATTATAAACTATGAAAAAAAAAGCTAGACAAAAAAGAGTACATATAATTTGTCTGCAATATGTAAATTTAAATAGGAAAATAGTAATGAGGACAGTAATTTTTTAAAAAAATATATATTTTTTTTATTTCAGAGAGAGAAAGGATTAGGGAGAGAAATAGAAACATCACTAATTGGCCATCTTGTGCCTCCCACTGGGCACTAAACCCAAAACCCAGCAACTTGCCCTGACCGAAAATTGAACCCTGACCTTCTGGTTCATGGATTGATGCTCAACCACTGAGCCATAGCAGCCAGCTGGAGACAGACATTTTAATAGTTGTCCATGTAGTGGTGACTTGTATTAAAATACATCACCAACATCTGAAGAGCCAGTATTAAAATTTAAGATATGAAATTAAATAAATTATAAATTAAATAAAATTAACAATGAACTAGGGTTGGCTATATGTAGCTTAAAATTCAAATGTGATATACTTTTTTTCCCAAATATTTACTCCAAGGGCATATTTTATGGCACAATGATTTTAACTTATAATTTCTCCCAAAATATGACCTTTATATCCTCTTATTGTAATGAAAACCTCTTATATAACTAAGAGTGACTCAAAATATTGAAATATTTATACAGCATGGTAAAGCAGACTCTAGAAAAGTGATATGTTTATATAGCATATATACACACACACACACACACACACACACACACACACTAAGTCCATGTCTATATATTTGTATGTAACTTTCCATGATTTAGAGCAGGTGTGGGGAACCTTTCTTCTGCCAAGAGTTATTTGGATATTTATAACATCATTCTCAGTCCATACAAAATTATCAACTTAAAATTAGCCTTCAATATTTTGACAAACTTTTAATTAACTCACCCCTACTGCCTTAGCAGGGCCAGGCTATATGATTTTGCACGTTTTATATGACCCCAAGGCCGGATGTTCCCCATCTCTGATTTAGAGACTCATGGGAGGAAGAAACAGTAGATCAAAGGTAAAAGTTTCCGATGAATTTCTTTGACATTGAACAAATTAATTTTTTCTTATTTTTAAAAATATATTTGTATTGGTTTCAGAGAGGAAGGGTGAGGGAGAGAGAGAGAGATAGAAACAGCAATGATGAGATAAAATCATTGATCGACTGCTTCCTGCACACCCCCTACTGGGATTCGAGCCTGCAACCCAGTTATGTGCCCTTGACCTGAATCAATCCTGGGACCCTTCAGTCCGCAGGCTGACCCTCTACCCACTAAGCCAAACCAGCCAGGGCAATTTTTTCCTATTCTTAAAGCATTTTGGATTCAGTACTGGTTTTATGTGTACAGGCATAAACACTACAGTATTATTTATAATCATGGGTACATTTGAAAAAGACTTGCCCATATGTTCAGCAGCTCCTGTTCGTAGGCTGCTGAAAAGTTTATTTTTTTATGTGTTTAAAGATCACAGATGCATTAATTGATGCATTCTACTTGATGCATTAATTGATATTTAGCAATTTTTTCTCATAAACACCAGATAAAAATCTGTAGTTAGATGAATTGAATTGTACTAATTACAAACTAACTTTTTGAGTAGTTTGTGGTAGTAAACCAAAGCTCAAGGATCACCCAGGGTTTTAGCTGGCAGGTATTTGCAAAAGGTTATTTACATCTGATAAGGTACAAACATGTTTCCACATAAATCACTTAGAAAAAAATTACTTAAAATAAGAAGGTGAATTCTGCCATCTTTCTTAAACTTCCTACCAAGTCCCAGGTGGTAAAAAAGAAACAGCATATAATTTTATAAAATACTGTTTGTGGTCTACTAAATTTTTCTGTTTTTAGGAGCCCCACGTCTCAAAAATTAGAAGAAATATTCTTAGATCTTTTTAGTGAAGGAAACTTTAAAAGTGTTCTTTTTGATAGTTTTACTTCCATTTTGCAGATTTAAATAAATTTGAACTATACAAATGGAATAAAACTATGGTTTTATTTCAATGAATCCACTTACAAATAGACTTCAGACTCTATTTGATCAATTGGATTTTATGTAGTAAACAAGAAATCCTATATGAAACTGAAGTATATTCACTACTTCTATCATCTCTTTTTTTCTTCTCTACTATCTAATAATTATATATATATAAAAAAACAACTAGAAAAAGAACCCAAGATCACAGTATTCAAATTCTTCACCTTACAGATGGAGCATGTAAAGGGAAAATATTTCGCAGAAGAAAAAAATTATATTCCATGTATCTTGGCTTAGTCTCATGCTTTTAATGTTATAGTTCAGGGCTTCTGCTATGCCATTTTATATATCTTTACAAATATGAACACCAATTTCTGCATAAAATATTCACAGTTCAGCTTAAATATATATTCATGTATTTCATTAAGGATCTGATATTAGGTTTTGAAAGGGAGGCATATTTCTTTGCCTAATTTTCACAAAAATGAGAGTCAATTAATGAGTTAGGTGCCTGAAAAAAATTTAAAGTAATTTTTATATCTATTTAGTTCTTTAGTTTAAGCTTATAATATCATGTTTAGACTGAATTCTGGTTTAGGCAGCTACCGAGGTGTGTTTGGAGTGGGCAGTTGCTTTAAATTGGAGGAAATATATCAAGAACAGTAGCCATATAGAGATTCTGCCTGATCTCAAAGCATTATCGTTAGTACTAGTGTCTCTGAGGATACTGGGCATCTCACATGGCCATTGGCTTTCAGTGAGCTCTCTCACTGTTGCCTTCCTAAACTTCTGACAACAGATTCAATGAAGATCCTTTCAGAGAGCAAAATGGAGGCACCCTTAACCTTCCAGCAGTTAGTTACAGTATATTACTTTTCTACCAGAACCTGTTTCATGGATTGTGCTAATGATATGCTGTCAAATTTATACTCTTGAAATGAGAGGTTATTATTTCTGATAAAGATTACAAGTGGAATAACATGATATAAGCTATTATTCCTTTCTCTGCCTGTTGTAGGTTACAGACTAGTAGTTGGCATACTATCACCTAGGTTCATCTATCTTCTGATATAGCAAGTACTTTGATGGCATGTAGCCTTGATTATAGGTTATCGATCAGCAATGAGTGCCTAGCCACTATCTTAGTAATCATAGAAAAGCCAACTTAATCGGGTTCAGAATAGAGCAGACAATTAAGAGATACAATTTACCCAATTTAGAAAATGAGTTTTGTGTATTTAATGGTTCACTTTACAAAATCAGAAATATGGGATGTTAAAGTATTGGCTAGAGACAACATAGAAAATAATAATAAAATATTGGCTAGAATTCAGGACAGTTGTTTTGAGATGGTCTTTGAAAATTGTCAATTTTTGGGTTAAACTCAATGGCCACTTTTGGAAACCATGCTACCTATTCAACCTAAATGCTAAATTTTGTGGAGTTTTTTCTTTATTAATTAAGATATTACATATGTGCCTTTATCTCCTCATTGCTGTCCCCACCCCACTCCCATTCATCCCCACATTTTTCTTTTTTCTCTGTTATGAGCTAGTTCATTGAGCATTCTGTTCATTTCCGCCTTGATGAAGAGGAATACATAAAAGGAACCTATCTCTTTGAAGGGCAATGTAGATTCTGAGACATATATGTTTTAATTATTATCTGCACTGTTGGGATTTTTATGATTTAATAACAAACATCTTAAATCTAAGAGTTTAGTCATGCTGAGATGCTTTGGTTTATAATTTCTCTGGTGTCCATGACCATGTCCATGTCCAAATTCATACCCATACTCATATGCATATTCATCCTCCAGGAACATTTTATTCCAAACACAAGGAATCATGAGTTATTCATTCCTCTTTTATCATCCAATACATAAAGATACTGTCAGATTAAATAAGTAAATATATAGCATTTATTCATTCAACAAATATGAGGACCTACTGAACTTTAGAATCTTGCCAATATTGAGTGCATATTTTAATAAGTAAAGTTATACATAAATACATAAATATAGATGATTTACTAATAAATTAATGAAATAGAAAACAGTTATATCAGAAAGATGGGAATATATGATTCAGATTCAAAAGTATATCTTTTTAGTATATGTATATAAAATAATATATTTTGTCTTAACCTTATTTAATTCTCTTAAAATTATATGTAATATAAGCATTGTCAATTTCATTCCATTGAGAGGCCCAGAGAAACTGAGATAAATGTTTCCAATTAGCTTTTTAACTTGAAGTCAGAATTTAAACTCAAGAATTTAAATTTTAAATTTAAAGGTTTTAAATGTATGACCTCCTAAATTAATAAAGGGAACTGAAATATGTCATCCTTGCTCAAGCATACATTGTGTATATGCATAATGGAAAGCCAATAATTTGGATTGCTGGAGAAACAAACTAGAAAATTCTAAGAAGTATTAAGAATTATATGAGTTCCCATTGACTAAAAAAAATTGGGCATTGGAATTTGCACAAAATAAGCAATTGACAATTAGAACTTCTTTGCAAATAAAAATGTAAATATTAAATGAAATGGATTAGAATTACCTCTGTAGAAAAATAATCTCTTTGAAATATTTGTTCTCTTTCTATAGACAGAACAGCCTTAGGCAGAAACCAAAGTAGAGGCATACAATTTTGGTGGACCATGGCCATGTTAGCCACATGAGTATCTCTAATTGTTAAAATGACTCAGTAAAATATAAAATGCATGATTATACAATATTTTCTTACATGAGTATAATGTAGATACTTGAGTACTGACATATCTCTCCAACAACCTAGCCAAATCCTATCTAATAAAAGAGTAGTATGCAAATTAACCATTACTTTTCCATACCCACAAACCACACCCACCAGCCAATCAGAAGTGAGTATGCAAATTAACCACAACCAAGAAGGCTGCGGCCACTAAGCGAGCAGGAGAGAAGCTTAGGTTTCTCTGGAAATGGATGAAGCCAAGCTTTCTTCACACCCTAGTGGGCCCAGGCCTTCACTCAATTACAGAAGATAAACAAATCCCAACAAAAATGGCAGCAGCCACGGAGCTGGAGAGAGCAAGAAGTTAGGGTTGCCTCCGGCAATGGAGGAAGCCAAGCTTCTGCAGCTCTGGCCTATCTTGGCCTCCCCTTAAGGCTACTAAGTTTTAATTATAGAAGATAAATAAATCCCAACAGAAATGGCCGCCTCCATGGAGCGAGCAGGAGGCTGGGCTCCACTCTAGGCTACAAAGTTTCAATTGAAGGAGATAAATAAATCCAAGATCCCAGGGCCTCCACTTGGGTTGCTGGGGGCCATGACCAGCCTGAAAACTACCACAGGCCCCTTGTCCAGGATTCCCCACACCTCAAGGGAACCCCCACCCTGATCTGGGACATCCTTCAAGGCAAATGAACTGGCCCCCACACATGCATCAGGACTCTATTCTATCTAATAAAATATTTAATATGCAGATTGACCATCATTCCAACACACAAGATGGCTGCCCCCATGTGGTCAAAGATCCTGCCCCCATGTGGACACAAGATGGCCACCACAAGATGGCCAGCAGGGGAGGGTAGTTGGGAGGGAACAGGTTTGCATGGGAGGGCAGTTGTGGGCGATCAGGCCAGCAGGAGAGGGCAGTTGGAAGGGATCAAGCCTGCAATGGAGGGCAGTTGTGGGTGATCAGGCCAACAGGGAAGGGCAGTTGGGAGGAACCAGGACTGTATAGGAGGGCAGTTATGGGTGACTAGGCTGGCAGAAGAAAGAAGTTGGGGGTGACTGGGCCTTAAGGAAAGAGCAGTTAGAGGTGATCAGGCCTGCAGGGGAGGGCAGTTAGGGAAAACAGGCTGTTAGGGGAGCAGTTAGGCATCAATCACACTGGCAGGGGAGTGGTTAAGGGGTGATCAGGCTGGCAGGCAGAAGTGATTATGGGCAATCAGGAAGGCAGGCAGGCGAGCAGTTGGGATCCAGCAGTCCTGGATTGTGAGAGGGATGCCCAGTGAGACTGGGCCTAAACGGGCAGTCCAACATCCCTTGAGGGGTCCCAGATTGGACATGTTGCAGGCTAGGCTGAGGGACAATCCCCCTCCTTCCCCATGCACAAATTTCATGCACCAGGCCTCTAGTATGGTATAAAAGGCCAAGGCTAAGGGACTGAACTTCTGGGCTTTCTCACCTGTGGATAAGAGGACTACTTAGACCAGAGCAAATTGAATATACTGTTATGAAGAATAAAAGAAACAGCAGTGAGCCTCATCCACTTCTATTAAATTTAATGTTATGTGCATCATTTGTGTCTCTTGTCTGCTATGCTAATAGTTAACCAAAATGAAGGCAGTTTGTCTTTCTCTTTCTCTCCATCCTTAAACCTGGAAGAGCCTGGGACTAGTTTGGTATGGCTGAATTATATTTTGTTTCAGAACCTGTCAACCACTACTTTAGTAACCTCCTGTGCTTTGATAATTAGAAGTAGCATGCTGCTTTTTAGATTACCCAAAAAATCTCTTTTGGTTTTCTGGTGAGATCTGTCTTAACTGAATAGCATCCCTATCTGCACACTTTTGTTCCTTTCATTTGCATTGAAATGGGCCTGCATCATGTCCCAAATTCCTTATGGCCCCTCTGTGTGCAGTCAATTATAATGAAAAAGCTAATTTGTGCTAAGTTTTTAATGGTCCATTTTACTGCCCTTCTGAGAAATTATTTGTATCTATAATACCAATCCAAAGCAATATGGTCAACCGGAAAGAATTGCAGTACCAATGGAGGATAAGGCTAATGAAAGCATTTCACAGAATGAACCATATTTATATACGCTTTTAAGTTGCTCAAAAATGGTAGAGAAAAGAGGAATTTGAAGGGAAAATTTCAGAAAAAAGTGGCTGATATAATTGTTACTGCAAGGATAATAATTGCCCAGAGAAGTAGCATTAGTCTGGTTCTTTTTTAAAAAATATATTTTTTATTGATTTTTTTACAGAGAGGAAGGGAGAGGGATAGAGAGTTAGAAACATCTATCAGCTGCCTCCTGAATACCCTCTACTGGGGATGTGCCTGCAACCAAGGTACATGCCCTTGACCGGAATCGAAACCGGGACCCCTCAGTCTGCAGGCCAGGCCGACACTCTTGTCTACTGAGCCAAACCAGTGTAGGCATAGTTTGGTTCTTGTCTATTTCCACATCTTACTGTCAATGTGGATACATTGAGTCCTCCCATTTCAACACCAAAACCCTGAGACTTCAGGCCTCTGTGCCTTTGTTATGGATTATTCCCATTAGTTACTATACTCATTCTTTCTTGTGAAACTGCTCATTCTTTTAGAGCCAGTTAGGATATCTCACATCTTTATTCTTTTATTTTTTTATTGTTTAAAGTATTACATATAGTAGTACATATATCTCATTTTTCCCCCAATGACCTTCCCCTAGCACCCCTACCCTCTGTCACTGTTCTCATCCCACTCTCTCCTCAATGTATTGTGTCCATTTGTTGTGCTTATATTCCATGCATACATGTCCTTTGGTTGATCTCTTTTCTCCTGGTCTCCAACATTCCCCTGCCTTCCCGCTGTAGTTTGACAGTCTGTTCGGTGCTTTACTGCCTCTGTATCTAGCTTTTGGTTCATCAGGTTATAATGTTCTTTATTTTCCATAAATGAGTGAAATAATTTTCTTTCATTTCCTGGCTTATTTCACTTAACATAATGCTCTCCAGGTCCATGCATGCTGCTGCAAATGCTAAGAATTCCTTCTTTTTTATAGCAGCTTAGTATTCCATTGTGTGGATGTACCATAGATTTCTAATCCACTCATCATTGGGCTGTTTCCAAATTTTAGCTATGGTGAATCGTACTGCTGTGAACATATGGGTGCATATATCCTTTCTGATTGGTGTTTCTAGTTTCTTGGGACATATTCCTAGAAGTGGGATCACTGGGTCAAATGGGAGTTCCATTTTAGTTTTTTGAGGAAACTCCATAATGTTCTCCACAGTGGCTGCAACAGTCTGAATCATTATTCTCTTTAAAATACGCTCTGATATTTTTGGGGAAACTTAATTTTATCTGCTTGTTTTTCTTATAATTTGGTCCACAAGGTAAACACAGCAGCTATCACATTATACAATTGGTATGCTTAACTTTTTATTCTTTTTTATGACTTATCATGGTGACTGGGGCATAATATAAGGAAGTGAATGAATCAATTACTAGTAATGAATGAATAAATAAATATAAGATCTTACAAAGATTTAAAATAATAATGAAAAATGGGAAGGAGCTTCTAGTGGTTATAATAACCACTATGATGAATAATTTTTTTTCAACTTGAGAGTGCCACAGGTTGCTTAGATTTTTGGTTGAATCTGTGAGGATATTTCTCAATGAGATTAGCATTTGAATTGATAATCTGAGTAAAATAGATTATACTCCTCAATCTGGGTGAGCATCATCCAATATGTTAAAGATTTGAGTAGAACAAAAGGTTGAGGAAAGGAAAATTTTCTCTCTCTACCTGATTGCTTGAGCTGAGACATTGGACTTCTCCTGCCCTCAGACTGGGACTGACTAATTTTTGGCTGCTATAGCAAAATACCGTATACTTGGTAGATTAAATAACAAACATTTACTTCTCACATTTTTGGAGTCTGGGATGTCCTAGATGATATGCCTGTAGATATGGTGCCTGATGAGAGCCCTCTTCCTCATTTGTAAACTGCCTCCTCCTATCTATATTCTCATTCTCAGGAGAAAGAGAAGGCTCTGGTTTTTCTCTTCTTATAAAGAACTTGATCCCATCCTGAGGGTTTCTCTTGCATGACCTTATCTAAACCTAATTTCCTCCCCAAAGACCTGCTTCCAAATACCATCATTTTGGGAATTAGGGCTTCAATATATGAATTTAGGAGGGAAACTGACATTTGGTTTATAGCAGTTACTTAAAACAAAAACTTCTATTTCTACCATAGAGATATTAGAAATATCAACATTAAGACATTTCATAAATTATAAAATTGGGTAAGGAAATTACAGGAGCCCAATCTCCTAGAGTCCTATAATTTGAGGATAACATATCTCTGTTCTATAGTTTTTTCTCAAGTCAAAAGAACAAGGTATTCTGACTACACATTTCCACAAATTAGGATGGCAATTTATTTAGTAGACTTTCATAAGAATGAAGAGTTGAATGAAAGAGGAGTTTGCAGGTTTAGTTGCTATTAATTTATTTCTTTATATTTCACTAATAAATTTGGAGCAGATTTTGCTTCAATGAAACTTGAGTACAAAAATTTGTTGAAAACTAGTATTAGTCAATGAATCAGCAACCTACCAGATTGTATGGTAACTTAATTAGTGTTTCTTTTGTGTGTGTGTGTTTTTAAATTAACTTTTGTTGAAACAATGTTGTTCCTCTTTTTTTTTTTTGTGAACATCTGCTGCTTAGTTTTTCCCATTTTTATTATTACTTAAATTACTACAAGAGAAGACAAGGTATTTTAATTGTAACTCAAACAATCAAATTATACACAGGTAGGTATAAAACAAGATTATGCTAAAATTTTCATGTAATTTTAAAGGAAAGACATTATATGTTAAGAAATTTAAACAACCCAATCAAAAAATGGGCAACATACTTAAATAGATACTTTTTGAAAGAGAACATAAGGAAAGCCAAGAGACATATGAAAACATGCTCAAAGACACTAATCATCCAAGAGATCTAAATCAAAACTATAATGTGATACCATCTCATACCTGTCATAATGGCTATCATCAACAAATTAACAAACGACAAGAGTTGGCGAGGATGAGGAGAAAAAGGAATTCTCATGAACTGCTGGTGGGAATGTAGACTAGGGCAGTCACTTGGAGAACAGTATGGAGTTTCCTCAAAAAACTAATAATGGAACTCCCTTTTGACCCAGTGATCCCACTTCTAGGAATATATCCCAAGAAACTAGATACACCAATCAGAAAGGATATATGCACCCCTATGTTCATAGCAGCACAATTCACCATAGCTAAGATTTGGAAACAGCCTAACTGCCCATCAGCAGATGATTGGATTAAAAACAATGGTACATCTACAGAATGGAATACTATACTGTGGTAAAAAAGAAGAAATTCTTACCATTTGCAACAGCATGATGGAACTGGAGAGCATTATGCTAAGTGAAATAAGCCAGTTAAAGAGAGATAAATATCATATGATCTCACTCATCTATGGAATATAATGAACAACATAAACTGATGAACAAAACAGATCCAGAGACAGAAAACTATCAAATAAACCGTCAAAGCTCAGAGAGAAGGTAGGGGAGGGTGGGGGTAAGAGGGAGAGATCAACCAAAGGACTTGTATGCATGCATATAAGCCTAACCAATGGACAAAGTCACCAAGGGGGTGAGGGCTTAATTGAAGGGTGGGGGGATAAGGATACATGTGTAATACCTTAATCAATAGAAAAAAAATTAAATT
The DNA here is from genome assembly GCA_011751065.1 of Lasiurus cinereus. NCBI lineage: Eukaryota > Metazoa > Chordata > Mammalia > Chiroptera > Vespertilionidae > Lasiurus > Lasiurus cinereus. Next base: position 42,825,889 of record JAAGEH010000307.1, read on the forward strand.
TAGAATTTTTTCTATCTTGTATAACACATGAAGTTTAAATTAATATTGTTAAGAACATGTATGACCTAGTTCAGATTAAAACACAAAATTGTTGATTCTTGTTGTATTAAGTATTTACAACATATTACATAGTCTGTAAAGATACCTACATTCTTGGGGGTGAAAGCCTTTCTCCAAGATGTGCCATAACCCATATGGATAGACTTATCCTGAGCCAATGTCCCACTCTAAAACACTGTTTGTCCATAAGATATGTGAGTGGGATCATTAAGATAAAATATCTGAAAACTGTTCTTTAATTTTAAAGTTACCTTTTCAATTACTTTCCTCTATAGTCTAATTTAGCATGGAAAAAAAACACACAACTCACCACCTAAATTCCTAAAAATTTTGAAAATCGTTTCCAAAACACATTAAATATTTTCTTATCCTTAATTGTATGCTGCAGGTTTTTGTTACATTTTAAAAAAATTTAATATATGTATACTAGGAATTTGTGCAGTATCCAAATCAGTTCAGCTATTTAATTTCATCTATATATAATTTCTCAACCAGCAAGCTAGACATCTTGCTAATTATGCAGTTTGTCTGCAGAATATGAATAGATGGCTTTTAGGGTGTTGGTGACCTGCAGGAATGACATTTTTGATGATCACACAAATTCTCAGAATTTTCTTCTTCTACACTTTTCTGCCCATGAATAAGCACAGCTGCGGTTATTACAATATTGGGGAAAAATAATGCTCTACTACTAGCCCTGTTGATCCTAGGAATTAGGTAATGCTTGCTCTGCAATGAAACCAGCTGTTAGGGAGTTACAAAGCAGGAGTTCTCTTTCCAGATTCCCTGTCAGTGACAAGGATACTGAAATTAATTAATAGTAGCTTTACCATTATAATTTGCCAAATGCAGGAGATATTTTTAAATTTGCTTCCATTCTTCTGAAAACAATATTGTTCCAAATTGGGTTAATAGTTTATCTATTTCCTAACACATATGTGAAAGCAGTCATTATTTTCTTAAAATATGGTGTGAAAATATTGCATATAAAATGCTTAAGCAACTATACCCCTTTGAACTCTAGCTAGGGATAAGATTGCTTAATGTTGTTGTTAGGGATTATTGTTTCTGTCTATTTGCTTAGTGGTAAAATATAGGAATTTAAAAACTCCATTCACCATGATGCCAATCAAGGGTAAGTCTTGCACAACCAGTATGGCTCAGTGGTTGAGCATTGACCATGAACCAGGAGGTCACCAGTTCAATTTCTGGTCAGGGCACATGCCTGACTTGTGGGAATCAATCCTCACTAGGAGGTCTGCAGGCAGTAGCCAATTATTTTTTCTTTCTAATCAATGTTTCTATCTCTCTATCCTCTCCTTTCCTCTCTCTCTCTAAAGATCAATTAACACATTTTTAAAACAACATTTAAAAAAGATAAGTCTTAACTGTCAATACAAAGTAGCAGAATATTTTATATTTTAAAAGTTGACCATTACCTCTGAGATTAATCAAGACAGACAAAATCATACCACTGTGATGTTTGAAGAGCTGTTATGAAAAATTATGGAAAGTGGAAAAAATGACACGGGCATGTTTTTCCTTATTCCTACAGCTGAGTACAGCTAAATATCCCTGGACATTATAAGACAAACATTAAGCTATTCTGACAGGTAGCCTGATTCGGGTGGTTAGGAGCCAAGAAATGACATGCTAGACAGTTGTCTGGATTTTAATTTTTTCTCATATTCTACACTTGTAGCTGGAGAACCCCAAGATTCAGAAAAGCCAACATGGGCAGGCCAAAACAAAACAGACTACAAAACTCAGCCCCAACAAAAGATCACTCTTTCTAACCCCAAGATTGAGCACAAAACAAAGATATCCATTGTCACCACTCTTATTCATTAGAGTGCTAGAAGTTCTATTAAGTCCAATAAAGAAACTATAGGAAATAAATGGTATATACTGGGTGGGCAAAAGTAGCTTTACAGTTGCAATGCACATCAATTAATAAATAATAATATAAGAATAAGCTATTTTTCCAAGTACTCATAACTGTAAACCTACTTTTGCCATCTTGTAGTTTGTAAAGGAACAAAATAATTCTCCCTATTCGCAAATATTATTATTATCTAGTTAGAAATACCAAGAAAGTTACAACAAAATCCTGGAACTAAAGCAGGATGCAAGACCAGCTTTTTAAAATCAATTGTACTTTTGTATATTACCATTGAAAATGTGGGCACAGAAATAATTGAAAATGGAATATTACTTACTATTGCTTCAAAAAAAATAAATACTTATGTGTTGATCTAATGAAACAACTACATACAGGTCAAACATGCAAAAACTATGAAGTGCTGACCTGAATAATTGAGACGATATATTGTGATTATGGGTTGGAAGACAACACAATAAAGATGCCAATTCTCTCTGAGTTTATATACAGGTTTAACACAATTCTTATCAACATTTTAGCAGGATTCTTTTGTAGCAATTGATAAGCTATTTCTGAAATTTACTAGAAAATGCATAACAACTGAAATTGTTCAAATAACTTCAAAAAAAGAAGAATAAAGTTGGAGGACTTAGTCTACACAATTTCAAGACTTACAGCTACAATAATCAAGACAGTGTGATATTGGACAGACAATAGTAGACATATCAATAGAACAGAAAAGAGAAACAAAAAGTAGGCCAACACAAATATAGATTGTTCATAAAGATGGAAAACAAATGTAGAAAAGACAACTTTTTTTTTACAAGTGATGCTGAAGTAATTGGCTATCCTTTAGCCAAATAAATAAAAGTAAAATAAAATAAAAATATTCCCAAATCTTGAAGCCAATATGTCTCATTCCTTATGCAAAAACTACCTCAATGTGAGTCATGACTTACATATAAAATATAAGTGATAAAACTTTTAGAAAAAATACAGAAGAAATACGGAAAATAAAGACTAGACACCCAAAGAAATCTCCATAAGTTGGAAAGTTGATTATTCAATTTAATAAAGTTATTAACTTTTGTTCTGTGAAATACTCTACTGTTAAGAGAATAAAAGGATAAGCTACACACTGACAGAAAATATTTGCAAACCACATATTTAGCAAAATACAAAATATATCAAGCAATCTGAAACCTAAACAGGAAAAAAAATTAAAAGTTCACTTAGAAAATGGGCAAAAGATCCTAGGACATATTTGGCACTAGGTTTGTAAGTGCTGTAGACATAATTGCCTACAATAATAAACACCTACAGATTTTTTAAATTTTTTTATTTTTTTCCTTAGGCATACATAGTTCCCCCCACAAGGCAGAAAATTCTGAGTATTTAAGTGTGTGTGTGTGTGTACATGTTACAAAGAGAAGTACCATGTTAACAGATTATTCACTTTGAAAACAAAAATTGGCAAATTACATGAAATGATATTTCCCCCAAAATAAACAAGATATATACATGGCAAATAGGCACATGAAAATATGGTCAGCATTTTAGCTACTCACAAATTAAAATCACGAAGAGATGTCACTACATATTTATCAGAATGGCTAGAATAACAAATAGTGAGGACATTAGAAGCCACTAAAAGTATAGAGAAATGGGACTGCTAATATATTACTGATAGGAATGTAAAATGGTATATCCAGTTAGGAGGTTTCTTAAAACTAAACATGCAACATATCCAAGCAAATACACTTGAGGTATTAATCCCAGGAAGATTAAGACATATTGTCACTTAAAGAGTTGTAAATGAATGTTCATGACACGTTTTTCATAATAACTAAAAATTGAAAGCAACCAAAATGTCTTTAATGTGTGGCTAATCAAAAGACAGTAAATGCATTCCATGGAATAATAGCAATAAAATAGGAACAAACTATTGATACATGCATCAATCTGAGTGACTCAGCAGAGCATTATGCTGACTGAAAAAAAAGCCATTCCTCAAAGGCTCCATACTGTATAATGTTACTTTGTATAATATTCACAAAATAACCAAATTTTGAAAATTGAGAAATGATTAACAAATGTCAAGTGTTAAGGAAATAATGGTGTCAGGAGGGAAGTAAGTATGGCTATACAAGGCATACTTCTTAAAGCATGTTATAGCAACACAATTCTTACAACTAATGATAATCTATAATTATAGTAAAGGATTAGCCAAAGAACATACATCCATAACTCATAGACACAGACAATAGTACAGTAACAGCCAGAGGGAAGGAGAGCTGGGGTCTGGGAAGAGGTGGACCAAGGGGGTAAAAATGGGAACATCTGTAATAATGTTAACAATAAAAATAAATTTAAAAATTATGGCAATAACTTTAAAATATTCCTCAACAAAATATGAACAAATGGAACCCAAAACATATAAAAAGTATTATGTACCATAAACAAGTGGAAGGCTGGTTCAACTTTTTAAAGAAGTTTTTTTATTGATTTTTAGAGATCAAAAGGGAGAGGGAGAGAAACATTGATGTGAAAGGAAAACATCTATAGGCTGCCTCCTGCACGCTGGACATTTGCCCTGACCAAGAATTGAACGCACTGCCTTTTGGTGCATGGAACCATGCTCAACCCACTAAGCCAACTTTTAAAAATTAATTATTTTAATCCATGACTTCAATAGACTAAAAAATAAAAACATGATTGTCAATAGATGTAGTAAAAACACTTGACAAAATTCAAAATCTATTCATGATAAAAATTTTTAGTTAATTAGGAATAGAGGTGAACTTTCTCAATTGGATAAAAACTTTTTATAGCTAACATCATATTTGATGAGAAACTCAAAGCCTTCCCACTAAGATCATGTACAAGGCCATGATGTCATTTTTCCCCATTATTTTTCAACATCATAGTTTTATTTATTTCTTCCCAATCTGTTTTCCTTTTACATACTTTTCTTGTTTTACTGCATTCGCAAGGAGTTGTAGTATCATGTCAACTACTGGTGGAGAGAGGTAACACATACCTGAGCTTAGTGGGAAAACTTAAAGTTCTCATTAAGTAACTAAAGATAATAAAAATATTACATAACAAAGCTTGTGGAATATAGCTATAGCAGGGAGATTATAACAGCCTTAACTTAGAGTAGAGAGGAAAAAGGGCCCCATATATCCACCCTATTTAACTAGAAATAAAGAAATAAGTAGTAGGATAAAATAATACACATAAAAGCAGAAATCAATGATGTAGGTAAAAAGGGGCAATAGAAATCCACCCAAAATGGGTTAATTTAAAATAGTAATAAAATTTTAAAACATATGGTGCCATTGCTTAAAAAAAATAAGAGAACCCTAGTCAGTTTGGCTTGGTGGTTAGAAGGTTGGCCTGTGGACTGAAGGCTCCTGGGTTCAATTCTAGTAAAGGGCACAGGCCTGGATTGTGGGTTTGATCCCCAGTAGGAAGCATGCAGAAGGCAGCCAATCAATGATTCTTTCTCATCATTGATGTTTCTTTCTCTCTTCCTCTCTGAAATCAATAAAAAAAATATATTTTACAAAAGAATAAGAGAGTAAACAATTCTAGAAGTAAAAATGGGGCAAATAGAGTAGTATCCCCAGATATTGGAACCTGTTATGTAAGTACAAAAGATGAAAGAATTATAGCAGGACTGGATATTCATATAGGTAATAAAGAAATGATGCAGAAGAGTGAAGTAATAATTACAGAAATAAAATCCTCAAGTCAGTATTTATTATGATGTGATCAGTTAACAGCAGAAGGATTCTAAGTTGTGTATTATTACACCAATCACAGAAAATATTATTTAGCACAGATAATAGCAAGTTGATAATTTGGATCACTGTATAAATGATTAGCACAAATTTAATCTTTCTCAACAACTTTAATGAGAATAAACTATGCTAAAGTCTTTCAGAATTATGAATTTAAGTACTTCTATGAAATTTTAAAGAGCAAATAATTGATCTCAGATTACTATTTAATTTCATTTAGTGGTTATTTTTTCAGACGTTTCTTACCTTTATTTGAACAATTTAATTTTATAGTAGAAATATAGTATTTATACATATAAATTGATTTAGATAACAAACCTTCATTAACATATAGAAACAGTTTATATATTTACATTGTGGAGGAAGAAACTAAGATAATTTAGGGAAAGTAGAATTAAGATGTTAATATTATTCAACAATATGAAACAGGATCAAGTATTCTTCAAAGAAAATTCTGAAAAAATATATGTATTACTTCAAAGCATTGCAATGGCTAATATACTTGTTGAGAGCTAAATATTTTATAAAAGGCCTTAGATAAGTACTGTTTTCTTTTCAATTCTGCAGTTTATCATACTTGTTATGGACCATAGTCAACATGAGTAAAGAAAACAATAGAGCCATAAATGGAAATAGTTGCTTAGGGGTATGAGGATTTAGAGAGGATGAATTTTTAAATTATATATTGGAAAATTTATTTGGGGAGAAATTGTGCACTTTACTACAAGTATTTTTTTCTTTCTTCCTATTCATCTTCAAAGTAGTTTCCCACAATATTTCAGTCTTGCAAACAGATTCTGCCAAATTAATCTGTGAAGTGATACCAAGTGGAAAGAATAGCATGATTGTGGAAGGCAAAACATGGCATTTGAAGATTTAAGGATTTTGAGATCACATAACCTATCCTGAAATCATGTCTAGATGCTTCAATTTAGTAATACAGAGAAGTTTAATAAATACATGTCACAATATTTCATTATCTTAATCATGAGGGCAACCATCATTAAATCCTCATTCCAAGACTATTTGTATACCATTCTCTTAAGTGTGACCATAAAAATGTACATAGCTATAACAAATTGTAATGGATGTGAGTAACAGTTAAGAGATAAAAGAACATTGATAGCAAAGATTCTGAAGATAAGGAATCATAAACCAGAAGAGAAGTCAACAACTTTGAAGAGTAGCTTTTTTTTTTCTAAAATCAGAGGCAAAAATTGTATCCAAATTGAGTCTCAAACATGTAATTAAATTGTCTCAACCATTATCATGATTAAAATTTGTAAAGAAACCAAAGTATCATGTAACTACTAAATTATGCATACTAAATATGTTGAATTTATTTAAAATAATCAAATGTTATTAGTATCAAAATGGGAGTTTTCATCCTCATAGGTGATACCTATCTATATCCATCTCTTATATTTCCTATGCACATTGGTAGCTAGATACCTATTTTAATTCTCAAATTAACTCCATCTGAAAGAGCCATTAACCTAATCATTGCATTATGTCCAAGCCAATTATCAATGCTGTTGAACAAAACTTGGCCTCGCATTGATCCATATTTGTCTTATTAGAAATTTCTTAAGAGCAATGCACTGCCATTAATCATTAAATTACCTTATGAAGCATCCTTTTCATTTCATGGTACAGTTCTAAGCTGATCCTTAGCCAAGATTTTTAGCTTGTTTGAACATAAGACTGATAAAGTCAGAGAACTTATCTTGCTAAGTTAATTTCTCCCGGCCATGGGTGGTACAAAAACATGTCACTATATGGACACATAAATTTCTGGAGGAAATGTTTTTAAAAGTTAGTTCAAAGTAAACACAACTCCCTAAAAAGCAAAAAAAAATAATTAATGTATTTGTCCCAATGGGTTTGCTTATTAAAATAAAAAACCTAGATGTAACAATTCATACCTCATCAGCAGTATCATGCCACTTCTTAAATGTAGGGTGTACCAACAATGTATACTCAAACTTTGAATAATTATAAAGGCAGTGTTTATTAAAACACATTTCATTTTCAAAATGAATTATCAACTGGTAAAATGTGTATCCTTTTTTGGGACACTCTGTATATGGCTTTAGAAAATATATTTAACCTTACCTTACAAAGGAATTTTTTCATATTGTGAAATACAGATAATGCAGCACCTATGTAGGAATTGTTATAAGGATCAAATGAGTTGGAATCTTGAGTCCTGATTATGGTGACTAGCTCATTGCATTATACAAATAACTGCCATTATTATTACAATAATAATTATTATTAATGCAAAGAAACCGGATGCTGCCTTAATCAGGTGGTTCAAATAGCAAAATTGCATCATTCCTAAGATTGATATGATGGATTTCTGTTCTAATTGCCTGGATTTATAATCTCAAAATTAAAAAATATCTTATTCCAAAATGGATAATAATATTTTAACATAAGTCATCTTAGAAACCACATCTATACTAATAAAAGGGTAATATGCTAATTAGACTGGGATACCTTCCAGACATTCTTCCAGACAAAGCCATCATTCCAGGGCCAAGGCAGAGGTGGTTAGGGGCAATCAGGTCAGGAGGGGAGGGCAGTTGTGGGTGATCAGGCCAGCAGGGAGCAAGCAGGCTGGCAGGGGTGATCAGTTTGGGGCAAGCAGGTGGGCAGAGGGGAAGAGTTGGGGGCAAGCAGGCCAGCAGGGAGCAATCAGTCCATGGGGTGGGGGGGAGAAGTTCGAGGTGATTAAGCTGGTGAGGGAGCTGTTGGGGTTAAGCAGTTAGGTGTGAGAAGGCTGGCAGGGAGGCAAGTGGGGGCAAGCAGATGGCAGAGAGAGTGATTAGATGCAATCACGCAGGCAGGCAGGTAACCTGTTAGGAGCCAGCAGTTCCGAGTTGCAAGAGGGATGTCCCAGATTGGAGAGGGTGCAGGCCGGGCTGATGGACACCCCTCTACCCTGCATTAATTTCATGCACTGGGCTACTACTTTAAATACAATGTTTTAAGGCAAACACAATTAAGTTACAATTTCAGCTTTTACTGTATTATGTAACTGTTTTTCTTTGCAATAGTCAGAATTTATCCTTGATCACCAAAGGCTCCTACTAGATTATTTTCCCTCCAATTTGCTAGAAGTTAAATTTTTGATATTTATTTTTACACAAATGTCAGCTTTCGTTGATTGAAATTCCCCTTTGTGCTTACATCAAAATTGCTAGGTATGTTTTGTTTTTCTCAGTCCTTTGTGTAGTCTCTGAAAAAATAATTATACCTGTGGAGGGGATAACTAGAGGGAACAAAGAGTTCAATAAGTGTGAGTATAGGAGTGAGAAAAAGGAGAAGTTGAAAAATCAGGAAAATAATGTAGAGTATTATATTGCTTTAAATATGTCAATTATTAGTTCATTTCCTTCAAACATCATCACGCATTTATTCCTACAGCAAATAAGTTTATTCTAATCATGAGAATTAAAATAAATTGTCCAAGATTGCACAGTTATGAAGTGTTGGAGCCAGGTTTCAAACTCAGATCAAGTATTTGTAATCTTAACTACTAAGGCACTTTCCTTGTATGCAGAATCTTCTCAGTTTCCTTGTTGGGATATTTATGTTTCCCCAAGAAGAGGTACATAAGAATCCTTTATCTGGGAAGTGCAATGATCAGAACAAATAAATGCTAGCTGCTATAACAGATATATCTAAGCACACATAATGATATAAGTCAATAATCATTTATTGCTCAAGTCCCACTCTGATATATTTTTCCTAATTGGGTGGTATTTATCTCTATAGTTTACCAGATCACTAGGCTTATTCCATAACAAGAGGCTCAGTGCACAAAATTTGTGCATGTGGAGGGTGTCCCTCATCCCAGCCTGGACCCTCTGCAATCTGGGATCCCTCAAGGGATGTCCAACTGCATATTTAGGCCCAATCCCAGGAGCAAGCCTAAAAGGCAGTGGGACATTCCTCTTACAACCGAGGACTGCTGGCTCTCAAACGCTTGCCTGTCTACTAGCCTGATCACCATCTAACCACTCCCTGCCAGCTGGATCTATGCTAACTGCTCCCCTACAGGCCTGATTGCCCTTAACTGCTCTCCCTTGCCAGCCTGGTTGCCCCTAACTGCTCTCCCCTGCAGGCCTGGTCCTCCTCAACTACCCTCCCCTGCAGGCTGGTACCCCCCAACTGTCTTCCTCTGCAGGCCTGGTGCCCTCCCAATTGCCCTCCCCTGCTGGCCATCTTGTAGTAGCCATCTTGTGTTCACATAGGGGTGACCATCTTTGACCATATGGGGGCAGCCATCTTGTGTGTTGGAGTGATGGTCAATTTGCATATTACCTTTTTATTAGAAAGGATGTGATTGGGTCATTTTTAATTTATAATTGTCACAGTGTCTCTGAGATTTGTCTCCATGCCAAATACTCAGAAACAAAAAGGAAAAAATACAAAGGAAGAGCAAGCAATAAAAGGTTCTGTTTACAAATTGTAGGAAGAGGATTTTTCATTTCTATACCTATTCTCATACACCTCTCTAAATGTATAACCCCTCTTCTCTGACAATGTTGAATGCCTTAAGTGATGAGGAACTCATTATTCATTTTGCTGTCACTGATGTATTTTCACTCAGGCAGTTCAATCTCTCTGATATTTGTTTCTAATTCTGTTCTTATTATTCCTTTTCATTACTTATAGGAATAGTACCTATTCACATAGGGTTGTAAATTCTAAATGTTCATATCAATGTATCTGCATGTTTTTTTAAGTATCTAAAAGAAAAGGAGCAGATAAATTTTGTGATCAAAGCTTTTAGTAGATATTATACAGAATTAATGCATTCTGAAAAAATTTGGGATGATGTTGATTTTGAATTTGGCACCAAATTGAATCAAGATTAAGTGGTAAATTTAGTTTCTCAGACAAGGACTTTATCTGTTTAAATATTCAGTTTGTCATTGCCATCATATTAATTTTGTAAGTCTGAATAAATCATTTATATTCATAACTTTCCTCTTGTTCCCCATTCTGATATACATTTTGTTTTACATTTCTACTTCTTTTTAATAAAGTACTCCCAAACTTAGCAGTTTGAAATGACAGACATTTATTTTTTCATGGTTTCTGCCAGTAAACCGGTACCTCTGGCTCAAGATCTCTCATCAAACTATAATCAAGGTGTTGGCCAGGGCTAAAGTTACCTGAAGGCTCAACCTGAGTATTATTTTGAAGTTCATTCATGACTATTGTCAGGTCTCATGATCTCTTTGATTACACATATCAGTTCTTTGCCATGTATGCAGTTTTCTGCTCCTCCACGTGAGAGCTCCAAGAGGGAGAAGGGGGAATGAGAGTGTACACAATGACATCTTCAACCTTTTTATAACTTGATCATAAATGAACATCCTGCTACTTCCACTGTATGGTATTTGTTTAAAGTGAACCAGAGAGAACTGCCCACGCCCAGGAGAGAGGATGACAGTTGGCATGAATCATAGGAGGGAGAGGTCACTAGGTACTATAGTAGAGGTTTGCCACACCCTTAACACATTTCATTAAATTTTTCAGTAACACAGGCCATGTTTGCTAGAAAAAAATCAAGAAAAATTATACTATTGTAGATAATAAATCAAATAGTATATGATTCATTCAGAATTCTCTGAGTTAATCATATACTGTTTTTTTTAACTAAATATCAATATCCTCCCAGCAAGTATGGCAAACTATTTTCTTTGAAATAAATTGCAGAAACTTTGTGATTGCCCATGGAATTGATTTATTGCTTTTTCTTCCCATTGACATTTTGTGGTTTACTTTTCCCCCCTGTTTTCTCCCAAATGTTTTGCTTCATTATTTGAACATTCCAAAGTGACCTTGCTTTGATATTTCTTTCTAGGCTGAAAGTGTTCTGCAGTCTTCAGGATATTTATACTAATGCATATTTTAGTGTATAAAAGATCATGATATTTTCAGGGACCTCCATGCAATGTGTAAACTTATTGTTTATGAGAATTTGTTTAGGGAAATAGAGGAATGAATTATAAAAGAGCAATAATATTATGGTTCTTTGTGACCACTCAGGAATGCCTACATTTTAATATTAATGAAAACTCAATAGATAGCAAAATGATATAAAGTCTTCCTTGTACCTTATATTACCTGTAATATATCTTAGTTCTTTTTTCCTTCAAACTGTTGAATGATTTTCTTTTGAAATAAATTATAATGCATTTATCCTAACACTTCTCATTTTTCTTCAATTTATTTTAATTAGTAATAGCTAATATAATATTATATACAGTCTATTTTAATATAATTATAAGATCAATATATATCATATACATATTATATGGCACTTAAGGGAAAATTACTCTAATGTAAAATATTTTAACTAAGATGAAGAAACATGACTCTCTCTTAAGGGGTCTTTATATTGAATTAAATTTTGAAAAACATTAAAATTAATAAAATAGTAAAGGTTTATAACAATGTTAATATGCCCTATGATTAAGAAATATTTTGAACTCCACAAAATATAAAAAATTATAGCTAATTTATACAAAGTAATGGTATCTAATATATTACTTACTATATATGGCACAGAATAACTTACTTTCATGACAAAAACTCTCAGCAAACTAGAAATAAAAGTACCTAAACTGATAATGACTTATGTGTGACAATCCCTCAGCTAACTCAGTGGTGAAGAACTATGTAAAAGCTTTTGATCTAAGATCAGAAAAAAGACAAGATTGCTCTTTCTAGTCAGTTTTGCTTAACGTAGCACTGGAAGTCCTAGCCAGAGCAATTAGGTAAAAAAAAGAAGTGAAAGGCATCCAAGCTTGAAAGAAAGAAGTAACAGTGTCCCTATCTTCAAATGATATCATCTTATACATGAAAACATAAAAGCCATAAAAAACTGTTAGAGCTAATAAATTATTTCAATATAGTTGCAAGGTATACAACCAACATACAAAAAGTCATGTCTATAAATTCATACTAATGGATAATTACTGATCTAAAAAGAAAATTAGGAAAACAATCTTATTAACAATAGCACCAAAAGATAAAATACATACTTAATATATACTTAATTAACAAAGAAGGTAAATAGACTGAAAAGGCAATCTACAGAAAATATTTGTAAAACCGTATGCCAGATGATTTAACTTCCAAAATACATGAAGAATTCCTATAACTCAACTGGGGCAAAAATGGAAAAAACTACTAATTCAAGTAAAGGAATTGAATAAACATTTCTCTAAAGAAATACCAGTGACCACCAGGTATATAAAAAATGCTAGCATCATTGGTCATCAGGGAAATGCAAATTAAAACCACACTATTATTTCACACCTACAGAATGACTGTTACAAAAAGCAAAACAAACAAAAAGCAATAGTTGTTGGCAAGGATGTGGAGAAATTGAAACCCTTTTACGTTATAGTTGGGAATGCAAAATTTTACAGCTGCTATGGAAAACAATATGGAGGTTTCTAAAAAATTAAAAATAGAACTACTCTGTGATCCCAAAATCACACTTTTGGATAATTTAGGAAATAGTTGAAATCATGATATTAATATTTGCCTATTCTTCTTCATTGAAACACTATTAATAATAGACAAGGTATAGAAACAACCTAAACATATTCTGACAGATGAGTGGATAAATAAAATGTAGTATGTGCACATAATGGAATATTATTCAGTTTCAAACAGACGGAAATTCTGTAATACATGTGACAGCATGTGTGAACCTTGTGGATACTATACTAAGTGAATTGTCAGTTTCAGGAAGAGAAATACTGCATAAATCCATATATCAGAAATATCAAAGATAGTGAAATGATTAGTAATTGAATCAAAGGGTGATTGCCAGGGGCTGGTGGAAGGGGGAAATGGGTGTTTCTAATTAATCCACCAAGTCTCATTGAGCAAGATGAGTCATTTTAGAGATCTGCTGTACAACATTACACCTATTGTCAACAGTACTGTATCATACACTTCAAAGATGAGGGCTGTTCTCATGCCAAATATTATACACACACACACACACACACACACACACACACACATCACTTTTAAAAATACAAAAAAAATAAAAATAAAATCTTACAAAAGTCATGATCTGGTACTTTTTATCAAAACCTTTTTTTAAAAGTATATTTACAGAAAGATGCACAAAACTATAGAGTTTAGAACAATTTTGTGACCCCAGAAAGATCTCTTGTATCCTTACTAGTCAATTTTCTACTTACTCTGAAAGATAACCACAGTTCTTATCTCTAATTTTTGTATTCTAGTACTTTATATAAAGAACTTCTCTACTCAAGCACTCTATTGTGCTAGCTACTATCACTCAACAAAATGCTTTTGAGAGTGGTATAAGTAAGAATCTCTTATTTCGCTATTATTGCTAAACTAAAGGCCCAGTGCACAAATTCGTGCATGGGTAGGGTCCCTCTAGGTGGCCTGCAGGGATCTGGCCAAAACCTGCAGTCCAACACCACCTGCAGCTCCTCCCTGCCACTCCCGTTCATCCCGTTCCCACTATGCCTGCTGCGGGTGCGTGTCCAATCAGTCCCCATCAGTGGAGGCTTGCACTGCCATAGCAGTGCTCACTAGCCATGAGCCCTGTTTCTGGCGCCCTCCCAAGGAAAGTGGCCTGCAGGATTGGGTAGAATCTGGCTCTCTGATATCCCCCAAGGGGTCCTGGATTGCGAAAGGACACAGGCCAGGCTGAGGGACCCCACTGGTGAACAGTTGGGCCAGAGAGGGACTGCAAGAAGGCACCATGGTATGTCCGACCCATCTGACTCAGTCCAATCAGCCAGACCCCAGAAGCTAACATACCGGTTGGAGCATCCACCCCCTAGCTGTCAGTGTACATCATAGTTACTGCTCTGCCCCCTAGTGGTCAGTGCCCATCATTGCAAGCAGTTGAACAGCCTTAGCGTATCATTAGCATATTATGCTTTGATTGATTGTTTGATTCTGGCATTTGGTCTATTTGCATATTACCCTTTTATTATCTACACTAAAAAAAGATAAAAATGCTAAGTGACCATACCTTTGCTACACCCATAGACAATCAGGAGTGATATGCAAATTAACTCAGCAAAGAGGGCAGGTAAATTTGCATACGCAGGCGATGCAGGCAGCCCCTATGCTGCTGGTGGGATCCAAGCCACAGTCGGGAACCAGACAGGTGGTGGGACAGTTCCTGGAGCTGCCTGCCCAGGTCCAAGCCCCGACTGCAATGATGATTTGGGCGTGGGCAGGAGGCAAGGGCAGCGCCTGATGCTGCCTGCTAGGGTCCAAGATGCCTGCCCCCTACCTGGGTCCAAGCTATCCTTCCTGCAATCACAGGGTGAAGAGCCCAGGCCAAGCTGCCCCAAGGTCAGTAAGAAGCCCGACGGAGCCACCCTGCAATCTCAGGGAGAACAGGCCAGGCCACACTGCGATCATAGGGTGGAGAGGCCTAGCAGAGCCACCCTGCAATCATGGGGCCAACAGGCCTGGCGGAGCCTGGCCAAACCATCACCACAATTCCAGGCTAGAAGCTGCTTCGCTGACCAATTAGGGGCATGGTATGGAGTCCAGGGCCTCTCCGCTGCAGCCTTAGGAAGTCTCCCTCTCCCCAGAGTTAAGAGCATGAGCCCAGGTCTACCCAGCGGCCTGATCCTAACTGCAAGGGTGAGTTCCTGCAGGCTGGGGTTTGATCTCCATGCATTAGCAGTAGGAGACCAATGCCTTTGTTATTGCTGTGTGTCCAGGTTTTAATTGGACAAATGACCAGCAGTCCTGGTTGCCAGTTTAGCAAAATCTTTTATAAGGAGAATCCTGTCTGTGTTTCCTCAAATTTTCTGAGCCCCTACTTACCCCTCTGTGAAGGCACAGAACAAGTGAAGCCCTTAAATAAATATCAGAGGTCTCCAGCAACAGTGGGCCTGTCTCATTACAGTCGTTTGGACTGGATGGCATTTGAGTATTTACCTAGGCACCATGACAGAGAAACACAAGCTTAAGTCATAATCTCTGCCCTTAAAAATTTCACAATCTTATTAGAGCGAGTGGATGATAAAAGCACAGTAATAACATCAGAATGTAAGGCAACAATACAGAAAGGAACAGAGGCAATTGCTAGGATGATTTTCCAATAATTAGTACAAAGAGTATGTGCTCTGAATTAAATAAAAAAAATATGTGTGGAAGTAGCTGCTTTGTGAATATGGCATCCCTTCCTATTTTAAAGGAAGCTGAGTTCCACGTGAACTCATATCATACTATGCTATGATATCTGAGGCCAAGGGAGGCCCTAAGTATACTATGCTTTGATACTTGAGTCATTCTTTATTGTTCAATGTAATTTATTTCTGTATGCCTTAGTTTTGTAAAAGTCAAATTACTAGAATAATACATCTTGCTATAAAATATTACTAGAAGATCAAATGATCAGGTGACATTTAATGTTATTTTCTGTAAATGAACACAATCTCTGGTATGCTAAAGTGATAGTATTATAGAAATATTCATATAAAGAGACCTACAGGCTTGATTACAAGTGAGGCTTACTATCACAACCCAAATTTATTGCTAAAAAAAAAAAAAGCAGGGAGCCAACTAGAAACTGAACCAAATATAAGCCCTTGAAGGGCAAATATAAATTGGATATGCTTTGATATTATAAGAACAAGAAGAAAATTTTCAGATGCAAGAATGAAAACCACATTGCATCCACTCTAAGTAGCTGTTAAAGAAAAAGAATGGTATACTATGAAAATACTTAATACAGATTGTAAAGACATTTGTTCAAAGAGGATTTCCTAGAGTAAGCGATATTTCAGTTATTGTTTTTAAATGCGAAGAGGTTAGCTAGATAAGGAAAAGGTGTAGGGGTCCAGAATTGCAGAGGGTGCAGGCAGAGCTGAAGGAACACCCCCTCCATGCACGAATTTCATGCACCAGTCCTCTAGTATAGGATATTATTCTGTAATATAAAAACAGCAAAGGTTGTTTAACCATTTTTCTCTTGATGGCATTTGAATTATTTCCAGTTTGGGATACAAATACGGTTGCTGTGACATTTTTGACATGTTTGGCATTTCTTTCTATGTTCATACATTTCTATTTTAATTTGACAAGTAGTGTACCTGTGAGTTGAGTTGCTGTCTTGTTCGATAGGTGTATATCTTAACTTTATAAGAAATTGCCATACTATGCATCTCCAGCTTGTGTAAAATGATTTCTCACAGGGGTTGTGAGAAAATTTTCCCATGCTTATTTTTTATTTATCTATCTCATTTCCTGAACTGGGTGATCTACCATATTGCTTTTATGTTCTTCAATTATATTGTTTTCTGATTATATAGTTTAGGCATTCTTTAAATATGTAAGAAACAGGTCCTTTCTCAAATATGTATGGGTGAATTTTTTTATCATATCTGTGTCTTGTTTTTTCATTGTTGTAATATCATTTTGGTTGAGCAGACATTTTAATTGTAATGATATATAATTTATTATATTTTTATTTTATGATTAATACTGTTTGTATTTCTAAACTTGTTACATATTACAAAGTCAAACATATTATCTTATATTCATCTTCAGATGGTTTATTGCTTTAGCCTTTACATTTACGATCCATCTATATTAATTATACATATGATATGTGGATTTATTATTTTTAATGGGTATTTTCCCATCATTATTTATTGAAATGACTTTCCTTATGTATTGAATTGCATTGGACTTTATTTCAAAAGTCAATTACTATGTATGTGTAGAACAATTTCAATAATCTATTTCTTTGATTTGTTTATTCATTCATTCATTCTGATTAGAATGCCATTTTACCTCAGTTTTAATATTCATTGAATTTATAGTATAAAATATAATACAATTTATTTATTATTTTTTCTGTTACTGAAACTAATAGTTGTACTGACATTTTTAAATATTTATATTTTTGTGCAATACAGTCATGGAAATTGTTTCAATAATATATATTTGGTTATGGTTACTTATTTTATAAGATAGATTCCTCTAACAGTATTGAAAAGTTATTAAACAAGCCAACTTAATTTTAATAGTAATCTATCAGTGTTCAACTATTCTAATTTTCATTTCTACCTGATTATGCTTGTTTAGTGATAAATAATTGAATTTTGCTTATTTATTTTGTATCTTGCTGATTTACTGACACTTCATTTCATTATAGTAGTTTATATTTTGTCTTTAATTTTTTTCAAAGCACAATTATATTGTGTCTTTTTCTTGTATTTTATACAAATTAGCTTATTTCTTTGTTACTTCAAATCAATGCCCCCAATGTTTTATTTTTGAAAATTTTTATTGAAATATATTTGACATAATCTTGTATAAATGTAAGTTATGCAACATGTTGATTTGACAGACTTATATACTGTAATGTGATTGAGATTGTAATGATAGTACCATTATATCACATAATTATTGTGTGTTGTTGTTTTGTGTGTGTGTTTTTTTTTTTTGTGTGTGTGTGTGTGGTGAGAATAATTAAGATCAACCTCCCAACTTATATTGAAAACAAAAAGATCATGCTAACAGTATTTCTCACTTGGTCCATAATTTTAATAAAAATAGCTCTGATATTTTATCACTTTAGGTGGTGCTTACTTTTTGTTTTGGTAAATATTTTCTTTGATACCATAATTTACTTATTTATAGCTTTCTCCAAAGCTGTTGTCCCCTGCCTCCGTCTCCCACTATAGAGGTTAAAATGATTACCTGTTCATTTTCCTAGGCTCCTTTGCATCTAGGGATGGCTTCTGTAAATATCCTTAGTCTTTTAGTCAATATATTTCAAACTCAACTTGCAAGTGGAAATGAAGTCAATTTAATGGGTACTAGGCAGATTTTTTTAAAGCGTAGAATAAAATTGAAAAATCAGAGTGCACTGCACGTACTATGATGTTTGAAACATTTGCTTCAGTTTGTATATATGAATATATACATATAAATTAATATATATAGGTAAGCTGGGAAAATGTATTTTTGCATGACTTATGTTAAAAAACGAATGTCACTTCTTTAAGACATAGCTATTTGAATTCACTGTCACTTGTAGGTAAATGCATCCAAATTGATTCTAAAATTGATACATGTAAACAGTGTACTTAGGTAACATCCTTTAAGATTTGGAAGTAGTTGCATGCAGAAGGTAAGGTGACCTTTAATCTATTTCAACTGGGCAATCTGTGGCCCTGAATATGAAGTGGAGAAATTTTTTTATCAAACTTTTTCAAATGGCATACTGAGGAGCATGTTATGAGTGAACTAATTTGCAAAGGTGTCAAGGAAAACTAACAATGACATTGTTATGCCCAGAGTTCGGGGTCCCCAATAATCAACCACCAGGGAGCCTTTTTCCGATGCAAAAGCAAAGAGTCTTTATTCAAACCTGGGTTTGGCTCCCAGCCTCTTTCTGGCACAGCAGCGAGACAAGAGAGCGAGCCCCAGAAGAACAATCGGTTATATGGGGTTGGTTATTTGGGCAGGGAAGTGACATGGGTTACAGAGATTGGTCACAGTTTTCTGAGGTCTAGCCTTATTAAGACCCTCGCTGTATTCCTGGAGCTTCATTGGTCCATTCAGCTGTTGTTCAGGGAAGTTAGGACATTGCTGGCATACCTGTGGTCACTCCCAGAAAAGGGAGGGGGTTTAGGCAGGGGGCCCAGCCCTATAGAAGAAGATGGAGGAGAGTTGGTTTCTGCTTTGTCTTTTCATTCCCCACTTGTCCGGGGACACAGCTCAATCATGAGACAGGCTGCATTTCTCAGATCGAGTAGTGCTGGTCCTGGTCGATGTTCCATTGGGCGATGAAGTCCTCCTGGATTGCAGAGGGGTCGGCTGGGTGAGCGTGAGTGTGATGGACCCAGGTCGTGACTCCTCTACTTTGAGGACAGTGGGGGTGGTCAGTACCACGATGTAGGGACCTTTCCTACATGGCTCAAGGGTCTCCCGGCGATGTCTCTTGACATAGACCCAGTCCCCAGGCTTATGCTGACTAGGAGTCAGGGCTGGGCCGGTTTCATAAATGGCGCGGAGGCACAGCCAAATGTCCTCGTGTGCCCTCTGGAGCCCTCTCAAGGAAATAAACAGTTCATGACTTTCAAATTCTACAAGAAATTTGGCTTTAAGGTTAGGGATAATAGGGGGTGGCTGGAAGAACATGATTTCATAAGGAGTAAAACCCAGGGTGTAGGGGGAGTTCTTAATCCGGTAAAGGGCATATGGAAAGAGAGCTACCCAGTCCCCGCTAGTCTCCATGGTCAATTTGGTAAGGGTCTCTTTTAGAGTTCTATTTATTCTTTCTACATGCCCTGAACTTTGGGGCCTATAAACACAATGTAATTTCCAATTTGCCCCAATGGCCTTGGCCAATGCCTGCGTCACCTGCGAGACAAAGGCTGGTCTGTTGTCCGACCCTATCTCAGCGGGAAAACCGTATCTGGGCAAGATGTCTTCCAGCAGCTTCTTAGCTACCGTCTGAGCTGTTTCATGCTCAGTTGCATATGCTTCTACCCATCCAGAGAGGGTATCTACAAATACTAAAAGATATTTATAGCCATACTTTCCTGGTTTAATTTCAGTGAAGTCAACCTCCCATTGTGCTCCAGGATTGGTTCCTCTGAGCTGGGTTCCTTTTTCACTCGGCCTGGTTCTCGCATTTGTGAGTTGACAGGTCTTGCAGGTGGATACAGCCTGCTCTATTTTGATGTCCTGTTGGTGGGTATTAATTCTGGCATGTCGGATTAAGTCTTTTAATTTGCGTGTCCCCAGGTGAGTGGGCCGGTGCATGCATTCTAACACTGTAACCCCAAGCCAGTCTGGTAGTATGAGCTCCTTGTTTGGTGTGTACCACTATCTTTTAATTTCCTGGATGTGGGGAAGCCTCCTGATTCACTGCAGCTCTTCCTGGGAGTACCCAGGCTGATCTGGCAAGACTGGGTCCCTGGGGTCTGGTAGTTGTAAGGACATGGTAGGGACCAAATTGAAGGCCGCTGCTTTGGCTGCCTGATCAACCTTTTGGTTACCTCTTGCTACTGGGTCATCTGCCTTCTGGTGCCCTTGGCAGTGGATAATGGCTAGCTTAGTGGGGAGCCACAAGGCCACAAGCAGGTCAAGAATTTCCTGTTTATTCTTTATTGTCCATCCCTCTTCAGTCAATTGCCCTCTTTCCTGATAGATTGCCTCGTGAACATGAGCTGTAGCAAATGCATAATGGCTATCTGTACATTGAGCCGTTTCCCAGCCCCCAGTATCAGTGCCTTGGTGAATGCAATGAGTTCTGCTCGCTGAGCTGATGTCCCAGGGGGCAGAGCCTCTGCCCAATAGTGTCTGTGTCGGTGACCAATGATGCACCCGCATACCTGCACCCGACTCACACAAAGCTGCTTTCATCCGTGAACCACGTGGCCTCTGAATCAGGGAGGGGCCGATCGGTCAAGTCTTTCCGAAGTCCATGTACCTGCTCTAGGATTCCCGCACAGTCATGTAGCAGGGCATCTAGGTCGAGGTCAGGCAGCAGGGTAGTGGGGTTGAGGGCCACACTTGGATGGAACCGTACCCTAGGGAGGTTGAGCAGCAAGCTTTGATAGTGGGTCATACATGCATTGCTCATCCATCTATCAGGAGGCTGTTTTAGGACGCCCTCAATGGCATTCCGGGTTGTAATCCAGATCTCCTGTCCTAGGGTCAGTTTGTCGGCATCCTTGACTAAGAGCGTGGTTGCCGCAATGATTCTCAGGCAAGGCGGCCAGCCAGCAGCTACTGGATCTAACTTCTTGGACAAGTATGCTACTGGGTGGCTCCAGGGGCCTAAAGCTTGAGTTAAAATCCCCTTTGCTATTCCTTTGTGTTTGTCTACAAAGAGGTGAAAGGGCTTTGTAAAGTCTAGCAGGCCCAGGGCTGAAGCAGCTAGGAGGGCCTTTTTTAACTGGTTAAAGGCAGTCTCTTCCTTCTCAGTCCATTCAAATGCCCTCCCTTCATATAGGAGCTTTGCAATTTCAGCAAAACCTGGAATTCAGAGGCAGCAGTAGCCAGCCAATCCTAGGAACTCCCTTACTTCTCTTCGGGAGGTGGGGGCAGGGATTTTCAGGACAGTTTCTTTTCTAGCATCTGATAACCACCGCTGTCCACCCTCCAGGATGTATCCCAGGTAACTCACCCTCTCTTGGCATATTTGAGCTTTCTTTGCGGAGGCCCAATACCCTAAGGTCCCCAGGGTGGCTAACAGGTCTCTGGTCCCCTGCTCGCAGTCTTCAAAGGTGTCAGCAGCAATCAAGATGTCATCTACGTACTGAAGGTAGGTGAGACTGGGGTGTTCTCCCCTGTACTCACCGAACTCGTCGAAGATGGTAGGAGAATTCTTGAACCCTTGAGGCAGTCGTGTTCAGGTTAGTTGTCCACTCTATCCCTCCTCTGGGTCGTGCCATTCAAAGGCAAACCAGGGTTGGCTTTGAGGCGCTAGTGGCAGGCATCCTTCAAGTCTAATGCAGTATAACAGACTCTAGAGAATGTCAAGGAACTTAGGAGAGTGTATGGGTTAGCAACAGTTGGATGTATATCCATGACTCTTTTATTTACTTCCCGGAGGTCCTATCCTGGCTGATAGTAATTTGTGTGTGGTTTCTTGACCGACAGAAGGGGGCTATTCCAGGCAGATTGGCATGGGACCAGCACCCCCAAGTTTCATAGTCTCCGGATGTGAGGCTGGATTCCCTTCCAGGCTTGACTCTTATTGGGCCTTCCCCAGGCTTTAGCTCCACCAGGGTTGGGGCCCTGTGAACAGCTAGTCCAATTCCTCCCATTTCTGCCCAAGCAGTGGGGAATTCTTGTAGCCATCTGTCCACATTGCTTTCTACTGAGGGCGCCCCTTGATGGAGACGATATTCATCCTCCAGTCTCAGAGTCAGAACCTACATGGTGTGGCCTCTACCATCGGTGACCTGGGGCCCCCCTTGTTTGAAAGTTATTTGGGCTCCAATCTTGGTTAGCAAGTCCTGTCCTAGTAGAGGTAGGGGCATTCTGGTATTACCATAAATGAATGGGATATCCAGCCCATTCCTAGATCTACTGTTCTTCGGTAGTCCATGAATACTGGCTTATGCCAGTCACCCCTTGTACCCAGAATTTCTTATTGGCTAGCTTCCCTTGAGGTGTATGGAGGACTGAATGTTGGGCCCCAGTGTCCACAAGAAATTCAACGGGGGTCCCCTCCACTCAAAGAGTTAGCCTGGGCTCGGGGAGGGGGTCCGAACCCCGAATCTCCTAATCACTTAATCCTTTCAGCTCTCAGACTTCTACCCAGTCCGTCTTGCTTCCCTTCTTACCGGTTTTCTTTGGGTATTCCCAGGCCCAGTGTCCTATCTCTTTGCAGTAAGCACACTGGTTTCGCTGTAGCCTCTTTTTCCCGCCTCTGATGACCCCCTTACCTCCTTCTTGGTCGTCTGTGAGCTGGCAAAGATGTCGGGTCCACTCCTCAGGGGGTCCTATGGTACTGGCTAACAGAATCTTGGCTAGGTTTCGGGTCTGCTTGTCACTAGCAGCTGCCTTGGCGCGGGCTTGCCTATCTTCCGGGGACTTCCAGTTATTATACACTTTCTCGGCCACTTCTAGCAAGTCCCGAAGGCTTTTTTTCCTCCTAATCTATCTATTTTCTGCAGTTTATTTCTGATGTATGCAGCTGACTGGTTTACAAAGGCCATAACAGCTGCCTTGTTCTCAGAAGCCTCTGGGTTCATGGGGGTATAGGTATGGAATGCCTCCATGAACCATTCCAGGAAGGTCGCTGGAGATTCATCCTTCTCCTGCTGTGCATTTCCTACCTTAGCCAAATTAGTCCGCTTTCTAGCAGCCATCCGGAGACGCCCCATTAGAATCTGGTGGTAGACCCGGAGCCTCTCCTTACCTTCTGCTGTGTTGAAGTCTCATTCAGGTCTAGTCAGGGGAAAGGAGGTGTCTATCTGAGCCTGGTTGGTGCTAGAGTTCCCGTCCATGCCTGGGACTAGCTTCCAGGCTTCATTGAGGAATAAGACCTGCAAAAGCTGCTGACAGTCATCCCAGGTAGGCTGATGGGTGAAAAGAAGAGAATCTAACAAATCGATAAGCCCTGCTGGCTTCTCAGAGAACTTAGGATTCTGAGCTTTCCAATTATAGAGATCACCAGTGGCGAAAGAATAGTAGTGATGGGACTGATTCCCACCCCCCCACACACACACTCTGACCAACCACTAGTGATGGTAGGGTATGAGCCTGAAGATTCAGTGCAAGCCATTTTCAGGGCTCACAAGCAGGATACCAGGCTTTCTCCATGGCACTCTTATTAGCTTCAAGTGTTCAGGGTTCAGATAGGGATCTTTAAAACATGTTACACTAGTCAAGATTTATGGTTAATAAAACCACTATTTGAAACTGGTCTTATTGAATTTATGCAAATAATGTATTGCTATGATTTATTTATTAAATATTGCCAAATTTTGGAGGAATTGTATAAGGAGAAAAATATAGTGAAGTCCTTCTATAAGTACATAGGCATAACTACCCTCTGTTTAAGGAGGCAAAATGCAAGTTATTTACTCTTCCTGGCTTACTGGCCTATATTATTTGATTTCCTTACAACATTTCTCTTATCCTTCTTATTACATACATGATCCTTTATTACATTTTCACTTCCAAATTAGCCTTTAAACCTTCTTTCTATGTCCTTTAAAAATTCATTATGATGCCTCAGACCTTCTACTCAGTATTCCTTATTCTTTGAAACCTCAGTCCTTTAATGATTCCTAACAAGTAAATAGCCAGAATTTCTGAGCTTAAAGTTCTTTTGCTGAATATTCCACCACTGCCTAAGAAGTATCCAGTATCCCCACCCTGTCAGGTTGGACAATGAGATTTTCTTTATATGTAGTTAAAAGGGTTAAAAAGAAGAAAATGGGGCAGAAAAAGATCCACTGTGTTTTGTAGTAGCATAGTTCAGATAAGCAAGAAACCAAGGACACCTGTGGAGCGGGTTGTAGCCAGAAAAATCAACAAAAACCTATCTCTCCCTGCTTCATGATTAACTGCCAACAACCTTCTTCCCATTCCCCAGTCCCAATGCTTGTCTCTCTTTCCTATTGTGAGTCAGAGGAAGACAATTTCTACAGAAGGGAGAAACAGAAACAGTGAGAGTTTCAGAGAAAACTATAGACGACTGCTGTAGTAGTGCTCTTTTTCGAAGCCTGAGGTCCAACCTGTGGAGAAAAATGACTCTTAGTCAGCCTGGAAAGATAAGGGTGTGTAGGGAGATTTCATGCGAACTGAAAGCCTGGATGGCCACCTGAAAGAAAAGATCTTTAATCTAGTTACAGATGCTAAAATAAAATAGTACATT
The DNA here is from genome assembly GCA_011751065.1 of Lasiurus cinereus. Lineage (NCBI taxonomy): Eukaryota > Metazoa > Chordata > Mammalia > Chiroptera > Vespertilionidae > Lasiurus > Lasiurus cinereus. Next base: position 42,851,042 of record JAAGEH010000307.1, read on the forward strand.
AATAATAACTCCAGCCTTAGTTCAGCTTTAGATGGCTCATGTTGGACTATGATGTCATAGGCAGGGACAGGGCCTGTAATCTCTCTGCCCTGCAGAGCTGTAAGCCCTGTTCCTGGAAGTCTCCAACCACCAAAAGAGATAACAAAGCCATAAATAAAAGTTCTTTTTTCTTTGAAGTGTTACAAATTTATGCCTACGACTTTAAAATTTAATATAGCAAATTCACAAATCAGAACAAACTGAAATCCCTACTTATACAAAATTAGAGAGGAATTTTTATTAGCTAAATGGGCTGACTCCCTTTCTGACAGAGGGCAAAAACTCAGAAAAAGAATCCCAGCAGCTGCTAAAGACTTTTACACTCTGTCACAGCAGGTCCATCCCAAATCAAGTGAAACAGAGATAATTCTCAACCAATGTCCACAGAATAAAACAGAGAAACACAGACACAGAAAAACAAAGCCGCCCCAAGAAACAGTCTTCCAACTCCGTGGAAACAAAACCGAAAACTGGACTATGGCTGTGCGCCAACCAGCGGGAGCGACCCTCTTCGTCCCAGAGGTTTGAGGGGAACCCACTTCCCTCATGAGGGGTTTCCACGTCCCTCCAGATGGAGGATCAGAGTGTCCTCTGACTCCTCCCACGCGAGGTCCGCCAGTGCATCCACTTAGACTGTTTTGGGCACTACAGACTTCAGAATTGAGCTCGCACACAGAACAGACCAGACCAGACCAGAACAGACAATGTACAGACACTTACCACGGTCAGTCAGACTCTCCGGATTGGGGTCCCTTGTGGGTATTGGGGATCCAGGACAGGCCCCCAAATATTACGCCCCAATAATCAACCACCAGGGATCCTTTTTCCAATGCAAAAGCAAAGAGTCTTTATTCAAACCCGGGTTTGGCTCCCAGCCTCTTTCTGGCACAGCAGCGAGATGAGAGAGCGAGCCCCAGAAGAACAATCGGTCATATGGGGTTGGTTATTTGGGCAGGCTTAGGGAAGTGACATGGGTTACAGAGATTGGTCACAGTTTTCTGTGGTCTAGCCTTATTAGGACCCTCGCTGTATTACTGGAGCTTCATTGGTACATTTGGGTGATGGCTGGGGAAGTTAGGACGTTGCTGGCACACCTGTGGTCACTCCCAAAAAAGGGAGGGGGTTTAGGCAGGAGGCCCAGCCCTATAGGACAAGATGGAGAAGAGTTCGTTTCTGCTTTGTCCTTTCAACATATAAAATATCCCAAGAACATATCCCATAATGGGGTGGTTTACCAAGGCCACACCTATAGAAGGAGCAAATTGAGACTTACAGCTGTAGAAATGTCCTGCCCTACAGTAATTGTGGCTTCTGGTAATTTAGGAATACCCTGTTTTGGATGTGGGTCTAGGGACTCCATTTGGTTATACCCAAAATGAAAACCAGTGGCCAAAGAGGCTTAACTTTTATATCCATGAAGATTAGCATCTGCCTGAAGGCAGAAAACATCACTAAAGGTAAAGAAGATCTCTCTGCATTTATTAGAAGTTCAATAAATTAAAATGTGTATATATATATATATATATATATATATATATATATATATACAAAAACTATAAAGTTATATGCACCTAATATAATCCTCAAAATATTTAAATAATTCACAGAACTGCAGGAGAAAAATGGAAAAATTACACCACTTCAATGGGAGATTTTTAATATACTTATCTTGTTAATTGATAAATTCAGGGGGAAAATCACTAAGGATACAAAAGATTTTAATATTGCAATTAACTAACTTGATGTAGTAAATGTACATTACTCTCAACAATTGCAGAATACATTTCAAGCTTGAAAGAACACTTATGAAATTTGACCACATATTGAGGTATAAAAAAAGCTCATCATATTTCAAAAGTTTGTTACCATGCAGAAAAAAATATTCTCTCTGTACACAATAAATTGAATTAGTTATCAGTTATTATTTTTTTTAGAAAAGATATAATTTTGATCAATTCCCAGGGAGAGAAGAGAGCATGCAATATTAAGTTGGGTTGTAGTGTAAGATTCCTCAAGACAGTAATGATTGAAGAAAGACTTGTCTGTGATGAGGGAATTAATTATGTAGATATCTTATGGAACTCTGTTCTAGCAGAACAAAAAGCTGAAGCCATAGTCTTTATATGGCCTTTGTAATTTAAACAGGGAGGCTGGTTTGGAGTAGAAAGAGCAGGAAGTAGTTAGAATGTGAACAGGAGGGCTATCATACAGGGTGTGTTAGCCATTTTTAAAGAATTTGTTTTTCACTTTTACTCTAAGTAAATTTGGGAGCCATTGCCATGCTGTGAACAGGGAAATAGCAGCTTGATTTATGCTTTGATAGGACACTCCAATCTGTTTTTATCACTGTGAAGAGAAAACAATCATTTGGGAGATTTATTAGAAAGTTGTTGCATGATCAGATAAGTGATCCTAATTGATGTGACAAGATGGTCACTCTGGACATAGCACTGAAATGGTTGTGGCTGGGTGTATGTTGAAGATAGAGTATACCTGCAGGGAACATGATTACCCATGGTCTGAGGGAATGGATGACTCCAAGATAATTGGCTTGAGAATCTAGATGTGAAGAGGTTTTACCAGAGAAGATGTGAAATCTACAATTAGAGGAGGTCCTGTGGGGAAGATCTGGAGCTAGGAAGACAAGCCTGATGTATAAATATGAGTGTGGACAGCAAGATAGCATATAAACTTGTTGAACTGCATGATATCACAAGGGAATAAATATTAACAGAGAAGAAAAGGACTCTGAAACTTGACACTTAAGGCAAACATATACTGAGAGTTCAATATAAAAGAGAAGGAAGTGTTACTGGAGGAATCATTGGGCCAGATTGCTCAGAGTGTGTGTGTGAGGTTTTGGGGGTACCACTGAAATAAGCATTGTCAAAAGCCCCATAGGAGAATGGGGTGTGATAAAGACTTTATATGCTTGGAGTTACATTTCTAGGGTTGCAAAGTCTCATGCCCCTTAACCCAGTCCTGAAAGAGGTGCAGCTGGCGTTCCAGTAAAGCCAGAAGCAAGGCCGGTTTCCAGAACTTCCGTTTCCAGCTATGTTCAGTTCAACATTCAAATCCATCCATCATCCATTGGTGGCTCCCACATGACCATGAGTTATGTGAGCATAGGGGAGCAAAGCTCTTAAAACAGGAAAGCTAGAATAAAGAACCAAGTGGATAAAGAACCAAGAGAGGGCATTCTTTTGCCCAGAGGTTTAAATGTTAGGTTTCTTGCCCTTGCAGTGGCCACTATTCTGGCCAATTGCCCATTCACAGGTATGAATGACAGGTAAGCACATTCCCATGTCACTCAGACCTTATTGGGCATGCATCCAAACTGCTTTTGTCAAGTTCTTTCCCCCATCAATTTTCAGGGAACAGACCTGGAGAGTGTTAAATTAGCAAAGCTGTGTACATGGCATGCCTATAATATCTAGTTTCCCTTTACTCCTTTTCCTATTAAATAATAATCAGGTTATCATAGCAGTAACAGAACCAGAAACAAAAAAATGAGAATAAAGACAAGTGAAGGAAGTGGATTAAGAAGGTGAGAATAATCAATCAGATCTATCAAATACTAATAATTGATTGAATAATATGAGCACTAGGAATTAATATCACTTTAGCATATTAGAGCTGATTGGTAATCTTAAAAGAACACAATTCACTTTTTTTCTTTGTATCGAATTGATTGAGGTGACACTGGTTAACAAAATCATACAGGTTTTAAGTGTAAAAAATACAAATAAGCACTAAGAGCTGGAAAGAATAAAGTTAATATAAAATAACAGAAAAAGAACACAGTTTCACTAAGGTCTTTGATATAAACACTGGATTGAAATAGTTTTAAATGAGAATGGGTGAGGAGGAATTAAAAAGTCAAGCTCTTGCCAAATTTTTGAGGAGTTCAGGGAAGCAAGAATAAGTCAATAGTGGAATGGTGATAATATCAGGATAAAATGCACTGCATATGTATAAAAATAAGTAGAGCATGCAAAGCAATGTAGAAGTTACCTATTCATTCTTGTGTTGTGGATCTTGGGCAGCATAACAATAGAAGTAAAAGAAGAGAACAAAAAAACAATACTTGAAGAAAGATATTACTCAGGTTATACATTAATGGGATAGATGAAAATCCATAGACAGCCATGTCAATGGATATACCTTACCCATTCTCTCAACCACTGTTGTTTTTCTTAATCTTTTCAAACCCTTTTTGTTACATTTCTGTTCACAAAGTCACATTTTAACAATTCCAAGTTTCATCATCAATTGCATTTGCTTCAGTGGGTCATTAAACTTCGCCCTTTCAACTAACTTTTAAACTTCACACAAAATTTTCACACCAATAATACTGCACACGGAACCTAGTACACAGTCCTAGGCTCTCCCTGTGCAGGGTCCAAAATGCCTAGTGAAATATTTCCAGGTTTTTACTGCAGAAGAGAAGCTAGTAAATATTAAAATAGGCACAGTTAACACTTTCCAAGATTTTCCACTCCTATTCTTAAAACATTAAAAAAATATTGACCATCATTACAAACTGTTACTTGAAAATATCTTTTAAAAACATTATAAAATAATTATATTTATTGTGTGTGTGTGTGTGTGTTTGTGTTTTCTGCAAAGTAAATAAAGTAGGCAGTAATAAATCTCTGTTTGGATTGTGGAACACATGTTTCCTTGGAGCATGCTTTTGGCCAACACTCCCAGCTATTCTTCATTCTCACTTCTTTTAGTAATAAAATATATGGATATTAAGTAGGCATAGGGTCTCCTTGCCTAATCACTACATTTTTATGTTTCTCTTAGAGAAAGTTGTAGTCACATGCCCTACAAATCTCTTACTGGTAGCATGTGAGCAGAAGTGATTGGTACTATTATGAGGTTGCATTCTTAAAGGTAAGGATTATTTTCAACAGTTCATTTTCCCCTCTATTGTTTGTCATGTGGACTATATGGTTAACACCAGAGCAACCAATTTGGACTGTAAATTGGAAACCCAAAATGAGTTTAGCAGAACAATTGAAGAGAAGCATTTGGGCTCTCCTGACTATAGTAGCAGCATAATCTCGGATTTTCTACCTAGACTTGTTAAGTAAAGGAGAAGCATTTCTACCTGATTAACTTCACTAGTATTTTGAATCTTTCAGTTGTGTAGCTGCACTGATATCTTAAATAATGTACTCTTTTAGCCTTTAGCTTATAGTAATACTCAAAGACTACAAGGAATACCGATGCTAAATAGAATTGAAAAGCTCTCTAAGTCAAAAATCAAATATTTTTGAGTAAGCCATTGTTATCATTGAAGTGCCCTCTGTGTCCCCAACTGTTTCAGTGGAAGTGGAATTCTTTCCATGTCACAAGGAAAGGACTTTCCTGAGACTCATCTGGGAGAATGAGTGATACCTATTCCCATGGAATTAAACCCCGGGGTTTCCAATGTCCTATTTCCCTCCATCTCTCCATGGAAAAAGTCCAATCTTGTCTTCACAGGACAAGAATTAAAGCCAGTGCCAGTTTTTGCTCCATATTAAAGTCCAGTCCAGTCCAGCACCTGGCTAGGTTAGCTTTGGTTCTCAACTTCAGTCCATTGCAGGTGGGGTCTGCAAGGCCATGGGGCATGTAGCTACGTAAGGCCACGTGACTATGGAGGAACATGGGTGAGTATGGGTCCCAGAGCAAGAGAGTGCAAGGAAGCAGGAGCACAAGAGAATAAGAGAGATAATTCTTTCCCTGGGGATTATGTACAGTATTCAAAATGTTCACTGGCTTGAGATTTACACTCCTAGCGAATGATCATTGTTCCCAGGTTAGATTGACAGGCAAGCACCTTCTCTAGGTCACCGTGACTTCACTGTGCATGTGCCCATCTTCCCCTTACTTGTAGCCTTTCCCCCAGTGCTATGCAGGGAATGGAGCAGTGGTTCTCTGGGTAGTGTAATGTTGCTGTTTCCTGGTGAAGCTGCCCAGAGGACCATGCTAAAATGTCTGGCTTCCCCTTTGCTCTCTTCCTATTATTAATATTAGCCAGCTAATTACCATGGTCACACTACAGCATTTTTCAAACCAGAATTGTTATAGTCTATTTATCAGCAGAGTTTGTATGTTTTATAAATAATCCTTTGAATCTGATAGTGAGTTGGAGTATCATTGGATATTCATAGATCACTGATTTATTATATTATAAATTAGGTGATTGGAGTCTGTGTATGGTTTAATAAGTAATAATTTCTTAGCTGTTTCAGATTATTAATATTGGAGCCGGCTCAACATTTCACTTACTGCCTGTGTACACTTGTCTACCAGGATGATAAGTCACTAATAGATTCTTATTACTATCCAGGGGCAAAATGTGTTTCTGTTCAGCATTTTTGTGACTATCGTAACACTTTACAATGAATGCACAGAGCAAAATGAAAGAGATGTAATATAATAGAGATGAAGAAAAAAGTAAATGACATGGTATGATGCAGATAGGTACATTTTAGGTTAAAATTATTCAATATAACTCTTTTCTTCTGGATGACATATTAGACAGAAATTTTAAATTACTCTTTTACAGAATCATAGGTCTTAAAGCTAAAAGGCATGTTGAATGATAATCCGTTGCAAAGCCCAGCTCCCAGGCAGGTGAGGCATTAATAATCCTGGTCCACACACTGGTGAATAGCATTCTCTAAGATTACAAAGTAGGGAAGTCAGGATTAGGTCCAGATTTTTAGACTCCTGACGTATATAAATGCTTATAAATTATTGATAATGTGACATACATTTATATTTGGTGATTCATTTGTTTGTATCCATTTATCAATTCACTTACTTTTAAGGATCTCAGGCAGTAGGTGGGGCAACAGAGAAATGATGACACCATGTGGCCAGTGAAACAGAAGTGCTGAGGAAACCTGGGTAGAAGCTGATTCGATTCCAGAAAGTAATCGGTTAAGTTGTTAGATGAAGAAATATCTATGAGCTTATTATCAAGAATAATTAGATGTTTGGATAAGAGGAAAAAGGGTAGAGGAGGATATTCCAGCCAGGAGGAATGTGTTAGCAGAGACAGGGAGCCATGAAAGACCATGGTATGATAAAAAATATGAGCAGCCCAGTAGCGCTCAGACATGGAAGTATTGGTTCAGGTCTTCACTGGGTGTCAGCAGGAACAGTGTATAGCCTGAACTGTGAATTGCTCTGTCAGTCAGCTAAGAAATTTGGATATTTACCTGTAGGAAATAGAGAGAAAAAAAGGTTTTCAGTAAGTAGTCTTTTCTTCACCCCCTCCCCACCCCTCATTCCCTTTAGGATGATCCCTATTCTTTCTTCT
>JAAGEH010000307.1:42858504-42916524 GCA_011751065.1 Lasiurus cinereus
CCTCCTCCTCTTCCTCCTCCTCCTCCTCCTCCTCCTCTTCCTCCTCCTCTTCCTCTTCCTCCTTCTTTCTTCTTCTTCTTCTTCTTCTTCTTCTTCTTCTTCTTCTTCTTCTTCTTCTTCTTCTTCTTCTTCTTCTTCTTCTATCCCTATTCTTTTCTAAGTGGTGATTAGTTGAAGAAGTACTTGGGGTATGAATTACATACTGAATTTAGACATAATAAACAATTTTCCTGAGATGAGAGTGCAATGGAAGGAAAAGGCCAGGCTTGATAGTGTTGCAGAAGACAAAGAAAAACCAAGCGATGCATTTAAGGAAGAGGAGGGACACTGTTTAATACACTGGTGGACTCAGGGAATAGCTTTCCAAATCTGAGTGCAGACACATGCATGGAGCTTCTTTTCATATCTCCCTGTGGTCTTTGTCCCACAAATATGGATTATGCTTCCGGTCCTTTTCATGAGCCTTGCAAGAAGCCCCCCAGGTGTTGGGAGTCTCCAGGCCATATCTGATGGTCTGGCCTGGCACCAGCATTAATAACCCTCCCTTTGGGACAGTGCGCTGTTCACAATAACAGGTTCTGTAAGACCAATATCTGGGAAGGAGGTAGTGACTTAATTATAGGTTATCAAGAATGTACACTGAGCTTTCTGGCATGGATTCAAATCACTAGCCCCCAAATCTCAGAGTCACATTGGAATTAGCCCTTTTTAACCTTCTCAATAGGAATTTCTAAACTAGAAATTACAATTAAGCATGTGGACTAGAAATTGGAAAATGTTCACATTAATAGAGAGTAAGGGATACAGATGTTCAAAATTGATTAAGAGGTGGTGAGAACATACAAGAACACCCTCTCCTCCCCATGTATGCACAGTTTAACAGCTGATAGTTAAAAATGAAATGTATTTTAATAAAAACTGTCTTTATAATTATTCAAAGTGTGTGTATACATTTTTTTGGGAGGGCACCCGATATTTGTTCATGCTAAATGTAGATTTCCAAAATTACTTAATCTTTCTGACCCTCAGTTTTTTAAAGTAAAATAGCAATAAATATGTATCTAAAAAGATTATTGAACAGATAAAGTAAATCAGATCATGCACATAAAATAACCATGATTGCCATTTAAATGGTAGGTATTGAATAAAAGATGTTATTTTATTTCTTATGTTATCATTGTTATCACAGTGAATTTAGAAATAAGAATCTGCAGGAAAAGGAAAATGAAAATGTAAAACTTGGAAGAAAGGTCGGGGAGGTAAATGTCTATTTGACAGTAATTACTGTAGAAGAATAGTTTAAAACATAAGATTAATTCATAATGCTAATAGAATTTTACTCCTTGGCTGTTTTTGTTTAAAAGGAAATCGAATTTTGTAAAATTTGAACACCCAAAGTTAAATGAATAAGCTAAGAACCTGTAAGCTATTAGCAACGTGACTCTATATGAACAGTGCAATGTCTGCATTTCTGCCTAAGCCTGAATAAATACATTCCAGGCTTCAAAGCATTCTTTAAGTAATAAAGTAGGTTGACATTAGGCCAAAATCCAAAATATGCAAAGTTTGTCTTTAGTGGCTACCTTTGCAAATCTTTGGCAGGGAGTAGTGGTGGAGGGTTTCTAGAATAAGAGCTGAAAATTCTCCTAAAGGTTTATAAGCCTTAGGTGTATAATAGCATATTCTAATCTCTCCACCATATATTTTCATAAAAGTGAAATCAAGTTAAATGAATGTTTGAAAATGACTTGAAGGAAAAAAGGAATCTTAGTATTAGGTAGCATAGAAAATTGTCTAGGAGACTTTTATAGGAATGGTGGAAACTGATTATTAGTGCAGAAAACTGAAGTCATTTGTAGCAGCTAATGACAGAATCATATATTTTCCTCATGAAAGACTTTCCAGTTCACAGCTAAGATCTGAGAATCTGGTGAATTTAAAACATGATCTTTAAAGACAATATACTCAAAATATCTGAGATACATATCTGAGTGGGCAATGCAGACAAGTGAGTCTCTCCTTCCATCTCTAAAAGGAAAAATCACACCAAAACCGGTTTGGCTCAGTGGATAGAGCATCAGTCTGCGAACTGAAAGGTCCCAGGTTCGATTCTGGCCAAGGGCATCTACCTTGGTTGTGGGCACATCCCCAGTAGGGGGTGTGCAAGAGGCAGCTGATCGATGTCTCTCTCGCATCGATGTTTCTAACTCTCTGTCCCTCTCCCTTCCTCTCTGTAAGAAATCAATAAAATATATTTTTAAAAAATAAAAGAAAAAATCACTATATTATTATCACAATCATCATCATAGAGTCAAAGATACTTACAGGACACTCAGGTTGAGCCAAAAGCCTTTTTAGCTACTTTTCAAATATTAATTTCTTTAACTCCACAGCAATTTTATGGGAAGGCATTAATGCTGTCACTTATTTTACAGATGAAAGTTTAAAGAACATCTTCAAAGTCATATATAGGGAAATGCCTTTATTTAGTTGGCTATCATTTCCATGAGTCAAAAGTGCCCAATGACTGGAGAAATCAAGATAGCAGCATAGGTAAACACCTAAACTGCTGCCTTGCACAACAATTTCAAAACTATAACTAAAAGACAGAACAAGCATCATCCACAACCCCAGGAAAGCTGGCTAAGTGAAAATTCTACAACTAGAAGGAAAGAGAGGGGCTCACAGAGACTCAAAAGAGCTGCAAAAAGCTGAGGTATGGAGACTCACAAGTGGAGAGGATGGGGCCGGCAGAGCGCCTGGTTGGTTTCTAGCAGGAGAGAGACATAAACTCCTGACTGCACTGAACCCCTATTCTGGGCGAGACTCATACGGAGGTAGTATGGACTCTCGTGAAAAGGGTGGAGTACATGGAAACTTAGGGGAGCCAAGAAAAGGCAGAGGTCTGGAGGCATGTGAATGTGAGTATGCACACAGAAGGCTGACTGCTGATTATGCTTCTAGCTTTCTCTAGTGGGAGGGAGACAGGACCTCCCAACTGCTGAAATCCAGTTCTGACTGCACTGAACCCCAGTTTCGGGCAAGACCCTGGGGACACAGACTCATAAAGGTCCCCAGAGTACATGGAAACTTAAGGGAGCCAGAAAGGCAGAGGTCTGGAGGTGCATACGCTTGTGCACAAAGAAGGCTGCAATAATTACCTAGGGCAGCAGTTCTCAACCTGTGGGTCACGATCCCTTTGGGGGTTGAATGACTCACAGGGGTCGCCTAAGACCATCAGAAAACACATATTTCTCATGGTCTTAGGAACCAACACACCGCTCTTTGTTGTAGCAAAATGTAGCAATGTAGTTTACTGTTGTTATATGAAAACTGTTGCCCATGCTACACCATGATTCAAGACAAAATTTCATTTATTTGTAATTAGAAATAAATATTTCACAATATATAATTACATATTGTTTTTGTGATTAATCACTATGCTTTAATTATGTTCAACTTGTAACAATGAAAATATATCCTGCATATCAGATATTTACATTACAGTTCATAACAGTAGCAAATTACAGTTATAAAGTAGCAACAGAAATAATTTTATGGTTGGGGGTCACCACAACATGAGGAATTGTATTAAAGGGTTGTGGCATTAGGAAGGTTGAGAACCACTGACCTAGGGATACAGATCCAGGTGCCGAGTAAGTCAGGGCTGATGGGAAGCCAAGGCTGTATCTGCTCAGCACTGAGACTCCACCCCATCCAAGCTGAACACAGAGGCTTTTGCAATTTTGCAAGTCTTGTATCATAAGGCTGACTCCAGCACAGAAGTTCTTCCAGCATTATCACAGCTGATCCTCACAATCAATTGGCTTGGAGGTCAATTCCCCCCAGTGATACCAACAACAATCACAACTTAACTACAACAAGGCTGTACACACAGTCCACAAAAGGGTGCGCCAAGAGAGTCCACCTCAGGTAACTGGAGAGGTGGAGCTACGGGCCATATAAGACACCTAGCACACAAAGCTACTCTACCAACTCAGGGAAGCAGGGAAAATGTGGGAGACAAAGGAACAGATCACAAATGAAAGAAATGGAGAAAAAAAAAACGACTGGATAAAGAGTTCAAAACCAGGGTTATAAGGTTTTTCAATAATTTCCTAGAAAAGATGGATAAATTTAGCGAAGCCCAAGAGAAGATGAAAAAAGACCAACTAGAGATGAAAAAGGACCAACTAGAAATTAAACATACACTGACTAAAATAAAAAATACAGAAACCAAACAGCAGACTAGAGGAATGCAAGAATCAAGTCAAAGATTTGAAATACAAAGAAGCAAAAAACACTCCACTGGAAAAGAAAAATAATAATCCAAAAATGTGATTATTGTATAAGGAGCATCTGGGACAACTTCAAGCATACCAGCATCAGAATTATGGGGTGCCAGAAGAAGAGAGAGAGAGCAAGATACCAAAAACCTATTTGAAGAAATAATGACTGAAAACTTCTCACACCTGGTGAAAGAAATAGACTTACAAGTCCAGGAAGCACACAGAACCCCAAATAAAAGGAATCCAAAGAGGACCACAAGACACCTCATAATTAAAATGCCAAGAGTAAAAGACAAAGAGAGGATATTGAAAGCAGCGAGAAAAAAAAACATCTAATTACCTACAAGGAAGCACCAATATGATGGTCACCTGATTTCTCAACAGAAACTATGCAGGCCAGACAGGAGTGGCAAGAAATATTCAAAGTGATGAATAGCAAGAACCTACAACCAAGATTATTCTACCCAGCAAAGCTATCATTCAGAATTGAAGGTCAGATAAAGAGCTTCACAGATAAGAAAAAACTAAAGGAGTTCATCAATACCAAAGCAGTATTATATGAAATGCTAAAAGGTATTCTTTAAGAAGAGGAAGAAGAAGAAAAGGGTAAAGATAAAAATTATGAACAACAAATACATATCTATCAACAAGGGAATCTAAAAATCAAGTGAATAAAAAATCTGTTGAACAGAATAATCTGGAGAATATAATAGAATCAGGGGCAGAGAAAGGAAGTGGACTGACAATTCTCAGGGGGGAAGGGGTGATGGAAGTAGATGGAGAGACTGGACAAAAATCATAAACCTATGGGTGAGTACAATGCAGGGGGAGGTAAGGGCAGAGGGAGTTGTGGGGGCCATGAGGAGGGGAGCTATTGGGGGAAAAAAGAGGAACAAATGTAATAATCTGAACAATAAAGATTTATTTAAAAAAATGCCAATGACGATTCAGACATTCCAGGCCAAGTAATCCTTTTATCTGTTGTAAGAGGCAGTGCCCCAGAGTGGTTCAAATGGCTGCTGAAGCCCTGACTGACCTGTATGCTTCTATTCTAGCTAGTGCTATAGTCTTTGGAAATACACTCAAACCTCAGTTCTCAAATGTCTCCCATCTGGAACAATTCAGTTCTCCAACAGGTTGTTCAGGGAAAAAAAAATGTCTCCTTTAAATGTCTGTCTTAAGCTGACCAAAGGCATCTCCTAGATATAAAGGAGAGAATAGGAATCAGTTTACTGCCACACCTTGGGCCAGTTAGCATTGTTAATATCTCAGGAAGTTGTGCTGTATTAAAGAGAAAGAAAAACTGTTGTTGGTTTGGATAAAGGCAAAGCAGCCAATGCAAGCATCTCAGAGGCAGTGATCTGTGAAAAAGGGAAGATGCTGTATACTGACTTCCTGAATGACACCCCTGGAATGAGTGCTAAAAGTGGTTAATTTAAGGCAAGTAGGGAGTGGTTCAATAAATTTAAGAAAATGAATATTTGTTTGTAGGTTACACAGTGCATTAGATGTTTAGTGTATATAAGAAAGGTTAGAACAGGGAATCATTTGGGGCTCTGGAACAAATGTATTCAATTTACATCATTTCTAATGGGGAAAATGGTTCAATTTTTGAACAAATCTCCTCAAATAGTCTTCTGAACAAATTAAGCTTGAGGACCAATGTTCCACTGTATTTTGATAGGGAACTTGAATTTCTGCATCTGTAAAATGAAGACAAGTATGAAGGGAAAAATGGAAGGGTGTTAGGTCATTGTAAATGTTCCTAACTGGGCCTAAGTGGAATGCCCTTGTTACAGAAGACTAAAGAAAGCCAAGGATGCTTCAAAGAAATGGAGGGACAGTGTTTAATATGCTGGCAGACTCAGGGAACAGCCTTCCAAATCTGAGTGAAGGAACATGCATGGGACCCTCCCTTATTTCTCCCTGTGGTCTTTGTCCCACAAACATGTATTATGTTCCCAGTCCTTTTTGCAGTCCTTGTAAGAAGGCCTCCAGATGTTGGGGTTCTCCAGGCCATATCTGATGGTCTGGCCTGGTGCCAGTGTTAATAACCTATTCACAGTAACAGGTTCTGCAAGACCAGTATCTGGGAAGGAGATAGGGACTTAATCATAGGTTACACTGACCTTGTTGGTATGGGTTGAAATCACTAGCCTCCAAATATCAGGGTTACATTGGAATTAGCCCCTTTTAGTCTTCTCATCCCCTCATCTCCCCCTCCCCCGCTACCCCCGCCCCTTGTCCCACAAGCTTCTCTTAGCCTTGTGGTACAATGACTAGAGGATGTTATGGTGAACATGGGTGACAACCACTCTTAACTGCTTCCAGCTGAAAAGGGATGATAACAAAGGAGTTAGCATTCCAGGAAGAGTTTGTAGTGAATTCTGAAGTTTAAAGCTATTCCCGTTCAGTTTGTAGGCAGGCAGAGGTAAGCAGTGGTCCCACACACATAGAATGTTTCTGCAAAGGAGCTCCAGGTGTAAGTAGCCTTGAGGGTAGAGTTGCATAGTTCATCTGGGAGGCGACCTGTTGGATGTTGGGCCTGGCTACTGCAGAAACAAATAGGAATGACATTAGTTAGCTGCACATTGGCCGTGACAGGTCCTATTATTATTATTTTTTTGTCCAATACAACACCCCCCCCCTGCCCCTTTCCCCACATGCATTTGGTAGTGGAGTCATAACATGCCACGGGCTGATAAATATAGCTAACAAACATCTGGCTTGATGGGGCTTTCCCATAAGCTACCTGGTATAGCATATTTGGGTAGCGAGTTTCTAAGCAAGGCCATATGGCAGTGATCCCTAGGGGAGACAAGTATGTGCTAGCTAATATTAGTAGGAGCATGTTATTCCCTCTATTTCTGTTCAGTGGGGGTCCAAAACAGTGAACCACTAGGACAAAGAGCAGTATCATGGCTATTCCTGCAAGGCAGATGAAGCCAAGGATGGTATGACAAGCTGTAGTCCAACAATTCATGATGAGGCCTTTGTTTTCTTACTGTGTGGGAAGCAGTAATTTTATGGTGCTTCTGTGTCTCAGCAAGGGCAGATGAGTTCTTCTCCCAGTACTAGCCTCGGATTCTGGCAGCACTCATAAAAAAAAAAAAAGAGAATTATTAGAAAGATAAAACCAATGATTACCCAGAAATACCAGAGCATATTACCTTTAGGAGGAGATAAGAAAGAAAGATTAGTGTTAGGTAGAATTCAGTAGGGCCTTTCTGAATTACTTGGAACAGGTTGATCAGCCAGATCTGCTGTCTTCCTGTGGATCATTCTCAAGGTGTTTCTTGTCAGAGGTCACCTTTTACTCAGGCTGGGCATTACTCTGCTAGTGGGCTGCCTTCACCCAGGAGTGGTGGATCCAGGTATTCAGTCCTGCAACTTTAAGAGCTGTGGGGGTGGTTAATATGACTGAATAGGATCCCTATCTCCCTTCCAGGTAGGCATGAGGGGTTCCCTATTTCAGTCCTTTACCCAAACCCAATCTCCAGATTTATAAGGATGTATGGCTATTCCTAGAGAGATGGGTAGTCAGTCAGTAACCCATCTGTGTGCCTCAAAGACAGTTTTTCTGAGTCCTTGTAGTTGTTTCTGGATAGCTAAGTTCCCTATTTCCCCCAAATCTGCCTTTGGCCGAATTAAGGGAGGGGTTCTACCATATAGAATTTCAAAGGGAGAGAAACCTACCCTGGTCCTTGGGGCACAGCATACCTGCAGGAGTACAAGAGGCAAGATATGTAATGTATCCTGGGTAAGATTGTCTCTTGGCATAGCTTAGCTAAAGTCTGCTTTAGAGTCCAGTTCATGTGTTCTACTTTCCCTGAACTTTGAAGGTTTTAGGCTGTATGTAGATTCCATTTAACTCCTAAAGCCTTAGCTACCTAAGGCCTTGTTGTACTATTTCTGCTACAAAGGCTGAACCATTATCAGACCCTATCGTCAGAGGCATTCCATAACGTGGAATTATATCCTTCAGCAATGCCTTAATGACTTCTCTCACTTTTTCCATGTAAGTGGGATATGTCCCTATCCAGCCTGAAAAGGTGCAAACAAAAACTAGCAGATATTTATTTCCTAGCTGCTAGGCCCTATTTCTGTAAAATTTACTTATAAGTCCTTAAAAGGAGCTTGCTCACAGCACTGTATTCCTATCGGTCCCACAGGACTCTGTCTGGCATTGTTCTGAGCACACAGGAAGCAATGCTGAGAGGTTGAGGCACACAAGAAGAAGAAAAGATGGGCAATTAGGTAGTATCTGCCTAACAAAGCTTCTAGGGCAGTCTTCCCTAAATGAGTAAGTTCATGCTGCTGGAAGACTACCTATAGGCTAATTGTTAGACCCAATGATCTGGGAGTATCCAATAACCTTCCTTTGTTCTCTTGCCCCCTTCTTACTGGGCCCATTCTTCTTCCTGAGGAGTGTACTTAGGAGGTTCAGGTAATTCGAGAGCCAACACGATCTGTGACGGTACCACTTGTTCTTTAGCAGCCTGCTTGGCTGTGGTGTGAGCACATTGGTTTCCTTCTGATACTGAGTCTTTCCCTTCTTAGTGACCTTTGCGATGGATGACAGCTATTTCCTTGGGCTCCCAGACTGCTTCTAGTAACTTTAAAATCGTATTCTGATTCTTGATTCCTTTTCCTCCAGCTGTCAAGAGCCCCCTTTTCTTATATATGGCCCCATGGATATGCAGGGTAGCAGAGGCATAGCTTGAGTCAGTGTAGATGTTGGCACGCTTATTTTTACTAAGTTCTAAGGCTCTGGCAAGGGCCCAAAGTTTTGCCCTCGGTGCTGACCATCCTTCAGGCAGGGCATGTGCCTCGATTGTCTCACAGTTTGATACCACTGCATATCTGGCTCATCTTTTTCCTTCATCTAAGAAGCTGCTGCCATCTGTGAACAATACCAAGTCCAGGTTTGGCAGGGGCCTATCCATTAGATCTGGCCGTTTGGAATAAACTTCCCCTAGGACTTCCAGGCAATCATGCTCAGGGGCCTCCCGCAGCAAGGGGTAGAAAGGTGGCAGTATTAAGAGTTCTCACTACTTCTAATCGTACCTGCGGATTCTCACTTAACAGGCCTTGAGATTGAATCATTTGAGCATGAATCAGATAGTGCTTCCCCCTTGCTTCCATCAGGGTGACAACAAAATGAGGTACTTTTTACATTTAAATTTTGTCCTAAGGTAAGATTATCTACTTCCTTGACTAACAATGCAGTGGCTGCAAGGGCCCTGAGACATGGGGGACACCCAGAGGCTACTGGGTAAATCTGCTTGGAGAGATAGGCTACTGGTCTTTGCCAGGCTCCGAACTCCTGGGTTAGAACTCCTAGGGCTACTCCACTGTTCTTTTGAACAAAAAGATTAAAGTCTCCTGTCACATATGGTAGCCCTAATGCTCAGTGAGCTTTGTCTTAATGGTGAAGAAGGCTTTCTCCTATTCAGGACCCCAGTTGATGGCTGCCTTTTCCTCTACTTTTAAAGTTTCAGCCAGGTCTGAAAACTCTGGGATCCAAATGCGACAAAAATGTGCTACTCCCAGGAATTTCCGAATCTGCCACCGGGTGCTACAGACTGGGATGCCACATACAGCCTGCTTTCTTTCAGTTCCTAGCCTTTGTTTACCTTGGGTGATCTGGAAGCCTAGATACTTGACTTCTTTCTGACAAATCTATGCTTTGTTCTTAGATACCCGATAACCTGTTTCAGTAATAGTCTCAGAAGGGTTCGTGTTCCCTTCCAGCATTGAGCTCCTGTGGACCTAGCCAGTAGGAAGTTGTCTACATATTGGAGTAGAACTCACCCCAAGTCCTGTCCTGGGAACTTAGACAGATCAGATGCTAGTGCTTCACTAAAAAGCATAGCAGAGTTCTTGAACCCTTGTGGCATCTGGTTCAGGTGAACTGCTCCTTGGCCCCTATAGCTGGATTTTCCCATTCAAAAGGAAAAAGAGGCTGGCTGGAAGGAGCTAATCTAAGGCAGAAAAAGGCATCTTTCAGATCTAGGCATGTGAACCATTCTGCCTCTGATTGAATGAGTCCCAGAAGAATGTAGGGGTTTGGCAGTGCTCAATGCAGGCTTATTAACAGTCCATAGGTCCTGGACAGGGTGGTAGTCATTAGTCCCTGGCTTTTTGACGGCAAGAGTGGCGTGTTCCATGGAGACCTGCATCGTTTAATAAGTCCCCACTGAAGCAGCTGGTCAAAGTGGGCCTGGATTCCCAGGCGTGCTCCTCTCAAAATTGAATATTGGCAGATTTTAACAGGCTGTGCCTCCGACTTTGAGTCAATCAGCACCGGGGCATGGTCTTTAGCCAGGCCTGGAGATTTCCTTCAGCCCAGACCAGTGGGAATTCTTTCTCTAATTCAGGTTCTAATTGTGAGACCTTTGACTGGGGGTATAAAGTCTCCATTTATCCTCCCTTTGCACTGCTAGGAACAGGATCATTGGGGAGGTCTCCTCACCTAGGCAAAGCTGTGCTGAGCCATTTGGAGCAAAAGTGATTTCTGCACCCATTTTGGCTAAAAGGTCTCTACCCTTTACAGGCACTGGGCTGTCTGGCAAGTACAGGAATTCATAAATTACTTGATGATCACCTAGTTGGCATTGGCGAGGGCAGCAGAATGGTCTATGAGTCTGATCCCCAGTAGCTCCAATCATGGTGACCTCCTTTCCTGAGAGAAGTGCTATTTTCTGTGTGACTACTGAGTGCTCAGCTCCTGTATCAGCCATAAATCCACAGTCTGGCCCCAATTTTCATTCTAACCATGGGCTCGTGGGGGCCTAGCTGAAAAGAGCCCCGTTTGTCCTAGTCAGAATCAGCCATTGCTATCCCAATGAGATCTGCTTCAGGTGGCTCTGGTTGATAGCGACTGGGTGGAAAAGGGGGTCCAGTTTTCTTACTTTGTCATTTGGGACATTCATTCTTCTATTGTCCTGTCGCCTTACAATAGCCACACTGGTCTCATCTCAGGCTTGCTCTTCCTTCCCCCCCTGATGTATATTCTTGCTTCCCTTTTTAATCTGTTTGGCAGCCTGCTATTATATTGGCACTTCTTTGTATTTTCTTTTCTTCCTCCCTCCTTGCCACACTTGTCTCAGTTGATGAAAACCTTGTTGGCTATCTCCAGCAGTTCGGTGGCATTTTTTCTTAGAAACCCTTCCAGCTTCTGTAATTTTCTCCTGATATCAGGCTGGGTTTGGTGTACAAAAGTGATGTTTACCATAGTGTGATTTTCCAGGGCCTCAGGGTTAAAGGGAGTATAGATTCACTATGCCTCACATAGTCTCTCATAGAAAGCTGCTAGACTTTCATCAGGCTTCTGGAAAACTTCAGAGATTTTAGCCATATTGGTAGGCTTCTTGGCTCTGGCCCTGACCCCCTGGAGGAAGGCCAGCCAATATCTTTTTAGCCTGACCCTTCCATCTTCTGAGTTCAGGTTCCAATCAGGTTCCTCATCTGGGAAGGCCTCCCTTGCCCATCGGTCTGTATCAAATATTCCTTCCGTGGCCTGAGTCTAGAGCCACTTCTGAGTCTCTGATACTATTCTCATGCACTCCTCAGTGTTAAAGAATGTGAAAAGGAGGTGCTTGCTATCCAGCTGGGCTTTTGGGTCTGGAAAATCATTTCTAGGAGGTCTACCACGGCCTAAGGTTTTTCAGAATAAGCTGGGGTGTGGTGTTTCCAATTCAGGATGTCACTTGTGGTAAAGGGCTGATAATAATAGACTGGCCTTCCCTCCTCCAAGATCCCATCTTCACCAACACTTGGGCAACCCGAATCTCCCTGACAGGTATATGTCATGCCCCTTGTGGCTTGAGCCCTTGATCAGCTAAATGCAAACGCCACCCAACTGGCTCTAGAGAGCCCAGTTGCGAAGAGACAGAAAGGTGTGGTGTTTCCAGACTTTCTGGACCTTCCAGACCAGTGAGGGGAGCATTTGGTGCTGCCTATAGCACATATGAAGGTGGTAAAACTGGTGGAACTTCCTCAGGGGTCCTGGCAGAACAGGGGGTTGGGTTCCCTTCTGAGAAACCTGTTTCTTTTCTCCTGCCTGCTTCTTTTCTGCTTTCTCCTCTCCTGCCTGCTTTTCCTTAGCCTGCTCCTGCCCTGCCTACCTCTCCTTAGCCTACACCTGCCCTGCCTGCCTCTTCACTACTGCTACTAAAACCTTACTCTGTCCCTTGTTACATACGCAGTACCTGACCCAGGGCAGCAAGGTTTGAACAATTTCTAACCAGCTGTCTATGTAGGGAAACTGATCTGAGTGTCCAGGTTCTCTTGTGACTACATTCCAGACCGCCCAGCAGTCCCTTATCTTAAGGAGCCTTCCGAGGGCCAGCCGACCCCGAAGGTTGGCCATTCTACTTCACAGAATTTCCTCAGTGTTTTGGGGTTCATTTTAATACCATAGTCTCCATTGAAACCCCTTTCAAAAATTTTAAACATGCAATTGAGAACAGTGGGTTTACTTTGTCCCTACACCATGATCAGTGATAAGAGGCAGACAAGGGAGGGGTGATCTCTTTTCACAGATCCTCAGTCAGATGGTCGCCAGGCTATGTCCCTTGGATGCTAAGATGCACCCCTATAAACCCCGGACTTGGTCACCTTCATGTAGGGGTGAGTTACCGATATGACATATGACAAATCGTGGAAATGCAGGCTGGACTCCATAACCAAGGTCGTGGAGCCACACAATGGATAGCAGAGGGCAGGTCCTCTCCCTCCACACTCACACACTTTTACCAGACATTCACTCAGAGTTTAAAAAGCAAAACAAAACAGTCCACCCATCGAAACCGGTTTGGCTCAGTGTATAGAGTGTTGGCCTGTGGACTGAAAAGTCCCAGGTTCAATTCTGGTCAAGGGCATGTACCTTGGTTGTGGGTACATCCCCAGTAGAAGGTGTGCAGGAGGCAGCTGATAGATGTTTCTCTCTCATCGATGTTTCTAACTCTGTTCCTCTCCCTTCCTCTCTATAAAAAATCAATTAAAAATATATATACAGTCCACCGAATTCCTAATTCCTGACCAATTTAACTGATGAAGTCCTATGACTTCCAGGAAGGTGATTAAGCTCCCCCTTCCACTCATTTGGAGTGAGCCTGACTGGCTGGGGCCCCTGTGTTAACGATTCTGTCAACAAGTCCCGAAGTGTCTGTCCATTTTCTCCTGTCTGACCAGGTTCTAGGCTGAGGTCCGGGAGCGGCAGGAGTCCCTGGTTCAATTCTGCTAAAATCAGCAGGGTGCGTCTTCCAGAGGCTTATCTTGCACCCTGGGACCCCAAACCCTGTCCCCTCACCAGAGGCCAAAAAAACCAAGAGCTGTTGGTTTCACAGTCAGGGAGCCAGCTATTACAAAAGACCAAATAAAGCTAAGGAAGCTTCAAAGAAATGGAGAGACACTGTTTAATACACCAGTGGACTCAGGGAACAGCCTTCCAAATCTGAGTGAAGGAACATGTGTGGGGCCTTCCCTTATTTCTCCCTGTGGCCCTTGTCCACAAACATGGCTTATGCTTCCAGTCCTTGCAAGAAGGCTCCCAGATGTTGGGGTTCTCCAGGTCATATCTGATGGTCTGGCCTGGTGTCAGTGTTAATAACCCTCCCTCCTGGGCAGTGCACTATTCACAGTAACAGGTTCTGTAAGACCAGTATCTGGGAAGGAGATAGGGATGCAATTAGAGGTTACACTGAGCTTGCTGGCATGGATTCAGATCACTAGCCTCCAAATATCAGAGTTACATTGGAATTATCCCTTTTTAGCCTTCTTAAGTGTTAATATATTTAAGGAAGATGGCCCCAATGTTCTCACAGTAAGTATTCTTAGACCCAGAATCCACATATGACTTCTTCATGTAGCAGTAACTCACTAAGTGGCATTATTATTTTCTAAGATGGTTGGATAAGTTCTTTCTGAGTTCTGATATGAGTGTAGCAGCAGTGATCACAGGTGTAGGATTCTTCAAAGGCATTGATGTCACATTCAGTGTAAGCAGCTAAGGCCACCCAACTTTAGGTGCACTTCTTTGAGCTATGAGGCAGGAAATGGGAAACTTGTCCTTTCACCAGCATTACCATATAATTTATATCTTTTGTCTTGTTTATCTGAAGGGCCTCCAAGATTAAAAAGCTAAAATAA
The DNA here is from genome assembly GCA_011751065.1 of Lasiurus cinereus. Classification (NCBI taxonomy): domain Eukaryota; kingdom Metazoa; phylum Chordata; class Mammalia; order Chiroptera; family Vespertilionidae; genus Lasiurus; species Lasiurus cinereus. The sequence continues at coordinate 42,872,949 of JAAGEH010000307.1, forward strand.
CTTTGAACAAAGTCTGAGCCATCATTTTTACACACACTGAATTTAAAAAGGCCTATCTATATATTTAGCTCAATATGTCAAGAATTTAGGACTCAAGAAAAAAAAAAGAAAGAAAGAAATGCAAAGCATCAAAAAAAAAAAGAATTTAGGACTCAGTTTACAGAACATACTTAAAAATGGCTGTGATGTTTTACAAAAGAAGGGGCTTGAAAAGATTTGTCAGATTATATCATCACTGTAGTTGCCTATAATATAGTTAGGGTGGCCTTATTTAATAGTGGATTTCTATAAATGGCAATGATATATTTGTTTTTATGGATTAACTTTAAATTTTCTTGATTTCAAATTCCATGCTAAAATTAAGGACTTTTAATTATTTTAAGCACTCCCAGTACCCTGACTATATACTGAAAGGAGTTTTTAGGGATAAAATAGACAGACTTAGGGAGTTTTAGGAATTAGGAGGTCCATGGGGGAAAACTGCAGGGCTGCAAAGCTGGGAGATGCCAGAAGGCATACATACACAGAATAAGGGGGCTGGGAGCTGCCAAAAGATATACATTTCCAGAACAAATGGAAAGGAAGCCACTCATCACAGAATAAAAAGGAAGGCCAGAGGGAATAGGGAAACTAAGGGAGAAAAAGTGGGGAACCTCATGTGGGTTTTGAGCTCTGAAGCAGCTATAGTGACCAATCAGAGGGGGTATCAGGACATAAAGAACTGCAGACTTTATAAACCTTAGAAAAGAGGCACTTAGTGGGACTGTCTCCCCCTGCCCACATGGGATTCTGTGCTTGTTTCCCAATAAATTCCCATCTTTCCCTATTCCACCTTTTGTCTGTGGCTTCCTTCTTCAGATCCCCCTGGATAAGAACCTGGAAAATCACCTAAGCATCGTGCCCAGAGGAAAACAATGCATTTCCATTTAATTTCGCGTTTCAATACTATAAATCATTGGTGTGCTAATATAAAATTCTGTTGAATCCAGCTGGGTATGTCTTTTTCCTTTCTGCAAAATATCTTTTTATTTATTTGCTTATATATGCTTATGAACTTGTGCTAATTGAGACAGGTAGCATTATGATTTTTTTTACATTCCATCTATAAAATAAGACTTTCAATTGACCAGATTTAAAAATTTAGATCATCATTTTGCATTTTCACCCAGACTCCTTAAAATTAGTAAACATTTTAAATTAGGAGAAATAAAAAGTAGAGTTAAATTATTTGCAGACTACAGATTAAATTAGAAAAACAATTTGCAATCAAGATGCAGTAAACCCTAACAATCCCAGATCCATTCATTTTTACTAATAATATTAGATTGTGCTTTTAAAATTCAACCGATATTTTTCCATTAATGGAATTTTTGCTTTTGGCAGTATCTTCACTAAACATCATGGCAAATTTAAGTCTATAGTAATGTTAACAGCAAACCTGCTCAGATTGTAAATGAATTCAGTTTCTAGGGCTGAACCCAACTAAATTTTTGAGTTAGGGTAAAGCCTGACTTTTGTTGTTGTCTAATAAAAACTAACACTTCTTTCTGGATTAGTCTAAGCCATTCTCATTTTATATGGGATTGTATTTGAAATAATTTTATAAGAAAATAATTTCATTATTTCTGTCTTCTCTCATATCTGCAGATCTACTGCATCTTAACAGAGACATGGAGACAAAGAGTGTGATTTTTCCCTGTGGAATGACTCACTTAGGGGAAGGGAGGGTCTCAAAAATGACTTACCAGGTAGCATTTCACACCCTCATTTACAAAGTATCTGACACCTAGAGGTATATGGTAATTAATTCTTTTTTTTTAATTTATTGAAGTCTATTTTGTGTCAGATGCTCTACTAATCATTGCCTTCAAGAACATTCATGTCAGACTCTTTAACTTAGTTTAACTTAGTTTAATGCTTTTGAGGCATATTCATATTGTTCCATGTACATTTTTTTTAATTCTGAATACTATTTCATTGTTTGGATATTATACAATTTTTTATTCATTCACTAGTTGAAAGACATTTGGGTTGTTTCTTATTTTTCTGAATATAAAAAAATGACTCTAAACATTTACACCAGGTCTTTATATGGATGTGAGCCTTATACTCTTTGGATAAATTTTTAGGGATGAACTTGCTATGATATCAGGAGTAGTAGCACAGGGGTAAATATATCTCAATATACAAAAAATTTCCAAGTTTGCTGAGAAGCTCATTGTATCATTTTGAATTCCTATCAGCAATGTATGAAAGTTTCCACTGCTCCACCTTTGTCAGCACATGATTCTGCCGAACTTTTTAATTTTGACTAATCTAGTATGTATAAAATGGAATCTTCTTGTCCTTTAATTTATACTGTTATAGTAGTTAATGATGTTAAGCATATTTTCATGTACTTATTATCTGTATAACTTCTGGTGAGATGTCTCTTTATATATTTATTTTTGCCCATTGTTTAAGTTTTATTCAATTTTAAAGGTTTTCCATATATGACACAATGTATACATATATATAACATACATATATGTTATATATATATATATATATATATATATATATATATATACATACACACAGTATATTAAACTCCATTTGTTAATATTTTCTGTCAGTCTGAGTCTAATCTCCTTATTAACTTGAGTGTCTTTCAGGCAGTAGAACTTTCAAATTATAATATTGTTTAATTTATCATTTTATTTTAAGTTTCATGCTTTCATTTGTATCAGATATGACATATTTGATTAACTTGGTTATAAGAATTTTCCCTACATTTTCATCTAGAACCTTTATAGGTTGAGTTATTATTACCTTTAACTCTATGAGCATTAATTTTTGCATATCATGCAAAGTAGGGTCTTTGCTTAGATATGTACCAGCTGTGTCTTCTCTTTCTTTAATATATTTTATTGATTTTTTATAGAGGAAGGGAGAGGGATAAAGTTGGAAACATCGATGAGAGAGAAACATCCATTAGCTGCCTCCTGCACACCCCCGACTGGGGATGTGCCCACAACCAAGGTACATGCCTTTGACCAGAATTGAACCTGGGACCTTTCAGTCCACAGGCCGATGCTCTATCCACTGAGCCAATCCAGTTTCGGCGGTGTCTTCTTTATACTTTCTTACATAGAATTCCCAAAATTTTTACATCTGTTGCTTCTTGTCATACATTAATTTTAGCAAATTCTTGGTAAGCTTTTAAAATATTTCATTTTATGTTTTCTTTCTTTAACCTCTGGTACTTCAAATGAATAGATATTTATACTTTAATAGAGGCCCGGTGCATGAAATTCTTTTACTGGGGGAGGGGATACCTCAGCCCAGCCTGTGCCCTCTCACAGGCTGGGACCCCTCAGGGGATGTCCACCTGCCAGCTGGCAGTCAGACATCCCTCTCGCAGGCTGGTGCTTTTGTAGTCCGAGACCACACACTCCTTACATATTGCCACTGCTGCTGAGCTCACCAGCCATGAGCCCGGCTTCTGGCTGAACAGCGCTCCCCTGTGGGAGTTCACTGACCACCAGGGAGCAGCTCCTGCATTGAGCATCTGCCCCCTAGTTGTCAGCGCACATCATGGCAATGGGTTGTTCCACCGGCTGTTCCGCCTTTCAGTAGATTTGCATATTTGGATTTTATTATATAGAATATTGTCACACAGCTTTTGGATGATCTACTCTGCTTTTGGTTTATTTGCTTGTTCTCTTTGACTCTTTCTTTGTGTTTCAATTTGGATGATATCTGATTATCATTGCAGAGTTTAATTATTCAACTACTGATGTTCAGTCTCATGAAAAGCCAATCAAAAACATTTGCAACTTCTGAATTATGGAAATTTCTTTTTATTTCTAGCATATATAATTGACATTTAAAAATAGTTTCAATCAGCTCTTCAGTTTCCTGTCTATTCATGGATATTGTCCATCTTTTCCATTATCTCCTTTTAATGTTAATCATAATTATTTATATTCTCATGTTTAACAGTTCCAATATCATGGCTTAATTGGGTCTGGTTCTGTGAATTCATTTATTTATAGTAGTCACCGGAACCAAAACCTAAAGATGCATTTATCTTTTTTCCACTTTCTTATGTCTTACAATTTTTTACTCTATGCTGAACATCGTATGTAGAAGAATGATAGAAACTGAGGTTTAATATTTTTGCTTGGCAATGGACACTCCTCTTCTGCTGTGAGAGTGTTATAATGATGAGTTGAGCCAATGAGGACATTAGTTTGGTGAATGTGGGTTTTGTTTTTTGCTGTAGTTATCTTCAGTGCAATTACTCTTTGGTCGCCTAGTGTGAGGCCTGGAGAACCAGAGACTTTATTTCTCATGTTTCTGTACCATTCAGTGTTTGGCAAGCATTGCATTCTTGATGCATACCTTTTACCTCTTCTGATAAATAAGCCATGCCACATATTGCTATAGTTTTGTTTTTATTTCAAAATATATCTTCTGTGTTTTGCATTTTCTCTATTAAATGTTCGGCAATACTTTTAAAATATTTCCTAGCATTCTCTTATTCTGTATGTTTTCCTTTTTAATGACATGACACTTACATGATATCTCCAACTACATATTTAAAAAAACTAGAATACACAATCATAAGAGCACACTTGTGGTCTTTAACGCTCATGAGGCAGCTGACATATACTTACAACTGTGATGTAAAAACAGCAAGAGCGGTGTATAGATTTCTCTCTCTTTGTCTGAAAACAAAGACGTATGCGTTTATATGTTCATAGACTGCTGTATATTAGAATAGTTCATAGGAAATAGTGAATGATCGTTGACTCTTGGAAAGGGAAGCTGATAACTACAGAAATTAGAAGACTTGCTTTTTAGATCACACATTTTTATAGTTAAAGAATTTTACCATGTGTAAATGTTAGCCAATTAAAATTAGCTAAAGACAGTAGTGTAAGCTGTGTAATTTAGTGTTTGAATATTTTAACATAGTTATGTATCATGTATAGAAATAAATATTTCAACTAAGTCTAAAGATAGCATGTCTTAAATCATAGTCTTCCTGAAATGTCTCCGCTCTGAGGCTCACAGAATTCTTATGTTGTATCCAGGAACTGCTTTGGTTCCCAGATCTGAATACCCACAGTATTTAACCTGATATTGTTAAAAAATGACCAGACTCTGCATCAGAGTCTTAGTTAAATTACTATTATAAAGCACCATGCATTAATCTTCTCTTTTATTTAATACTCACTTTTCACTTCCCCTTTTGTGGACTTGTGAGTAGAGAAACATTTAATTATAAGAAAACATATGTGTGTGGATGGCTCAGAAAAATGAATATAATGTTGCTAGCTCTTCCAATCACAATGCCTTCCTTTTTCTCTTTCACCCCAGCTACCACCTCCGTATAATGCCAATCCAGATTTGGGGGTTGATTATGCTCTGTTTTTCTTCTGAGTTTTGCCACCTAAAATTATAATTTTGTGACCCTAAGAATATATTTAGGTTTTATTTGGTATATAATCTCAGAAAAAAATACTAACATATTATTTCATGCTTTAATACTTTCAATCTATTTTATATTTGATCCAACACTTTTTAAAAGCATCTGTTTCTACATTCAGTTTTCATTGCTGTATTTTATTCCATTGTATGAACTCAACATGATAGGTGTGTATTTCTATTCTTTAAAAGATTATTTATTATTTAAAGTATTACATGAGTCTCCTTTTTTTTCTACACTGACCTCTCCCCCAAGCCCAAGCTCTCACCTCCCCTACTGTCTGTGTCCATTGGTTTTGCTCATATGCATGCATACAAGTCCTTTGTTTGATCTCTTATTCCCTCACACCCTCCCAGTGTATTTTCTATTCTTGATGGATCTATGAATTATTTCTGGTTTGGGGTTATCCATAAACTCTCTTATATATTCTCCCTGTGCTCATGCGTAGAACCTTCTCTAAGGTTTACTTTAGATGTGAATTTAAGTGAAAGGTATGAAAATATGGATTTTCATTATATTAGGTCAAACTGTTTTTTCAAAGTGATTGTTTCAATGTACATTCACACCAGCAGTGACTAGGAATAAGCATTGATTCATATCTTTGTCAGCTCTCAACATTGTTAGGTTATTAAAAGAAATATTGGCCAAGCTGGTGGATGTGTAATGAAATAAATCCAGGGACAGGAATAGTTGGATGTAACACAATTTCTGTTCCCCTCTTGAGTCCTGAACTACTAATTTGAAAACACTCCAGTGAGTCCATTAATTTCCCAATAAAATCATGTAATGTATAATAATGAACTTTTTGGTTCCCATTCATAAAATTATAGGACATTATCATTAATAATATTTAAAGGTGAATTTCCTTGCCCACTCTAAGTTATCATGTGATTAATGAAATTGAAGTCTACCTAATCTTTTTCTACATAACTTCCTAATTTTGTTTAATGGAAATGACAGTGCTTCAGATATCTCTCATGAAACTTACTAAAGCATTTTTCTTTTCCTGAATTATCCCTTTTCTTTCTGATAAGCTTTTCTGTTTTATCTTATTCTTACTTGTTTCCTATGTTAGATTTTCCTCAAATGCTTATAAGGCTGATGTAGAACTCTGCATGTGGGGAGGCCTTTTGCCCAATTACCTTTAGTTTAGAAGAATGTCTGGGAATGGAGGCATTTTAGGGAGATCCTCAAAACTCGGGGACATTCCTCTGAAGTTTTACCACCCATTTTCTCTGTATTTAATTTGATCATATGTGAACTTTTTCTAGAAGAAAAACTATTGGTTATTTTATGGATGTAATAATTGCTATGTCAGCTGATTCACACTGATTCCTGTTTCTCATTCTATCATCCTATTCAGAGTTTCTCAAGGTTTATGCAAATAGGTTGGATTCCTTTCCTATCTTTTATTTGAGCAGTGCCTGCTTTATTTACTTACTCTTTACTTCATAAATTTGTTAAAAAATTCTTGTTTTGTTATCAGATATTATATATATTTTTAAAACTTTTTTTTTAATATTGGAATGAGGACTCAGGAGGATGGAAAGTATTACAAACATGCTTACAATCCAGCATCTTACTCTGGAAGCCACTTATATATTTAAAGTGTTGGCAAATAAAACAGTTGGGTATTTTTTAAAAATTCTTCTATATTAATGGATGTTTTACCAGTAAATTGCTTTTTTCTGTTGCTTTTAATTTCCTTGTGTTTCCATTGCTTACCACATTGTTAAATGTCAGGCTGCATAAATGGCTCTTTTCCTGTCTTTCTAATTTCTGCCTCTTCATTTATATAATAAAACTTAATTATCTCTGGTGAAATTAATGTAGGCAGAAAAGAAGAAAAGACTCGGTAAAGGTCCCACTATACACTCGATTAACATAAATCCAGTGCTGATTATTAATATGGATTGAACTGTTGGAAAAACTTATGCAGGTAAACATGGACTCAGGTGCAATATGCTGCAAAGAATAATAGCTGCAACAAGTACAATACATGGTTTTATATAAAGTTTTAAGTCGCGCATCAATTTCTGAGCTGAACTGCAAAATTTTTCAATTCAACACTTCATAATTTCTGAGTTTGTGCCATTGATATCCAAGTTATAGAAACATTCAGACTCATTTACTCATCTTTGAAATTATTTCCTGTATTACTATGGATTGCTTGGAAGACATAAGAACATTCTTTATAATATTGTTCATAAAATGGCTGTGACAGGAACCAGTCAAGAAATGTACATCTCTGGCCTTCACTGCACTATTGTCTGTGTCCATGGGCAATGCATATAAGCATATAAGTTCTTTGGTTAATCCCTCCCACCCTTTCTCCCTATTTCCTTCTAAGATTCCTCAGTTTGTTCCATGCTTCCACTACCACTCCCCCACCCCCTACCCCGCACTGAAAAAAAATAAAGAAATGTATATCTCCATTATACAGGGGCCTTTCTGTATGAATATTATGGAGTACCAGCTTGCTCGAAGTATGTAAAGCAACCTGCCTCACAGCTCCTTTCAGGTTTTTTACTCTTGAGTGCTAGAATTTGTTAAAGAACAATGTAAGGGGGAACCAAAATTCATACACACACGACACTGACTTTATTTGGTGTAAATTATTTTAGTTTATAATAGAATAATTTTAGTTTAGACACACTTTCTTTTTTCCTGATGATATCTCCATAGGGCGATTTTATGATCACAGTAAGTTATCTTGGTTCTTATGTCAACAATAATCTTTTTATCCCTCAGGTAGTTATAATTCTCTGCCTTTGACCTAAAACAAGGACAGGAGAAATACAGAAAACATTAAAGTGTACCTTATAAAACCTACCATAACAGATTGCTTTATTTTAAAGATTAAATGCCTTGAAATCTAGTCTTGGCTTCCTTTAAATAAAATAGAGCTGTCGATATCTAGAGTTTGAGTTCTATGTACACATCCATTTCCCAGGACCTTTGAAAAATAATCTAATAAATGTTAAACTAATAAAGCACACACTTGAAGATTGCTATTAAATTGAAATAAGGGAATATTAGTGTTTACTATACTTTGATAACTATAAAGCCCCAGTGGTATTTTTTTATTCTAAATTTAAATTACTTTTACTCCCAAGGTTTTCATGAGGCATATTAAATGTAAGATGAAATGGGCTTAGTAACTGTAAGTTTTTCAAGTGTGCATGTGTGTGCACACATGTCTTTTTAGCACATTTACAGCTTATTTGAAGTAGGCATTGTTTACCCTTTCCTGAGAGAGGGTCAGTAAGCTTGGTGTAGATTCCACTGCTACCTTACATATTATGACAAACTGAGCAGTTTGAACAGCACAAACATGGTCATTAGTTCTAGGGGGTCAGAAATGTGGTCTGAGCAGCGCAGAGCTAATAGAAAGTGTTGGCAGACTTCCTTTCTGGATGTTCTAAAAACTGGGTTTCTTTGCTCATTTGTGTAGTAGGATTTAGTCCCTTGTGACTCCAGAAAAATGGTACCTGTTTCCGTGCTAGCAAATCAAGGAAATTAATATAAACATTTTAAAAAAGAAAAAGGTATCCCTCTTTCTGCAAAATCACCACCCCCCCCAGCCGCCTTCCCCAAGCAGACATGCATCTCCCCTCTATCACTGTACATTAATTTGCATTTTCTAAAATGTTAGACTGATTCACAGAGCACCTACTCTTTTTGTCTTACTTTTTTCATTCAACATCATTTTTTAGATTAATTTATATAGTTCATTCTTTTCATTGCTGAGTATTATTTCATTATACACACACACACATTCACATATTAATGGAGATTTAGGCTGTTTCCAGATGTTGGCTATTGCACATGAAATATTACAGTGGAACTAGAGGCCTGGTGCACGAATTTGTGCACTGGTGGGATCCTCAGCCTGGCCTGTGCCCTCTTGCAACCCAGGAACCCTCAGGGGATGTAGTAGTGAGTGAAGCAGCAGGTGGCCATGAATACCAGATTATAAACCCATGTTTCTTCATTCTCTGTGGATTGATTTTCTATTTTGTTAATTAGGTTTTGTTTTTGTTTTATCCTGATTGGTCTTAATTAAAGTTCTCAAGTCTGCTGTAACAGATTTCTTTAACCTAGTATCTCAGGTTATGAGAAGGTAAGTCTAAGTCTCGGGTTTCTTAAGGGCCCAGGTTCCTTGTAATAAATGATTCTTAACCAGTTCTCTTTTATTGATGAATATCTTTAATTGACAGTCATTTTATAGATTTAAGGATAATAATAGACAGACTTCAATTTAGCGAACATATGGAAAAGATGAAGGAAGAAAAATTAGGCTTTCAGATATCCTATGATTGTGAAAATATTAATTATGATAGTTTGTATTATATATATATATATGTATGAATAAAAATATATAATTAAGTGTAGGAACTAATGAGTGATTTTTCATGAAGTTGTTGGATGAAATATGTAAAATAACCAGTTGAATTTCTATATACTACCTTCAAGTTAAAAAATTAAAGTTGAGACATGCTATAACTATAGCATTAGTGAATATATATTGATTTATTAATGTCAATAAACACAGCACAATATTTAGTGATGATGCTAAAATTGTTCAATACACATTACAGAAAATTTAAAAACAAATTTATATGAGAACTAAATAAATGAAAAAAGGTATCAGATATTAGAAGGCAATATTTTAAACATAGCTGTTCTCCCTAAACTGAATAATAAATCTAACTCAAACCCAGTAAATATTCCCCCGAAAATATAAGCCCATGTATTTTGATATTTGGGGACATTAGTAAGCCTATTATAGATTTTAAGTGGAAATGAAAATGGCTATAATCACTAAGAGGTCTTTGAGGGAGGAGGCCTTGCTCTAATTATAATGAAGTTACAATAATTAAGATAATGTGGGAGTAGTACAAGGTTAAAAAAAAAAGAAAGATAATGGGGAATCTACAAATAGGACCTAACATCCATGGAAATTGGTTTATAATAAACTAGAGGTCCAGTGCAAGAAATTCATGCACTCAGGGGGTCCCTCAGCCTAGCTTGCACCGTCTTGAAGTCTGGGAACCCTTGCGAGATGTCCAACTGATGCCTTAGACATCCCTAGAGCTGCCATGGAGGTGGGAAAGGTTCCTGCTACCACTGCTGTGCTCACCAGCTGTGAGCCTGGCTTCTGGCTGAGTAGCACTCCTCCTGTGGAAGCACACTGACCACCAGGGGGCATCTTTTGCATTGAACGTCTATCCCTGGTGGTAAGTGTACATCACAGTGACCAGTCGTTCTGCTGTTTGGTCGATTTGCATATTACCCTTTTATTATATAGGGTGTAGCACTGCACAGATATAGGCATAGTTTTGCAGAAACAACTGGACTTGTATCACGTTAAATTACTATAAGCAATTTCAGATCAATTGTATATCTAAATGTGAGAGGCAAAACAATGATAATCTAGAAATAATATTAGAATTTATTTCTATTATTTTGGAATAAGCAAAACTTCTTGCACTTATTTTAGACTAATTTTTCCCAAACTTATTTAATTACAAACAGTGTGTGTGTGTTTGTGTGTGTGTGTGTGTTTAAAACAGTGGGAAATTATATCAATGATTATGAACTGGAGTTAGTTTAAAAGAACAACTCAAAAGATAGTGCTGGGCATTGGTCTATAAAAACATAATCAAGACAGGGATCTATCCTATTTTCACAATAGGATCATAAATTGGATATATTTTTGGCTAGATCTCTAAACACATTTCTAGTATGGCAATAAAAAGCATAACTAAACTCAAGTTACTGTGTATATATTGATTTATTGTCAACAAACAATATTAAAAAGAGAAGTAAAATTTAAGTTTTTAATTAAAATCATGATTAAAGAGATATATTTGTAACATTTATGCATTTGTATCACTCGTGCACAGATTTTTAAAAGTTTCCTACAATAAAAGTAGTCAAATTTAACCTATCTAACTGAGATCATATTAAAGGCATTTTTGTTCCAGCCTCTTTTGAGATTCATTACTCTTTTTTTTAAAAAAAGGTTTTTAATTATTCTTAGACTCACACACCTACTGTAATGAACTGACAATAACATTACCTTCTGTTAATTAAGTGGTAGAGATGTATATCTCCTTATTAAAATCATGCCCTTTAAGTAAATATAATGTAGGAACAAGTTTACATAACAGGAAGAGTGATTACCCAAATTTACATGGACATTAGAAACTTCCTTTGAGAGAGGTTGGCAGGATGAAATAACCTATCATGGATCCCATGCAAGGGAAAGTAACCAACTTTTTAAGGCACAAATTTAGTATTTAATGCAGCTTCTGAATTGGTCAACTGAGTAGTGAATTCTAAGAGTCATGTGGTTGGCCTGTCACATTGTTCAAGGAGACACTTGAACAGATCCTAAAGACAATTAAGTGACATGAGTAAGAGACTTAGACTTTAATGCATCTACTTTGAAAGCACAGTCTTCTCTCCATGTACCTACATTTATAGCTTTATGAGGAAGTTCCTATGAAAAAGTGTCTGATGAAGAAGAAATGTATATTTGGTTTATGAATGATTCTACACTATATACTAAAAGTGGACAACTAACATTATTCCTACTTGGGCATTAAAAAGAAGATCATGAATGAAGAGAAATCTTTCAGGTGGCATAACTTTGAGGAGTGTACATGCTTGTTTACTTTTCCTGAAAAAGAAGTAGAGAAATACTACATTCACTTCATTTATTTTCTTTTTTTGGTTAATCCTCACTGGAGGATAGTTTTTCCACTGATTTTTAGAGAGAGTGGAGGGGAAAGGAAGGAGAAAAGAAGAGAGAAATATTGATGTGAGAGAGCCACATCAGTTGGTTGCTTCTTGCATAAGCCAGGGAACCAGAAACACAGGCGCATGCCCATCTGGAATCAAACTCTGGATGTTTCGGTTCATGGCCCGATACTCTAACCACTTAGCAACACTGGCCATGGCATTCAGTCACACTTCTTTTGAGCAATTAATGGCTAATAATTTGGCTGAGTGGTCATAGATTTAGGAAGAAAAATACTTGAGAATCTCTAACAAAGCGGCGTGGGGCGTACCTCATGGAGTGAACCCAAATAGAAGATATTTTTATCTTTTGTAATGTCCATAGCATACAAGGTTCCTAATAATTATACGGACAAGATGGCCCATTATGTGCATGCCAGTGAATCTCTTTGCCCAGCCATTACATTCAATGTTTAAAAGAGCAGAGAAAACAAGTGGCTGAGGAAGTGGGCATGGAAATTATGCATGGACTCAACATCATGGGCTTGAACTCACTATGGATTATGTGGCTATAACTACTGGTGAGTACCTACTATGTCAACAACAGAAAGTGACACTGAGCCACCGATATGGTAATATTTCCCAAGTGAACAAGCAGCCAGCTGGTGACAATTTGATTACAGTTGATACTTCTGTCACAGAAGGAGAAGCAGTTTGTTCTTTTTGGAATAGACACACATGCTGGAGATGGATTTTCCTTCATTGTCAATAATAATCCTGCCAAAATGCCATTTGAGATTTTGGAGATTGCTTTATTAACAGTCAGGGAATTCTCCATGGTATTACTTCTGAACAAGGAAATGCATTCGGAGCAAATTAAGGTCACAGTTGACCTGTCCACATGCAATCCATGGTCCCTACCCTACATCCCCTTCCTGATAGAATGGTGCAATGGGCTTTTGAAGACTCAAGTAAACACCTTGCAGATGTCTCAGGTTATATTCTATAGATAGGGTTTATTTCTGAACCTAATCTAAGATTCTGTGCTTCTATTTCTCCCACAGCTAGAATTTGTGGGCAAAGCATCTAAGAAATAGAAATAGAGCTCATTCCTCTTTACTTTCAGAGAAACTTCTCTCATAAAAAACTATAGAAATAATCCTTGAATGTATTGTCTTAAGGAGTGACTCCTCATGTCATGAAACCTAATGAAATACAACATTGGCCTCCGATTGTTTAGAAGTCTTAGTTCCCTAAGAAAAAATATTTTCACTAGGGATACAAAGGGACAATGCCAAGGGGAAATGAAAATGTATTTCTTACAATCTCTTTTCCTTAATGTTAAAGTTTGTCAATAAGAGGAAATTGCATATGATTCTGAAGGCATAGAAGGAGGAGAATCTGTGATTCTAAGGAGGTGTTTGTACCAGAAAATAATATTTAGTATAAGTTCTTAAACTACTCAGTTTACTAGTTTTTGTTTAAATCTAGTATTTGATACTAGAGACCCGGTGCATGAAAATTTGTGCACTTGGGGGTCCCTCAGCTCAGCCTGTGACCACTCTCAGTATGGGAGCCCTCAGGGGATGTCTGGCTAATGGCTTAGGCTCGCTCCCCACAGAAATCACTGTGGGAGTACACTGACCATCAGGGGGCAGCCCTGACCCCATCCCCATCACCCAACCACCACTGATGGCCTCCCACTGCTTACTGGCACTGCCCACTTGCCAGCCTCACCCCCGCCAGAGTCATTCTGCTGTTCAGTCAATTTGCATATTAGTCTTTTATTATATGGGATACTGTGACATTTTATTTGACCACATTTTGATATTCAACTTTTTATAGTTTCTTAATTTGTTTCTCTAAATGACTCAAAATTATGAGACCCGTATATTAGCATTCAATTCCTTATTTTCAGTAACTCTAGTGGCTATTTCTACAAAAGGTATTTCTACAAATACTAAAATAATATGTCAATATATAAATTATCATCTTTCATTAAAAACCACCCATATTCTCTATCTTTAGTGGTACCTATAAGCTATTAACATCTAAAATATCTTAATATTTGTCTAGCCCTAGCTGGTTTGACTCAGTGGATAGAGCATCAGCCTAAGGACTGAAGTGTCCTGGGTTCAATTCCAGTCAAGGGCAAATGCCCAGGTTGTAGGCTCTAAACCCAGTAGGGGGTAGGCAGGAGGCAGCCAATTAAAGATTCTCCTTTATCATTGAGAATCTTTCTCCCTTTCCCTTCCTTTCTGAAATCAATATAAGTATTTTTTTAAAAAGAGGCCCTGTTTAAATTCTACATCTCCTATGAAAATTTTCCTGCCACATTATCCACGCCCCCCCTTTGATCTTTACTATACCAGCATGCAGCCCATACTTTACAATATAGTGCTTACATTTTTTCCTGAAACATACTTTAAACTTCACCACAGGGAGAATAACTGCATCAATTGCTGCCTGTGAGATTTGAAAGAAAGAAATTGGTGTCTAGCATTTCCTTTTGAGTGCTTCTTAAAATCCATCCTTTTCCCCCATGGAAAATTTATGGGGGAGGTGGGAAACAACAAAAATTGACTAGCAGAAGAATGATATCCAGGCGGACACTCTATTTGGTTATCTTCTTTGGAGAGATTGAACAAGAAGTGATTAAATCAGGAAAGTCCAGGTACCACATACATACTTAGCTCACTACATATAGGATATTGAAAGAATAAAGAGTCCTGGCACTGCTCTGTCAGTTTCTCTTCTATTGGACTCTGATGATTAGAGTGAATCACGGAAGGGGTTTTCTCTTCATCAGAAGGCATTGGAGTGCAGTCACTGAACCAGAGGCTGCTTCTGCTGCTTAGCATCTGGAACCCTGCCTGAGGTACCTGTAAGCACTACAGATTGAAGTCAAAGCCCCCTGACATCACCTATTTCCTGACTTTTCCTCAGGCTGATAGTCAACATTTATCTATTTGTTGTAGTGATAATTGAAAGGTTTATCTTCAGGATTACCAACATTGTTTATTGTTCTTTGTGGAGGTAGAAATCTATGAATTTTAGGTAAACCAGTCCATCCTTGAGAAATGATATTTCATTTCCATTGATTCCTAATATATGGTTTCTGAAGTGAAATAAAGTTTAGCCCCAGGAACAACCAGAGAACAATGAAAATATAAAGCACAGAGCATGGTTAGCACAGAGCACTTAAAGTTTGGCTGATTTCTTTTTCTGGTTTTAACACATATACTTGCTCATTTCTTCAAACACTTTTGGCCTAGCAGGAAAGTGTTAGCCTAGGGATTTCAAAGTAACAAAATTATTATCACAATTAACCAAATACCACTGAGAAGAAAAGTGATTGTTAATGAATCTCAAAGTACCCAAAAGACAGATCTGTGAGGTGGGTTTACCTAAATGGATACAGATAACTAGCCTTCATCTCAACTTGAATTTTCCCTAAATTTCCTACTTCTTGGCATAACCTTTCACTTTTGCAAGATAACAAATGAAAGGAATCCTCTGATGAAAGGCAAGAACTAAGAAGAGTGCCTGTGACAACAAATTTGGGTGAAGAAATTGAAAAGGAAAACAAACCAACAGAACAAGAACACAGGGTTTTTCATAAAACTTGTATTATAAAATGCTAGCTATCTATACTAATAATAGAGGAATATGCAAATTGTTTGGGACACCATCACAGTAACAGTAACATCCAGCAGGCTGCATGGGGTGACAAGGCCAATGGGGGAGGGGGAGCCAGAAGGGGCAACCAGGCCAGTGGAGGGGGAAGTTCAAGTAGACCAGGCCACCAGGGGGGGGAGCAGTTGGGGGCAGCCAGGTTGGCAGGAGGGCAGTTAGGAGCAATCAGGCTGGGAGGCAGGAGGCAGTTAGGGGTGATCAGGCAGGCAGGCAGGCAGGCAGGTGAGCAGTTAGGAGCTAGCCATCCTGAATTGTGACAGGAATGTCCAGATGCTGGTTTCCCCCAAGGGGTTCTAGATTGCAGAAGGTGCAGGCTGGGCTGAGGGGACTCCCCTCTGGTACACATATTTCATGCTCTGGGCCTCTAGTTCAGACATAAATGTAAATCAGAAAGATGAAGGACTGATTTAGTACTCTGGGATCCAGAACCCGAAGCAAGAAGGAAGATATAAGTAGATATTCATCAAGTTGCTTGAAATTCTTAAAATGAAAAAAATATATTGAAGTACCTCACTTCTCTTTCTAATACTCTATCCATTTGTATTTCTTATTTATTGACTAAAACTCTAGAGCATTGCTTTATCCAACATGTCAAGGTAAGATTCAAATTACCACATATTGGGCAATCACTGTGATATTGGAAGTGCATATATATTTATAATTGTTTTATCTTCCTGGTATGTTGACTCTTTCACCATTTATAATAACACAAAAATATTAAAATTCTTAGTAATAAAATTTAAGGTGAAAGACATACTGAAAACTTCAAAATATTGATGAAAGAAATTAATGAAGACCCAAACAAATGGAATGACATCTATGTTCATGGATTGAAATATTTAATATTGTTATAATGCCCATAGTACCCAAATACATATCCAAATTTATTACAATACTATCAAAATTCTAATGATATTTTTATAGAAATAGTAAAAATATTCTAAAAATCATATAGGATCTTGAAAAAACACAGATAACTAAATCAACCTTGAGCTATCACACTTCCTAATTTAAAAGTATAACTATAAAAATACAGTAATTAAAACAGTTTGATACTGGAATAAAGACAGATGGATAGACCAATGGAACAGAATAGAGACCCTAGAAATAAATTCACACAAATGTGGTCATTTGATCTTTGAGACAGGTGCCAAGGATCCACATTAGGAAAAGAGTAATTTTTTCAAAAACAGTGTTGAGAAATCTGGATATACAAAAGCAAAATAGTGAAGTTGGACTCTTATTTTACACCATACACAACACTCACATCAGTCAGATTTCAATGCAAAACTGAAATTGTAAAACCCCTAGAAGAAAACATAGAGGAAAAGTGTCATCAAGACATTGGTCTTAGTAATAATTTTATGGATATGACACCAAAAACAGAAAACAGAAGCAAAATTAAGCAAGAAGAATTGCATCAAACTAAAAAACCTTCTGCACAACAAGGGAAATAATTGACAGAGAGACATGGCAACTTTAAAATACTTGCATACCACAAAAATGTATGAGAATCTCCTACAATCCAATAGCAAATTAAAAAAACCCAATAATTAATAACCTCATTAATGATCGGCTAAAGATTTGGGTAGACATTTCTCCCAAGAAGACATACAAATGACCAGCTACCTAATAAAAGAGTAACATGCTAATTGACTGTACCTTCACAACACCCACCAGCCAATCAGGAGTGAGCATGCAAATTAACCCACCAAAATGCCAAGTTAATTTGCATACACAGGCACCGAGGGGCCAAGGGTGGGGAGGGTTGTTTGCATCATCACCATGGTGATGACACAGGCATTCAGCATCACCCCAACCATTCCAGGCCTCTGGTCAGTGTGAGAAGGCATAATGGCAGCTCTGGCCAGAGCAAAAGCAGTGCCAGCAGCCAGGGAAAGGAAGGCCCATTCTTGCATGAAATTTTCGTGCATCAAGCTTCTAGTTATATATATGAAAGGATTCTCTTTTTCACTAATCATCATGAAATACAAATCTAAACCATGAAGAAATATTACACCTCTAAGAATGGCTATTATTTAAAAAAAAAATCAAAAGACAACAAGTGTTGGGGAACATGTATAGAAACTGGAACCTTTGTACTATGTTCCTGGAAGTGAAAAACTGTATAGCTGCTGTAGAAACAGTGTGGAGGTTCCTTCAAATACTAACAATAGAATTACTATATGATCCATCAACCCACTTCTGGATATTTAATCAAAAGATTTGAAATCAGCCGATACCAGTTTGGCTCAGTGGATAGAGTATCGGCCTGCAGACTGGAAGGACCCGGGATTCGATTCCGGTCGGGGACATGTATCCTGGTTGTGGGCACGTCCCCAGTAGGGGGCATGCAGGAGGTGGCTGATCGATGTTTCTCTCTCATCAATGTTTCTGACTCTCTATCCCTCTCTCTTCCTCTCTGTAAGAAATCAATAAAATATATTTAAAAAAAGAATTGAACTCAGGATGTTGGATAGATTTTAGCATTTTCAGGTTAATTTGCATCAGTGGAAGACATGGAAGCAGCCTAGATGTTCATTGAGTGATGAATGAGTAAAGAAAGCTATATATATCAATAGTATAAAATTATCCAACTGAAAAAAATCTACAATATGTGACAACATAGATGAACCTGGAGGACATTATGTAATTGAAACACAACTGGTACTTCAATGAACTCATCCTTTCATACAACTTCATTTCTTTATAATGTTGATTAGATGCTGAAGAAACTTAACTCTTACTTATATAAATTAGCCTATCATATATTGGTTTCCTCATATGTCATTTTACTTAAAGTCAAAAAACCTAACCTAGACCTTAAGTGAAGTCTTATAGTGTAATCCAGTCACAGTAGGATAAATACTGAATGATTTCAGTTATATAAGGTACCTAAAAATAGTCAAGTTCATAGAGTCAAAGATGGAGAAGGAAGTGGGATATTGCAAATTAACATGCCTAAAGTTTCAGTTATGCAAGATGAATAGTCCTAGAGATCTTCTGTGCAAAATTATACCTGAAGTAAAAAATATTGGCTAGACTTAAAAGTTTAAGACAGTAGCTCTCATGGTAAGTGTTACCACAATAAAATAAAATAAAAGTAAAAATAAAAACAGAAAATGCACCCCTAAAATGTATCCTTAAGTTCTGGGTTCAACTGAGTCTTATCTTTTCCTAATGGTAGGCTGTTAAGACATCATCACCAATTTATCTCTTTAATGATCTTCAAATGAATTCATCTTATATTTTGTTCAGCTCTTCTAAGTGCCTTCAAATTGGAGAGGGGTAGCTGGTCTGATGTATTGATAAGTGGCATCCCCCAAATATAACATTAACATCTAGTTTTTGCAAATTCTGGGTTGTGGTTGTCATTAACACTCTCAAAGATTTGTTTTCACAATCCCTTTCTCCTTTTTGCTTTATTACTCCCACCATAGAAACAAAAAGGTATGTGGGTAACCACAGCCCTCAGAGTTCAAACAATCCTCTTTGTACAAAGATTATTTCCCAGTAGATATAATCACTTAATTATCATCACAGGAGGCAGCCACAAACTTCTTCATTATGATCAATTATTTCCTAGCTTCCCCTTTGCTGTGAGCAAGCATTTCAAGACCTTTCTCTCCAGATAAAAATGGACTGAAGTACTGAACATCCATAAGTTACTCAATATTTCTCTTCATGCATATTGACATTTAAAAATTCTATTTACCAATTATGGCACATCTTTTAATTAAATACTGAGGGCAGCTCCAATCTCTGAAATAATTAGGCTTCAAAATAAATTCAGATTACGATGATAATATTTGGCTCTCAGATGTAGGGCAATTCTTTCATGCCATCTGCACATTCCTCCTTTTTTTCAATTTCCCTAGAAGACATAGGGTACAATGCCAGTTGAAAAATAAAATTCAATATCTTTTGAAACCCCTTAAAATGAATGTCATTTTCTCTGATTATTAACAGAGCATTTTTTTGTGATGTCTCTGAAAAAATAGGCAAAAGTGAGCAAACAATCAACTCAACCAAGAATTTGATTTTCTTCCTGATTTTCAATGTCCACCAGTTTTTTTTATGGCCCTTTCCTAGCCTCTGACCACTTGGACCCAAAGCCCATGACACATGTTTTTGGTTTTTAAGTGTCATTCATTTGGGGGATATGTACTAAGTTTTCAATTGCTGTATAATAATTACACCAAAATTAGTGCCCTATTACAAAACTATTCTAATTTTTGCTTGTGATGGTCTCTTCTCTGGCTGGTCTGACCTTGTTTCACTCATAGAGTTCTAGTCATCTAGACATCTAGCTGATTCACTGGGGCTGTGTGGTTTCTGATGGCCACTTTCACTAGGTGGTCAGCAAACTCATTATTCAACAGAGCCAAAATCAATAGTACAATGATTGAAATTTCTTTTGAGAGCCAAATTTTTTAAACTTAAACTTCTTCTAATGCCACTTCATCAAAATAGACTTGCCCAGGCTATGGTATTTTGTGGATGACCCACACTCAAGAGGCCAAAGAGTCACATATGGCTCCCGACTAGCCACATGTAGCATGTGACTAGGTTGTCAGTGAGTGCTGGCTGTTGGCTGAGCTAAAATGTGGCAATATTAGTCTTAGTAATGGTGCAGATCACAAATCTCTTAAAATCAAGAATTAAAAATTGTTTCTCTTTTCTATTTATGTTTCTCTCTCTTTCCCTCTCCCTTGCTTTCTCTCTTAAAAAAATCAATAAAAACATAAAAAAAGAGAAAGAAATGTATCTCATATCAGCTAGGGACAAAGTAACTCCGTGTTTAATCCAGTTGGCTTTTAATCTATGTCCTGCCTGGATCATGCCCTGGAAACCTGGGGGCGGAGGATGTGGGGGATTGCACAGTTTTATCTCATTCAATTTGTCAAAAGGAGTCACTGGGCCTGTCAAGATGGGCCAAAGGAAGATCAGTGTCCCCTGATGAAAAGAGGAGCTATAGTGACCTTGTGGCTATTGTCAGTCTATCTGTGTCTATTCCCATGAGGTGATGGAATGCTCAGACTTCAGTTTCCTGCTATTCATAAGGATATGAACTCATAGGGAATTCTGGGCATGTTGCATATTCGTTTTCTCTCAGCCCCTTTCAATCTATTTTGTAACAGCATTTTTTTTTCTTTTCCTGCTTTTCTCTTCAAAGTTTTCTTTCACTTGAAGGACTCCTAAAATTAGCAATTTTAGTTTTTATCCCAGAGTAAATATTATTGAAATCATATTTAATTTACCTTTATTTTCCTTATCCTTCATTTTCTACCTTCAATGTGGAAAAATTTATTTGAAATACCCCTTGATTCTCTCTGTTGTTTATAACCCCAGCTTAACTACCACAAACAAATATGTACATTAACTCAAGACCCTGGTAGCTGGCTTTCCTTTTACTATTTTTACATCCTAATTCATGCTACTTTAATTATTATTCTCTCTTGATCATAATACTTGAGCAGTTCTCATTTATAGAGCAAGATATTCTAAGAATTCCAGGCTTTTGAGGTGATTTTTAAATGTTTTACTTCTAGCTATTCAATTTTACTATTATGTCAATACTAGAGGCCCAATGCATGAAATTCATGCAGGGGAGAAAAGAGGTATCCCTCAGCCCAGCCTGCACCCTCTCCAATCTGGGAACCCTTTAGGGATGTCTGACTGACCGTTTAGGCCCAATCCCGGGATGGTGCCTAAAGAGGAAGTCAGACATCCCTCTCATAATCCAGGACTGCTGGCTCCCAACCATTCGCCTGTCTTCTTGCTTGCCTGATTGCCCCTAACTGCTTTTGCCTGTCAGCCTGTTCCCTACCTAACCACTCCCCTGCCAGCCTGATTGCTTCTGTCCTCCCCTGTAGGCCTGATCACCCTCAACTGCCCTATGCTGCAGGCTGCCCCCGCAACTGCCCTCCCCTGCAGGCCTGATTCCCCCCAACTGCCCTCTCCTGCAGGCCTGGTTCCCACAACTTCCCTACCCTGCTGGCCATCTTGTGGCAGCTATCTTTGACCACATGGGGGTGGCCATCTTGCGTGTTGGAGTGATGGTTAATTTCCATATGCCTTCTTTATTATATAGGATATATCTTTACTTCCAGGTTTTATCACCTTATATGTTTTTATATACAGTAGGGCATATTCATTTCTGAATGTTTATATTTGCTGATCTATTAATTCTATACATTAAATGATTTTCTTTTATTTGTTTGCATATCAACCTTCCTTAAAATTTTAATTTATTTATACTTACATGCTTTTACACTTTTATGTTTCCTTTTCATTCTCTAATATTTACTGAGTTATTACTGAAATATGTGTCTAGGACACAGAGATGAACACAAACAAAAGTGACAATTCCCTTTGTGTCTAATAGTTTAATGGAATGGGGATATATTAATAACAATCATATAAATAAATGTATAATCACAACTGGATACTTTCTGTTAAAATGAGTGTCTAGTGCTATAAAAACAGACTTTAATATGGATCTGGCATCTTGAGTTAGGGAATTTCCTAAGGAAAATTTGATTAAATTGATATATGGATTAGTTACATTTAAAAGTAACCAACTGACAAGAAAAGAGAAAGATATTTGAGAATAGGGAAGAGTTTGTAATTATCTGTGGTGAGAAAGATAAAATATAGAAACTCAAGGTTTAATATACAAGGAGTAGCATGATATTCTGAGAGAAGGCTGGCAACCACAGATAAATTCTATTTAATGGTAGGTGGACTGTTTTAAGAAGTTCAAAGGCAAGGTAAAGTCTCATTTGCCCACAGAAGAGAATTCTATAATGTATTTCTATTTTTTTTTATTTGTCACCCCTTTCTGTTATCTCTATGACTATGTACATATATGGCCTAGTCTTGAACTCTGCTTCAGAGAAGCCCCAGTTAAAGCAGGAAACAATCTCTTTTTTTGAAAATGAGAAAAGTACACTGTGGTCAGAGATTTCAGATAGTTGATTTGAAAGGAAAAACTGAAAAACAATAGAAATCAATGGCAACATTTTTTTTTCCTGAAACACACATTAGTATTTTCTTGGCAATTAGGTTATATCCCTAAAAGTAGATTTATATTTAATAATCTCCATGTTTTTTCCTAGAGCAAATTTTAAGTATATGACAAACACTAATAGATACTTGTTGATTTTCTAATAAAGCCAATTCATTATGAATTGCTGTTTTTTAGTATGGACTATAAAATTCTATATGTGTTTGTATTGTATTTTCATTAAAGAAGAAAAACTATAGGAAAGATAAATGTTAATAATCCAAAGGAATGGGGTTTTTGAACATAGGATGATGGATTTGAATGTTTTTGTCACTATGGCTGTTATTATGATTACCCTTGGAGACCTGCATAAATGTAATTGTTATAAATTCCAAAGATGAACTGGTTTTACTTTTGTTTTTTTTCTGACATAAAGCAATTGATTGTGTTTTGTGATATTTTAAGTCCGTATGAGAGAAATAACAGTAAGGCAGGCATTAATCAAATGAAGCGCCTATGAAAAAGCACTCACTGAATTATTTTAGTGTGCCCAAATGATGATCAATTTTGGATAACATAAAACATACGATGAGCAACATTTTTTTTAGTGGTTAAAAATATGAACTTAAGGACAGTTTCCAGAATGGTGGTATGATATCTTCAAGGACCCTTTCCCTGGTAAACAGCCATAACTGGTGAAACATATATATGTATATTTTTAAAAATCCTCACTCAAGGATATTTTTCAGAGAAGGAAAGACAGAGAGAAACATCAATGTGAGAGACACGCATCAATTGGTTGGTTCCTACACACGCTCCAATCAGAGCCCTGAGGGAGAGGAGCGTGCACTTCACCGGAATCAAACCCAGGACTCTTTGGTCCACAGGCCAACGCTGTAGGCACTGAACCAAAATGGCGAGGGCCTGGTGAAACATATTTTTAAAATCAGTTACTTAAGGTCTGGGGAAATTGTCTAAAGTATATAGAGCAAGTGAGAACACAGTCGACAAAGAAAATCTACTATCTTTAAGAACAGTGAGTCTATGGCACTTGAGCCAGGCCACTTCTACACCCTCCGACCCCCACCCCATAACCCCCCCTACCCCGCCCATCTCAACATAAAAGGAGTGAGTGGAGCCAACAAGACTGGGCACCCTCTCCCCAAAACTTCCCACTAAAGGCTGTGGTACCAACCTGAGGCATTGTGGTGGCCAACATTTTTAATCTCCTTTCCTCAGTTCCATGTCATAGAGGCTAAATATCAGGTGAGTGCCACGGAGAGGTCTGAGGATTCTACCTGTACTCAACCCCCATACTGGAGTGATGTCAGGCCAAGAATATAATAGGGCCCTGATTGTTGTGGGCTAGCTCACTCATAGGGTGGATGTTACAATCCAGGTTAGACAAACCAAAGAGTCCAGAAGGTACCACTCTGAGGCCACGTTTCTGTACCCCATCTCTGAAACAGTAATGCAACATGTATGAACCTTGAAGTACTACATTAGAAACCGATGATATGATATCACATATTGCATGAATCTATTTATTTAAAAAATACACAATAGGCAATACCGTACAGAGAGAAAAGGTCAGTGGTGTGAATAAATTGTTCTAAAATTGTTTCTGGTGATGTTTGCCCAATCCTCTGAACATACTAAAAAAAATTAACCTGTACACTTTAAATGGGTGAATTGTATACCATGTGATTTATATCTCACAGTTGTTATATCAAAAAAATGTAATCTTATTATAGCCCGTATTTTGCTTGAAACATTTAATATCATAGGTAATCATAATTATCTCTGGGTACTTTTTTATTCTTTGTAACTTATATACAAATACATTGAGAAATACAATTAAATTTTAAAAAGTATACATCCTAAAAATTAAAATAGACTTGACTTTTAGTAATTTCCCACCATATTTTTAAGATAAGCCAGGAAACTTTTATATACATAAAAATAATGGTAGGTTTGAGATGTCTGAGCATCCATCACCTGGGGAGCCAGTTGAAAAACTCTGGGTGGTGTTTCAGGCTTGATCACAGACAATTACAAAGGTTTTCCCTGGCAGGCCTCAAGGAGGAAGCTTTTACAGTTTTATATTGGTGGGAGATGCACTCAGAACTCCTTGGTAGGTCATGCTTTCTCACATAACTGGATTCCTAGCTCTGAGACTTCATTTGTTGGTGTCTTTTTATGAGGCATTGGGCAGAGGTCTTCAGAAGCCTCTCTCTGAAGGAAGGAGGGGAAACCTTAAAGACACTCCTCCCCACGCCCCAATCCCAGATTCCATAAAATTGCTGAAGTCTTTTGTTTGGGACTCTTCAACAGAGAGATGACCCTCACATCTGTATAGATCCTCCTGATTTTTGCCCAGTATGCCCTGTAGAGGAAATGGAACAGGGACTTTGGCACCTTCTCTGATTTTAGGCCCTTGCTTATATCATAGCAGTTAAGTGATTAAAGGCT
This sequence comes from Lasiurus cinereus, assembly GCA_011751065.1. Taxonomy (NCBI): domain Eukaryota; kingdom Metazoa; phylum Chordata; class Mammalia; order Chiroptera; family Vespertilionidae; genus Lasiurus; species Lasiurus cinereus. Next base: position 42,898,349 of record JAAGEH010000307.1, read on the forward strand.
TAATGCTTCCATTTTTGTCTGTTGCTTTAATCGACTACTCTGACATCTGACAGCTCAGCTTTCTCTTTCACTGCTCAGCTGAACCAACATCAACTGATTGACTTGACCAATTACTGTATTTCTTAGCACTATATAATATGTTCATTCTTAAGACAGTTTCACTGAGACTAACCCACTGTTCCTGAGTCTTTGAGACTCTGATTATCTGTTGAATGAACATCATTTCCCTCTTACCATGCACACAATTTTAAGACACCTTTTCTAAAGGTGTCTCTATATTGAATATTTTTTTTATTTGCAATCAGTGGAAATTTCAAGATACTAGTATAAAGTTATTAATAAAAAAAGTTTAATTGTTCCTTGCTAGACAATTTTCAGATGTTACCTGGAATTCTTCTAATTCTCTATTAGAAGAAAGTTTCCTGTGATCTGAAATTCCAGAATCCTAGACTGCCATGGTGGTAGGGACAAATGCAGCCATGACCTTGAGACAAGATCCTGAGACAGAGCCAAAGGGGAAAAGTAATTTGTCTCCATTTATTACCCCCACCAGTCAAAAATCATATGCCAATCATTACTTTTTTATATATTTGAGGCAGATTCATTAATTCCAACTGATTATAAGTACCTTATTTCAGTTAAAGAAATAAGAGCGATATTGTGCTATGTCTTCTCAAAAAATTTAAAGGGAAAAAAAGAGTATTCTTTGACAAAGATGAAATTCTCAAAGAAATTCTGTATACATCACCCATTCTCTTCCTGAGATGTAATGTGTACATTTTATGTACACTTACGTGTGGTTTAATAGCCATAGTGCTATGTTGAATATGCAAGAAAATAAAAGAACAAAAATTGTAGGGTAATGTCAAAATATTAAAGATTATGAATCCTTGAAAGCTTATCAATGAATGAAAGTTCACTGAATCAAGTCAAAATCAGTTTTAAGTTGTTCAAGTTTGGTTTTCATAGCGTAGTTCTTTGAACATTAGACCCTAAATATCTATATCTATATCTACATTTATATCTTGATCTATCTATATCTATGCAAATATAAATAGGAACACATAGAGCATAAAGCACTGTGTTTGGAATATTTTTCACATTATATGGCTCCATCTTGGAAATTCATAAGGCAAATTAGTATACTAAAGGCTACTTATTTATTTATTTACTTATTTTAATGAAAAAATCTTTATTGTTCAGATCTTACAATTTTTCCTCTTTTTTCCCCTCATAACTCCCTTCCACCTCGTTCCCACCACACCCTCTGCCCTTACCTCCCCCCACATTTTCCTCATCTATAGGTGTATGTTTTTTGTCCAGTCTTTTCCCAGGTGCCCCACATTCCTTTCTCCCAAGAATTGTCAGTCCACTTCTTTTCTATGCCCTGACTCTATTATATTCACCAGTTTATTCTGTCCATCAAATTTTTATTAACTTGATTTTTAGATTCACTTGTTGATAGATATGTATTTGTTGTATATGTATTTGTTCATAATTTTAACCTTTACATTTTTCTTCTTCTTCCTTTTCTTAAAGAATACCTTTCAGCATTTCATATAATACTGGTTTGGTGGTAATGAACTCCTTTAGCTTTTTCTTATCTGTGAAGCTCTTTATCTGACCTTCAATTCGGAATGATAGCTTTGCTGGGTAGAGTAATCTTGGTTGTAGGTTCTTGCTTTCATCACTTTGAAAATTTCTTGCCACTCCTGTCTGGCCTGCATAGTTCTTCTTGAGAAATATGCTGACAGTTGCATGGGTGTGCCCTTGTAGATAACTGTTTTTTTCTTGCTGCTTTTACTATTCTCTCTTTGTCTTTGGCTCTTGGCATTTTAATTATGTTGTGTCTTGGTGTGGTGACCTTTGGATTCCTTTTGTTTGGGATTCTCTGAGCTTCTTGGACTTGTAAGTCTATTTCTTTTACCAGATGGGGGAAGTTTTCAGTCATTATTTCTTCAAATAGGTTTTCAGTACCTTGCTCTCTTTCTTCTTCTGGCACCCCCATAATTCTGATATTGGTATGTTTGAAGTTGTCCCAGAGGCTCCTTACACTATTTTCATATTTTTGGATTATTTTTTCTTTTTGCTTTTCCAGTTGAGTGTTTTTTGCTTCTTTGCATTTCAAATCTTTGACTTGATTCTTGCATTACTCTAGTCTGCTGTTAGGTGTCTGTATAATATTTTTTATTTCAGTCAGTATATGCTTAATTTCTAGTTGGTCCTTTTTCATATCCTCAAGGGTCTCACTAAATTTATCGGCCTTTTCTAGAAAATTCTTGAAAAACCTTATAACTGTGGTTTTGAACTCTATATCCAATCATGTGCTTTCCTCCATTTATTTCATTTGTGATCTATTTCTTTGTCTCCACATTTTGGCTGCTTCCCTGAGTTGATAGAGTAGCATTGTGTGCTAGGTGTCTTATAGGGCTCAGTGGCTCAGCCTCCCCAGTTACCTGAGGTGGACACTCTCGGTGCACCCATTTGTGGGCTGTGTGCACAATCTTATTGTAGGTAAGCCTTGATTATTGTTGGTATCACTGGGAGGAATTGACCTCCAGGGCAATTGGCTGTGTGGATCAGCTGTGTCTACAAAGAGAATTTTTATGCTAGAAACACCCTTATGAGACAAGACTTGCAAACTCCTCTGTGCTCAACTTGGATGGGGCGGAGTCCCAGGGCAGAGCAGACAACATTGGTTTCCCATTAGCCCTGCCCTAATAGGCCCTGTGTCTCAGTGTCTTGTGGTAATTGCTGTAAGCCCCTCTGAGAGAAAGCTGCCCTTGAGTTCCGCTCACTGCCAGACAATCCAATTTATCCCCGAATGAGTCTAGGTCCCCAGAGTCTCACCCAGAAATGGAATTCAGTGCAGTCAGGAGCTTTTGTCTCCCTCCTGCTTGAGAAAACCAGCTGCATACTCAGTTGCCCACCCTCTCCGCACACATGTTTCAGTACCTCTGCCTTCTGCAGTTCCTCTGAGTCTCAGTATGCTTTTCTCTTTCCTGACAGTCCAATTTCACCCCATATGAGTCTGAGTCCCCAGAGTCTTGCCTGGAACTTTAGTTCAGCACAGTCAGGAACTTTTGTCTCCCTCCAGCTTGAGGAAGCCAACTGTGCACTCAGTTGCCAGTCCTCTCCGTGCGCACATTCCAGTACTTCTGCCTTCTGCAGCTCCTCTGAGTCTCAGTGTGCTTTTCTCTTTCCTTCCAGTTGTAAAATTTCCACTCAGCCAGCTTTCCTGTGGTTCTGGATGATGTCCATTTTGTCTTTTAGCTTTAGTTTTGAAATAGTTGTGCGAGGAACAGTTTAGATGTTTACCTATGCCACCATCTTGGTTTCTCTCACTAAAGGCTCTTTAGTTGTATGCCTTTAATGCTGAATAGTTAATTCACTATTAAAAACACAATCCTATTCAAAAATGAGCAATATTTTTACTATTTTTTATACCGGCTATTAACAATCAGATTTTAGGATGAAGTTTCAAAGCATTGTTTTCTAATACTACCTATTAATAGTTAAGGATATTATAACAACCTCAGATGACTATCATTTAAGAAACAAGACTTTGCCTTTCATAGGTGTCAATTAAACATGACTGAATTTTTATTTTTAATTTGGGGGTTGGAGATATATAGCACATAGGGGTCCAAGAATAACAATTTCTCAGTGGTTTTAATAAAATTCTTAGATGCCACTTGCATAAAAATAGGACATTTTTTGTTTTATGGAATTAGCCAAAATTCTTAAAGTGGATAAGAAGTTGAATTTGGATGTTGTTAATAGTGTTGTGCGAAAGCAGTTAAAATACATATGATATTGGGTAAAGAAGAAAAGTAAAAGGTGGATAATGGTATTGATAATGTTTCATAATTGTAATGCTAGACATAGTCTAATTAAATAATCAAATGGACCATGCCTAGCATAGTTTAATAAAGGTTTTAAAAATATAATTAATATGAAATATGAATAGAATATTTTAAAATATTGCAAAGAGCTAATAAGAATGATATGTCCTAAATAATCTGTGTTGATTCTAGCAATTATTCTTTATTTTGTTTAATGACAGATATTGCAATGGTCAAAATTATAAAATTAAATATCTATTACAGTAGAGATTTAATGGTATAATTTAAAAATAGATTGAATCTTATTTATATTATAATTTTTGTATGGATTTTAAATAAAAATATAATAAATATTATAAATGTGTAGATTTTCACAGTTGCAGTCATGAACCAAAGGAATGTGTTGGAAAAGAAAATAAGAATCAAACTACTTAAAAAACATATTAGAAAACCTAGGTTTTAAAAAAGCTTCATCACTAAGCTTTTTAAAAATAGCACTCCAAAATGTTTGGTGGGGAGGAATAAGTTCACTTTCAATGAAATGTTTGCACTCTTATTTATACTTTATAGGTTTCTCTGTATATTTTCTTCTTGTGTTTCTGTCTATTAACTATCTATAATATTGTCTTTATTTTTTTGTTGATAATTATGTAGTCATGTTAAAGCTGGCATTGTTCAGTAAGCAAATTGAGGAAATATACTATTTAATCAATAGCGTAGAAACAATTCTAGCCTTAGGACTGTTACTGTCTTACTCTGTGATTTATGGGAGACTCCCTATAGCTCAAATTGACTATAAAATAGTGGGAATGGAATTCATAGTTGTTGAAATATTGATGTCTATATTGAAAGATGGATATTAAAAATTTTTATTTCCTTCATTTTTATTGGAACACTATGTGAGTATTCTTGTACTCTTCCATATTATTATCAAAATGTCTTTTTAGTAAGTTTCAAGTTGTGTGCACCCCTGGATTTTATTCACTAGATTCGGAAAATAAATATATCATATATGAATCTGAACCTGTTAAACTAATTTACTTTAAAATTCTATCAGTTCAATTGGAGATAATTCAGTATTTAATTTTAGAGAGAAATATTGTTTTTTGAAAGTTTGTAGTGAAAGTTCTTTCACCAGTGATATCTTTAATATTGGCTTAATATGTGCTGCAAGATAAATTTTATACTGAATATAATTTTTTAAAATTGTGTATGAAGTTTGTTCTTAGAAATGCCATTCTACTATTCAAATATTTCAATAATTAAAGAATATTCAGTAATACGATATTTACTGATTTTTATTTATAAAGCTATGTCCGAGGTAAATCTCAGTTACATGTCATCTATGAAGATATCTCCTCTGTGATTGACATGTAACCCTTCTTCAACTCTAAAAAGAGATCTGAGATATACAACTCGATATAAGGCATTTGCCTAGAACACATGTTTGTTTGTTTGTGTTATCATTTAGGCATACACAGATACTATATATGCACCTTCTAGAGACCAGGCAATAAGTTCATCTAAAGGACACAGATGTGATGATGACATAGACTTTCATAAATTATTTTCTCTGTAATTTGCAAGTGTACATCAAACTAGAAAAATGTTATTTTCATTCCTTTAAATGTTGTTCAATTGTCAAGGTAAAACAAAAAATAATAATAATAAAATGGTTTGTTGAGTGATTTCAATGCCACTGTCATTTAAAAGAATGACAGTGAATATTCTATGCTAATGATTGATGGTTATATTAGACATTCTCAGAACTAACAAGTATATAATTCTATGAATGCTCACAGTCACAAGTTAATGTATGATTTGGCTTTATAATGTTATGTTTGTGACCTTTTTACAAAAAAAGTTACTGTTGACAATATTACAGATGTCCTCTATTCTCGACCCCCCCATACCCCTTCTTTGCCAAGCTCTACTCAGCCTCCACCACTCTTCCCTTAGCCTTCACCACAACAAATTTCTGTTGTCTGTGTCCATGGGCTAAGTATATATGCTCTTTGGCTACCTCTCTTTACCTTTTTTCATCCAGTCTCCCTCTCCCCATTTCCTCTAAATTCTGTCACTGTATTCTATATATTCATGCCTTTGGTTCCATTTTGTTCCTATTTATTTTGTTCATTAGATTCCACATATAAGTGAAATCTGTGATACTAGTCTTTCTGTGTCTAGCTTAGTTTTCTTAACATAATAATCTCCATGTCCATCCACACTGTTGCAAAAAGTAAATAATTCCTTCTTTTTTATAACCACCTAGTATTTCATTGTGTAAATGTGCTACAGGTTTTTTAATCTACTCATCTATCATGGGCACTTGGGCTATTTTCAGATCTTAGCTATTACAAATAATGATGCTACAAACACAGAGGTGCATACATTCTTTCTGACTGGTGTTTCAGGATTCTTAGGAAATATTCCCAAAAGTTATATTGCTCTATCAAAAAGCAGTTAGTTACATTTTTAATATTTTGAGAAACTTCATACTGTTTTTCAAAGTAGCTGCACTTATCTGCATTCCTACCAACAGTGCACTAGTTTCCTTTTCTCCTCAACCTCACCAGCAGTTGTTTGATGATTTATTGATCATAGCCATTCTGACAGATGTGAGGTGATAACCCATTATAGTGTTCATTTGCATCTCTCTGATAGTGACATTGAGCATTTTTTCATATGTTCATTGCCAGCCATATGTCCTCTTTGGAGAAATGTTTATTCAGGTTATTTGCCCATTTTTAAATTGCTTTTGTTAAGTTGTATGAGTTCTTTATATATTTTTAAAATTAAAACTTTATCAGATGTATCATTGGCAAATATGTTCTCCCATACAGTGGGTTCCCTTTTCATTTTGTTAATGGTTTCCTTTGCTATGCAGAAACTTTTATTTTGATGTAGCCCCATTTGTTATTTTTTTTCTTTTCTTTCCTTTGCCAAAGGATATATATTAGCAAAAATATTGCTACAAGAGTTGTCTAAGAGTTTACTGCCCATGTTTTCTTTTAGGATATTTTAACTAATTTTTTTCAAATCACCCTTCCAGAATACAAGGTTCTTTCTTGAGGTCTATCCTGGTGGTATTTTGAGCAATATCCCTTATCAGCATGCTCAAATTATTTGTCTTACTTTACTAACACCTTTTTCTCCTTGCCTCCAAATTTCTGATGGTTTCTGAATTTCATTTCCTTTTTCAGTGGGTATTTATATTAGAAAAAATCAAACAATAAATGAAGATAACTCAGGCTCAAATAAATCCTTATTATGTGTTAGAATGTGAGTAAAAGACATACCTTGTAAAATCTTGCAGAAAATAAATTGCAAATATATAAGTACTAATCAATATATTTTGAATGCTAGAGAGTAGTGGAAAGTGCCTTTGAATTTTTTACTTTATTTTATTGAGTTTTAGAGAGAGGAAGGGAGACACAGAGAGACAATGATGTGAGAAACATTGATTGGTTGTCTTCAGCATACTTCCTGACCAGGGATCAAACTCAAAACCTGGTATGAGTCTGGAATGGAAACTGAACCTGCCACCCTTTGGTGTATGAAACAATACTCCAACCATGCCACACTGGCCAGGGCTGTCTTTGAATTTTTAACAAAAATAATTTAATTTACATTTCTGGCCAAAACCAGTTTGGCTTAGTGGATAGGGCATTGACCTTTGGACTGAAAGGTCTCAGGTTTGATTCTGGTCAGGGACATGATTCTTGCAGGAACATCCCCAGTAGGGGGCATGCAGGAGGCACCTGATTGATTTCTCTATCATCGATGTTTCTAACTCTCTATCCCTCTCCCTTCCTCTCTGTAAAAATTAAATAAAATATTAAAAAATAATAATAATTTAATTTACATTTCTTAATAGTAGGGATAGCCAAATAAAGACATCACTTTATATAAATAAAATCAGAATATTATCTGCTATATATTTTAGTTTAGGATATTTTTTAGTTTAGGGTATTTTTTAGTTTAGAATATTCATGGAGCCAAAACAAGGAAGATATCTGAGGAAAATGAGGATCTAGAATCTAGAGAGAAGTAAACCTGACTCAGGAAAGCATGATCAATAATCAGTCCTATTTGAGTCAAACACAAGTTTTGCTAGAAAGGGCTATCCAAACTGAAACAGTGACTGATACAAAGCCTTTGGAAAGTGGAAAGAAAAATAATGAAATAAGACTAAAAACACTGATGATAGATGTATGGCTAATTTAAACAATAAGTTCATAGAAATTTATGTTTGAATATATAATTAAATTATTTACTACTGGGTTAAAAGTTATAGAAGAAAATAATTGTAAACACAATAAACTACTTGGTATCACATGAAACCATATTTTGGCAAAATAATTTAACACTGATCAATAATTTATCTATAAATTATATTAGGAAGATTTAGGGAAGGGATTTTAGCTTTCAAACTGTTAGTAATAGTTGATTTTTAAAACAAATAAACATCCTACATAATAAAGAGATAATATACAAATTGACTGCCACCCTCACAAGATGGCTGCCTATAACCAGGCCAGCAGGGGGGTTAGTGAGGGACAATCAAACAACTAAACAAGCAGGCTATGTGGGGCGACCAGGCCAGAACTGCAGGCTACATGAAGCAACCAAGCCAGTGGGGGGAGGGAGGGTTAGGAAGGGGGGGCCAGGCCAGTGGTGGGGGGCAGTTGGGGGTGCCCAGGCTGGCAGGGGGGCAGTTTGGGGCAATCAGTACAGCACACAGAGGCAGTAAGGGGTGATCAGGGTGGTGAGTGTGGCTGTTAGTGGCGACCAGGCAGGCAGGTAGGTGAGCGATTAGGAGCCAGTGGTCCAGGATTGTGAGAGGGACGTCTGACTCCTGGTTTAGGCCCAATCCCTAGCAGTCAGACATCCCCCAATGGGTTCCGGATTGGAAAGGGTGCAGATTGGGCTGAGGGGATCTCCCACATCTATGCACAATTTCGTGCACTAGGTCTCTAGTTTAAAAATACTCTTATTTTTAAGTCCTTATATGTCATAACTCAAAAAATTATATTAACCAAACCCTTGCACCATTCATACAGTAGAGTTTTCCAACCTTTTAAAATTTAAATCTTTCTCCCCAGAAGAATCCATTATTTCCTGATCTTATTTTAATCTCAGTAAAACTTAACACAAGCCTTAAAATATTTAAAACGATTTTTATTTATCTCTAGCCATGTAGAGGTTATACACATTGGCATAAGTTTTTGATTTGGGGCATTTTATTCTGTAGTTCTATGATGTAATAAACAATGTTAAAGATTGCAATGAAATATAAAAAGCATTTTAGATATTTTACACTTTAAAAATGTCTTCCAAATAGAACTTATTTTCTGTAATTAATTTAAACTGGAAGTATTTTTATGTATGTAAAAGCAAGCTAGTAATGAATGAACAAAAATAATTTTAATATATTTATAAAAAAGAATTTAACTTACTTTTAATGCTTTAAGATACTTATTGTATAAATTATGTTTGAACAGAGTTTTATTAAAACAATAAACATGTTTGCATTGTGTTTTTAAATTATGATGAAAATGATATTGATCATATGTATGTATAATTTCACAATTTTGTGATATTTCTAGAAAATGCAATTGGGCCTTACTTATTTTGCATTAATAGACATTAGATGGATTACAAACTGAATTTTCCAGAAATGGAGATTTATGGGGGAAATATTAAAATTAAACCATTTTATAGTATTTTCTTCTCAAACAAGCTGCAAGTTCCCTCTTCTTAGTAAAGATACTAAAAATAACCTATGTTTTTTGATGATTAAAACTATTTTATTTTGTAAAACAATCTTCCCTCAAGAATATTGGAACATGTGGGATACTACAATGAAATAAGCTCAGATTGTGTTCTTTTATCGGTTTGAATGGTGTTCCTGTCTCATATCTTCATCAGTCTATTAGCCACAACTTCTCAGTGTGGTCAGTGTGCCAGATTCTAGCGGCATCCTTCTCTGTCCTCTAAGTTCTTGGTTCTTTTTTGATGTGGTTAAAAGGCAAACAAATCAAAACAAGCAAAATTACCAAATTCTTTTTAAGAATTAAATCCAAAATAAGTTTAGAAGGTATCTTAGTGATTGATGGCCTAAGCCTTCTTTCCTGTATAATGGGAATGAGCTGTAGCCCTCTATGTTCATTGTATTAAACTAGAGGCATGAATTTGGGCACCAGTGGGTTCCCTCAGGCTGGCCTGCTGGATTAAGCTGAAACTGACTCACAGACATCCCCCAAGGGGTCCCAGATTGCGAGAGGGTATAGGCCAGGGCAAGGGATCTCACCAGTGCACAATCGGGCTGGGGAAGGATGTGAGAGGTTGGCCAGCTATGGAGGGACTGTGGGAGGGGTCTAGGGCATTCCAGCCCATCTCACTCAGTCCCAACTGGCCAGACCTTAGCAGCAAGCTAACCTATCAGTCAGAGTGGCTTCACTCTAGTGGTCAGTGCACATCATAGTGACTAGTCAACCAGTTGACTGCCTCCCCTCTGGTGGTCAGTGCACATCATAGCAAACAGATAAGCACCCTTGGTTGGTTGAACGGCCAACCAGTCTACTGGACACTTAGTATATTAGGATTTTATTATATATGACTAGAGGCCTGGTGCATGAAATTTGTGATGGGCCTGTACCCTCTCCAATCTGGGAGCCCTCGAGGGATGTCCAACTGTAGTCGGACATCTCTCTCACAATCCAGGACTGCTGGTTCCAAACTTCTCTCCTGCCTGCCTGCCTGATTGCCCCTAACCCCTTTTGCCTGACAGCCTGATCATTGCTAACCACTCCCCTGCCAGTCTGATTGATGCCTAACTGCACATTTGCTAGCCGGATTGCCCCTAACTGCCCTTCCTTGCAGGCCTGGGTCCCACCCCAACTGTCCTTCCCTGCAGGCCTGGGTCTCCCCCCAATGCCCTTCCTTACAGGCCCAGTCGCCCCCAACTTAGGAATCCTTAATCCATTACAACTAAATCTTTGAAGAAGTAGAAGAAATTATATGTCTAGAAAATAAACTGGGGAGAACAGTTTTCATATAATCAGCTAAAATACTGGATTTTTAAAAAAATTATCTTTTTTTAAACAGAGCAGATATGAACAAATGGCATGAAGTTAATGAGGTAATATATAGAGAGAGTACACTACTATACATTTAGATAAATATAACTATGACTTGGCTGGATATTACATCCTCCAAAGTGTCTTATGAGGGTATAATAAAAGCAAGCTAAAATAGGGGGAAATATGATATACATTAAAGGGGATTATTGTAGCTACAGCCTGGTACAGTTTGGGGCCCAAAGGTGTGGGTGTTGGACTGTTATTGATGTTGATTAACTTTAAATTATTTATGTCTTGTAACAATGAGCTTATATATTGTTAAATATACATTAATAGCCATTCAGAAACTAGATATAAGAAATAGCATTAAAATAGTAAAAGGAGAAATATGGAGTAAATGAAACCTTATTATCAAATAAAGACAAGAAAGAGAAACAAACATATAAAAAAAGAACACGATGGCAAAGGCACCCCAAATAGCCCCTAATCAGTCTTTTAGCAAAACGAAGGTCCTTTTCTATGATATCACAGTCTAATGTGTTGGGCTGGATGATCTTCCATGAACTCAGCCCATGGATGGTCCTGCCAGTTTTAGGATCTCAGCATCTTCCCACTGACACTTTCTAGAAGCCACTTTCCAAGTAACTTCACAGTAAAATGTCTAAAGAGTAAAGACATCACTTCTCTGAGATCATTACTATTCTTAAATATTGATATTCTCATCTGAGACCCATTTCACACTCCACATATGCCTTTAAGGACCCTATACCTCAATCCCCCTCACCCCAAATATAATGACTTTTTCCAATAAGTGTTTATATTAGGATATTCCTGAACATGAAGGATTTCTAAGAGGCTTCTGCAGAACACATGTTTAGTAAGAAAAATGACATAAAGTTGGAAATGAAATAATGCAAATTATTTCTAAATGTTCAGATCAGACAAGATGAGCCCTAGTCTGCTAGAACATTCTTGCTCTTCATATAGTAGCCAAACTGCCATCTTTTATTTCTTCAAACATTGGAACTTATTTGTTGTTTCTGCTGGTTCTGAAAATATCACATTTTGCTTGGTTTCAGTAATCTTATTGTGCACTCATACACACTGAATTTCTTCTTAAGAAAGTCTTTCTTTCTTTCTTTCTTTCTTTCTTTCTTTCTTTCTTTCGACTTGACGTTGTTTCAACTTTTATAACCTTTTATTTTTTTTGTAGTTGCATTTTAGATTTTCATCAAAGATTTTGATCTGAATAATTTAAATGTTTCACAACTAAATTGTTTTCTTCTAGACTAGCATCTGATCACATTTTATAAATTCCTCATGAAAATTTAAAAAGTAATGTTAGTTTTTGATCTGGAAGAGTCCTGGAGAGGTTGAACTGGCTAGAAAAACTGTGAACTGTTTTCTGCTCTCCAGAGAGGGTCTGACTTCCCGACCAAGTGTGTCCCTTTGAGTTCAGCTGCATGACAGGACCATTGCCAAGGCTCCAACCTCTGTGACAGTAAAGAGTTAACCTTGCCTAGTCCTTCAGTGCATCAGCGATTCTGCCCCATGATACCCACTACAGAGAAACATGGCGTACCAGACTCCTGAGAGAGAGCAGGCTGTATTTGGCTCCATATACCAAGTATCAATTTAATTTGGATGTTAGTATGAGCTGATTTCTCAATCCATTGTCACCACCTTTCTCCAATTTCATGAGCTCAGTCATTTGAGTGAGAGTATTTCCCTGTTCATGTTTGTGGGCTTCCTCTCCGATGAGAGGACAGAACGGAATCTGCTTAGTAGCCATGTCAGATGCACAGTAAGAGGGGCCTCTGCTCTGCCAGTGACTCCCGAGGTCTCTCTGAACTCCTTCTCTTTCATCTCCCAGAGACAGGCCAGCAGATCTCAAAGAAGATTTAAAAGTTCCTCCTAAGTGTAGATTGTTATGGAAACAGATTAGCCTTCTCAATACAAATGTGTAAGAAATACTCTCCTTACTTATTTTTTAAAACAAATAAATTGATTCAGTTCTAATTTCCCTAATTGGGAAATTCTCCTGGGGGCCAATTTAAACTCAGTCATGGAAGAAGGAAGGGAGTCTATACTTTCCTGATAATCTTATCGCATTAAATAATCCTTAAATTTTGACAGTGTTTTAGGCCAACTGTGATGGCTATCAAAGCATTTATTGTCTAAATCCCCAAGGTCTATTAGAAGCCCAGCTTTGCTGGTCAGAGCACACATTTGTTTTCTTTGAAAAGATAATGTTTTCAAAAAAGTTAAGTTTTGTCCTGGCCAGTGTGGTGCAGTGGTTAATGTGCTGACCTATGCACAAAAGGGTCATGGGTTCAATTCCCAGTCAAGAACATGGATTGTAGGTTTCATCCAGGCCCCCAGTTGGGTGCCTGTAAGAGGCACCAATCTCTCTCTCCTTCTCTCTCTCTCTCTCTCCCTCTCTCTCTCTCCCTCTCTCTCTCTTTTCTTCCCACCCCTCTCTCCTTCTCTCTTTCCCTTCTACTCTGTCTAAAAATCAATGGAAAAAATATCCAAAGGTCTGGATTAACAAAAAATAAAGAAATAATAAAGAAAGAAAGAAATAAACAAAAATGTTTTTTCCTGCGGTTTGCAAACTCAAGGGGCCACACTCAAGGGGCCAAACAGTATTTCTTACACATTTGTATTGAGAAGGTTAATCTGTTTCCCTAAGAGACTATACTTAGGAGCCACATGTGGCTCTTTGGTCGCTTGAGTGTGGCTCTTCCACAAAATACCAAGGCCTGGGCGAGTCTATTTTGAAGAAGTGGCATTAGAAAAAGTTTAAGTTTAAAAAATTTGGCTCACAAAAGAAATTTCAATCATTGTACTGTTGATATTTGGATCTGTTGACTATTAAGTTTGCCAACCACTGCCCTAGGGTAAAGGAGTTGTCACCCTCTTGGATAGCATTCCATGGGATTTATAAGCAAGGGTGTTAGGTATATCATATTTCAGAAATTCAAATTCCATACCTGCTCTTTCGTATAACTTATTAGCTTGCGATTGTCATCTCCAATGCTGATCTCCCTTTCTCTTTCCCTACTTTACTAAAGAAAGGATATGCTAGGGTATAAAACAAAGTAACAGTTTGAAATAGGAATTATTCAACAGAACTCCTTTAACTATTGCAGCATTGTTTGTCCATGTCAGATGCACATTTTTTTTAAAGTGACCTTAGAAATTTGGTAAGATTTTTATATATTTTAGATCAGGACAGCAGATTAATGTGACCGTTTTCATTTGGAGAACTTGCCTCTTTCATTTGCCAACTATTGTGAAACAATTAATCACTCCTGAGAGAATTCCATGAAAGCAAAGCCAGGGAAGTTCAGTAAGAAATATTGAGGATGGCACACTATTTCATGCAATCAAGATATTCACGGAAGGACTGTCTTATCCATCTATCTTAGAATTGGAATTCAGAAATGAAATGGTTGTCAGAGGAATGCCTATTAATATGTTTATTTGAATTGAAAAATGAAGTCAGACTTTCTCTGACAGGAAGAATTCTGATCTGACTGATTAATTTAGAAGCATTCGCAGAGCTTGCCAATTAGGGTATATAGGTTGACATTTTCCAAATCGAATAAGGTAAATCTGTAGGTTCAGGCTTTGACAAACATAAAAAGTAAAGAGTGTTGCAAGATTAAAACATTTTATCCAAAACATTTATTGGCAAAGACATATTGAAATGAACAACATTTCAATCTTCCCAAACTTTTCTGAGTAAATTGAATTAGTGAAGGTGTGTCAAAATTAAATTTGAACATTATAATTAAGGGGAATTTCGGAAGCCTCAATAAGCTTTTTTGTTTATGGGGACTTTTTTGCATACTGTCAAGAAATTGAGAGCTGAATGATTAAACAGAATAATAAATTCCTTTGTAGGGAAGGTAGAAGTATCCACAAATTATGTCCAATATATGTTAAACTTGTCCATTCACTGTCCACATGAGATTATTTAAAATATTTATTTTTATTAAAATTTAAAAATATATAGCAACTATTTAAACTGATGAATAATCTTAGATCCCAGCTTATAAATGTGTGAGAGGGCATAGAGTGCAAAGTTTTAAAGTACAAACTAGCAAAAATATTTGAAAAATCACTATTCTTAAAAAGAGAGACCAAATTATTGTTTAGGGATATGAGTGTAGAGGTGGCAAATTGTCTATTTCTCTCTCTCTCTTTTTTTTAATAACCTATCGCAAAGAAAGGTACACAGACTTTACTAATTATATTATTCTGCTACACTGGGTAATGTGGAGCATTTTTGTGACTTTTTGATAACTTTTGTTCTTATTTATCCATATATAATGAGTAATATTCCTTTTATTTATAGAATCAGCTAGGACCATGTTTTCCTAGCACTCAATTCTGCAAGTAAGTTTTTTTTTTTAACCTTTGTTTTACTATCCTAAGACAAAGAATCTTGATTATAATAATCAGGATTTATCAAACCAATCTACCTCTATATTGTGAACTATCTAACTCATGTTAAATATGCTAAACTTAGACTATAAACAGCAAGGAGCTCTATAAAATATAATTGACCACATTTGCCTCTCCCAACAATTTATGATATCTTTAAAAATGCCATCTGATCTCTGCTCATTTTGAACCATAAGAATATAAAACAGATTTAGGTATTTGAACTAAAAAAAAATCACAATTTAATTTAATGTAATAAAACCATAAGCTAAATCAAATTATGCTGGGCTAATGCAGAAAATATTTGTTGATCAACTACAAAGGACTAATCTTATTACTCATAAAGCATATAGAATTGAGAAGAAAATATGATTAAACCAAAAGCAAAATGGGCAGAGGTATTAAATGAGAGTCCTCTGAAATACAGGGGCCTTAATCTCTTAATTTATGAAGAGAAAGAAAAAAACTCAGCCTTAACCAGAGAGGTGAAAATACAAATGACACTAAGACATAATTTCTCACTTATCAGATTAGCAAAAATCTAAGAGTTTAAGACATTCTGTAGCACATACTGCTGGGAAATAGGCACACTGGTATGTTGTTGGAGTGCAAAATGGTACTATTACTATGGAATGAAATTTGGCAATATCTTTCAAAATATAAATTGCATTTACACGTTGATCCAGAAATTCCACTTCTGGGAATATAGCTTACACTACTAGACAGTTTTGTAGCAGCAATAGCCAACCCTAATATCTCAGTAGCTTAAAAAAAAAAAAGCATGTATTTATTGCTCATATTACATGAGGCCGAAAGTCATTTTCTGATCTCTGGTGCCTTCTAATTCCTGGACATGGCTGAAGTAGCTTCCACTCTGTTGGTTTTGCAGAGAGGCAGAAGATAAAGGGGTTTAGTGGACACATGAAAGACTAAAGTCTCTGCTTTAAATTAGTACACTATCACTTCTGCCTATTAGACAAAGATGTCACACTACTAAAACCAAGTCATCAGGGCAGTGAAGTATATTCCACCTACCAGGAACCACTGCACAGTCATACAGGGAAGGATGTGGGTGTCTAATTCAATCACAGGGAGTAAGCAAAGAGTTAGAGACTATATCTGCTTGCCTGTGGCCAATAAGAAATATATGCAAGGTTATTCATTACAGCATTGTCAGTAATAATAAAGAACATTGATTTGTAATCCTTTATTAGGAGATGTCTGACACTCTATATGCCTATCCTTTCTTTCAGAAGAATGCATGGTGTGACAGTAATGCTCTGTGTGTTAGGAATTCCTATTTTCATTGGCAATTGTGCTTGACTTATTTCAAAGTGCAGCGTGATCCTTCTTGGACTACAGATTTTACATCATTTAAAATATTAAATTGTGCTTCCAATTCATGCATCTAATAAATATTTATTGAGGGCCTGATATGGTTCAAGTTGATTTATGTGGAGGCAATCTGATGGATTAGGTATGTATGATAGGCATAATTAAACTACAGGAACAAAAATTCAGTATCTCTCAATCCCATATTTTTAATGCTAGTCTACCTCTGCCAAGCTGTTCTCGCTCAGGTTATAGGTACAGGCATTTGAGAGTGATGAAGAAGGTGAGGATGTTGACACCAGGAACTAGAAGTGTATGGCAAGAAATTATTTTTAAGAAAAATTAAATCAGCTTAAAAAATGTATTTGAAAATGCCTGGGCCGGGTATTACTGCCAAAACTTCTGTGGAAGTTGCTATCACTAGAACACAGTAAAAAAAAAGCTTCTCTCTCTCTCTCTCTCTCTCTCTCTCTCTCTCTCTCTCTCTCTCTCTCTCTTTCTCTCTCTTTTAGAATTTCAGATATGAGAAGGCTCCGGATGAGAATTTTAAGTGGGGAAGAAAGGTAAAATGTTTTATAGGGTTTTAGAAACAGAACAGCAGGCATCGTGTAGCTTGTTTTGCATATAATTGCTCAAGGATGTTTCTCAAAAGATAGAGAATTTGTACTTGTGGATTAGTAGCCATTGCTTGGGTATTCTTAGAACAATTAAATATTGAAGGCATGATAAAAAACCAAGCAGGGAACAAAGCTGTTGCAAAGAACGTAGGAAAACTGCCTGGAAAGGTCTCAGTGCTCCCCTGACTCACACACTTCATTGGTAAGAAAAAACGCCAGTTTTCTTGGGGTATTAAGAGCTGGATTGCAGGTATCTGCCAGAAGCAAATTCTCAGTATTGATTCAAGCTAATGTTACCAAAAGATATTTTTTTCTGAGTAGGGGTTGGCAAACTTCAGCCTCCCCCTACTACCTGATTTTATTTTTTAAACTTCTTTATTGATTAAGGTAATACATATGTGACATTATCCCCTTTTACCCGGCCACCCTCACCCCACTCATGCCCTCACCCCCTTGTCGTCTGTGTCCATTTGTTAGGCTTTATATGCATGCATTCAAGTCCTTTGGTTGATCTTTCCTCCTTACCCCCACCCTCTCCTACCTTTCCTATGAGGTTTGATGGTCTGATGGATGCTTCTCTGTCTCTGGATCTGTTTTTGTTCATCAGTTTATGTTGTTCATTATATTCCATGAATGAGGGAGATATGCTTTTTCTAAAGTTTTATTGAAACACACTGTACTTTTTTATTTAGAGAGTATCTGTGGCTGCTTTCACAAAATAGCAGCAGTCTTAAGTCATTGGCACTATTTTTTTTTTATGACCCACACAGCTGAATATGTTTATTATTTATCCTTTTCCAGGAAAAGTTTGTAGATCCTTGTTTTGGCAGCAAAGTGGTGGCTGC
>JAAGEH010000307.1:42916534-42949555 GCA_011751065.1 Lasiurus cinereus
AGAGAGAGAGAGAGAGAGAGAGAGAGAGAGAGAGAGAGAGAGAGAGAGAGAGAGAGAGAGAGCGCAAATGGAGGGGCATCTTTACTAGCGTGTTGCAGGTTGGGATTAGACTAAATATACAAAAGGCTAAAACAATATATTATGATAAACTACAGAAGAAACAAAGGAGGCAGGTCAAAAGCATTTGTTAAACTTTATTTTCAGAATGAAATTGTAGTATGTTTCTCTGAAATCCTGAAAAGGAAGTTATTAAGGGGTTATATAAGTCATGCTTTTCTTCATTTACTTCTTTTTCAATAAGTATAGTACTGTATTTGGTCTCATAGTGCCTCCTAGGAATGAATAGAAGTTTACAAAAACTGTTTAAATGTCATGTGAAATTGGATATATGTTTTTAGTGAAAAATATTAGCTTTTATGACTTTTAGAAAATTAATTTAAATACCATATTTTTGTATTGCCTTCTATAAAACAATACAATGAAAACAATAATAACCATGTATCCTTAAGAGATTTGTGTGATATTAAAATAATATGTTAAAGAACTTGAAAATTAAGTGCTTGTTCAAAAGAATACCTCCCTCTTTATTTCCAGAACAATCCACATTATATTTCTCTGATTAGCTTTTTGTGAATCAACGTATTTTAAAAACTCTACTTTAGCATAAATTATACTTTTTTGATATTTAAAGTGGTTAGAAATATTGTTTGAAATAATGGCTAGGTCCCTACCTTACCCACACCATCAAATTCTTTCCACTCTCTAGCAACCACTTGAGAACTTTGTAATGTTTTTATTTTTTAAATTGCTTCTTTCCAAAACCTGGAACTTGACAAGTGTATTGAGTTACTTTCAAATAAGTTATACTTATGTTTTCTCTTTTTAAAAATATTCTTATTGATTTTTTAGAGTGAGCAGAAGGGAAAGGGATAGAGAAATAGAAATATCACTGAGAGAGGAACATCATGGATCAGCAGCCTCCCTGCACACACCCCTAGGAAGCTTATGTTTTATTTTAACCTTTAATTAAAGTAATGTAACTTCCTAGTTACTTTCACTTCTGAATGCTTTTTATTTATTGTCTTCTTTTGTCTTCAGGCATCTCTTTGGATCCAACTACAATTTTGTTCAAGTCCTTCCTCAAATATCTTTTGAGGATAAGAAACATTGGTATTTATATTTTTTAATTCTTACATAGGCACAAGTACCTTTCTAATTACTTACTGAGATGAATCAGTTTGTGGGTGACTATAGTATTCTTAAGCTTTTGAACCATTCTCTCATGGGCCATTCTCATGAGCCATTCTTTTACATCTTTCATTGTGTCTGAGTTCCATATGTTGCATATGAAAAGTCTGAAGCGAGTTTGACTCTATTTTGACTGTAAGTGTAAAAACATTTCTGTATTTCATCTGTAGACCTACAAAATATTTTCCTTTATTCTTGCAAGTCTGGGATTTAACCAGATGATGTTGACCTGTGTGAACCTTGTCATTAATTGTTTGTTATTCAGGGATCTCTTTCAGTCTGATAATGCAAACTATTATGCAGTTCAGGGAAGATCCCAGTTATTACTATTAATCATTATGTTGTTCTTCTCCAATTTCCCTTTGGAAAATTTTTTATGCACGTCTTGATTGGAGATTTTCATCATGTTTTATAATTTTTCCCTTATGATTTCTCTCCCCCAACTCCCTAATTCACCACTAATAATGCTCTCAATAATGACATTTCTTTTGGCAGTTCATGTATGGACATTTTATCTAAAATACTAAAAAATAATTTCTGGAAAGTCTTTCATTTGTGCTCTAATCATATATTGCTGAGAGTTACTATATTTTAGGTTTAATTCTGACTCTTTCTTCAATTCTAAGTAAGAGGAAACTCCTTCTTGTAGTTGTTCAGGTTAATTTTTAGCCTTTAGTTTTTTTTTATATATATATTTTTAGATATTGGGTTTTATTTTAGTTTCATCCACTTGTTTTGCCACCTGTGACATTTTGCTAGAATCTCTTGATGACAATCTGGACAGCAGGTGGTCAAGGCTCAGGAGTTTCTTCTAGTGAGGATTACCAGCAACAGGCAGGCTTTGCTAAGCTAGGATATCCTGTCATCCTCAGAAACAGAAAGAAACATGCCTTCCATGGGCCCTAGGACTGGGGAGTCCTTTTAAGAAGTGCTAGTTTTGAAGTGACTGTTGGAACTCTTTCCCAAGAGGATTTACAAGGTTCTGCCACCTTTGTCCTGCATATAATCCAGGAATCATAACACTGTTCTCCAATTTTACAGCAGATTAAAATTACCCAGGGATCCTTTAGAAGTCACAATGCCAAGTCACACCCAAAACTTTCTAAAGTTGGAAAGCCCAGCATAAGTATTTCTTATAGTTCTCCAGTGTTGCTAATGTGCAGTGAAATAATGAAAAACACTGGCTTAAATGGCTCCAGAAAAAGCAGGCCCTTTATTTTACCATTGATAACCTCGGCTCTCTGGTGGCACCAACACTCATAGACTTCAACTGTTTGGCTCTTGTATAATTCCAGAGATGGGAGGGAACTGTGCCTGAGTGGCTACCTTCCTAGATTCTGACCTGCTATAGATAGTTTCTCTCTTATTTATTTACTAGAGGTCTGGTGCATGAAAGTCGTGCATGGGTCTCTAGGCCTGGCTGCTATCAAGGCTGACTGGGGACTTCAGGCTGCTGGCCAAAGCCTCCTTTCCCTGGCTGCCGACTGCCAACAAGGGCCTTCCTTTTTTCCACATTACCCCCTCGTGGTCAGTGCATATCATAGAGAGCCATTTGTCTCCCAGTAGAACTCCTGCCTGTAAAAGGTCACATAGATAATCACTTTATTAAAAATGTTTTAAATATGCATCAGCTCCACTGTTTTTAAAAAAATCATTTACTATTTTCTTCTTTAAAGCTACAAGATAGAGATCATCCCTCACAAAGGTAATATTATTTGATTCAGTGTTTTCATTCTCTAAATACTCAAGATGGCTGTTTTTGCTCTATGAGATGTTTTTCAACCTCACAAAAGAAGAGAAAAGCATTTATAATTTTTAATCTATATGCTAGTATTAGAATTATTATTTAACTTCTGGCCTAGGATTCATTTTACCTTAGTCATCTAATTTATAGACATATAAATAAGAAATATTTTCTCAAAATGACAACGTGACATATCCCCACCAATTTTTATTTCTGAAAATATATGTATGTCATTCACTTTGTCATGGAAGCATATCAGAGTTATTCTCCATGCTCAAAATTCTCTAACACTGTCTCTAAATATTCTCCAATGTTTAATAAACTATATGCTATACATGGTTTAAGAATCTGGGAGTCTCATTGCTTAGTTTATTAAATTTAATTCTAGAGATTTTCATTCTTTATACAACCAATTGACCTAAAATATTTAATCTAAAGAATAGATCAAGTAAGATTTAATGAGGTTCATGAGGAGAAATTCTCTTTTTTATATAATTACTAGAGGCCTGGTGCATGAAATTTATGCATGGGGAAAGGGGAGGGTTGTGTCCTTCAGCCCAGCCTGCACCCTCTTTAATCTGGGACTCCTTGAGGATGTCCGGATCAGGCCTAAATGGGCAGTCAGACATCCCTCTCACAATGCAGGACTGCTGGATCCCAACTCTCACCTGCCTGCCTTCCTGATTGCCCCTAATTGCTTCTGCCTGCCAGCCTGATTACCCCTAACTACTCCCCTGCAAGCCCAATTGATGCATAACTGCTCCCTTGCCAGCCTGATTGCCCCTAACTACCCTCCCCTGCAGGCCTGGTCATCCCCAAATGCCCTCCCTTGATGGCCTGGTCCCTTCCAAATTCTCTCCCTTGCTGGCCATCTTGTGGTGGCCATCTTGTGTCCACATGGAGCAGCCATCTTTGACCACATAGGGGCAGCCATCATGTGTTGGAGTGATGGTCAATTTGAATTTTACTCTTTTATTAATAGAATATTGCTTTATAACTAAGAAAAAGGGTCAAGATTTCATTGATAATCTGAGAAAAAAAATGAAATAACAACAAGCATTATCTTGTTTCCAAGGTCCAGTACAAAGAATTAGACAAGTCTTTGTTTGAAGGAAATTTATAAAGTAAAAACTTGGAAAATGTAACAAAGCTAATTCCCCTCTTTCACAATAATTGTCTGTATCAAAAGTGTAAGCCCAGTGGAGCATATTCAAGCAGATTTCTTTAAACTCATATTGAAAAAAGATAGTTATCATAGTCAGCATAAGAGCTAACACTAGGGGATCAGGAAACTTTAAGCTTCTACTAGAGTCCCGCTGCATGAAATTTGTACATGGGGGGGGGGGGTGTCCCTCAGCCCAGGCTGCACTCTCTCAAATCTGGGACCCATCAAGGGTTGTCCAACTGCTGGTTTAGGCCCAATCCTGTACCTAAATGAGCAGTCAGAAATCCCTCTCACAATCCAGAACTGCTGGCTCCCAAGTGCTCACCTGCCTATCTTTCTGAATTGCCCTAACTGCTTCTGCCTGCCAGCCTGATAAGCCCCCAACCACTCTCCTCCCAGCCTGATTGATGCCTAACTGCTACCTTGCCAGCCTGATTGCTCCTAACTGCCCTCCTGTGCAAGCCTGGTCAACTCTACCCTCCCCTGCTGGCCTGGTCACCCCTAACTGCCCTCCCTTGCAGGCCTGATTGCCCACAACTGCCCTTCCTTGCAGGCCTGGTCCCTCTCAAATTCCCTCCCCTGCTGGCCATCTTGTGTCCACATGGGGGCAGGATCTTTGACCACATGAAGGCAGCTATCTTGTGTGTTGGAGTAATGGTGAATCTGCATATTACTCCTTTATTAGATAGGATTCATTCATATGTATGATTTTCTCTGTGCATACTGAGACCTCATTGCTAGACACATGTATAGCTGATTTGTCAGTGGATGCAGTAGACAGATAGCTAAGTACACAGATATCCATATTTGTTCATCTATTTTTTCTTAATTTTAAATTGTCCTACTTTCAAAATTGAAAGAGATTAAAATTCTAGTTTTGGGACTTCACAGAAAAAGTTGGTATTTGTAATATAAGAAAACATAGCATAATAATTTCTAGTGGGATTTTGAAGAGCCTAGAGGAAGTATTAAATTCTTATTTTGAGAACTCCTTATTGGTGAAAAATTATTCTAAAAAACTAACATTCCCTAAGCATAATTTATTATATTTGTTCAAATTCTATGTCAATTTGAGGATTAATTTCCCACCATAGGTGAAATACATATTTTCCCCATGTATATAAGCTAAACTTTGAATGGGTTTTAATAAATCCACTATAAACACAATTATACCCTATTTATAATATGGTAAAAAACTAGTTAATTATAAAATCAAGGAGCTGCCAAAATCTTCCATTGTGGCATTCCTATATTCTTTCTTAGTACTGATTTTGATGTATGTCTCTCCATATGTCTGGGAGGAGCTATGGAAGTATGCAGTACCTACTTAGCTTACAAAATACAGTATGATAATGCAGCCAATCTTAACTCCTTCTCTAAATGTAGTCACACAAGTGAAGAAGTTCCTTTGGCATATGTCTGAGATTTTGCTACCTGTGGATTCCTCTAGTATTTTATGGTTTCCCATCTTATATTTAAGTCCTTTATCCATTTTGAGTTTATTTTTGTGTATGGTATAAGTTGGTGGTTTAGTTTCATTTTTTTGCATGTATCTGTCCAATTTTCCCAGCACCATTTATTGAAGAGACTGTCTTGACTCCATTTTATGTTCATGCCTCCTTTGTTGAATATTAATTGGGCATAGTGGTTTGGGTCGATTTCTGAGTTCTCTATTTTATTCCATTGATCTATATGTCTGTTCTTGTGCCAGTACCAGGCTGTTTTGAGAACAGTGGCTTTGTAATACAGCTTGATATATGGTATTGAGATCCCACCTACTTTGTTCTTCTTTCTCAGGATTGCTGCAGCTATTCAGGGTCTTTTTTTATTCCAGATGACTTTTTGGAGAATTCATTCTAGGTTTGTGAAATATGCTGCTGATATTTTAATGGGGATTGCATTGAATCTATTGATTGCTTTGGGTAGAATGGACAATTTGATATGTTTATTCTACCAGTCCATGAACATGGTATGTTCTTCCATCTGTTTATATCTTCTTTTGTCTCTTTTTTCAGTCTCCTGTAGTTTTTGGCATATAACTCTTTTACCTCTTTAGTTAGGTCTATTCCTAGGTATCTTAATTTTTTTTGGTACGATGGTAAATGGGATTGCTTTTTTAGTCTCTCTTTCTGTAAGTTCACTATTAGTATAATATAGAAATGCCATAGATTTCTTGGCATTGATTTTAATCCTGCTACATTGCCGAATTCATTTATTAAGTCTATTAGTTTTTTGATGGAATCTTCAGGGTTTTCTGTGTACAGTATCATGTCATCTGTGAATAAGGACAGTTTTACTTCTTCTTTTCCAATTTGGATGCCTTTTACTTCTTCATTGATACTGCTCCTAGGGCAATGGAAACTAAAGAGAAAATAAACAAATGGGACTACATCAAAATAAAAAGCTTTTGCACAGCAAAACAAACCATCAACAAAACAACAAGAAAGCTCACTGTATGGGAGAACATATTTGCAAATGTGAGCACTGATAAAGGTTTAATCTCCAACACCTACAGTCAATTTATAAAACTTAATAAAAGGAAGATAAATTATCCAATTAAAAAAAATGGGCAAGGGACCTAAATAGAACCTTTTCGAAAGACAACCGAAGGAAGGCCAAGAGACACATGAAAACATGCTTAAAGTCACTAATTATCTGAGAGATACAAATCAAAATGACAATGTGATACCATCTCACACCTGTCAGAATGGCTATCAACAACAAATCAATAAATGACAAATGTTGGCAAGGATGCAGAGAAAAAGGAACCTTGGTGCACTGCTAGTGGGAATGCAGATTGGTGCAGTCCACTGTAGAGAACAATATGGAGCTTCCTCAAAAAACTAAGAATGGAACTCCCATTTGACCCAGAAATACCACTTCTAGGAATATGTCCCAAGAAGCTAGAAACATCAATCAGAATATATATACCCCTATGTTCATAGAAGCACAATTTACCATAGCTAAGATTTGGAAACAGTCTAAGTGCCCATCAGCTGATGAGTGGATTAAAAAACCATGGTACATCTACACAATGGAATATTACGCTGCCCTAAAAAAGAAATTCATACCATTTGCAACAACATGGATGGAAGTGGAGAGCATTATGCTAAGTGAAATAAGCCAGTTATAGAAAGATAAGTATCACATAATCTCACTCATTTATGGAATATAATGAACGACATAAACTGACGAACAAAAACAGTTCCAGAGACAGAGAAACGTCAAGCAGATCATCAAACCTCGGAGGGAAGGTATGGGAAGGTGAGGGCAAGGGGGAGAGATGAACCAAAGGACTTGTATGCATGCATATGGGCCTAACCAATGGACACAGATAACAGAGGGGTAAGTGCATGAGTGGGGAATGGGGCTAATGGAGAATAAGGACACATATGTCACATGTTAATCAATAAAGAAATTTTAAAAAATAAAAAAAATAATTGTAGTAACACAAAATATTCAGTTCTCAAGTAGCTCAATAAAATAGGGCAGAAAGCTTGAGGTTCACTCTGTCTCCTCTATTTCCCTTTTGAACAATCACAGAAGTAAATAACAGTTGCCAACACACATTATCATAAAGAGAAAAGTAAGACCATTCTATGCTCCAACTTCTATTGTGCTTAAAAACTATTGTAAAAGAGCATAATTAACATTTACATTTCATAGAAGTTTTTTCCAGCTTATCTTTTTCTCTAGATGATGCCTAAGAAAAGTTATCTTAGTGAGAGACAAATTTTCACTTGAGCATTCATTTTCTGAAGGATTTTTTCATACTGAAAAGTCTTTGAAATATCATTTTTCATCTACTCTCTAAACTATTGAAAAATGTCTCCACAGTACCTGAAAGATTTTCTCTGTTTTAATATATCATTTTACATTACTCAGATGTTCTGGAAATCCATAAAGTGGCAATCATAATTTATTGAAATTTATTTCTGCCAGTCAGAAATGAATACAACAATATAGTGCATTCAAGAGGAAAAAGAAAAGATAAATGAAAAGAGTAACATCAGAAACTTTGGTTTAGAAGTAATATAAAATTGTTCTGGGAAAATTTTCTTAATTTCAGCAGTTCTAAATCATTCTTGTTACTTATTTCAGGCCTGGGGAGGACTGAGCCTAAAATTGTGTGGCAACCTTTATACTACATATCTCTAGTAAACTTATTACTTTACTTACAATCAACAATTATTCAATATTTATCCACTGGATCCCAACACTTCTGTCTTGTTTTCTTTGTGCCTCAGCTATACTTTATTAATTTTATTCAAATTGTGGGTGGGCTTTCCTGCTGTTTTCCTCAGTTGTTGATTCTAAGGCCTGGAATGTCTCAAGATTCTCTCTTATCTATGCTGTCGATTTAGAACATTTTATCCTGTGCTTTCATCTCCTTTTATTTTTCAATTAATACAATTCCATCTGATGAATGCAAAAATTATACTGAATGGCTCCTTTTCTTATGTCATAGAAAACTGAAGATTTAGGTATCAACATCATAGGGTTAGTATAGGGATATATGAATTAATAATGGGAATAGTAACATGAATCTGGCATAGCTCAGTTCATGTTTTTAGTATTTTTATTGTTATTATACAACATGTGCAGTCATTTCAGATAAAGAGAGAGGAAGTAGAATTATTCCAATTTCATTACTTTGATTGTTCAATGCCCAGTATTTGTACATGTTAAAAATTATATAAATTCTAGCAAGTAAATTTCTCAAAAATACAATTGGATGGATATCTGAAAATGACAACATTTCATAATTAAATTTGAGTCCTCTATAATAAAACATATTTTATCATATGATTTAATCACGATTTGTTTAACTCTTCAACTATTAGAGACATTATGGTTTTTAATTATGTTTTTTGCTATTAGGTATGATTCACAATAATAAACTTGTGTCTATTTCTTTGCAAACTTCTTTAAGTACATTTTAAGGGTAAATTCAAGAAGTAGACTTGCTAAGCTAAAGGACATGAGACACTTTAATTTGGATCCATATTACCAAATTATTCTCTGCAGTTTGTGCCAATTTACATGGCATGAAGAATGAGTCTCTGTCTCTCTATTTTCTCTAACACTATTAAATATATATTTTTCAGTGTCAAAAACTTAAAAGGTGAGAAATGGCTTAAAGTTTTCCTTTAGCTTTCTTCAATTAGGATTAAAATCTGACAGTGTTTCATATGTTTACTGGTTATTTCTAAGAGGAGAGGAACAACTGTCTCAGGTGTTCTTCACTTTCTTCTTAAAGATCCCAGGTATTCCTCTCTAAACTTGCTTTAGTCTCTCTCTCTCTCTCTCTCTCTCTCTCTCTCTCTCTCTCTCTCTCTTTCTTTCTTTTCATTTGCTTTGGGTTCTCATTTAATACAATGCCATCTGTATTTCTCAGATTTTCAAGTCTATTAACTCTTACCATTCTTGTTTTATAGCACATTAAAAATATGTCTCTACATCTGTATAGAATTACATTTTGTAAATGTACCACAGCTTTTTTTTAATCCACTCTTTTACTGATGGACAGTTGGGCTTTTCCAGATCTTAGCTATTGTAAATTGCTCTGCTATGAACATATGGGTGCATATATTTGTTCTTAGTGATGTTTCAGGATTTTTGGGATATATTCTAGAAGTAGGGTCACTGGGTCAAATGGCAGTCCCAATTTTAATTTTTTGAGAAGGCTCTCTTACTCTTTGAGCCAGTATGTAGGGGGATATACAGTGGAAGGGGTCAATAGAGGAAAATAGGGGGACATGTGTAATACTTTAAATAATAAAGATAAATATATATATATATATATATATATATATATCTTATTGAGTTGTGATGACTAGGTAAGCTAACAAAGCAAAGGTTTCAAGAAAGCCTGGTACACAGACACAGTTCAAAGCCTGGCATGCAATTTCTTTTTCTTTTTTGTAATTTTTCTACAAGCATATTATAATATGTTGATCATCATATTACACACAATTAAGGTTATTTTTAAAACAAGTATCATATGTTTTGTCCTTTACATTTTATGATTTTTTAAAAAAATATAATATTTACTTACTCACATTCCATCAGTTTATTTTCTGTATGGCTTTCACTTGTGAGAGTTTTAAAAAAAGCAAATATCTTATAAGCAAATGAAATAAAATGAGGAGAAAACATGTAATTTTATGGAGGGAAATTGAAATGAGAAAAATAATATAGGTAAGAAAATAAACAAAAATGTTACTTATCCAAAATATAAAGGTACAAATATTAAGACCCTAGAAAATAATTTTAAAATTAGGCAAGATGGGGAAAAAAAAAACAATGAAAATATATTATAACTAGAGGCCCAGTGCACGAATTTGTGCATGGGTGGGTTCCTGCTGGCCTGCTCTGATGGTGGGGAAATCAGGGGAAAGGCCAGTCGAGTAGAGAGGCCATGGGTGGTTGGTAGGCCGGCCCCACCCACCTGGTCAAACAATTTGCATATTAGCCTATTATTATTATATAGGATAACAATGAATATTATTCAAAAGGAAAAAAATAATAAAAATGTATATTGTCCCTTCCTAGACATTAGAACCAATTTCTTTTTTCTAAATATCTAGCATTACTGTCAACAATGAACCATGTGGAAATCCCACTCACTCTCAAATAGTTTACTGGGATCTTAATTGCTCCTCAACAAAACCAGAAACACATCCAGATTTCAGATCCAAATTCAGAGTGACTAAATACAAGTCACTCTAATGCGGCTAAATTTTTTGATGCTACTAAATCAGCACTGGAGACACTTATTTGAGAATTTTTCCAACTGAACTATGAATGTTAATACTCAGATCTATATATTAACTTAAACTTGAAAGTTCTATCCAAATCCATTCCCCCAACCAATAACATAAATATATGGTAAAGAATAATCATTTTTTTCTTCCAAAATTTATTGTAATATTTTTAAGAAAGAAAAAAAATACTATCTGGGACACAATTAGTATTTTACATATAAATATTACCAGTAGTATAGCTGTGGATCAGATGCTTAATGTCACATTTCTAATCTATAACTACATTCTAGAGTCATGAGGAAGAAACAGAAATTAGATATTAAATATGTATTTAATATGGTTACAATGGTAAAACCTAACAATAAGCATTAATATAACACAGTACACTTTAATGAGTCAATACAGTTCCCATCATAATTCCAGCAAATTATTTTTATGGAGTTGGCAATGCAATTGTAAAATTAATTTGAAAATGAAAAAGACCTTATTAAAAAAAGCAACTTTGGGGAAGAAAGTTAAAAACTGGTAAACTACTAGATTTCAAGAGTTTTAAAATTGAAGTATTCAAGACAATATTGTATAGTGATAAGGGCACACAGGTATATGCACAGAACAATGGACACAATAAAAGAAAATAGAGAATCTAGAAATAGATGCTCTCATATATGGAGATCTGATTTAGCCAGTGACACAGTGGCAATTTCATGAGAATAAATGGCAATATTCTTAATTATTGAATAAATAAAATTACTCAATAAATTCAATAAGTGATGTCATATTAACTGGATCTCTGTATGGTAAAAATACTAAACCTTGATTCTTCCTGCCTTACACAAAAATTCAAGATGTATTATGAACCTAGAAGTTGAAAGAAAAATTAAAAACCTTCCAGATGCAAACATAGGGCAATATTTTCATGATCTTGAGTAGGAAAAAAATATTTTTCCTAAAAAATATTATGAAAAATGTGAAGAATATAGTAAAGTTTACATAAATTTACTGTAAATACCTGTATACACACACCCTACATTGTCCTGTGAACAATTCACCCTACTGTTTTATCTTATTACGTTCAATCAACTTTTCCTTTCTCTCTTTAGCTGTGGTGATGAGGTGTGGAAGTGGGGAAGCATCTTATGCTGGCAGATTTGGCAGATAATGTGAGTTTGGGTCCAAGCTACCTCAATAAGGCAAGCATGACAATAAAGCCAGTTGTAATCTCCTTGCTGGTGGAGAGTTTTGTCTTTTTGTTAGAACCCCATAGTGCGATACAATGAGGTCTGTCTGTAGTTCTTTGATTTTTTAAATTTCTTTATTGATTAAGGTATTACATATGTAATACCATTTCTCCCCACCCCTCAGCTTGTGCCCTCACTCCCCTGGGGTCTGGGTCCATTGGTTAGGCTTATATGCATGCATACAAGTCCTTTGGTTGATCTCTCCCTCTTCCCCCCACCTTCCCCTACCTTCCCTCTGAGGTTTGACTGGTAGATGCTTCTGTGTCTCTGGATCTTTGTTTGTTCATCAGTTCAAGTTGTTCATTATATTCCACAAATGAGTGCAATCATGTGATATTTATCTTTCTCTGCCTGACTTATTTCACTTAGCTTAATGCTCTCCAGGTCCCTCCATGCTGTTGGAAATGTTATCAGTAGAGTGGTCCAAGTCTATAGAACTTCATGGACTTCACAAGTGTTTCTAATTTTTTCTCTCTCCTCTCAGGTGGGACAGGTGGTGTGTTATTTCCGTTCCTACAGATCAGAGACAGCTGGGATTAGGCATGTTCCTCCACAGGTCATTTAGGTTCTGATAAAATCCAGCAGGTTAGGCTCTGGTCAGTTTCTCAGCAGGGCAGGTCTGGTTAGGATCAGAATGCTTGTTCAAACTGGTCCCACCTGGAGTTTCTCTCTCAGATTTGTCTACACTGAGCCTTCCAGAATTTGTCACTTGAAGAGGCCTTGTCCCTTCCTTAGCACTGGTCACTACAGATATCCTGCTCAGGTAAGTTATGCCTCTCTGTATTTGCTTGTTTCTTCAATTCTGGAGGAAGCCATTAACCCAGAGACCTCCCATCTCTTCCAGCTCTACAGAGAGTTGTCGACTTTTCAGTTTGCTCAGCAGTTTACTTGTTTGTACAGGGGTGGTGACTTCTAAGTTTCTTACCTGCTGGGCCACAAACCGGAAACCCCTCCACTTTGTTTTCTTAATAAACAATAAACTATGCTGTGATCTCCACATCTGTATATATTTTTCATTCCCTGTGAAGGCTGCAGAGTAATGATTTGTTTTAGTCTATTAATTATACATGCTATAAATTTATTCATCAAATGCTCTATGGATAGACATGTAGGTTGCATCACATCTTTGCTAGTCAGTCAGTAGTCTGTACGTGTAACATCTCATGGTTTTACAAGGGTATCTTTAGGATACATTACTTGAAGTGGGACTTTTGGATCTAAGGATGAATATGAGAATAATTTTGCCAATTCCTCTATCTAGAAGAGGTTGCATTATTTTGCAACCTCACCAGCAATCATTGAAAAAGCCTGGTTTACCACAGCTTATTGCAATTTAACTGTGTATACTGTTGAATTTATGGAGCTCGCTAATCTGATAGGTGATAATGGTCTCAGGGTATTTTAATTATATTTCTATTTTTGTAGCAAGGTTAACCTTTTTTCATAAATACAATGGCCATTTGAGTATATATTTAATATAAGTATGCATGTACTGTACATATCTTCTGCTCAAAGGTGATCATGTCCAGGTTCCCTTCCTGAAGCGGGTTTTTCTGACTGAATCTTTTTGGAAGGAAAGGGGGGAGGGTCGGAAGTTAATTTTAAGTCCTTTGTTCCTTAATAACCAGCTTAAAATCAATATCCCAAAAGGCAAAACTTTTGGTTCCTTTCAGTTGCAAATAGACAAAGCTTTTAAACAGTGATTTTATTCAAGTAGTAGCATGAAGTGTAATATATCTGTACTTTCCAAGTTTTGAAATTAAGGCAAAAATAAGAATTATTGTGGCATAAATGATATATCATTTCTCTTTAATAAGTATTTTCTTCCTCACTCTCATTCTTCACTTCACAGATTTTATTTCCTATGGAGCTGGAAATTTAGACTCTAATTTTCTTTAACTTTGTCTATTAAAATTTTCACTAACCAAGAATTCATAGTGAGAGTCATAATTGAATTCTTATGTATAGAAAGATGCTTTCTCATTCTTTAAAATCCAGCATCCTTACTTAACACATTAGTAATTGTAGTGCAGAAAAATTAATTTACATTCTCCAGGGTGCCAAACTGGGGGGAGAGGTTTATTTGTCCCTCATTAATTCATTCATTCATTCAGGCAGGTGTATGGGCTCAGCAGACATAGTAGTGATGTGCAAACTGTGGCTCGCGAGCCACATGTGGCTCTTTGGCCCCTTGAGTGTGGCTCTTCCACAAAATACCACGTGCAGGCACGCACATAGAGTGCAATTGAAATTTCGTGGCCCATGCGCTGAAGTCAGTTTCGGCTCTCAATTGTTGTACTGTTGATATTTGGCTCTGTTGACTAATGAGTTTGCCGACCACTGTGTTAGGTGATCTGAAGATAAGAAAACTATGTATTTTCTTTTCTCATTTTGCTTAAAATAAAGTGGGAAAGTAGGAATTTAGGTAAATATAACCACATCCTCAGGCTCCTATGGCGATTGTCCTTGAGGTTGATCTTACAAATGAGATGAACCTGGTTGTAGGTCCATTAACATGTGATGACAATCAGTTCAGAATCAGGAGCCCTATAACCCAACTCTATGAATTTGAATAATTTTCAAACAAGTAAAACTTCATTATTTTTTAACCACTACTAAAAATACTGAGTATGAGGCAATCCCTTTAATTTCATAGTCTTTTTGTGTGTAGTTTTCAGATTAATTTAGTAAGAGTGCTTCGAAAGATAAGTATGGGGAAGGTGATTAGTTTTACCATAACTAAGTAAAGAGAAATTTATGAGACAAATTAAGCAAATGTTCCCATTAGAAGTAGACTTTATTTTCGACTTCAATTATGATATGTTCCAAGGATAGAAAGGTTGTTTTTAACCTGAGAATGTTTCTGGATATATAATGAAACTATGACAGAATCATATTTCTCCTTGAAGTTACTCATTTAGTGCACTCATAGAGGAGAGAATATCTGATGTGACAATCTTGTTCTATTTGCTCATGCATTTTAATGAGTTTTTGACATGTGCCCTACCAAAAAAAATACCTTGTAGTAAATGAGTAATGATAAACTGTATTTTGATGCAAATACACTTGTTATTTTTGCTGGGTGGTGCATTAGACTGTAAGGCCTTCCAATGCTAGCTGTCTTCTTTTTCTAACAAGCCCTTTTTTTCTTTTTAATGAAAATATTTTCTGTTGTTCTTGAAGGGCATTTCTTAAGAGAAATATGAGGATTGTTCCTAATAATCTTAATTAAAAATAAAATATGTGAGTCAACACTTTAAAATATGACACTCATTTAATTTCTGTGTTTTCCAGGGACATAACATGATATCTTAATTTCCCCTTTGTTAACTTTAAGATTAGATTTAGCGAAAAGATTAGATGACAGACTTAGTCATATGCCTTGATTTAGAAAAGATATTGTGGATTTTAATAAATTTGAATTTCAATTAAATTGAAGTTTCTTATACTATGTAATACAAATAGTTTTTTTAAATCTCTTTAAATGTAGCTCTAGTTTTTTCTTCTCTCTCTCTCTGCCTTAGCCCTCTCTAGTCTTCCTTTCTTGAAAGGATTTTAATCTCTAATTATATTCTAACTTCTGAATATATGCCTGGCGCTCAGATATCTTTCCTGTGTCCTAATTATATTTAACTTCCTATCAGGCTTTCCCAAATGAATGTGACCAAGAAATTTCAAACATCACATATATAACATTTAATGTACAATGGATACATTCTCTGTCAAAACTTCCCCATCTTCTTTACTTCTGTTGTTCACTGGCACAATCATGCAACTTCCACGCTGCTTCTCTCTCATCTCAAAGAGCAACTGGTTAGTTTTTTCTTCCAACTTGTTTCTCAAGTTTTACTGTTATTTCTATAATAAAGAACTACACTTGTGCATCAACTCATAATGTGTTCTAATATGTCTTTAAACTAATTCCATTGCTGTTATTAAAGCTTGTTTTTCTCCAATTATTTTATAAAAATGGCTAAATTCATCTTTCAGTCTTGCAATAGAATATAAACAGACTGTTCAGATCTGTTCAGTATGTAAGTTCCAGGATTTGATAAGAAATAAAGGTCGAGCAATATCATATTTTTATAAGATCAGGTACCTTAAAGCAGAGAATAACCCAACATGAGCCGATACAGAGGAAGAGTTTGTCCTTATTAACATCACATCTGTGCATCGTACACACTGAAGCCAATGCTCATTTTTTTCTTTCTTCCTCCCCTTCCCTTCTACCACCTCCTCCCCAATCTCCTGCTCTTTCTTCTCCTCCCACTTCTTTTCACAAACATGTTTTCAAGTAATCTATAAAATAATTTTTAGTACTTACTTGATGTAACTATATATGTTTATTTATATTGCTATTATATAGTAACTGTGCAATATTTCTCCTTAAAGATACATTTTCAACTCATTTGATATTTGTTTAATTGGGCTAAGAATGTTCTCAGAATTTTAATATATAATTTGTATACATAAATTGCAATTATTAAAATTGTTAAGTAATTATATATTCTGACATTAAGCATTACATTCTTTTCCATATTTAAAATAGGTATTGTTTTGTGTTTGAGAATAGTATTCTTTCTTAATTTTGTTAGTTTATTTGTTATAAACTTTGATTCTAGTGACTTAAAATAAATGGAGTGTCTTTTTAAAAAACTGAAAATGACTTATAGTAAACTCTTGGATACAAATGCCCCAGTTGATTTCAATGAGAGAATATTTCCATAATAAATAGAACAGTTTTAATAAAAAGTATGTAGGGAATATGTGTATGAATGTATATGTGCTTTGCCTTTTTTGATCTTTGCATATTTTGCAGTGATAATGAATATATTATTCTATAATTTGATATACATATGTTTATATAATCTGTTATTAATATTGGCAGGTACCCAGATCAAATTCATTTTTTTTACATTCTTTGAAAAGACAAGAAATTCTAAGAAAAAAAGTTGAAGAATGAAAAAGCTATTACTGAAAATTCTTGTTCTATTTTTCTTGAGGCAAAAAAAAATTGAATTATTTGCACATAGAAAAAGAAATTCAGAAAGAGTACCAGGAAGGATGGAGAATAAAAGATTAGTATCTTCTTAGAGAATCAAAAGTAAAGTTCTGCTGAAACCGGTGTGGCTCAGTGGATAGAGCGTCAGCCTGCGGACTGAAAGGTCCCAGGTTTGATTCTGGTCAAGGGCATGTACCTTGGTTGCAGGCATATCCCCAGTTGGAGGTGTGCAGGAAGCAGCTGATCAATGTTTCTCTCTCATAGATGTTTCTAAATTTCTAACCCTCTCCCTTCTTCTCTGTAAAAAATCAATAAAATATATTTTTTAAAAGGTAAAGTTCCACTCTTTATGCAAATAATTAAACACACAGACACACACACACAAAATAAAAAACAACAACACCTAAGTGAAAGGAAATAAGACCTAACTTATTCCCATGTTATAAAAACATTTAGCCACATACACTTGATTGGTAACTTATAAAATATACATATTTGCTCACTCACACACTTATACTGAATTATTCCTTAGAGATTTCAGTTACCAGAATATTCAGATATGAAATACAAAATAAGTATTTTAATTATGTCTAAATAAGGGGCAGAACATGACATATAAGTAGACATTAAAGGAATCATTAAGTAAAGCGAGAAAAAAATTTTGACTCTTTTTGCTAACATTTCTACATTCCTGTCATTTAAAATTAGTTATCTGCTAAATCAATGTTATATTTGAAGGGATTAAATACAAATTTTTGAAATTATATGATTGCAGGATATGGTAAAGATAAAATCACTAGAATATTTACATGAGAAAGAAGGTGAATAAGGGGAAAGAATGAAGTGGCAGATGAATCTTATTAAATCACAATTCTGATGTCAATGTCAAATAGGATGTTCTACAAGATATAGTTAGTATAAAAATTGAGATATTTCTACCAGTAAAATTCAACATGTTACTCTGTCATGAGGAGAGAGAGAAAGGGAGGAAATCTGAGAGAAGGGAGAGAAGGGAGAGGGAGGAAATAAGACTACTTACACAAAATATATTTATTTCATAATTTAGGCTTATTTTTAGTTGCTCATTTTTCTCTTCTTAGCTAAAACTTGTTCTTTTTCTTATGGAAAAATGTTATATATTTTAATCAAGAAAGCGCTTGAACTAAGTGGTGTGATAAAACCAAAGACTGATATCAAATAATATACCAGAAATGAAGTATAAATCAAAAGAGTTCCTTTCCTACATAATTGAATTCATAACCCATGACTTTGAATTTCAAATTTTTATTCACTCATTTTATTATTAAGGTTTTCTAAAATGTTTTTTTCTAGCTGATATGCCAAAAACACTTGATACCCCAATTTTTCTCATTATTGTGACTACTTTGATAAACTATTTTGAAGTCAAAAAAGAAATGCTAGCATAATGCTTGCAAGTTTAGCTCATTATATAGAGATCATCTTAATTAAGATTTTGTATGTGCATATAGACATGCTCATGTCATGGTGCTAAGTATTAAGGAATATATAAATGAAGTTCCAGAGTCTACTCTTACTGTGTTTGAAATCTCAGGAGGTAGGAAAGAAATGTAATATGTACTTATTTAATCATCATTTAACAAATATTGATAAAATCATTCTATGGACTAGATAATTCAGGGCTTTGAGAAACATTAGTTAACAAAACAAACATACTTGCCTTCATGAAGCTAGTATTGCAAAAAGATAAACAATAAACAGCTCAGGAATGAAATAAGTACATGAAACAATTTACTACAGTGTCGTATTGCTGTATATGAAATAAGAATAGGAAAAGGAGTCATTTAGGTTTCGGAGCCAAAGAAAGGATGCTGTTTTTTGTTTGCTTTTATTGAGTGGTTAGGTTTGTGCACATATCAAAGAAGATTTGTGTAAATATCAAAGAAGGTACTTACAAATAGATTTAATTTAACGAAAGAGTTAGTAGGGAATAGAATATTTTAGACAAGGAGGATAGCAGATAGAAAAACCTTATAACAGGATATGCTTGATGTGTTCAAGGAATCAGTGGGAGGCCATTTGTGACTGCTACAGGGTAGAGAGTGGGAGTTGAATAGAGGATGAGGAGAGGAGTGGATAAAGAGAGAGAATGATGTAGTTGGCAGCTTGTACATGGACCCAGTGATTCTCTACCTGCTGGTGTTCATCAACAGTGTAACTCCTTCCCTCCATTGTGGGATGGACTAGGTCCTTGCTTCTAGCCAATAGAATATGCCAAATGTGATGATGTATCACTCTATGGTTAGGTGATATAGGACCTTGATTGTTTGCTCTGATAAAAGCCAGATGCTCTATGGAGAGGTCTAATGGCAAGGAACTGAAAAAGGCCTGTGATCAATAGCCCATGAGAAACTACAACACTCCATTTTGAATTAAATCAACTAATAATCTTAGGAGTGATCTAGATTGAAAATAGTATCTTCCCTGTTGAACTGTCAGGTGGTTGAAGTCTTGTAGAGGTCACATAAAAGAATGCTTAGCCATAGCTGGTTTGGCTCAGTGGATAAAGCATTGGCCTTTGGACTGACGGGTCCCAGGTTTGATTCCAGCCAAAGGCACATGCCCAGGTTGTGTGCTAGATCCCCAATAGAGTGCATGCAGGAAACAGCTGATCAATGATTCTCTCTTATCATTGATGTTTCTATCTCTCTCTCCCTCTCCCTTCCTCTCTGAAATCAATAAAGAAATATATATATATATTTTTAAATGTTCAGTTATCTTTGAAATTCAGATAAACAATGACATTTTTGTGTTTAAGTATAAAATATTTGGGACATCTGAAATAAAATTTTAATTTGGCATCTTATATTTTATCTCCTAAATGTAGCTTCCCTACTGAGGACTGGGGTCAACTTCTCCCTGATTCTTGACTGTCAGAATAATAAATATGTGTTTATTGCTGTTAGGTTTGGGAGCCATGTTTATGCAGAAATAGCTAACTAAAATAAGGAAGTTTTAATAAATGCATAAGGATATAACCCAATTCTGAATGAAGGCCAGGGGAGTACTGAAGAAATTGGGGTTTGTACTATGTTTTAATGTATTGATAATAATAAGATTATCTAGATAAAACTTAGAAGTTTCTTGTTTCTTTCTTTAATCTGGCATAGAGCTTATCATGATTCTTCTATTCCCTCATTTACTCATCTGTAATAAAAGTAAATATACAATGTCTTTGACTATATTCATAATTTCACTGTGTTAACTTTTCAAAAAATTAAAATATCTTATAAAATATCCTTGCTGTATTCCCATTATACCAATATATAATATATATATTATAACAATAGTTAATAGTTAATATATATTAATCACTATTATCAATGATTTCTGTATTTTTATTTAATCTTCATAATAATTAAATTAAATAACATTATTTCTAGATGGAGAAACTGTGACAGTGGGTAAAGTAATTTCTATAAGATTATAAGATTATAAGAGACAGACCAATATACATTCAGTGAACACCAAAGTCCTTGATTTTTAATTAACATAAACTCTTTCTTTTGTGTCATCATCTGCCACTGACTTTAAATGCATCTTTTACTACTTAGATTGCTACTATTTTTATCATAAGAATATATATTTCAACTAGTAGAAGCTTCATTATTATTGTTTTCCATGAAATTCTATCCCTTGCAGATTCAAATAGTTACAGTCAGCTCTATGTAAAAAATAAGCCTTACTTCCAAAGAGGGGGACTTCTTTTTCCCCTCTGCCAAGTAGTCAGTCAATCTGGATTTAAATCCAGGTTCTGTTACAGAAGAACTTCATAAATCTTTAGAAATTTCCTTAATTTACCTAGGCTCAGTCTTTTCAACTATAAAATGGGAATAATGATAATTATTCTATAATATAGAAAAGAATATAGAGTGCCTATACAGCATATAATCTAAGCAATGCATGTTAAATGCTAATTCCATGTCATCTATAATTTTTTTCCCATTGTGCTTGTCTTCAATCATTTCCTCCTTAATCACTTGAAATCTAGCTAGAATCCACAGCTGACACTAAAGTGTCCTCTTTGGAGACATCAGTGATTTATTTCTTTTTTTAAAGTATATTTCATTGATTTTGTTACAGAGAGGAAGGGAAAGGGATATTCCGAAACATCGACCAGCTGCCTCCTGCACACCTCCTACTGGGGTTGTGCAGGCAATCAAAATACATGCCCTTGACCAGAATCAAACGTGGGACCTTTCAGTCTGCAGGCCAATGCTTTATCCACTGAGCCAAATAGGTTAGGGCTTATTTCTGACTAAAGCTTAAGCATTTCCTCAATCCAATTCCTCTGGTTTTCTTTAAAGTTTTTTTTTAATAATTTAATTGCCCCTTTCATTTAAAAATGCATTGCTTCCTGATTTCTGTTACAATCTTTCACAACAAAGGACACCTTTGATCCTATCTTTTTATGCCATTTAGTATACTCTTTTGTTTTGCATTTACAGTTTATATTCAGTATTATTTTTATTAGTTTCTAGTGTACAGAATAGTTGGCTAGAAGATCATATACTTTCCATGTGGCCCCTCTATTTAAATAAATAAATCACCAAATCTTATAGAGCATGTCCAATCATCAGTAGACTGACGCAATGAAAATGTACGTGCATCCATGTTGACTTAATTTCTCCTAATTATATTGGTTTATTTATTTTTTTAATTTCTAATGGTAAGCAACCGAATTCTTCCTTGTGTCATCTATTAATTTGTTGCCCCTTAATTTCCAATTCACCCTTATTGCCTTGCTTTGTGATCCTGGAGCTAGACTCAGTAAAGGTCTCTCTTTGTTCACTTGAGACGCCGAGCTTAGAGGGAGGCTGCAGGAGAAAGGGGATGCTCCTCATTCAAGTGTGTGGCTGCCAGCAGTGTGCACACCAAAGGTGTGCTTGCCCTGGAGCAAATTGGCTTGCCAATGCTGCCTGGTGGGTGGTTTCCTGCTCACCAGCCTTAGCTACCAGCCATCTGGCAGGAAGCTTCCTGCCCATCAGGCTTTATCTGCAAGCTGTGGGCCAGCTCTAGCTTGAGCACCATCTAGTTGGTTTCTCACCTGCCAACCTTGCCCCCACAGCTGGGGACTAACTGCCATAGAACGTCAATAACTTCCTCCAGTACCAATGGGCTGTGCCACACACCCTCCAGGAAGACTTGAATCTTAGCCCTGGGAAGGGAGCCCCTTTCTTATAGGCTTGTCTATAAAATTCTATTTTATTCTCCTTAGCAGGTTGTTCATAATTAATATGTGCTTATGTAAAAATTTCACATTCAAATTACTGGTGTGGTTTGTGTCCCATCTAGATTCTAATTGCAAACAGGCTAGATATGGGGATGGTCACAGGAAATAAACCCTAAAGGATGGGTATTTTACAATTAGTTTAATCATCTTAGTGGGTTTGGGCGTAGTGCTGGGCTCCTTTGCCAAAGGAAAGTAGAATGCTAATAAGCCATATGTACACATTCAACTTCATGTGTTATGCCAAGTAATTCTCCAAAGTAGTTGTACAAATTACACTGTGACCAAAAGTGTATTTGAGTTCCAGTTAGTCTGTATCCTTACAAATACATGATGCTGTGTAACTGGGCTTTAGACAACCTGGCAAATGTGGTTTTAATTTTTTAAAACCACTTTATGGTTTTAAATTTAATTTTTATTTACATTAAGACTAATGAAGTTGAATACCTGTTCATATGCTTCCTTGCCAGATGAATGTCTTTTTTAAAATTTCTTCTTCAATTATCTTGCTTATTTTTTCCATGAGTTCAGTCACTTTTCTCTTCTTGATTCAAAGGAATTTTTATATAGTCCACAAAATAATACCTTTAATAGTTGCATGTTTTGCAAATATTTCTCTAGTAGTCTCTGGAGATTCCATTTAGAATAATATGAACATTTAAATGCTGAGGAATAAATCTTAAAATTTGAACACACACTGTAAAACTGTAAATTGAAGAAAATATGATCTACATGAAATATGCTATGGTGGTGGGCTAGAAACCCACAAAAAATAAAGATATGGTTAATCCCAATATCTACAAATGTAATACAATTTCAGTAAAAATCTAACCTGGTCTTTGTGAAAATTGAAAAACTAATTTCAAAATTAATGTGAAAATGTGTCAATCTTTTTTTTTTCTTTTTTCTTTTTTTTTTTTTTTACCATCTTATGACCTCCCCCCACTCCACTTACCCTCTGGTAATTATCATACTGTTGTCTATGAGTTGTTATTTTTTGTTTGGGCCTTTCTTTATTTTTTATTTAAATATTCACTTTTGTACCTGGCCAACCAACCACTTCCCCTCTGACAGATATTAATCTGTTCTCTGTACCTATGAGTCAGTTTCTATTTTGTTTGCTAATTTTGTTCATTAGATTCCACATGTAAGTGAAATAATGTGGCACTTGTCTTTCTCTGAATGGCTTATTTTACTTAGCATAATAATATCCAGGACCATCCATGCTGTCAAGAAAGGTAAGACAAGTACCTTGAGTATAATGGCTGGAACTTCCTTCTTTTTTAAGGCTGAGTAGTATTCCATTGTATAAATGTACCACAGCTATTTTATCCACTCATCTACTGATGGACAATTCTGTGCTTCCACATTTTGGCTATTGTAAATAAGGCTGCAATAAACATAGGGGTGAACATTCTTTCAAATCAGTGCTTTAAGTAACTTTAGATCAATTCACAGAAGTAGAATCCCTGGGTAATAAGGCAATTATTTTATACATTTTTTTAGCTAACTCCATATGATTTTATACAGTGGCTGCACCAGTCTGCATTTCCACCAACAGTGCTTGAGGGTTCCACTTTCTCTACTTTCTCACCAATGATACTTGTTGTTTGTTGATTTGTTGATGATAGCCATGCTGGCAGGTGTGAGGCGATATCACATTGTAGCTTTAATTTATACCTCTCTGATGATATGTGATGTTGAGCATTTTTTCATATGTCTGCATGTCCTCTGGCAATCTTGAAGAAAGGTTTTCTCTACCACATATGAAGACCTACTCTAAAGCCTTGCTAATTATACAGTGCGATTTTGATATGAATATATACGAAGAGAGCAGTGAAAAATCAAAGTTTAGTAACAGAGCCAGCATCCTTTTTCTCAGTGTAGCTTGTATGGTGCTACATTGATTTGCAATTTTTCGACTTCTATTTGCTGGCATATACAAATATTTGCTCTCCAAGCCTCTTTCAATCCTATTGTGTATTGGCATTTTATATCACTGCCTCTTCCATTCTGTAATATTTTTAAATAGGATTCCAGAAGGAAGTTTTGAACAGTTCTTTACATATAACTGTGATTCACTACAAGGAATTTCTTTTTGAAATTTGCAGCATATTTATTCCCATAGGAATGTTACATATTTTATTTATTAAATTGTTACAAGATAGTATTTAACATGTCAGTGTCCAGAACACAATATATTTCTTCTATTCCCTTATAAGAAAATGAATTACTTTTTCAGTGGTGACTGTGGTACTTCATCAGATTAAATTGAGCATTTCTCTACTAGTTTAGTGGCATGATTACTGTGTTTGGAGGAGATGGGGAGACTATTTCATTTGATTAGCAGAATTCCTGATAAAAAGCCTAGCATTGTG
This sequence comes from Lasiurus cinereus, assembly GCA_011751065.1. Taxonomy (NCBI): domain Eukaryota; kingdom Metazoa; phylum Chordata; class Mammalia; order Chiroptera; family Vespertilionidae; genus Lasiurus; species Lasiurus cinereus. The sequence continues at coordinate 42,941,346 of JAAGEH010000307.1, forward strand.
ACAGACTTGTATGTATTCAGTAAAAGATGTCTAATTTCCAAGAGTTAGCTTTACAAGAGACTACTATTGCCCATTCAGAGAAAACAGCAGGAACCAGCTTTGGCAGCACACTGGACTTTCAAGAACGGTCCAGCTTTCGAGTTTACTTGAAAAGATCATGCCAGTTTGGGATGACATTCCCAGTAGGAAAAATGGAAAACTCGATTACAACTATCACTCACAAAAATGTCAGTTTCTATCACATTTTCTTCCCTCCTGACTAATGTAAAATTTTTAAAATAATTTCACTTATTTTTCTACAATTAAAGTCAATGTATTGATCAAATGATCTTAAATACATTTTTTTTAATGTGCTAGATAGGTTTTTTTAGTCTTTCATCTTTTTCTTATTCATCTGACGGAAAGTTTTTAAAAAATTTTAAATAATAGAAAAGTTATTTTTCCAAGATGCATCTAGGAACTAAAATTTAAAAATGAGATATTCTGAATTACTTCAGAAAAGTGAAAATATTATTTTACTACTGTCACTGAAATATGTATTTTATGAATATCTTTTTTTATTTACAAAGAAAAGACTATGAAATTATTTTATATTAATATTAAAACACCTGTGAGAAGGGAGGGCTTAGAGTTGTGCTTGACAAACTGCGGCTCGTGAGCCACATGCAGCTCTTTGGCCCCTTGAGTGTGGCTTTTCCACAAAATACCACGGCCTGGGCGAGTCTGTTTTAAAGAAGTGCATTAGAAGAAGTTTAAGTTTAAAAAATTTGGCTCTCAAAAGAAATTTCTGTCGTTGTACTGTTCATATTTGGCTCTGTTGACTAATGAGTTTGCTGACCACTGGCCTAGGGGACAGCCTACTGTTTTGCCTCAGCTATTACAAGCTGAGATCTCATTTTGCTTGGGCACTGCCAGTGACCCAGCAGGGCTGTGGTAGTTCAGGGTTTGATTTTCCTGGGGGGATTGCAGCCAGCATCTGAGCAAGGCGGTTATAGAAGTTTCAGTCATTTGTCCCTCCTGCGGGACTCCCTTATGGTGCAGTGTTACTCTGGAGCCCCCTGTGGGCTGAGAGAGACTTTGGTAGATCTTCTTCAGGGCATGATGGTTGTCCTGCCCAATTGTGCTGCCCCTGTGCTTTCAGTGTTACGCTTAATAACCCTTTAATGCTCCTCCCTCCATCTCAATGTCTCCTTCTCAGAGAACAGAATCTGTGCAAGAGGGTTTTTTAAATTTAATATAGAATCAGAACAGTATTACAAATCAGAGACAAAAGGAGACAAAGACAAAACAGAGGCTTTGAGTAGTGAACACACAATACCATATACAGATGAGTGTACCTGAAACCTATATAATTTTATGAACCAACTAGGGGCCCAGTGCACAAAATTCACTGAGGGTAGGTGTCCCTCAGTCTGGCCTGCACCCTCTCCAATCTGGGATCCCTCAAAAAATGTCCTACTGCTAGTTTATAGGGATCGGGCCTAAACTAGCAGTCAGACATTCCTCTAGCAATCCAGGATTGCTAGCTCTTAACAGCTTGCCTGCCTGCCTGTTTACTCCTAACCATTCTGCATACCAGCATGCTTGCCCCAACTGTCCCTCACGCCAGTGTGCTTGCCCCCAATTGGCCCCTCTGCTGGGCTGCTCACCTCCAATGTTCCTTGTCACCCCTGTAACTGCCTGATCACCCACAATTGCCTTCCCCTCTTGGCCTCTAACCACGTCTACTTTGGCCCCACCATGGCTTTGTCCAGAAGAATGTCCAGAAGTTCTCCCAGGCTAATTAGCATATTAGCCTTTTATTGAATAGATAGAGGCCTGGTGCATGGGTGAGGTCTGATTGGTTTTCCCTGAAGAGTGTCCTGGATCAGGGTGGGGGTTCCCTTGGGGTGTGGGATGGCCTGGCCAAGGGGCTATGGTGGTTTGCAGGCTGGCCATGCCCCCCATGCTGTGAGGGTCTCCACTGGGGTGCCTGGCCAGCCTGGGTGAGGGTCTGATAGCTGTTTGCAGGTTGGCCAAGCTCCCCAATGGGGATTCTAACCCCATAAATAAGGGGCTTTTTTTTTCTTTTCTTTTTTTCCAGTGCCTCCTTAAGCAGAGGCCAGGGCCAGCTGGAAGCAGATATCTGGGATTTATCTTCTATAATTGAAACTTTGTAGCCTTGAGTAGAGGTCAGGGCCAGCCAGGGCAGGTGGAAATCCTGGCTTCCGCCATTGCTAGGGGCAACCCAAGCCTCCTGCTTGCTCCAGCTCCATGGCTTCTGCCATCTTTGTTGGGTTAATTTGCCTACTTGCTCCTGATTGGCTGTAGGTGTAGCAGAGTGATAGTAAATTTGCATGCTTCTCTTTTATTTGTGTAGATGTCACCCTAATACAGTGGTCGGCATACTCATTAGTCAACAGAGCCAAATATTAACATTACAGTGGTACCTCAAGATATGAGTTTAATTCGTTCCGTAACCTTGAGGCGTGGAAAACTATGAGACGCTCGAGTCAAGGTAAACTGGTGGGTCGTTTGTAGCCAGCCGATCCACACGATTACTCCTATCTCAAATGTTGCTCGTATTTGAAAGCAAAAATCGCTATCTCAACAGCTCCTATCTCAAAAATCTCGTATGTTAGGGCACTCGTATCTCGAGGTATCACTCTACAACGTTTGAAATTTCCTTTTAGAGCCAAATTTTTTAAACTTAAACTTCTTCTAGTGGCACTTCTTCAAAATAGACTCTCCCAAGCCATGATATTTTGTGGAAGAGCCACACTCAAGGTGCCAAAGAGCTGCATGTGGCTCACGTGCCGCGTTTTGCTGGCTACTGCCTTAATACATTCAATAAAATTTAAAATTATAAGACAGAGACATAAAGTTGAAACCAAATAGTGTACACTTTGATCTCTTACAATAAATTTGGCTAAAACCTCATAGTTAAAGTGGTTTCTATGAATCAGGTAAGCATCTTTGACATCCTTTGTGTAAGGAAAGTAACAAAAGAGATGAAAATTCTACAAAGCAAAAACACATACATGCTGACTACCCAATTTGATATCAAACAATGACTGCTCTGATGAATGAGATAATAGAGATCATTGTAAAAATTATTTTTAATGTAGTTTGTTACTTATTTTGAGCAAATGCTCTTTCAGAGAAAAATTAGATTATATCTGAACAGCAGTGGGAGAATAGACATTTTGATTAGTATGTTTTAGGAATGAATGATGAACATTAACAGGGAAGAATACTTGTCAGACACTGATTATTAAAACTAAATCATAATTTTACTTTTATGTTTGCTTAGTAACAACTACAGAAGCATATTTAAATTTATTGATCTCTGTTTTAGTCACAAGGACCCAAATTCAGAAATTACACATGTAAATCAATATCTACTAAAGTATTAAAATTAAGTTACATGTAAGATGCTAATTACTATAATTGCTTATTGCCCCCTTTAATAGGGATGCTATCCATAATTTGGCCTTTCAGAGATGGTATTTGCAGAGATCTTCCGATACACATAATAATATGTTAGTTGCACATTTATTTTTATGAAGACACTGCTATCATAAAGATCTCAATATCTTTTATTTGGAGGGAATTGAAGAGAGTCCATGTTTAGATGTTGGGGTGTTATAACCCACCAATATCACTGTTTTCCTACCTTTGTATACTCTGAATTCTACAACACAGTACAAAGAAGTCATCCTCATGATTGATAGAAAATTAATGCTTATAATCAGGTTTCAAAAAGTTTGAGCTCTGGGAGAAGTTGATTTGCGCTGCTAAAACACACACACACACACACATACACAAAATCATATTTGCTCTTCCCTAAGTATATAGGGCTCACAGTGCTGTCTCTAGTTTTCACCTTCCTTAGTACTACTCATAGTTCTACTCCTATGAGTGGCCTCTTACAATATCAGGTAGCATTTGTCTCTCTTGCTCCAAGCAATCTTGAGGAGTTATTCATGTGATGTATTCTAGCATTTGATAATATTCAATTTGGCACTTTTTTGCTGTGTTTTGGCATTTTTTCTAAATTTTAAAAATACCTAATATGTCACACAAACACAAATATAGGATTGTTCAGGGATGAACTGATGTCAAGTATTTGTTTGACACCTATTTTTTTTGCCACAGTGTTATACCTTGTAGAATGAATGAACCACGTCAGGTATTTAAACATCTATAAGAATTTTTAAAGTTTAATACTTCTTTTGTTCAATTGAACTGACAGTAAATCGGCTGTGGGTAATACAGTTCTTAGAGTTACCCTCAGTTAATATGGATAGATGAGGGAGTGAGCCATTAATGGATATTGAACTTCATATGTACATGTTTTCCATGAATAAAATTCAGTGTCTATAGAGTCACTCTGTTGATGGATCTGACATTTAAACAAAAGAATAAAATGAAACATACCTATTTTGGTAGTTGGAGAATAGTCACAGAGAGATAAATTACAGCTTAGGGAATATATCATGACTATCTATGTTGCCATGTGGGTACTGGACATTTTGGGTGAACTACCCTGTAAAGTGCATGATTGTGTAAACCACTATTCTGATACAGAATAAACTTATGAACAAAGTAGATCCAGAGATATAGAGGCATGGATTGGACTGACACATTTCAGAGGGAAGATGGCATGGGGTATGGGGATAAGAGATTAACTGGGCAATTTATATGCATATGTGCATAGCCATGGACACAGACAATAGTGTCCTGAAGGCGTGGGATAGGCAGGTGGGGGGTAGAGGAGGTCAATGGGAAAAATCAAAGAGGACATTTGTAATACTTTCAATAACAAAGATAACTAACTTTAAAAAATATCGAATGTAAAATCTAATCTATATATATAAAAAGCCAACAACCATAAACAGTGATAATGACCATAACAACCAGTCACTATGATGCCCATTGTGGCCAGAGAACTTGCTCGATCAGAGGGTGGGGCTGGCCAGCCAACCTTGCAGCCCCTCCACCCTGCCGGCCTGCCCCTGATCAGACTCTTCCACCCTGATCAAGAGCAGTCCAACCGGCCAAATGCCCCCTTCCTTCCTCCAGCCAGCCTCAATCCCACTCAGTCCACCCGACCAGATAGGCCCACAACCCCTCCCCACAGCCAGCCCTCCCTGATGGCAACCCCAGGCCATAATAGAAGGTAGGGATGGGAAGCCAAACTCCTGCAGCCCCTCTCCCTGGCCACTCCACCCCTGATGGGCCCCCACCACCCTTATTGGTCCACAGCCTCTTTCCCCTGCCAGCCACACCCCTGATTACCCCCACTCCAATAGAGAGCAGGGCCAGCTGTCCAATCTCCTGCAGCTCCTCCCACCATCCAGCTCCACCCCAGATTAGCCCTCCCCCATCCCAAACAAGGGCAGGGCCAGCCAGCCAACCACCCATGGCCCCACCCCAGGCCAATGGCCCCCAATCGGCATCCCCCACCCTATTTAGGAGTGGGATTAGCTGGCCCTGTCCTTGATTGGGATGGGGGGGGGTCTGATCTGGGGTGGAGCCCACCACCCACAGCTCCTCCCCAGGGCTGGCCCTGCCCCCAAATGGCCCCCCAATCCCAATTGGGGAGGGGCCTATCAGTCACTCACCTGCAGTTTCTTCCCTCAGCTGGCCCAGCCCTGACCTGCCCTGATGAGGATGGGCCTGCTGGCCAACCTTTCACTATCTCTTCTTTCCTACAGGCCTAGCCCCAAACGGCTCTGATTGGGGCTTAGCTGGCTGGACCCCACCCATGCACAAATTTGTGTACTGGGCCTCTAGTTGAAAATAAAAATGTTTAGCCCAGTTAGTGTGGTCCATTGGTTGGCATCAGCCTTTGAACAAGGAGATCATGGTTCAAGTCCCCATCAGGAAACATGCTCTGGTTGCAGTCTCTATCCCCAGTATGGGACATGCCTTTCAAGTAGTCTCTCACCATTGATGTTTCTATTCTCTCTCCCTCTACCATACTCGCTGAAATCAATCAATGTGTGTGTGTGTGTGTATATTTCTATATTTGTGATAAAACATTATAATTTTCTATACTTGAAATATAATTTGGTTTTCTTGTCCTTGGTCCCTCTTCCTTTACCTCTCTAAATTGCATTGGTGACATAAACAGGTGATATAAAGACCACCTCAGATTTTATCTCTCAGACTGAAGAAGCCAGGAATACTTTGTATGTCCTGAAGTGAACATGGGACGGGTTTGTATGGTTGCATCTGATCTTTGCAGAATTGACTTAGTGGATGTTAAAGACTTTGGAGACTGTTTTACAGGTTAATAAAGAGACCTACGACTTAGGGGCATTAGAGATGAGCAGCAATTTACAAAGTCTATCAATTACGTGCCAAAATACTAATTATGAGTTGGCCTTATGTAGAATTCCGTTCAATATTATGTTTAGTGTATTTATTTTATGTGTGTGGGAGTAGTGTAATGTAGATATGCATATAATTTAATGATAAAAATAACTTTGACTTCCTACTTTCTTTATCTTTGTATTTGTTCATTAAACAAATGTTAAGTCCTCTTTGTGTTCCAAGCATTGTTTCATACTCTGGGAATATATTGGAGAATCAAAGAGAAACAAATCCCTGTGTTGAGGGACTTAGAGTATTGAGTTTTTCAGAACCCAAATTCTTGCACACTCATGAATGATGAGCAGTTTTATTGTCATAGGTCAACTTTTACATGTGAATTATTTACCATCCTGCAGACGTGATATTTTATAGTTTAAAATCTACATGCTAATAATCTGTCTTTAGCTTATGCCAGGTATTTGTGGGTATCACAGGTAAGAATATTTGCCCATAGTAAAGAATACTGTAGCATCCCACAAAAAAATCTACTCATAGAAAAATTACAAGATTATAAAAAACACACACAGAGATTCCACATTGACAGATTCGCAGACACATATGCATATTTGCATCTGTGTAAATCCCTGTATGTCCCACAAGCTGATTGTATAGCTTCAAAAAGTAAAGGCTAAGTAACCATCATTTCTCTTGGGGTCCACTCCACTCAGCACCACACAAGAAAAATGGTGTAAGGTGAAGGATTTCAAGAGAAGTGTAATTCCATTCCTTGAGGCAGATATGTGACAGATGCAATGGAAAAAACAGATTTAATACAAATATTTCAAGAAAATTGCCAGCTTTTCTTTTTGCTGAGCAGCCTCAGGGGAAAAGGAGAAATTACTAACTAATATAGGATTGTGGGAAACAACAGAAAGGAAACACAGAAGATTCGGCTAATACAATAAATAGCATTCTCACCTAAGCAACAGCATTAAAGGAAAGTTGATCACTGAATTTAAAGTGGCAGTGAATTTTTTGAGATTTAAATTTTTGCATTTAGATTTTTAATTAGCTGAAGTGTTCAATTTGTGTTCCCTAAAGATAATAGAATACATGAACAACTGAAAAAAATTAAGGCATTTGAGGCAAAATGTTAATTAGTCCCCTGTGCAAATAAATTTAACATTCTCTAGCTCTGTTGAAACAATGGATAAAAGAACAATTAGCAACTTAAATACATTGGCAAATATATTAGTTTATTTTAAATTGTCATATGGTCAATTGCTATTCAGTTGTTTCTTTTTATCATTCATAATACTTTGTGTCCACCCACACTTGGACATTTCTTTGCTAATTTAATTGTATTATTCATAAGCAATGGTTATTAATATTTGAAAACTGCAAAAAACAAAAGTATAGGTTTGAGTGTCAGCCTGAGAAGAAAGCTCAGAATAAAATCCTAGATGGTAATGTATCCTCAGGAATCTGTTTTGAGCTTTAGAGCCTCGTGCAATGGAAATGGTTTCAGAGTTATCAGAATTGCGGAGCTCAGGCACATCTGTGCTACATTTACTGGTGGTATGATGCTTTACAGTGCTATTTCAGAAGTTATAAAAATTGATTGTCACACCTACTTTGAAATACAGATGCTCCTAGACTTAACAATAGAGTTCTGGTAAACCCATTGTAAGCTGAAATCATCAGAAGCAGGGGACCAGCCAGAGTGGCTCAGTGGTTGAGTGTCAATCTATGAACCAGGAGGTCAAGTTTAATTCCCCATCAGAGCACATTCCCAGGTTGTGGGCTCAATCCCCAGTAGGGGGCATGTAGGGAGCAGTCGATTGATGATTCTCTCTGATCATTGATGTTTCCATTCCTCTTTCCCTCTCATATTCATATATATATATATA
>JAAGEH010000307.1:42949655-42988717 GCA_011751065.1 Lasiurus cinereus
ATATATATATATATATATATATATATACACATATATATGTGTATATATATATATATATGTATATAATCAGAAGTTAAAAATGAATTTAATACACCTAACCTACAGAATGCCATCACTTAACCTAGCCTACCTTAAAGGTGCTCATAACACAATATATATCTAACAAACACTGGCAACACAGTACATCCTCCTGACCTTGTCTTCTTCAGCTTTTCTGACAGCCATGCAAGATTGTCATTGCCTTTAAGTCCTATTTAATAAGAACACATAGATAAACTTGGTCTGACTCAACCATTACTGATATATTTTTGTAATATCTCAAAACTTTTTTTGTTTGTCATATGCAACATTTATCCAAAACTATGAGCCAACAATTTAATTTAAAAGATACAGGCTATTCGTAAGAGAGTTGCAATATGTCCTAAGTTATGGGGGGTTTTCTATTTTATCTACAACATGAATTTAATGGCTTAAAATACCTATATTAACAGGTATGGTTATAACAGTATCTTTGCTTGAATGAGTTTTTAGATAGCTCAATTATGGAAATTAGAGAATGTCAATTCCTTTGAGAACACTAATGCCAGTGGCCCCTGAAATTAATGCACACTGAGTAGACTCACATTATTAAGAAAGAACTTAAGTTTTGCCTTAACCAGATTTAAAATCTTCTTTCATGGTTGGGAACAGAAAAGAAAGTGGAAATTCAGAATGCTACCCATTAAGGAAACTCTATTCATTTAAACAGCCAAAGCCCGCAGAACTAGTAAAACCGTATTAAAGGGCTAATATAATCAGCTAAGTTTATCTTTTCCATCTTAGGTTGTTTAAAAAAACTTTCAACTCTTATGAAAATGTTACCTATATGAAGGAAAAAAGATAATCCAGAAAGTAAAAAAAAAATAAATAAAAATAATCAGGCTTAACTCATACAGATGATAATGGTGAGACCAAAAGAAGAATGAGAAGCTATAGCAAAAGTATAATGATGTGTGTTGCCAATAATTGCTTCATTTTCTCATCACCTTCATAAAGAATCATATACAGAGGATATAAATATGAAGGAAAATAGTCACTCAACAGAGAGAGGGAGACAGGGATAATTTTAAGCAATTAGAATTGTGGGGGCTGAAGGTCTGAGATTTATATGGCCTGCCAGCAGGCTAGAAAGTCAGGAAGGATTTCTATGTTACAGTCTTGAGACAAAATTATTTTTCCCCTGAAAACTCAAATTGTTACTTTTAGGAGCCTTCGGCAGATTGGATGAGGCTTACTTACATTATAGAGGGTAATCTTCTACCTGAAAGTCAACTGGATTGTAAATGTTAATCACATGTACAAAATCCCTTCACACCAACATCTACACTAGTATTCAAACACCTGGGCACGATAGCCTAGCCCACTTGTCACAAAAAGTCAACCATCACCTAGGCCAATGGTTGGCAAACTGCAGCTCGCAAGCCACATGTGGCTCTTTGGCCCCTTGAGTGTGGCTCTTCCACAAAATACCACCGCCTGGGTGAGTCTATTTTGAAGAAGTGGCATTAGAAGAAGTTTAAGTTTAAAAAATTTGACTCAAAAAAATTTCAGTCATTGCACTGTTGATATTTGGCTCTGTTGTCTAATGAGTTTGTCGACCACTGACCTAAGCCTAACAAAAAATTCATCATAGACAAATAAAAATAGTCCTGGATGAGAAAAAAAGGTTATTGTAAAATCAAGATGATGTATAAAACACAGGTTGAGGAAATTTAAATATTAGAAGAAGGCTTTCTATTTGCTTGTCAACTTTTTCTGTCTTATATTTCAACTAGAAGCCCCATTGCACAAAGATTCATGCAATAGGCCATCCTTCCCCTGGCTGCTAGCACCAGTTTTTCTCTTGCACCTGGGACCCACCTTCACTCTGGCCAGAGTCTTTAGTCTTCTCCACTCCAGCTAGAGCCCACTCCTGTAGTTCCCTCCACTCCTGCCTTCCCCCTCATAGCAGGCACCCTGCCCCACTGCTCTGCACCTGTGTATGCAAATTAAACTTACATCTTTGTGGTGTTAATTTGCATACTCCTGATTGGCTGATTGTTGCAGAGGTATAGTCAATTTGCATATTTCTCTCTTATTGTAGAGTAGAGGCCCAGTGCATGAAATTCATGCACAGGGGGGTGGGGAGCTAGTTTTCCCTCAGCCCAGCCTGAACCCTCCAATCTGGGACTCCTTGAAGGATGTCTGACTGCCCTTTAGATATCCTTCTCACAATCCAGGACTGCTGGCTTCCAACTGCTCACCTGCCTGCCTTCCTGATTGCCCCTAACTGCTTCTGCCTGTCAGCCTGATCACCCCCTAACCACTCCCCTGCCAGCCTGTTTGCCCCTAAATGCCTTCCCCTGCATGCTTGGTCAACCCTAACTGCCCTCCCATGCAGGTCTGGTCCCTCTCAACTACTCTTTCCTGAGTCCCCAAAACTGCCCTTCCCTTCAGGTCCAGTCACCACAACCTCCCTCCTCTGCTGGCCTGGTCACCCCTAACTGCCCTTCCCTGCAGGCTTGATTGCTCACAACTGCCCTCCCTTGCAGGCCTGGTCCCTCTCAACTGCCCTCCCCTGCTGGCCATCTTGTGGCAGCTAACTTGTGTCCACATGGAGGACCTTTGACCACATGGGGGCAGCCATCTTGTGAGTTGGAGTGATGGTTAATCTGCATAATACTTTTTTATTAGATAGGATAGAGGCCTGGTGCATGGGAGGAGGCCAGTGAAGCTCTGGCATCTGGGATTTATTTACCTTCTTCAATTAAAACTTTGTTTTCTGCAGCAGAGACAAACCTCCACTCTGTGGAGGCAGCCGTTTTTGTTGGGATTTATTTATCTTCTATAATTGAAACTTTGTAGCCTTAAGTGGAGGCCTAGGCCAACCAGAGTGTGTGGAAAGCTTGGCTTCCTCCATCACTGGGGACAACCCTTGCCTCCTGCTCTCTCCAGCTCTGTGGCTGCCACCATTTTTGTTGGGACTTATTTATCTTGTATAATTGAAACTTTGTAGCCTTGAGTGGAGGCTGGGCTGGCCAGGGTATGTGGAAAACTTGGCTTCCTCCATCACTGGGGAAACCCAAGCTTCCCCCTGCTTGCTCTATGGCTGCAGCCATCTTGGTTGGGGCTTACTTGCATACTTCTTCCTGATTGGCTGGTGGGCATGGCTTGTGGGTATAGCAGAGTGATGGTTAATTTGCATATTATTCTTTTATTAAATAGAATGACAGATGGATTGTGAGGCCACTGCTGAGTGATCAAATGCAAGTAATTACTTTTCTGTGTCTTAGTTTTGTCATAAATAAAATGAAGCTGATAATAGTACATACTACATATGGTTTTAAATGAAGATTGTATTATTGAAAATATATAAAGTACTTAGAAGAATGTTGACTTATGGTTTATATGTCATAATTTTCATTATTAGAAATACAATTTTTAAATAAAAAGTTATTTACGTAATGTTAGGCATTCTGATTTTAATCATTTAATGTAATTTCTACATGTAAAGATTGCTATTATATTTTTGAAAATACCCCTGGAAAAGATAGTTTTAAAATAATAAAAAAAGAAATTCTTAACTAAACATTACAAAAGAATTGTATCCAGTGTAATGTTCAGCCAAAAATTTAAAATAAGCATTGGGTAATTTAAATTGAGGAAAGGCTAAAAAATACAAGTAAAAAAATTAAAATCCTGAAATATTACAGTACTAACCCATTTTTATATTTTTCAAATGGTTGCTGTGTTGTTGAAACTGCTCCTAAAATAATTGCATGTGTTAACACTTAGGTATGAAAAAAATCAAAAGAAACCTTTTGTTACTTGAAGGAAAGCTTTCTATTTCTTAAGTCACTGTGTATCCACAGTATACCAGGTTGGTACATGGTTTATCGGTACATAATAGATTCTTACCATCCTACATCAGCTTTCTTACTCTCTATCACTCAGTCATGCTTATAAGAAATAAAAAAATGATATCTGAACATTTTCCTTTTGCTTTTAGATGATGAATGTTGTGAAGCATGCATAATATCTTTCAAAGCTTAGATAAAATATATGATGCTGGATAAAATATAATATGTTAGATAAACTCTATAATGCAAAATTAAAGACATGAGAACTGCAGGCTATTATTTTTAGTAATCTCATGGATTTAAATGTTGTATAATAGAGATTGAGAGTCATATCTTGGTAAGTCCCATAATATAAAATTTAAACCTTTCTAATACCATGAAATAAAATAGTATCATTAAGTTTAAATATTGCTTTTACTCAATGTATGAAAATACTATTATTTAAATAGCACTATGATTACTTAACTTATAAAACTAGACATCTTCACAGATGTAAGTAAAAGTAACAAGTTGTTTTATAGCTATCACTGTCTCCTGGGTTAAAAAGAGTTTATTGAATGGAATAAAATTTAACTTTAGCATGGAACAGAATTTGTGCTATAAATGCAAAAATGCAAAATATTTTATTATATTGTTGATTCTTTATAGTTATATGGTAATTTAAAAGTCATTTTTTTAATTTATAAGTTAAAATATCAGGTGCATATCTACATATAAAGAGAAAAAACAGATATTAACATTTTAAAGCTCTAAAGACCATAAATGCCAATTCCTCCATTTTGCAATGAAATTGAGACTGTTGATACTTGCTTCTACTCTGAGATCCTGTATTCTATTTCATAATCCCTCTGTTTTCAAGCAATAATCCATCTTATTCATTTGGTTATATAAACATGCATTCAACACACACATAAAGCACCTAGTATTGCCAGACTTTGTTCCAGAACCTGTAAATAAAATAATTCTAGACTTTAAAAGCTTATGTTTGAAAAAAACAGATACCTTTCAATCCATGGATAAATTAGTGTGACAAATTTTCCTAAGTGTTTGATTACAAGTGTGCAACCACAGAGTGTGGAGTTTTTAATTATATTGGAATGAAGAAGAGGGGGCAGGAATGAGTGTGAAACTTAAGTGGAGTTCTGAAAAGTGAACAGGTATTTGTTAAGCAAATATATAAAATTCTGTGAATAACTAGGGTGATTGGAGCACAGGCTTTGAGTAGACCAGAAGAGGAGAATGAGATAGTGAAGTAGGTGTATGAAGAGAGAAATAATTGGAATCACAGAGGCTTTAAAAAAAAAGCAATGGTAATTAAATGTTGATTCAACTTTTTTTTTTTAATCTTAAAATCTCATGACACTATTCCCTCACTTCCAGTTTCAGCTAACTCAGACATTATCGGTGGTGGGGAGGATCATTCTGCATATTCCCCTGAAAAGCTCAAATCTTCATGGAATAATTTCTATCCCTATGTCTAGCTGTGCCAATGCAGGCATACTTGACTCTCAGTCAAATGATCAGAAACCTATGGAGTGGATGTGGGTAATCATATTTGCTATGCATCTGCATAACTTGCATTGTCTTAATTGACTGCCCTGTACTCTTTTGTGAAACATGAACCTTAGAAACATCTCTAGTCTCAGTCAGATCATATGCCCCATGTCAACCTTTTATCCAGGTTAATAATAGACTTGGGTTTTGTAAATTCTTATATTCTTAAACTATTTTATTCTGTTTCTCCAATTAAATCTCTCCATAAATATAAAACTAACCTCTAAAATATTGTTAGGTCTTTCTTTTCTTTAAATAAGTTCAAAGAATCTTTATTCTTTGTCTACAACTTTGTCTGGATGCAGAAAACATCACATTGTCCTAATAAGCCTAAGGTTGGGTATTTTGTTTCCCTCTCATTTGTCCTGGATGATAGTTTCCAAAAGGCAAAATAACTCTTAAAATCACAAGACATCAGCGATATCTTCAATATATATATAAAAGCCTAAGCAACCATCCAACTGGTAGCTATGATGCACACTGACCACCCGGGGGCAGATGCTCAATGCAGGTGCTACTGAGCTGCAGTAACTTGGCAATTGCGGTTCTTGGGTGACACACCTGGAACCAGAGAGGAGGGAGCCTGCTTCTGGGGTGTATCACCTGAGAACTGCCCTCTCACAATCTGGGATTCCTTGGGGGATGTCGGAGAGCCAGTTTTGGCCTGAGAATCAGGCCAGACTGAGGAACCCACTGGTGCACAAATCCATGCACCAGGCCTCTAGTGTTTAAATAAAATGGCTCCATCCAATATTTTGTCTCTGTTCCTCTTGGTGAAAACAGTTAAAAAGACAGTGGCAGTGTTCCTGTCTTGCAGGACATGCTATTAAAGATAGCTGAGGAAGCCTTCCATATCTCTGTGAACACATTGCTGATGTCAACACAGCAGTTAAAAGTGGCCTGGAATACAGGCAATTCTTTAAATTTTAGCTTTAGTGTGGTTTCTGTGATGTTTTTTCTTCAGATTCCACCAATTGTTCCATGAGAAAGATGTAGTACCATTTTTATAATCATTGTTTCCACGTGATAATTTTGAGAAAATAGAATGAGAGAAACATGTTTTTTTCTTTCAAATTAAAGAATTATTTTTTAGTAATTGCTAATGAGTAGTGTGTGTCACCCTCAACCCCCAATATGCAGGTGTGGCTTTCCAATGTTATATAATTCTGAGAGATTACACCTAGATAAGAATAGGTTCACATAATATTTACATGTTATATGGAGATGAAATATTGGAAAAATAGAAATTAAATATGATGAAAATTTATGTCTGAGTAAATGAGAGTATGAAATCTTCATGGGCAGACAGATTTATATATATAGATTTCATACTCTCATGATATATATATATATATATATATATATATATATATATATATAAATCTGTCTGCCTATATATATATCAATTACTGAGAAGGAGAGGTATTAATGTCTCCTGTTATTATAATTATTAATAGACCTATTTTTCCATTCAGGACTATCATATTTTGCTACATTATATTGAAGCTCATCGACTAGTTTGTACACATTTACAGTTTTTATGATTCTCAGCAAGCTGACCCTTTATTACCCTGTTTCCCTGAAAGTAAGACATCCCTGATAATAAGGCCTATCCTGAACACAAGGCCTCTCCAGAATGTAAGGCCCCCAAAGCTACTGTAAGGCGTCTGGCACCTGATTTAAAGAGACCTCGGACTGCCTGAACAGCTCTGGCTGCATTGCGGCCAATCAATGATGACAACTAATACCATACCATATGCAGGTAATAAATTTCCTTTTTGTTGTTGTTGTTGTTCATTAAATGTGTACTGTATTCTTCTTCATGGAAAAATAAGACATCCTCTGAAAATAAGACCTAGCGCATCTTTGAGAGCAAAAATTAATATAAGACACTCTTATTTTCAGGGAAACAGGATATTGTATGATATCTCTTTTTATTCCTGCTAATTTTCTTGTTCTGATAGTTGCTTTGTCTGAAAATAAGAGTTTTAGTGTGTGTTTTTTCTTTCCTTTAATTATGCACATTATGACTTTTCTATCAGTTTTATTTTAGCAAAACTATGCCTTTATTTTTATTAATTCATTTATTTTGAATGGCATTTTGGCCTCTCTGACTATATATATACACACTAGAGGACCAATAAATGGAATTTGTTCACGGGGAAGGGGGGTTCTTCAGCCCAGCCTGCTCCCTCTCCAATCTGGGACCCCTTGAGGGATGTCCAACTGCACGTGTAGGCCCAATCCTACCTGGTTCCCAACTGCTCACCTGCCTGCCATCCTGATTGTCCCTAACTGCTTCTGCCTGCCAGCCTGATCACCCTAACCACTCCCCAGCCAGCCTGATTAATGCCTAACTGCTCCCCTGTCAGCCTGTTTGCCCCTAACTGCCCTCCCCTGCAGGCCTAGTCACCCCCAACTACCCTCCCCTACAGGCCTGGGTCACCCCCAACTTCCCTCCTCTGCTGGCCTGGTCACCCCTAACTGCTCTCTCCTGCAGGCTTAATCACCCCCAACTGCCCTTCCTTGAAGTCCTGGTTCCTGCTAACTGCCCTTCCCTGCTGGCCATCTAATGGTGGTTATCTTATATCCACATGGGGAAGGATATTTTGACCACATGGAGGCAGCCATCTTGTGTGTTGGAGTGATGGCCAATCTGGCCTCTTTTATTAGATAGGATAGAGGCCTGCTGCACAGGTGGGGCCAGCTGGATTGCCATAAAGGGTGGGTGTTCTTTGGGGCATGTGGTGGCCTGGTTGAGGGGCCTGTGATGGTTTGCAGGTCGTTCGTGCCCCCAAGCGGCCCAAGCAGAGGCCCTGGTATCTGGGATTTATTTATCTTCTACAATTGAATCTTTGTAGCCTGGAGTAGAGCAAAGCATTCTGCTTCCACAGCCACTGAAACTTTGTTGCCTTAAGCAGAGGCCTGGGCCTTCCAGGGTTTATGGAAAGCTTGGCTTCCTCCATTGCCAGGGGCAACCCAAGACTCCCTCCTGCTCTCTCTGTGGCCATAGCCATCTTGGTTGGGTTAATTTACATACTTGCTCTGATTGGCTGGTGGGCATGGCTGCTAGGTGTAGCAGAGGCGCAGTCAATTTGCATATTATTATTTTATTAGATAGGATATATATCTATATATATAGAGAGAGAGGGGGTAGAGAGGCAAAGAGAGAGAGAAACTTCAATGACGAGAGAATCATTGATTGACTGCCTCCTGCATACTTCACTGGGGATTGAGCCTGCCACTCAGGCATGGGCCCTGATCAGGAATTGAACAGTGACCTCCTGGTTCATAGGTTAATGCTCGGCCACTGAGTCATGCCTACTGAGCCAGATATTCTTATTGTTTATTTATTTATTTATTCTATTTTTATTGTGGACACTATTACAGAAGTCCCCATTCTATCCCCCCTCCTTGGCCCAACTGTACCTGATACTTCTGCTAAGGGGTTAATTTCCAAGACATGCTTTTATTTTTAAAGGATTTTTGTAAACAGCTTAAGGTTGGGTCTTTTGTTTCCCTCCCATTTGACAATCTCTGTATGTTAATTGGTACTAATAAATTGCTCATATTCAATATTATTCAGAAGGTTAAAATACCATCCTGATTGCTGTTTCCTGTGTTTTTCCTATCTGTTCTTTGTTTCTTTTTTCCATTTTTTAAACCATTTTTGGTTAATTTCCATATATCTTGTAAGTCCTTGTTTCAGCCAGGTATTATAATTATTTGCCTGAAGAATATCATTAACGTTTCTTTCAGTGCAAATCTAGTGGCGATTCTCAATTTTTGTCTGTCTGAAAAAGGAATTCTCCTGAAATTTTGAAGGAACTTTCAGTAAGTGGCCAATGAACCCTGGTATAGGAATGAGAAATATACAAGAGTAAATGTCAGTTTTATTCTGTCATCAAAATTTAGTTAGCCAACAATAATAATGTTGTATTAAACATGACCAATAATGTTCAGTAAATATTTTCTCAGCAGCTTAAAATAATGGAGTTAATGAGAATTAGAGAGCTATTTGTAATGATTTACACTTATGTGTAAGGAAGCCTATGTCAATAAACTTGGAGCAAAGGTAGCAGTGCAGAGTACACAGTGTCAAACAAGAATTTACTCCTTTTTTCAGGAGACTACTGTGATATCAGTCAGCTTGTTTTATAATGTATTTTGAGCTAAAACTGAATTCCTTCAATTCTGCCTCTGCCCACACAACTGAAGATGGGAACCAAAAGGTGCAACATCCACTGCCCATTACCGTCATTAGAAAATTAAATACTTGCCCTTGACTTAAGCATGGGAACCTAGAAGGAACAGACAGTTGGTGCCACTATTTATTATTCTAATTCACCTAAAAATAAGTATTTTTCTCCTTTGAGAGACAGGTATTGAGTCACCATTTTCCATGTGTGAAGTTTAAGAAAAATTGGAATAAGTTCTGTTACCTTGTTTTAAATTAATCTAGTCCAAGTCAGAGAATAATTGAAAAAAAATTAATATATTTTATTGATTTTTTTACAGAGAGGAAGGGAAGGGGATAAAGATTCAGAAACATCAATCAGCTGGCTCCTGCACTCCCCCTACTGGGGATCTGCCAGCAATCAAGGTACATGCCCTTGACTAATCAAACCTGGGACCCTTCAGTTTGCAAGCCAATGCTCTATCCACTGAACCAAACCAGTCAGGGCAAATGAAACAAAATTTAAAGAATTTCATATTTGTCTACTTATGTGCAAATACAAAGAAATGGCTTTTTTCTCCTCCATGAGCAATGCAAATTAGATCATATTTTTATGTTCTTCCACATTTTTAAAGCAGATTTCTTATATCTGCGACTAATTCGCATGAGTACTATACTCCAAGGTTTTCAAAAGTTAATTAATTGCTATTTGGTCCTGAAGGACAGCAGCTTATATGATACATAATATGTGATGAAATAACTTTTTTAAAAGAGAAAAGAAAAACAAGAGCATGAATCTGTGTGATTTTAGAATGAAAGAGGTATTCCACTGACTTCCCAAATAGTCCTAGAGCCTCTTAATATACATATCAATACAGATCAATGTAGATCAGTATCTGCAGAATCCTACCTGTGTCAGTTTTTCCTTGTGATCATGTGACTACAGTCATCTTTTCTCTCCAGGTTCTCTTCTCTAAATTTGATTGCCTGGTGATTGACAGTCTGATCCAAGCCTTTCTTCTTCCCTCACATCTGAGTTCCCCTCTCTGCCTTTGGCTCCTCAGCTGTCCTGAGGGTGGTTGAATCCTTTTGCTCTTGCTCAACCAAAGCCAGATACTGTAACTGTGAACTCACCATTTAGACTCAGTTTGCCAGTTTTCATTAAAGTACTTTCTTGTCAAAAAGTCTGTTCTATGATTTTATAAGGAAAAACAAAATTAAAAAAAATGCAAAACATATATGAATACTTAAGTTAGACTCAACGTGATGACATAAATGATAACGTTAATAACTACAATAAAAACAGTGCCTTTGCTTCTCTGTTTAATACCTGAGGAAGCTGCATCTTAGAGCCATTTAGTAAATTGTTCTCATTTAGGCATTTATACAAGAGCGGAACAACAATTTTATTCCATCAATAACAGTAATCTTGTGTCCTTTCTTCTACAAAGAATGCTAGAGGCTGGTGGCAGCTTTCCCATGTTGTAAGCATATCTGTTCCCCAGATAAGTAGAGCACAGATATCTGGGGGAAATCTTTCTGTGAAAAAAAATCATAGACATATCTTACTATATGTAATACATATCACAACTTTAAATATTGTAGAAAATTCCTTTATATATATTTTCAAAATAAAAGAAAATTAAAGTTCTTACATTTTAGTGTATTAATCTTTTATAGAACTATAAGTTACAGTGGCTTTTGTCTATAATTATAATTAATACTTTTTCATAAAATGCACCAATTATTTCTAAGGAGAAAAATAATATAGATGTTGAAAAATATTTTAAAATACAGTATTATTGATTTCAAAACAGTCAGGTATAAACATTTACTCATATTATTATTTATTTTTGTACTATATATTTTTCCAAACAACTGTAAACCTACTTTGTCCACCCAAGTATACGTACTCATTATTTTATAGAATGTTTCTGATCTTGTACTTGACTGTTTGTTAGATTTGTTTCAAGCTGTGCCACTTTGATTAGGAAGGCAAAACTCTGTTTTCATCATTGCATTGCATCAGGGGGCCCATGATTGTGATTTGGTCCCTTGCTGGTTATGGCGACTGATCATTTATCAGACTTCTAATTGAGTTATCAGCCAATAAATACTTGATGTGAAACTATGTCCAAACTCTCTAAATATCTTATAACTTAGAAACTTTCAATGTATTCAATGTAACATATTCAAATTGACTTTTGTTCTCCTATTTTTTAATTTTTATTATAATTTATTTCTGCAAAGGTTTATTTTTTGACTCAAATGGTTCACATTGGTCCAGGTAAAGTTCATTCATGTGGGTCTCTATGTCCTTCTAACATGTTCCTTTTTTCTTTGAGAAATCCTCTTAACACAAGATGGTTCAGGCTCATCTTGTTATTTTTCTGTCTAAGCTCTAGAGCCAGCCATTTCTTCAAGGAGCCATATTTTCTTTTTAGTGGGATATAACATTTTCCTGGCCATGCTCTCTGAGAAGACAGAAACACACCAAGCACGTGATCACCTTAGGGACTTTGAACTTGTGTTTTCTTTGAACTTCGTTGCTCTTTTTGTCTGAAATATTATTTCACCAGCCATTTGCCTACCTAACCACCTCACTTCTTTTCTATCAGTAGTCAAATATCTCCTTGTCAACACACCTAATGTAATCAACAATTTTAACATTTCAATCTTCACATAAATAGTTTGCCATTAGTGTTTTCCATACAAATTCCTTTGCTCACCTATTGATTAACAAAATAGGACCATACACATGGAAGCATGAAACAGACTGAGGGAAGGTGGAAAGGAATAGGAAGAGATTAACCAAAGAATTTATAAGCATATATGCATAGCCTATGGACACAGACAATAGACAGTGAATACCGAGGGGGGAGGGGATAGGACAAAAGGGGCTGGGGAATGGGTTACATCTGCAATACTCTTTAATATAAAAATAAAATTAAAAACATTTTCACTGGCATCCTTCTCATTATAACACAGTATCTAATTCACTGGTGCTTTGTATTTTATGTTTCTGAATGGAACATACAAGTTGAAAATCCATACTTTGTAATAAAGTAGATAACTTCCTACATTATCACACCACTGCCTAGACTCCAGGCAGTTTTCACTACCTCCACCTCTAATCTTACTTTTGGCAATACTACATAATATGTAATTTTCCAAAATTAACACCACCACATGGTCTTTTCATCTTCTTATTTATCTTTCCAAGTGTGCTCCATGCTTCTCAGTCTTCTTCCAAATAGGTTAATGAACACAAATTAATCTGCATAAATTAAACATTTGTTTGCAGCAATTAATTAATCTGTGCAATCATGGTTGCTCATCCATTCTTGTTCATCAAATGCTATTTTCTAGTTGTTTCAATGTCTATTGCTTTATTAAAATGTTAATTATTCATAAAGTAATCTCATCATTTTTGTAATTTAGATTAGATTTTTTAGTAGGAATTAGCACCAGGAACAAATTTAGATCAACAGTCAGCTTTAATTCAATAGTATTTTTACTTGTTAAATTTATTGAAGAAAATTATAGTCATCAGAAACCTTGAACCACATGATTATTTAGTTTCTTCTATGCAGCAGACATGGTTCCAGAGACTAGTGATACATAGAAAATAAAACTAGTCGGGCCTTCATGTTACTGACAGTGCATCTACCTAATAAATGATTAACATGCTAATTGACTATAACTTAGTGAAGCCCATCAGCCAATCAGGAGTGAGTATGCAAACTAACTCAGTAAAGATGGTGGGCACTAGTGGCAGTGGACAGGGCAGGACACCATGGTGATAACACAGATGTTCCATACCACCCCAGCTCTGAGGGAACCTCTGGGCAAACGTGGGAAGGCAGAAAGGCGGCTCTGGCCAGAGGGAAGGTGATGCTGACAGCCAGGGGAACAAAGGCCCATTTTTGCACAAATCTTCATTCATGCATCAGGTCACTAGTTCTAGAATATTGAAGATAAAAGTCATATGTTTATGAGCTAAAATAAAATTAGTAAAGTAATGCAGAGGTGTTTTGAAGGTATCAGAGCAGGTTATGTGGAAGAGGTTTGTAAGAGGGTTTAAAGATGGTCCCACCCATGATTTTGATGCTCTGTCAATACAATTTGGTTTTAGTTCTCCTCCTCTAAAATGATGCCCAAAACTGGGTAAAAAGATACATATCCCATTATTCTCTTGGATTCATCCTCACAACTTCCTCATCAAGCTTAGTTTGGATATAAGAAGTAGGGAATCATTTTCCATTTATAGTCTATTGTTCTTAACTCCAAGAGAGCCCTCCTAGTTTATGAAAATAAAAATGCTCTTTTCGCCCCCATATGATTGCATGGATATTTTATATTGCCATCTAAAACCATTCAGAAGTAGATACAGTTCCCATTACATCACAGTTGTTGCTTATAATTTATGAAGCAGACAGGATTTTGTTTGGTTCCTCTAAGCTTCACTGAACCTGTAGGCTGGAGAATAAAATTTATTCTGACTGGAAAGCTGAATAAACACATTTCACAGTTTTAACGGGAAACATTTATCAAATCCATTGAGTTCAAACTAGTGAGACAATTCAGTGGAATAATAATGTGTTTCCTTTGTTTAATGTTAAATGTGTCAATAACATTTTAGGATATGGGTTAGGCTACTGACTCTAGACTACACAGAACAAAGTGTGATTATTCATTGATTGTAAGAGGTTTACATTTGTTTAAATCTGTGCTGTTTATTTAGTAGGTTTGTGTTTCTCATATCCATTCAATTTATTTGACTGATTTGATTTTGTTATATCTTCTTGAATATGGTAGTTTATATTTTGACCAAGCAGGTCAAAGAAATAACTTGGAAGATTACAATTTAGGAAAAATCTATAAGCACATGATGTTGTTGAGTTAAAATAAAATGTCAGTGTGTTTTCAGGGAATGTTTTTGTCTTCAAAAATGTCTTAAACTTAATTTACAAATCTTAAAACTTGTACCATTGAAGTAAAACTTACACTATCTGGTAAAATGGTGTTAAAAATGTTGTAATTAGATTTCAATCAACTCGTTAAAGTGTAGACAGTCCATGAAAGGTAAGTCAGAATTCTTATTCCATGTCCTTGGAATGTTAGTTTCTTTGAGATGAATAAAATGCAATGACAATTTTCTGATAAGACAAAAACACATGCTAACATATGTGGAAGTTTTAGAGTATTCATTGTTTCACTTTATTTTTAATCTTTGTATTCTGTTCATAGTGAGTTAATTTGGATACAGGTTAAAGTGAGTTAATTTGAAGATAGGATAAAGTGAACTAATTTGACACAGTAAAATGAGTTAATTTGAATACAGGAAAAGTTTGTTGTGGTGAATTCATTAACATATTCAGGAACTCCTAAAAGTTCACCTCAGATTTATAATTGTATTGAATATCATTAATAGTACACTTTAGGATCAGCAATGTGATATTTTTTTGGGCCACTATACAGATCCAGTAGTATTTAAAAGAAAGAAGAACAAGGATTGTGTAAATTTAGGCCAAGTTGAAATAAACAGCATAAGAAAAGAACACAGAAGTAGGTCAGTCTAAGGTAGTCACCAGAATATTAGCGAACACATGATTGAGAATATAGAAAACATATCAACAAGTGACTTTATTATATTCATGTTAATCACAAAGTAGTTTCTATATGCTAAGTACTTGCCTAGAAACTGTCACACTTGGGTGAGATGCACAAATAAGGCTAGGAATCAAGAAACATTTTATTAGAGAGTTTTCGCATCCCAGGAGAAGTTTATAACTAACATGCATGTCAAGACCTGACCAAAGCAAACATGGCAAATATAAAGTTAGACACTCTCAAATTCTCATATAGTATCTCATAAAGGGAAAAAGGTTTTTCCCTCAATATGTTTATTATATTTATATACTTTCTTTTCACTTATTTCAGAAAGAGTCCTAATTCATAATTTTATTCCTCTTTTTCCATCTTCCTGGAATTCAAATTAGCAGCTTCTACTGATTCTGTGTGTTTACTGTCATTCATTACATTCTGCTTAGTTCAGTTAAATGCAACTGTACACTCCCTGTTTCCAATCTTGACCATTCTAGTTGATTCTAAAAATTGAATCCAGATTTCAACTATACAAACCCAATCTGAAAATACACATCATAGACTGAGGGTAAAATTTGGCTAAAGACAAATATGAAAAACTATGTGCACTCAGAATATATATGACTCACTAAAAACGTAATAAGAAAAGAATCAGCCCAATAAAACATGCAAATGGTGTGGAGACACTTCACCAGAGAGATATATGGAGAACATATAATTAACAATGTTTAATATTCAAACTGTGGAAGAAAAAAAATAAATTTGGGTGCTCAATATCATTAGTCATTAGTAAAATGCAAATTCAAATGACAATAAAATACCTTTACAAACCTAAAGAACAGTGGTTCTCAAAATTTCTAATGCCGTGACCCTTTAATACAGTTCCTCATGTTGTGGTAACCCCAACCACAAAATTATTTTCATTGCTATTTCATAACTAATTTTGTTACTGTTAATGAATCCTAAGTAAATATCTGTGTTTTCTGATGATCTTAGGCTCTACAGTGTGAGAACCTCTTTCCACATCCTGCGTGGTTCAGGGTTCCTGGTTCAGGGTTCGGGTTCTGAAGGAGGCCGAATGCAAAAGAAATGAGAGACTAGAAAATATTAATTTGGCGATATTGGGGGGACAGGCAGGAGCCTTCCTCTAGTGGAAAGGACTGCCACTTGCTCTGGCCTTTTTCTCCCTTTTATTAAGGCTTTGGGACACACCCCTAGCCTTTAGGCAGGAAATAACAAAACAGAAATTAACATGAAACAAACAGGTAGAGGTTGCTTCAGCCAACAATGTTTCAACTAAACAGTGAGTGATTAGCTCTGACCTTTCAGAGCAGTTAAGGTTGACCAGCCTTCTGGCCTCCTGTTTACATCCATTTAGTGAGAACAATGTTTGGTTTCCGACATCTCCCCCGTTTTCTTTCCTCTAAAAAATCTTGCATCTGCAGACTGGAAATAAATATTTAGAACAAAAAATAAGATAAGCAACAATGGCTATACTAAGAGGTAAATGAATAAGTCTGTAGTAAGTTTCTTTGTGGACCAACAGTCCTTTGAATCCCAGTTTCAATGTCCAACAGTTTTTGAGTGTACATGTTAGCAATGATATTTCAGTTCTGGGTGGTGTACAAATGGTGGCAATGCAGGTCTGACCCTCCCTGGTTTGGTCCTGGGCAACCTGCATCGATGCACAACTGCTGACTGTTAGGATGGGCAAAATGTTGTCAGCATCTTCCATCTCTGGACTGTTTCTCCTCTCATCTTCATAGCTGGAGTATTCTCTGTTGTAGGAATTCACATGGTCTTGGAGCTGTTTTTCTGAAAATATATAAACATTCTCGACCAAAAGTTAGTAAAGGAATTTTTTCTATAAATTTGACTTTGGATCCTTTTTATTTTTGCCCAAATGATTTTCCTTTGGCTTATTTTAACACTATGTATGTTTTTCATGGGTGTCTTGCTGTTAAGTAAAAAAAATTTTCTAGATGTAATTTGCTTACAGGATACTTTTCCTTACATAATATTACTGTACTATTCCCCCCTCTTTTGATTTAATTATGAGGCTTTTGGAAAATTTTTATAATGCAAATATGACTGCTTTACGACTGCTTTATGTTTATTGCATGTTAAGTAATTTTACCATGCAATGAACTACCAATAGAAATTTTAGTTAATAATTTAGGAACAACATTTTTCCAGTACAATTAAATTTTATTGAATATTTACTTATTTCAATTAGCCAATTAAATTAATTTGAAAATTTGTATTCTAACAACAATCTTAGGTTTATCCTGTAAATATTAGTGGAAAGGATTATTTGCATTCTTGAGTAGGCCCTGGCATTCCTGGTGTTAAGTTGGGTTTAGAATATAGGGCAGCTGTCAGCCAAGTCTGTCTGTTGCTGGGTCCCAATCTGAGCTGCACCAAATCTTTCCAAGAATCATCTCTGTTAAAGCCTTGAAATTTTAACATGGAAAAAAACATCAAATATATATGTATTCATATATGATTTAAAGATTACAATACTTTTTATAATTATCTTAAGAAATCAATTATATCTTTAAACTGTTTTTTTATATTAAAGTTTTTCAGTTGGAAATCACAGAATTCTTTTTTAATTAGACCAATAAACAACATATTTTGAATTCCTAATTAATAAATTAGTTTAAATAAAAATCAAGGTTTTCAGCTAAATAAAGAGCCAATATTTTTGTAAGCAATTTGATTAAGCAATTCTGTGATTTCCAACTGAAAAACTTTAATATAAAAAAACAGTTTAAAGATATAATTGATTTCTTAAGATAATTATAAAAAGTATTGTAATCTTTAAATCATATATTTTGAATTCCTAATTTGAGAAATATTATTTTCTCCCAATTTAATTTGCATTTAGCTGAAAACCTTGATTAATAACACAAAATCTCCTTTTGGTTCCTGTATGCCATTTTTCTTAAAAAATAAAGATCAGTTCTGGGTTTTTCTTTTTCTGCAGCTTTTGAGGAGAGATTCCAGTTTAAAACCCTGTCTAATATGTCCAAAAAGGTGGACAATTGCACGCATTTCTTTTTAAGCCAGGCTTCTCTCCTCAAGAGTACAGAAATTCCAGATACATCTCTAAATTCTTAAAACTTTTTCATGGCGAGAAAGGAGACTTTAGATTAGTATACTGGGAGAGTGGACTTTCATACTGGAAAGCATCAGTAACAGATCTGGCCGAATTTCTTTTCATGCTTAAAAGATAAAGACAGATCTTAAATTTTTTCTTTCTTTTTCACTTTTCGAAGTAATAACTAGCACCTAATTTGGCCAAGATTAGCATTTCCCTGCGAGTTCTATAATTTTTAAATGAAACCTTAACTAATCTCATTGCAGGAGAGCAGATAGCCCTGCCCTCTCCTGCCACTTTTGAATTTCTCTACACCAGAGGCAGTTTCAGCAGTGGAGTTTCACTTATTACAGATTTCAGATTCCAAATGCAAACTAAGATTTTAATTTGAACAAGAAACCACATTATTTAAGCATGTAAACCAAAAGTCTATAATAAAATTTACTTTTATATTTATAACCTAAGTCTTCTCTATTAGCCTGGCTGAAAAAGATGTCCCCACCCTACTTACAGATCTCAACTCTGTAGTTAATCCGTGGGCTTTGCGTACATTGAATTACCCTCACCTTTTCCTAGGTGAATCTTCCCTCACCATTTTCCTTGGTGAATTTTCCTTCCTTCGCTCTTAAGCGAATAATACTTTCTCCTCCAGACATCCCGAGGTCAGGCGCCAGCTGTGGACACCTCTTTCTGCATCCCCTGTTGGGCGCCAGATGTGGGAACCTCTTTCCACATCCTGCGTGGTTCAGGGTTCACAGTTCAGGGTTCGGGTTCTGAAGGAGGCCGAACGCAAACGAAATGAGAGACTAGAAAACATTAATTTGGCGATATTGGGGGGCCAGGCGGGAGCCTTCCTCTAGTGGAAAGGACTGCCACTTGCTCTGGCCTTTTTTTCCCTTTTATTAAGGCTTTGGGACACACCCCTAGCCTTTAGGCAGGAAATAACAAAACAGAAATTAACATGAAACAAACAGGTAGAGGTTGCTTCAGCCAACAATGTTTCAACTAAACAGTGAGTGATTAGCTCTGACCTTTCAGAGCAGTTAAGGTTGACCAGCCTTCTGGCCTCCTGTTTAATCTATTTAGTGAGAACAATGTTTGGTTTCCGACACTACAGCGGCAGCTCTCAACCTGTGGGTAGCGAACAGGGTCACCTAACACCATCAGAAAACACAGATATTTACCTATGATTCATAACAGTAGAAAAAATTAGTTATGAAGTAGCAACAAAAATAATTTTATGGTTGAGAGTCACTACAACATGAACTGTATTAAAGGGTCGTGGCATTAGAAAGATTGAGAATCACTGCTATAGAATATCTCAAAGATATTCACATAAGTAGCTATGCAACAAAACTCATGATTACAGGCTTGAATGCAAAAATGTTTCAGCAACATTGGAAAATATTTTGGCAGTTGCTAGTAAAGGTGAACATATAATTAACATATGACCCAGGATTCCCAATTTTTGATGTCTAATTAAGAGACATGAAAACTTATGTTCATACATGTGTTTAAGTTATATTTATTAAATTACAAAAAAATAGAAACAAGCTCATAAATCTGTACATTAAAAAGTGAATTTTGCTGTATGTTAATTATATATCAACTAGAAGCCTGGTGCATGAAATTTGTGCATGATGGGGATGGGAAGGATATCCATAAGCCCAGCCTTCACCCTCTCCAATCTGGGACCTCTTGAATCAATAGAGGAAAATATATCTTCTTTTAAAGAAACTCTGTGCTATTCCATTAAAGCAGTTCCTTTAGGTTAATTTCTCAATCAGTGTTGCATTTAAGATTAATTAATTTAAAACTCAAACTTAATCTCAGGGATATTGTCCCATCTTAATGATCTTTCTTTTTATCCCTCCTAGCTGCATGCAAAATATTTAGCATTATAAGAAGTGTAGAGTCCTGAATTGTCATCAAAGCTAGTTGTGGCATCTCTAGTATATCTTGATCTGTCTGGTCTTCTGGCCAGCATTTACTATGGATTTCTGTGTCTGTCCCTTGAGAATGGACATATATGATTGTCTTGACAATAGTATTTGCTATGGCAGTCAGGTATAAGGTCCACATACCTTGTGTTATTCTTGTCCAGACCACAGGCATTTTCTGAATAATTCAATGATTATATCTCCCATTGTATCATGGCTTATAAAAATGACCATGAATAATCTTCTGAGAATTAAATTTTGCTATTTGATTGAGCCCTTAAAAAACAGAACATATTTTAACTTTCAACTGCCTGGATTTTAGAATCTAAGAACCTAGTTATTAAGTTTTCTTTTGAATTGTGGTTCACTAACCTCTTTTAGAATTTCAAAGCTAAAATAAATAAATAAAACAACAAAAACTCCCTTTTATTCTAACCCTAAAACTTGAATCTTTCCCAATAAAATAATTGCCTCTGGATTTACAAACAAACATGAAACACATAAGAAAAAAGTAAGCCATTATCTTGCCATGTCTTTTGCCACATTTGTCTTATAGATGGCCCACTCCTTCCCTGAACAGTTTCTACTCATCTCAAGGATTTGTAAGGATATTCTGATGGCCAAAGACTGTTCATTGTTTCTTCCACAGGTTTCCTTTGTAAATGATGATCTCCTTGTCTGTGATTATCACATTTATTAAAAGCACTCTTTAATTCTATTTTTAATTACAATTTAGTTTGACTTTATGAAGTATTTAGAAGTATTTTTATTTTTTATTATTTAAAAGAATATTTTGAAGAAATATTCCCATTCCTTTGTCCATTTCCTTTTTGGCAATCATCTGATCTCTATATCCATGGGTATATTTCTATTTTGTTTTATATATTCATTTATTTTATGTGTTTTATAGATTCTGTGTATGTATAAGTGAAAACATACAATGTTTGTCTCTTTCTGACTTATTTTACTTAGCATAACTTCCTTGAGGTCCATCTCTGCTATTGCAAATGCCAAGATTTCATTCATTTTTACTGTTGAATAATATTCTATTGTGTGTTTGTGTGTATCATTCAATGTTTCTTTTCTAATTCAATTGCACTGAATTAAGAGACTGTAGTCTGACAATACTGACAAGTTGATGTTGTCATGAGATGTTTTAAAATTTGCTTGATGGTTTAATATATGTAATAAATTTTTAGATATTCTATATACTCATTACACAGATATATAATCTTTGCATATTGGGTACAGTGTACTGTACATTGCTGAGGAGTAATAAGCAACACATTTGAAAACCAATGCTCTGTTGAATCCACCAATACAGAGGTATGTTTAATCAATCAGAGCAGCTGGGGGCACATACAGCTCTGTATACAGTTAATAGATAAAGCCCATTATGTTGCTCAAGTCTTAAATATCATCAATATATTTTTGCATGTTTAGCATATAATTAGAATTGAAGAATTGGTGTAGAAAACTTAGTATGATGTTGAATTTGACAACTCAATGTTTAGATCAACTTTTGCTCCATAAATGTTTTGAAACTTTTTTTAAATTTAATGCATATTTGAAATATATTATCCCCAAGAATGAGATATTTAAGTATGATTTTTCTCTGCTTTATTTTAATAATGTTGTGTCCTTAAGTCTATTTTTTCTGAAACTTACTGCTTATATATTTTATACCTCTTTGAAGGATTTATGGGTTATTAATCATTGGTTATTCCTATGGATAAAAATTTTATCAGAGATGTACTTAAATTATAGACAGCTAATACTTTATTATCAGAGATGTACTTAAATTATAGACAGCTAATACTTTATCATCAGCCCTACTATTCAGTTATTTTTATTCATATCATTCTTGCCCATTGCTTTTTATTTTTTCTTAGTTTTTTACATTTTTGGAAAAAAATCAAGATAACTTTTACTTTATTTTTAAATTGAGTTTATTGGGGTAGCATTGATTAATAAAATTATGTAGGTTCAAATGAACATTTCTATGATACATGATTTGTATATTGCATGTGTGCCCACCACCCCAATTTGTTAATAATGTGTTAAAGATCTCTTTTTTATTATATTTTCTAATGGGTACTAGTTTGTGTAGGGAAAAACATACAAAATTTGCATGAATATTTTATTGATTTTATTATATTTTTATCCTATCTAATAAAGAGGTGATATGCAAATTGACTGTCATGCACTCACACATGGCTGCTTACAACCAGGCTGGCAAAGGGCTAGTGAAGGATGACCAAACAACTGAACAAGCAGGCTACATGTGGCAACCAGGCCAGCAGGGGGGTTACTGAGGGACGACCAAATGACTGAATAAGCAGGCTGTGTGAGGTTACCAGGCTGGCGGGTTGGCCATGAGGAGCGACCAGGCCAACAGGGGTGGCAGTTGGAGGCAGTTGGGGGTGACTAGGCTGGTAGAGGGGGGGCAGTTGGAGGAGACCAGGTCAGCAGGGGGGATAGTAAAAGGAGCAGTCCAGCATGTGGGGGGGGGAGTTATGTGCAACCAGACTGGCAGGGGGGTACAGTCGGGGGTAACCAGGCTGGTGGGGGTTTGCACTTAGGGGAGACCAGGCAGGCAGGCAGGAGAGCGATTAGAAGCCAGTGGTCTGATTGCCTGTTTAGGCCCAGCAGTCACACATCCCCTGAGGGACTAAACTGGCAGTTAGACATCCCCTGAGAGGTCCTGGATTTGAGAGGGTGCAGGCTGGGCTGAGGGAACCGTCCCCCTAGCACCAATTTCATGCACCAGGCCTCTAGTGTAATATAATGATGCCACTCTCTATTTTTATAAATAATCACTTTTTCTTTTATAAAATTTTACATTAAGTGTAGACCATGATAGAGGAAAATATAATTTTATTTTTGCTTTTACTCTCTTTTTAAAAAACCTTTAACATTAAAAAAATTGTCTACTATGTCCTAAATAGTACACAAATAATTTAAACACAAAATTTGTCAGTATTAGCAAACATTTGAAGACATTTCATAGATGCATATTCATTGATGCATTTAACACTGATAACATGCTTGATAACTGTGTAGGTAATTATTTTCTTATGCACTATAAATTGTTCAAGCAATTGAGGCCCAAAGGTATTGAAAGTCAGTCACAGTTATTTAAAAGACATTTGTTTGTGTGTGTTGACCTGTAAGTATTGGGCACAATAGGATCCAACTAAATCAAATGCACAGGTTCCTGGGGTGAGTCAGCTTGGTCACCTAAAGAACAAAGTGAAAACAAATTGAGTGTGTTATGTCAACAGGGTTTATCAACCAGGGTTACAAACATGCATACCTAAGATACCTCAAGGTTATAAAACAAATTCCTAAAAGTTCAGGTTTATTGCTACACATTGAGGCACTGTAAAACCTTCTGAATCCCATAGGTAAGCTTTTATTTCAAAATCAATGTTGGAGTTGTTTGAAGAGAAGAGAACTCTATATGAACCAATGCTCAAGCAGTTAGGAAGAATCACAGGTATTTGAAAAAAAATTCTAAGGAGCTCTTCAAAGTTTGATGAATGAGTATAACAGCTACCTTTAACATGACATCCACTGAATAAATATTCAGTTTATTTTACACATCTATACTAATAAAAGAGTAATATACTAATTAGATTGGGAGACCTTCCAGAAAAAGCCATGATGGTGGGGCCAAGGCAGAGGCAATTAGGGCAATCAGGCCAGGAGGGGAGGGCAGTTGGGGGCGATCAGGTAAGCAGGAGGGGCAGTTCAAGGTGAGCAGGTCAGCTTGGGGGAGTTACTTGGGGACAATCAGGCCAGCAAGGGGGTAAGTTGGGGGCAACGAGGCCAGTGGGAGGGAGGGCAAGCAGGCTGGAGGGAGGGACAGTTGGGGCTGAGAAGGCAGCAGGCAGAGTGGTTAGGGACAATCAGGCAGGCAGGCAGGTGAGCGGTTAGGAGTCAGTGGTCTCAGATTTAGAAAGAGATGTTCATCTGCCAGTTTAGTCCCGATTCCATGGGGGATTGAGCCTAAACCAGCAGCTGGATATCCCTCAAGGAGTTCCAGATTGGAGAGGGTGCAGGCCGGGCTGAGAGACACCCCAGGCCCAATGCACGAATTTCATGCACTGGGCCACTAGTAATCTATATGAATAAAAGCCAAAGTGACTGTCTGACCAGCCTACTGGCCAACTGGTAGCTATGATGTGCACTGACCACCAGGGGGCAGACACTCAATGCAGAAACTGCTGAGCTGTGGTGACTTTGCAGCTGTGGTTCTCAGGTGAAACCAGAGAGGAGGAAGCCCGATTCTGGGGTATGTCACCCGAGAACTGACTTCTTGCTATCTGAGATCCCTTGGGGGATATCAGAGAACTGATTTCAGCCTCATCCCTGCAGGTCAGTCCGAGGGACCCCACCTGTGCATGATTCCATGTATGGGGCATCTAGTATGGATATAAGATCTTTGGTTAATCTCTTTCCACCCTCCTTCCTCTCCCTGAGATTCATCAATCTGTTCCATGTTTCCATGCCTGTGGGTTGAGCATCTGTCCCCTGGTTGTCATTGCGTATCATAGCTACCAGTCAACTGGTAGCTTAAGATTTTATATATATAGATAAGCTAACATTTTCCCACAGCCTGTGATGGCCAATTTAATTTTCTCACCTCTCATGCACCTGATGATGAAATCAGTGCTGAGTCCTGCTGTAGCATTGCAGGTTCAGAATCATTCTGCCTTTTTTATCCTATTCTGAATGCTGATCTGGAATTTCCTTGAACCCAAGATGGAGGAATAGTTGATCTTAACTTTATTTTCTCCTCCTTTATACACTTACTTGAAAATATTCACTGAACTATTGAATATTTTAAAATAATATGTCTCACCTATATAGATGTTAAATAGATTAATAATAATATAAGCCATTATGTGAATTCATATGTGTTGTGTTTTAGTTTTGGTTTGCACAACAGAAATATATCATTACACAATTCTGGAGGCCAGTGAAACATAGGATTTGGGTGCAGACTTCTTCTCATGGGTTTTTGTCTGAAGAAGATGAAGAATTAATCTGTGGAGTAACAGATTTATTTAATAAAAAATGTGATGTTTATTGAAAGTCTATACAAACTCCATCTGAGCAGGGTGTCCCCAAAATGGACCCCCTTGCTTTCCTCAGTGGTCATTCTATTATATGGTCTCAGCTTCAAAGCTCAAAGTCCTCATGGTGGCCGCCTCTTATCTCCCCTTATCTTGTAACATTTCTTTATCTTCTGTGTAAATATGTTTCCTTCTTCCTAATATCTAGTGACTTTTATTTATCTTCTATAAATGTATGCCTTCCTCCCCCCTTATCCTGTGGTATATCTCTATCCTTTGTACAAGTAAGATAAGCATTTTGGCATCTTGGAGTTATTTATGCTATTCACATATGCATTCCTCTCCCATGTACCCTCTTTATTTCCTAACCCTGCCTGTTTTTTCTCTAACATTTCTTTCACCAGGAGTTTGAGATAGAAGGTGTCAGCAGGACTGGTTTCTTCTGAGGGCCTTGAGGGAACAATTTGTCCCAGGCCTGTTTCCTTGGGTTGTAGATGGCCATCTCCTCCATTTGTCTCTTCACATTGTCTTCATCTGTATGTATCTCTTGAGTCCAAATGTCTCTCTGCCTTGCAATGTGTTTTTCTCTTTCTGTGGTCCAAGGAGGTGCTTCAGCCTCACCCCCATGTTCCGGGATTTTCACTCTGGTGTCTTGTGTATGGATATTGCTAGTTGGTCTTGTGAAGGGGCATTG
Organism: Lasiurus cinereus; assembly: GCA_011751065.1. Taxonomy (NCBI): domain Eukaryota; kingdom Metazoa; phylum Chordata; class Mammalia; order Chiroptera; family Vespertilionidae; genus Lasiurus; species Lasiurus cinereus. The sequence continues at coordinate 42,975,690 of JAAGEH010000307.1, forward strand.
AGGTCAGGAACAACCTATGTTGCCATCTTGATGACAACATTCAACAATTGAAAAATAGCACATTGCCTATATCCCTGCCCATAACCTTTCTCCTTGCTTCCCTTTATAGTATAATAGTAAACAAACATATGTGGATGTGAGACTGAAAAATACAATGTTCAGATTCTCCTTTACTTAGTGTGAGTAAAATGATAAAACTTGAATACCTTTTAATATATTTTTCTGAATAATTATTAAATACTAGAGGCCTGGTGCATGAATTCATGCACATGGCTTCTCTGTCCCAATAGGGGCTGATCAGGCCAGGCTGGCTGGGGAGGGGGGATGCAGTAAGTTGGCCAGCCAGGGAGGAAGAATTGGAGGCAGTTGGGAAGCTGGCCCTGCCCCGATCAGAGGATGGGGACCAATAGGGTGTAGGGCCCGCTGTGGGAAAGGGGTATAGGCAGTTAGCAGACTGTCCCTGTCCCCAATTGGAGTGGGGGGGCGGTGATCAGGGCATGGCTGGGTGGGGAGAAGGGATGTGGGTGGTTGACTGGTTGGCCCTGCCCCCTGGTCAAACTCTAGGTCAAACTCTCAGTTGAGGGGAAAATTTGCATATTAGCCTTTTATTAAAAAGCAGTAAAAGTTAAATTGAAATGATCTTTTACAATATGGAGGAGGCTTTTGTTTTTCAATGAGTCTATATATGCCTGGATGTTTATTAATTACTGCTGGGATGAACTTTTTCTAGTTTTCTTCATTATACATGTAAAAGATGAGAAAATGTGTTGAAATGAAGAGATACAAACAAAAAGAACTTTGTAATAGCATTGTTTCTCAGTTCTTTAAATGTTTTTTAAATTATATTCCAAATAACATGATGGTTTCAAATAAAATCTATTTTTAATATTATATCAGATAACAACTTGATTACTTCATCCTTCAGTTATATTGATAGCAAAAAATTGGAAATGACCTAAAACTTTCAAAAAGATTTGTTACCTAGTCATATAAATCAATCACATACGAAGTTTCTAGCAATTATATCTAAAGATTTTACTAAGATTTTTCAAAAAACATTACTTATTCCTTTTAATTCATTCTCAACCAAAAAGCAATCTGTTTAACCTGATATACTAAAATTTATGAGGATAAAATAAAAATAATTTCAGTGTGATATATCTATAATAATAAAAACATAATATGCTAATTAGACCAGAGAGCCAAAAGAACTTCTGGATGTCATTCTGGGTGTCCTTCCGGACAATCTTCTGGATGAAGCTGCAGTGGCAGGGGCTAAGGCAGAGACAGTTGGGGGCAATCAGGCAAGCAGGCAAGTAGTTAGAGGTGATATGGCAGGCATGCGAGTAGTTAGGGGTGATCAGGCAGGAAGGCAGAGTGGTTAGGGGTGATCAGGCAGGCAAGAGAACAGTTTGGGGCGATCAGGAAGGCAGAGTGGTTAGGGGCAATCAGGCAGGCAAGCAAAGGCTGTTAGAAGTGATCAGGCAAGCAGGCAGGGAGCCGTTAAGAGCCAGCAGTCCCAGATTGTGAGAGGGATGTACAACTGCTAGTTTAGGCCTGATCCTGCAGGGATCCCTGAAGGATCAGGCCTAAGTCAGCAGTCAGACATCCCCTGAGGAGTTCAGAATTGGCGAGAGTACAGGCCAGGCTGAGGGCCCATCCCTCCCCCATTCCTGAATTTTGTGCAATAGGCCTTAATTATGTGAAGTTATGTACACAGCACCTTATTTACATCTCCATCAAGGATACTGTGTGAAATGGCAAAATATTTTATCTCATGTTCTAAATATACTGACTGGCCAGATTATTATGACTACCTGATGTTTGTAGGTGAATTAGCAGTACACTGCATCATAGGGGATATGGTACCTGAAGGCCTGTTTGAACACCTTTGCTGTCTGCAGTTACCAAGGTAAAACATCTCCAATTTGCACAAGAACACAAGGATTAGATAGTTGACCATTGGAAAAAAGTCATGTGGTCTGATGAATCACGTTTCTGGTTGCATCATACAGATGGCAGTGTAAGAATTTCGTGGAAAGGCCATGAAAGCATGCACCCCAAATGCATGAGTACAACCCTTCAAGCTGATGGGGGCAGTGTTATAATTTGGGGCATGCTTTCCTGGCATGATTTGGGCCCTTTGATTCATGTGGAACAATGTCTGAATAGTACAACATACCTAAGTATCATTGCTGATCAAGTTCATCCTATCATGTTGATTGCGTATCCCAGTGGAAATGGCTTCTTCCAAAAAGACAATGTGCCATGCCACAGTGCTCTTATTGTTCAGGAGTGGTTTCAAGAACATGAGGGAGACTTTACCTTGCATAGGTGGCCCCCACAATGACCAGATCTCAATCCAATTGAGCATTTGTGGGACGAAGTTAAAAGCCATCAGGGAGCTGGTTCCACAACCAGCAAATCTCACATAACTATTCATCAGGCATGGTGTCAGATTCCTCGTATCACCTTTCAACATGCCATGGAGTCAATGCCAAGAAGAATCACTGCAGTATTGAAGGCAAAAGGTGGCCCCACGAAGTACTGATGGGGTGGTCATAATAATCTGGCCACTCAGTGTATATTTGAGTGAAAATCATGGCCATAGTTTAACTCATTTAGCATATACGAAAAGATAGAAATGCATCATAATTGGCAAAGTCAATCCTTACACTAGTAAAATCAACCACATGAGGTTTACCTTCTGTGAGAAAGTAACATAAACATGTTAATAAGCTTCCCCTTGGCAATCATTGAACTAAATTCCAGCTCAAAGATAGATAGATCCTTAGCATGGTTTTGTGGTATGGATAAAATAAAGACCTATATCATCAGCATTTCTTAAATAGTCATTCATTCTCAATCTCCCCCTCTTCCTCTTTGCCTCCCCTTCCTATCACCTAATTTTCCTCAAGGAGTCATGCATTAAGCAAAAATCAAAACAAAAATATAAAGAGAGAAGACCATAAATGATATATTTATCTCAAGTGTATTCACAGGAATAAAATTTAGGAAAAATAGACATTTAACTTGATGATTTTTTTTTGTTTAAAATATTTATGTTTGCTTAAGCCTTAATCCATACTGGTTCTTAAGCTCCAGTTGTTTACATATGTCTGGTTGAAGTGGATTGGTATATGGTATGATAGAGGGATTTATTTATCTTTATAAGTAATTGACTATCAATATATCCATATATATGTTGCTAGGTACCAGTAGTCTGCATTGGTAGCTGGGTATATAATAGTTTCCATTTATTATGTAAGTGTAGGCTTTGGGATTCTCTGCAGTGTTCTGATGTCTTTCCCTCCATCAAGGATACTGTGTGATATGGCAAAATAGTAGATTCTATCTTCTCCTGATTTTCTCTTTGACTTTGAGGAGGAGCTATTTACTTTTATTTAAACTTTCAATAAAATATTAGCATTACTTTGTGATGATCAACAAAAAACTCTGAGATTTTAGTGGAATATAATCAAATTGAATATTATTTGAGAATTTATATATTTACTAGAGGCCCGGTGCATGAAATTCATGCATGGGGGGTCCCCCTTAGCCCAGCCTGCACCCTCTCCATTCTGGGACCCATTGGGGGATGTCTGACTGCCGGTTTACTGCTCCCCCTGCCGGCCTAGTTCCCTCAACTTCTCCCCAACCTGGTTGCCCCTTACTGCCCCCACTGCCAGCCTGTTCACCCTCAACTGCCCCCACCTGCCAGCCTGGTCACTCCTCACTGACCCCACCCCCAGCTGTCCTGATTGCCCCATACAGCTTGCTGCTCAGTCATTTGGTCACCTCTTACAAAATCCCCTGCTGGCCTGGTTGTCTCAGGCAGTCACCACACGCAGCATCTGTTTATTAACACATTGTCTCTCCTTATTTTTAAGACATTATTCGTGTTTTACATTTATAATATTTTTTCCATTAAAGATTACCCTAGTTTTCAGCATTAGGACTAAGTACCAGATATTTCTATTCCTATTTTAAATGATACTTGTTTGTAAACACATATTAAATGTGAAATTATGTACACAGGACCTTCTTTACATCTCAGCAAACCTAGAAGATAAAAATAATTTTCCAATTTTTTTTATAATTGTACAAATTCTCAGAGAAGTTAAGCAACTGTTTAATGTTAACTGAAAGGGTAGACTGGTTTTGAATGTAGGACTAATTTCTAAGGTATTGTCCTTGACTGTATCTAATTCCCCGCTCCCTCGCCCCCTGGGGAAACTTACATATATGCAGGGATACTAAATGTGAGCAATTTGCAATACAGTGTAAATAGTATGTAATGCAGGCTTATCTATAATAATAAAAGCATAATAAGCTAATTAGACAGATGTCTTTCCAGACAACCTTCTGGACAAAGCTGGGGCTGTGAGGGAAGCCTGGGTTCCAGATGCTGGTGGTAAGCCCAGGTCCTGGGCGCCAAAAGGAAGCTGGCGCCAGCAGCCAGGGGAAGGAAGGCCTACTCTTACACGGATTTCATGCATCGGGCCTCTAGTAAAAGTATAATTAGCCCCGGATGGTATAGCTCAATTGGTTGAGCATTGTCCCATGCATCAAGAGGTCACTGGGTTGGGGGCTCGATCCTCAGTAGGGGACACACAATGTTTCTCCCTCACCCTTCCTCTCTCCCTAACATCAATAAAAATATACTTTTTAAAATTATAAATAAAACCCAGATGAAGAGATAATAATAAACTTTTTCTTGCTTACATTATAAAATATTAACTATTTTGATATATAGTCAAATGTTATATAAATTCAATTTATATAAGTGTATAAATATATACTATACTAAAATATTAAATTTGCTTCTGCCTCCCTGAGGTTCCATCAGCCTGTGAGAAATTTTGTTTTTCTCTTTAATGTACTAACTTTGGCTTGCATTATTTATGAGGAAACTTGCAGGACATATCCACAGAAAAGTCCTAAGTTGCATGCTACCATTCCTTTTTAATTCTGTGACTTCAACTTCTTTCCCCATTTACTCCCTCTGTATGGGGGCAATAGTCATATTTTTCATGATTTGTAAAAATTTCTTCTGCTGATACTAGTAATATTTCCAAGTTCTTTGTTTAATTTCACAATTGCTCCAAGTATGAGTGAATGGGTCAATTGAACAACCAGTGCTTTGGCGGCTCCATGGGATCTTGCTGATTCATAATGGTAATCAGATTTGAGCTATAAAGTCCAGGAGACAGGGTTTTTAGTAGCACTTTAGTGGGTGCATATCTACTAAATTTCCTTCTATGTGATCTTTTTCCTCCCTTTAGTTTTCTTGCTTTTTACTTTTCTGTTTTTATTTATCTATTTTTCTGTCTTACATCAATAACGCTACTGTCTAAATTATGTTATTTCAGTGATTCTTTGTGGAATTCTTAGCCATTATCAGCACACTGTGCCAGGTACAGCTAAAGGTGAAAAATATGGGCCTCATATGGCCCTGTACCCCAGGAAATTTTAGTCTGGCCTATTGTGAAATACACTTTACAAAAATGAGAATCAAAATAGAAAGTAGTGTTAGAAACAAGAGGGAGAAACAGCCATGACCAGTCAATAAGAAAGAGATCACTTCCATATGTGATTATCAGGAGACTGAATCAGAAGATGGCTTTTCTCCCTAACTGGTTTGGCTCAGTGGATAGAACACTGGCCTGCAGACTGAAAGGTCCCAGGTACGATTCTGGTCAAGGGCATGTACCTTGGTTGTAGGTACATCCCCAGTAGGAGGTGTACAGGGGGCAGCTGATCGATGTTTCTAACTCTCTATCCTTCTCCCTTCCTCTCTGTAAAAAAAATCAATAAAATACATATTTTTTGAAGAAATAATAGATTAAATAAAGAAGAAGATGGCTTTTCATCTTCCCCTTTTTGGATTTGGTAGGATGGGCAAGAAAGAGGGTAGGCAGCAATTTACCCCACTTTGCCTTTTTTTTTAAAGCTAGCTCAGTTATGTCAATATCAAATTAGGTATGTCCTTGGGGAAGTCATTCTATAGCTTACATAAAGTGCAGACATGTACTTATATAATTTGGTCACTTGTGATAAGAAAACCGTGAGTCTTAGACTTCTTGTGTTGAATTACATGAATAAGGAAAAAGGAGTGTGATGAAATTAGTTGTCATTAGTCTTAATCAGATTGCTAGTCTAATTGATTTTACATCCCTTTTCCCTCGTTTACACACACAATATCTACTATAGAATACTTCAAACTTAACATCATTCAAAAACTAACATCTAAAGTATTTTCATGGCTGCATAGTACTCTGTGCAAATTCCTACAAGAATCTAAACATTACAGACTTCTTTAAAACCCATGTAATAGAAACTCTTCTGATCCTCAGAGAAGCTCTAGCAATATTCAGTATATTCTCCTCAAAAGTTATTTTTATCAAATTTAATAGTAACCTTATTTTCCTTTGCAATATATTGATTATATGTTTAAAATCATCGGGGTTTTTGCCCTCTTTTGGTTGAGCCATAATATTTCTTCTCTTGATGTCACAGTACCTCATAACCAATTTCCTTCTCCAAAAGGAAGAACAGGGTCATTTGTCTGGCTAGCTTAGTTCTCATCTTTTTGTTGTTGTTGTTGTTAAAGGAATATCTCAGATACCACTCCATTTTTTTCACCAAAGAACTGCTCAAAATAAAATTTTTTATTGGAATCTTTTACACACTTTCAATCTGTTCAAGATTTCATGTAACAATTCATTGCTAACAAAGGAAAAACATAACTGTAAAAATCGTTCTGTAAACTCTTATCACCTTCTCTTCCAACCTAAAACAAGTAAGTAAACACCATAGATTTGGTCTTTTATACTTTTTAAAATCTTGGTTAAACTTTGTAAGACTGCAGTTTAATTTCTCCTTCATCCTTATGCTTTCATAAACCCAAAGCTTTATTTTTTTTCCAGAAAATTCTGTATTTGACAATAGAATGGTATTTTGCATTTTTTGGTTTGGTTTTTGTTTTGTTTTTCATAGAGCAATGATATTTCTCCTTGAGGCAATATGAATTACTTTCTTTATATTCTTGATGTCAGGGGTGAATGGGTGGGTTAGAAATATATATAATAATATATAGAGTTAGCATGAAGTGTCTGTGTTTGGAAATGTATTTCTGTGGAATATGAAAAGTGTGCCTTGGAACAGTTAAGTTACTCATGATCTTCATCTGTTCTTTGCTTAAAGTTACACTGTTATAAAAGTGTCTGCCCTTTGTTGTGGGCACATTTCTATTAGTGCATGTAAGGAATAAAATTGTCAGAAATATTCACAACAAATGTACAATAATGGTAATATAATATTGAATAGAGTTTGTCATAGAAGCAACTTTTACAATATTTTAACCTCTTAGATGTTTTCCCTGATATTAATATAGTTCATCAAAAGTTTACACTGCAATGAAGTCACCTTTCCTAAGCATATTTTCAAACTATCTAGATATTGTTGAAACTCATATTGCTATTGACCTGTAGATTGTATTATTTAAATAAGGTTACTGATCCTTTTTAAAGTATATATTTTTTTATTGATTTCAGAAAGGAAAGGAGAAAGAAATAGAAACATCATAACGAGAGAGAATCATTGATCAGCTATCTCCTGCACAACCCCTACTAGGGCAACTGATTCTTTATTAAAAAACAAACATAAGATTAAAGTTGACTTATTTTATATATCACTATGACATTTTTAAGACTTATATTATACTGGGGGCCCAGTACACAAATTTGTGCACCTTGGGAGGCTGCAGTAGGCACAGTAGTGGGTCTCGGCCCATCCTCCAAGTCCTTGCTCAACCCTTCCACTGTGGTCTCCGGTCCCCTGTCTGCCAGCAGTTTTGCTCCAGTGCTGGAAGTGGGTATGAGTGGCATCTGGTATCCCCGGCACTGGCATCAGGTGCGAGCAGGGACATTGCTGGCAGCAGATACAAGAGGCAGCTGCCAGCCCTAATCTCCCCTCAGGAGCAGGGGAAAGGGAAGAAGCCCTGAGGAGTGATTGGGGCCAGCAGCCACTACTTGCACCCACTGACAACACTGTGAGATTAGGGCCGGTGCCAGGCTCTGGCAGTAGGTGCAAGCAGGGCCGGCGCCTGCAGCAGGTGCAAGTGCCAGGCGGGACCTCAATGCACGGGAGCAAAGAATTTTCAGTAACCACCAGAGGCTCACCCTGATGACAGTGACCATGCCCCACTTTGGTCTGGTGCCCCCACTCATCTGCTCCACCATCCTGCTGTGGCCGATAATCTGCCATGTTCAGTTGTTCTGTGGTTTGGTCTATTTGCATATTAGCCTTTTATTATATAGGATGATTCAAACTATCGATGGTATAAAACTTTAAAGAAATTTTATAGTTAAGGAAATGGAGACTTGTTGGGAGGCAGTTACTGGGTCTCTTGCATTTGTACATATATAATGTCTGTTGTTTATAAGCCACCCAGTCTATGGTACTCTGTTTCTATAGCACAATCTTTGGAAGATAGAGATAGCATTTTTCTTGGGAGAAGACAGGTTTGTGTGCTCCCAGTGTTACAGAAATAGTGTCTTCTTTTAAGGCTGAGGTTGGGTAGGCTTTCTTGCAAGCCATTATAAAAAGTTGGAGTTTCCCCAACTTGTGGTTCTTCAGCTGTGATGAAAACCCACTACAAATGCAGCATCCACCTGGACCGCTATGCATCACAGGGGAAACAATGCAAATGCAGGTAGTCAAGTCCTTTATCTCTGACCCAGGGGTATCATGCCATTTGCTAGCATCTATGAAACCTCTAAGGACTTAATTTTTAATTTGCATGTCAGGGAAAACCTCAAGTCCATTACAGTTAATAAAGATAGTATTTCTACTTATACCTATTTTGTGAAAAATAAAAATAGGTGAAAGTAGAAATACAAGAAATAATAATAAGTAATACTACTATTCTTACCATTTTATTATAGTTAATTATTATTTACTTTCATATAACTATTTTGTCTTAAATATTATATATCCTGATATAATTAGTTTTGGCACTAAAATACTTAAGTGTACAGTTTTAAGATTAAATGAAATATTATAATTTATATTTTCTGATTAACTTTTTAGAAGAAACTATAATAAAAATAAACATAACCTCTAACAGAGGTTTCCGTATATGTTCATATTGTTTTATTTTTTTCATCTGCTTTAGCTCATGCTTCAAATGTTATTAAAATTAATTTATGACAAAACTTGTTTCCAAAACTCTGTGGAATTTAATAAGAATTAAGTATTAATTTTATGCTTTTCCCATTTAATTGCCATACAATAAATATTTATATAAGCTATTAAAGTAGTTATTAAAAACTGTTTAGCTAGTGTCCATTCTATCAATTAGATACACAGTAATTTATTTAGCAGTTCTTTTTTATTTGACATTTTTCTGTTCTATTTCCCACTATAAAAATAATGTGGTTAGAACCACTTTTGTGTGCATAATTTTTTATTCACCAATACAGCAAAATGACAAATTTCCCAGAAGTAAAAATTGCTTGTTAAAATTTGAATATAGTTAAGAACTCTGATTTTTATTATTTAACATTTATTCAGAAATCATGTGTCAATTGACTTTTAGTGTTAAAAGGACTTCAATAATATGGCAAATAAAAGGTAAAGGTTCTAGTTGGTTTTATTTGGGTTTTTAGTTTGAGGTTAACTATGAAGAGGATGTTAGTCATTTTTTATGTATCTACTTTTTCCAGTTGTCTGTTTTTTTAAGCTATAATACTATCCTTGCTGTCTTCATTGTGACACTTTCTCTCTCATCTGACTATAAATTATTAAAGAGGAAAAGGAATTGCATATTGGAGTAAAACCCATTTATCCATCCCTGTAACCATTTGTCCCTGAACATTATGTATATTTTGCAGATGCTTTTACGCAGCATGTCTATGAGAAACATTTGTGCTATTGCACGTGTCAGTATTTTGATACTATCGATGGTTGATTAGTCTACTGTATGTGTACAGCACTATTTTTAAGTATTAATAACCATAATAACATTAACATTATAATACTAACTAGCAATAATGAATACTTTGAAGTTCATTGTGACAATTGTATAGTTCTCCCAAAGGTAGTTGTTAGTTTTGTAATTATTCAATTCTGAAACTTGGTTTTTCTCTTGGGGCTTCATTTGTCACTGAGCAAAAATTTTTCTGACTCATGATACACATAATTTCTACTTTTAAATTTCCTTTTCAGGAAATTGTCCATTCAAAATTCTTGGTGAATGTCTCCTCCCAAAACGGAGATTGAGCAGGTTCTCACACAGCCTATTATAAAACAGGAGGTTCCTAAGCTGGAGACTTCTCAACTAAGGGGAAAACCTACATTCCTGCAGCCTCCACCAGGGTGTCCTCGTCACCAGGGGAAAATGGCACACATGTGAGTGATAAAGGCCCATGGGTATCATTTGGTAGCATCTATGAGCCTATTGAGGGCTAACATGGAATTCTATAGGCTACACTAGAGGCCTAGCACAGAAAATTCACGTGCAGGTATGGTCCCTAGGCCTGGCTTGCGATAAGGGCCATCTTCCCCATCTGCCCTCAGCCAGCCCCAACCTCTACTGCCACCCAACCCTGGTTCCCTCCTTGCCATCAGGTGATCAGTGTCTGACAGCCAAGGGATGGTACCCAGAGGTCAGCTGTTCCTGCCCACTAGCTGGCCCTGCCCCTCCCACGGGTGGCCATTAGGCAATTGGAGCCTGCCAGCTGGGGAAAGGAACTGAAAGGTGGTCAGTGTGCCTCATAGTGACTGGTCCAGAGGTCACTCTGGTTGTTCTGCAGTTATGATCCATTTGCATATTACCCTTTTATTATATAGGAGGATAGGGGCCTGGTGCATGGGTGGGGGCCAGTGCCTGCCCTGAAGGGGGCCCCGAATCAGGATGGGGGTTCAGACTGGGGGGCAGAGCTGGCCTGGGCTAGGGGACACCGGCAGTTTGCAGGGTGGCCACACCCCCAGCTTTGTTAGGAAGGACATCTGGAATGACATTCAGAATGATATTTGGTCTATCTGTTCTAATTAGCATATTACCCCTTTATTAGTATATATTTTTGTGCCCCTCTCCCTAAATTCACAGGTTGAAACCTAATCATCAACATGAGGGTATTTACTAGTAGAGGTGGAGCCTTTGTGAGGTGAATTAGGAATGAAATTAGTTTCCTTATAAAAGAGACCCCAGAGAGCAACCTTGTCTCCTCTGCCATATGAGGTGGGGCTGGGGGGAGGAGTGGAGTGGACAGGAGAAGGTATCTATGGAAGTGGGCTCTCACCACACAGTGAACCTGCCAGTACCATAATCTTTGATTTACCAGTCTCTAGAACTGTAAGCAACCAATTTCTGTTGTTTATAAGCCACCCAGTCTATGATACTCCGTAATAGCAGCCCAAGTAGACTAAGACACTGCTTCATCTGTACTGGCATTGAAGAGTCATGCAATTATAAGTTTCCAATCAGCATAGCCACTTAAAATTGGCTAAGGACAGGCTTAGCAGATAACCCCTGTAAAGAAAAGCTCAGTATGATGCTTTCACACATAGTAAGCATGCCAAATATTCATTCAGGTAAAGACTACTTAATCCTTGAATTGTCTCTCCAGTCACACTCTGCATTTTCTAACTTCACAGCTGTTCTCTCCAGTATGGCATCTATGAGCACATGTAGTTCTGAGTTAGAACGTTTTAGTGTTGTTGTTATCTCGCATAATATTTACTTTCCATTGAATACCAGAATCTTAAAAATTTTAGATGTGCATAGCACTTCACCCAAATCACTGCACATTTCCCAAGGTCCCCTGAGAGTGGCACTTATTTCTGCAATTCTGCAAAGATGAGACGTGCTTCTGGTTTCTTATATTGTTAGGGTGAGGACATTACCTAAGCTTCCACTTACATATTCCTATTATATTGGACATTTATCCATAGGTCAGAGAGCCAATATGGGAAATTTGAAAATCATGAAATATATCTATTTCAACTATACATTCAGAAAATAACCACAGGATGGGTCATTACCCATCCTTACTGCAGGTTTAACTTGGACTGACTCCATCTGTCATGAGTCACCAAAAGTACACACTGTGCCCAAGGCTGCAGTAGCAGTTTTGGTATTCTGGAATTAGTGTGATTTCAGAACCAAAGTCTACTAATCTTTGAAAAGTCTCAGTATTCCTTTCTCCTCATTGTACCATCATTATAATAAACTAGAGGCCCTGTGCATGAAATTTGTGCATGGGGGGTAAGGGGGATGTCCTTCAGCTCCAATCTGGGACCCCTTGAGGGATGTCTGACTGTCCATTTAGGCCCGATCCTACCTTTAGAAACAAGCTCATAAATCTGTACATTAAAAAGTGAATTTTTGCCGAGACCGGTTTGGCTCAGTGGATAGAGCGTCGGCTTGCAGACTGAAAGGTCCCAGGTTCGATTCACATTGGGGGCATGTACCTTGCTTGTGGGCACATCTCCACTGTGGGGCATGCAGGAGGCAGCTGATCAATGTCTCTCTCATCGATGTTTCTGACTTTCTACCTCTCTCCCCTCCTCTCTGTAAAAAATAAAAATATAAAAATAAAATTGTTTTGAAAACAAAAAAATGAATTTTGCTGTATGTTAATTATATATCAACTAGAAGCCTGGTGCATAAAATTTGTGTAGTGGGAGGAGGGGGTCCATCAGCCCAGCCTTCACCCTTTCCAATATGGGACCCCTCGAGAGATGTCCAACTGCCCATTTAGGCCTTTTAGGATCAGACCTACATGGGCAGTCAAACATCCCTCTCACAATCCAGGACTGCTGGCTCCCAATTGCTCACCTGCCTGCCTTCCTGATTGCCCCTAACCACTTCCTACCAGCCTGATTGATGCCTAACTGCTCCCCTGCCAGCCTGTTTGCCCCTAACTGGCCTCCCTTGTGGGCCTGGTCACCCCCAACTGCCCTCCCTTGCAGGCCTCCCAACTTCCCTACCCTGCTGGCGATCTTATGGTGGCCATCTTTTT
>JAAGEH010000307.1:42988727-43073437 GCA_011751065.1 Lasiurus cinereus
TCCCAACTTCCCTACCCTGCTGGCGATCTTATGGTGGCCATCTTTTTTCCACATGGGGACAAGATCTTTGAACACATGGGAGCAGCCATCATGTGTGTTGGAGTGATGGTCAATCTGCATATTACTCTTTTATTAGATAGGGTAGAGGCATGGTGCAGGGTAGGGGGCCAGATGGTTTGCCCTGAAGGGTGTCCTGGATCACAATGGGTGTTCTTTGGGGCATGGGGTAGCCTGGGCAAGGGGCCTGTAGTGGTTTACAGGCTGGCCATTCCCCTCCCAACCCATCCCACCCCCCACCGGACGACCCAAGGGGAGGCCCTGGTATCTGGGATTTATTTATCTTCTACAATTGAAACTTTGTAGCCTGGAGCAGAGCCAAGCCTTCTGCTGCATAGCCATTAAAACTCTGTTGCCTTAAGCAGAGGCCTGGGCACTTGGCTTCCTCCGTTACTAGGGGCAATCCAAACCTCCCTCCTGCTGCTCTCTCTGTGGCCATAGCTATCTTGATGGGTTAATTTGCATACATGCTCTGATTGGCTTGTGGACATGGCTGGTGGGTATAGCAGAGGTATGGGCAATTTGCATCTTATTCTTTTATTAGATAGAATTGTCTTAAGTCTCTTAAAAGGAAGACTTAGAGGAAAAGTTATGTTCTCTACTATGACAAAGTTGCAAACTCTTTTTGCAAATGGGCCAAGATTCCCTTTTATTTTTTAATATTATTTTTGAACAGTTTTATATTACAGAAAATTATAGATAGATCCTACAGACAAGAATCTATAGCTTCCTCCACCACCATTCTTATTAACATGTATTGGTTAGTGTGGTTCATTTATTATAATTAATGAATCAGTATTGCTACATTATTATTAACTAAAGTTTTAAAATACTTTATTTATATTTCTTTAGATTTATTGATGCCCCTTTCTGTTTATGATCTCACCCAAGATAACACATTACATTTACTTGTACATCTTTAAGTTCTTCTTGGCTATGATAGTTTCTCAGAATTTCCTTGTATTTGATGACCTTCATTGTTTCTGGGAGGAGACATCGCTTATTGGAATTTGTCTGATGTTTTCCATTGATTAGATTGGGGATAAAAATTTGGGAGAAAGATCACAGGAAGAGCTCTGTTTCATCATTCATGAAAATGTTTCATTCATCAATATGATTTATTCATGCTGGTAATGACTTTGATTACCCAACTGAGGTCATGTTTGTTGGTTTTTTTCACTGCAAAGCCCCAAATCCCTGTTTTATACTCTACTCATTGGAAAAAAGTAGCTAAGTATAGTCCACTCTTAAAGAGTGGGGAGTTATGCTATACCTTCAGGACAGAGTTTTTGGGAGGTTTCTTCTCCAACTTACCCAAATATTTTCTTAATATAAACTCATATTTATTTATTTATTATTTTTAATAACTCTTTATTATTCAGATTATTACAATTGTTTCTCTTTTTTCTCCACATAGCTCCCCTCCACCTGGATCCTACCCCTTCCTCTATCCTTACCTCACCCCATTGTCTTCATCCATAGGTATATGATTTTTGTCCAGTCTCTCCCTGCACCCCCTTTACCCCTTTCTCCTGAGAATTGTCAGTCCACTGCTTTGCTATCCCCCTGATTCTATTATATTCATCAGTTTATTCTGTTGATCAAATTTTTAATTCACTTAATTTTTAGATTCACTTGTTGATAGATATGTATTTGTTGTTCATAATTTTTATCTTTACATTCTTCTTCCTCTTCCTAAAGAGTACCTTTCAGTATTTCATACAATACTAGTTTGCTATTGATGAACTATGTACTTTAGCTTTTTCTTATCTGTGAACTCTTCATCTGCCTTCAATTCTGAATGATAGCTTTGCTGGGTAGAGTATTCTTGGTTGTAGAATCTTACTATTCATCACTTTGAATATTTCTTGCCACTCCCATCTGGCCTGCATAGATTCTGTTGAGAAATCAGCTGACAATCTTATGGGTGCTCCCTTGTAGGTAATTAACTGTTTTTCTCTTGCTGCTTTTAATATTCTCTCTTTGTCTTTTGCTCTTGGTATTTCAATTATGATGTGTCCTGGTATATTCCTCTTTGGATTCCTTTTGTTTGGAGTTCTGTGTGCTTCCTGGTCTTGTAAGTCTATTTCTTTCACCAGGGGGAGGAAGTTTTCTGTCATTATTTCTTCAAATAGATTTTCAGTATCTTGCTCTCTCTCTTCTGCTGACACCCCTATAATTCTGATGTTGTTATGCTTGAAGTTGTCCCAGAGGCTCCTTACGCTATCTTCACATATTTGGATTCTTTTTTCTTTTTTCTTTTCCAGTTGAGTGTTTTCTGCTTTTTTATATTTCAAATCTTTGACTTGATTCTTGTGTTCCTTTAGTCTGCTGTTAGGTCTCTGAATAATATTTTTTTATTTTAATCAGTGTATGTTAAATTTCTTGTTGGTCTTTTTTTTTTTTATCTCTTCTTGGGTCTTGCTAAATTCATCCATCTTTTTAAGAAATTCTTGAAAAACCTTGTAACTGTGGTTTTGAACTCTATATCCAGTCGTTTGTTTTCCTCTATTTCTTTTGTTTGTGATCTGTTCCTTTGTCTCTGCATATTTCACTGCTTCACTGAGTTGGTAGAGTAGCTTTGTGTGCTAAGTGTCCTATATGGCCCAATAGCTCTGCTTCCCCAGTTACTTGATGTAGACTCTCTTGGTGCACCCCTTTGTGGACTGTGTGCACAGC
Organism: Lasiurus cinereus; assembly: GCA_011751065.1. Lineage (NCBI taxonomy): Eukaryota > Metazoa > Chordata > Mammalia > Chiroptera > Vespertilionidae > Lasiurus > Lasiurus cinereus. The sequence continues at coordinate 42,991,464 of JAAGEH010000307.1, forward strand.
CTTGTTGTAGTTAAGTGTTTTTTTTGTTGTTGGCATCACTGGGGGGAATTGACCTCCAGGCCAATTGGTTGTGAGGATCGGTTGTGTCAATGCTGAGAGAATTTCTGTGCTGGACTCTGCCTTAAGACTAGCAAGACTGCAAAAGCCTCTGTGCTAGGTTTGGATGGAGTGGAGTTTCAGGGCTGAAAAGACAGCCTTGGCTTTCTGTCAGCCCCTGGTCTCAGTTTCCCTTGGTAATTGCTGCAGCCCTCACTGCGCACAGGCATTCACGCCTCCAGATCTCTGCCTTTCTGTGTACTCTGGGCACCCATATGAGTCTGAGTCCCTACGGTCTCACCCCAAACTGGGATTCAGTACAGTCCAATCTGGATTTCACTGCAGTTGGGAGATTCTGTCTTGGATGGGTGGACTCTCAGGGCTGAGCAGTCAACCTTGGCTTCCAGTCAGCCCAGCCCTACATGACCCCTGAGTCTCAAGTGTCTCTCAATAATTGCTTCAATCCTCTCTGTGTGCAGGAATGTGTGCCTCTAGACCTCTGCCTTTCTGGTTTTCTTGCGCTCTGGGACCCATATGAGTCTGGATTCCCAGGGTCTCGTCCAAAACTGGGGTTCAGTGTAGTCAGAAGTGGAGTTCAGTGCATTTGGGAGGCTCTGTCTTCTAGAGAAAGCCAGAGGCACAATCAGCATTCTCTCCTCTGTTTTCGCAGTGATATTTGCGCCCCCCAGACATCTGCCCTTTTGTGGCTCCCCCAAATCTCCATGCACTCCCCCCTTTTCATGAGATTGCAGACTCCCCCCATATGAGTCTCGCCTGGAACTGGGGTTCAGTGCAGTAGGATAAGGGATTCAGTGCAATCAGGAGTCTCTGTCTCCCTCCCACCAGAGGAAGCCAGCCAGGCACTCTGCCGCACACTCTCTCCATGTGCACCTCAGCTTTTTGTAACACTTCTGAGTCACTGTGAGCCCCTCTCTTTCCTTCTAGTTATAGAATTTCCACTCAGCCAGCTTTCCTAGATGATGTCTGTTCTGTCTTCTACTTGTAGTTTTGAAATTGTCGTGCGAGGCAGCAGTCTAGATGTTCACCTATACCGCCATTTTGGTTTCTTATATATATTTAATTTATACTTTGAATTAGAATTCAATGGGGCTTTATTAATTGTTACGCATGCTATTTCAGCTTTAGTCACTGTAAATTGTGAGTTGGCTCCTGTGTGCCTTTGCAATACCCCCATCATTGAAAACTTTGGTACAATTTCTTACCTGATGACACTATAAAATGCTCCAGACTTATCAGTTTTCTGCACTATTGTTACAGTCATCTACCTCTCAAAGGAATGCTAGGTGTGTGGATGGCTCAGTAGTGCCTTGCTTCTGGGCCCTCTCAATACACGGAGCAAATAAATATATGTGTGTATACTAACCTGTGTGTGCACACATATTTATAAATAATTCTGTATGAACCACATGTATCTTTATGAAACATGAATTCTTACTATCTCCAGTTATAATCCATTACCACATGGATCATTCTAACATTTTCACTCGCTTTTGAATAAATTCCCACTCCAACAGTGATAAAAGTGGCTCTCACAATCTCCCATCCAGTTATTTCATAGTCTATGCCAACATATCCAATGGTCAATGTACAGCAGTATCAGAATTCTTAACCTGTACCTCAATGGAAAACAATTTTATCAAGTAGAGCACAGATATTACATTTAGTCTTACATAATCCATTCATGTAAAAAGTGACTTAGGTCAGCACTTTTCCCCAATACCCTTGTTTAAATTCATTTGTGATACAGTTAGATTCTCTTGTAATAGTCTACATTCTTTCTGGGGATCCTACAATACTCTAAATGACATACTTTTTAAAAATTTCATATCCAAAGGTTCTTTGCTTTCAAGTTTTAAAGGTCTTTATAAATGTACTAGAGGCCTGGTGCACAAAATTTATGTATGGGTAGTGATCTGGGCCAATCAGAGCCTTCGAGTTGCCAGCCAGGGTCTTCCTTCATTCTGCGCCACCCCCTGGTGCTCAGTGCACATCATAGTGAAGAATTAAACTCATGATCTCTTGAAGGGACAATTTTAATATTAGGCATATGTATGTGTGTATATCCTAACTAATAAAAGAGTGATATGCAAATTGACCATCACACCGAGACACAATATGGCCGCACTCATGTGGACAATGATGGCTGTCGCCATGTGGGCAAAAGATGGCCACCAAAAGATGGCCACTACAAGATGGCCTGCAGGGAAAGGCAGTTGTGGGAGACCAGGGCTGCAGAGGAGGGCAGTTGTGGCTGATCAGGCAAGCAGGGAGGGCAGTTAGGGGTGACCAGGCCGGCAGAAGAGGGAAGTTGGGAGAGACAAGGTTAGCAGGGTAAGGCAGTTTGGGGAGACCAGGCCTGCAGTGGAGAGTAGTTGTGGGGGGACCAGGCCTGCAGTGTAGGACAGGTGGGCGGGGGCCCAGGCCTGCATGGAATGGCAGTTGGGAGCCTGCAGTCCTGGACTGTAAGAGAGATGTCCGACTGCCACTGGGATTGGGGCCTAAATGAGTGGTAGGACATCCCTCAAGGGATCCCAGATTAGAGATGGTGCAGGCTGGGCTATGGAACACCCACCCAATGCACGAATTTTGTGCACCAGGCCTCTAGTGTATACATAGTAGAGATTTGGTGCATGAAAATTCATGCACTGGAGGGAGAGATCCCTCAGCCTGGCCTGCTCCCTCTCACAGTCCTGGAGCCTTCAGAGGCAGGAGGAGAGCCAGCAATCAGGGGAAAGTGACACCCCAACACACTTCTGCTGCTGCCACTGCCCACAGTCGCAAGACTCAGCTGACTCTGGTTACCTGAGCCTCAGGTGGCTCTGGGCGGCTAGGCAGCTGACATCTGAGGCTTGCCTGTGCCTCAGGCTGTCCCAGAGTGGCTAGGGGGCTGAGAGAACCAGGCACCATCATCTTTGAGGGCAGTCAATTAGCATATTCCCTCTTTATTAGATAGGATATAGATATATATTATCATATATTCAGCATTACAGTAACATATAGAACAATTTAATAGCCCTAAAATTTTTGTGCTTCACCTATTCATTACTCTCTAGTTCTCCAATCCACTAGTAACCACTTTCTCTATAGGTTTGCCTTTTCTAGAATGTCATATACAGTAGCCTTTCAGACTTATTTCTTTTATTTTGCAATATTTATATATTTAGGGTGTCTGCATGTCTTTTCATGGTTCAATAGATCATTTCTTATTATTTCTGAATAAAATGTCATTGTATGGTAGTACCACAGGTTTTTTATATTTTTTCTCTTGATTGACATTTTGGCTATTATAATTTGGGTGAGTCCACATAATGCTGCTATAAGCATTCAGGTGCAAGTTTTGATGTTGATATGATTTATAATTATTTGGGTCTTTAGGGTCACAGGGGTATGATTTCCAGATCATATGATAACACGATATTGAGATTTGTAAGAAACTGCCAAAATGTCTTTGAAAATGGTTGTACAATTTTGAATTCCCACCAGTAAGGATTACAAATTCTGTTGCTCTTCATCTTTACTACCAATTAGTATCCTCAGTGTTCAGAATTTGAGCCATTCTAGTAGTTGTGTTGTAGTGTCTTATTATTTAAATTCACAATTCTCTAATGACAAATAATATTTTTCATCTTTTCATATGGTTATTTGCCTTTTTTATACTTTCTTGCTTTTTTTTAACATTTTTTATTCTGTTACATGTATACATATCTCCCCATTGCCTCCCGCCCTCCCAGGCATACCCCAACCCCCCAGTGTCTATGTTCATTGGTTATGCTTATATGCATGGTTACAAGTCCTTTGATTGATCTCTTATCTACCCCACCTCTCCTTAATCTTCCTTCTATATTTTGACAGTCTGTTTGATGCTTTACTACTTCTGTATCTATCCTTTTGTTCATCAGTTTACAATGTTCTTTATTATCCACAAATGAGTGAGATCATGTGGTGCTTCTCCTTCATTTACTGGCTTATTTCACTAGGCATAAGGCTCTCCAGTTCCATCCAGGTTGCTGCAAATGGTAAGAATTCCTTCTTTTTAATGCAGCATAGAATTCCATTGTGTAGATGTACCACAGTTTTCTGACCCACTCATCTGCTGATGGGCACCTAGGCTGTTTCCAAATTGTAGCTATTGTAAATTGTGCTGCTATGAACATAGAGGTGCATAAATCCTTTGTGATTGGTGTTTGTAATTTCTTAGGATAAATTCCAAGAGTGGGATTGCTGGGTCAAATGGGAGATCCATTTTTAGTTTTTTGAGGAAACTCCATACTGTTCTCCACAGTGGCTGCACCAGTCTGCATTGTCACCAACAGTGCACAAGGGTTCCTTTTTCTCCACATCCTCGCCAACACCTGTTGTTTTTGATTTCTTGATGATTGCCATTCTGACAGGTGTAAGATGGTATCACATTGTCGTTTTGATTTGCATCTCTCGAATAATTAGTGACTTGGAACATGTTTTCATGTGTCTCTTGGCCTTTCTTCTGTCGTCTTTTGAAAAGGTTCTATTTAGGTCCGTTGCCCATTTTTTTATTGGATCATTTATGTTCCTTTTATTAAGTTGTATAAGTTAGCTGTAGATGTTGGAGATTAAACCATTATCAGTGCTAACATTTGCAAATATTTTCTCTCATACAGTGGACTTTCTTGTTGTTTTGTTGATGGTTTCTTTTGCTGTGCAAAAGCTTTTTATTTTGATGTAGTCCCATTTGTTTATTTTTTCTTTAGCTTCCATTGCTTTTGGAGCAGTATCAGTGAAGAAGTTCTTTCGGCATATGTCTGAGATTGTGCTGCCTATGGATTTCTCTAGTATTTTTATGGTTTCCCTTCTAATGTTTAAGTCCTGTATCCATTTTGAGTTTATTTTTGTATTTGGTGTAAGTTGGTGGTCCAGTTTCATTTTTTTGCCTGTATCTGTCCAGTTTTCCCAACACCATTTATTGAAGAGGCTATCTTGGCTCCATTGTATGTTCATGCCTCCTTTGTCAAATATTAGTTGAGCATAGTAGTTTGGGTGGATATCTGGGTTCTCTATTCTATTCCATTGGTCTATATGTATTTTCTTGTGCCAGTACCAGGCTGTTTTGAGAACAGTTGCTTTGTAATAGAGCTTGAAATCTGGTATTGAGTGAGATCCCACCTACTTTATTCTTCTTTCTCAGAATTGCTGTGGCTATTCGTGGTCTTTTTTTGTTCCAGATGAATCTATGAAGAATTCTTTCTAGGTCTGTGAAATATGTTGTGGGTATTTTAATGGGTAGTGCATTGAATCTATAGATTGCTTTGGGTAGTATGGACATTTTAATGATGTTGATTCTCCCAATCCATGAGCATGGTATGCTCTTCCATCTGTTAACATCTTCCTCTATCTTTTTTTTCAGTGTCCTCTAGTTTTCTACATATAGGTCTTTTACTTCTTTAGTTAGGTTTATTCCGAGGTATCTTAATTTTTTTGGTGCAATGGTAAATGGGATTGCTTTTTTAGTCTCTCTTAGTCATATCAATTGATGCAGAAAAAGCATTTGACAAAATCCAACACCCTTTCTTGATAAAAACTCTCAGCAAAGTGGGAATAGAAGGATCATACCTCATCATAAAACCCATATATGATAAACCCACAGCTAACATCATACTCAATGGGCAAAAACTAAAACCATTTTCCCTAAGAACAGGAATAAGACAGGGATGCCCACTCTCACCTCTCCTGTTCGACATAGTACTGGATGTATTAGCCATTGCAATTAGACAAGAAGAAGAAATAAAAGGCATCCAAATTGGAAAAGAAGAAGTAAAGCTGTCCTTATTTGCAGATGACATAATACTGTACATATAAAACCCGAAGGACTCCATCCCAAAACTAATTGACTTAATAAATGAATTTGGCAATGTAGCAGGATACAAAATTAATGCCTTTTGTATACTTTCATTAGTGAGGTGTTTTCTCAATTATTTGCCCATTTTCAATTAGTTTGTTTTTTTATTGTTAAGATTAAGAGTTCTTTGTAAATTTTGGAAACATGTCCTTTATTAGATGTGTTTTGAAAATGCTTTCTCACAGTGTAACTTGTCTTTTCATTCTACTAAAGAGTTTTATACAGAGTTGAAGTTTTTAACTTTACTAAGTCCAACTTATGAACATTTTATTTGTAGAATGTGTTTTTGGTATTGTATACAAAAATTGTTGGCAAAAGCCATGCCACCTAAATTTTATTATATGTTTTCTTCTAGTTTTGTTGTTTTTATTTTACATTGTATCTATGATATGTTTGAATTAAATTTTTTGAGAAGATTTTGTGTATATGTGTCCAATTTTTCTAGCACAATTTGTTGGAAAGACTATCCTTCTCTATTGAATTGCCTTTGTTCTTTTGTCAAAGACCAGTTAAATATACTTATATAGGTTTAAATATGGCCTCTTCATTTCATTCCATAATCTGTGTGTGTATTCTTTAAGCTATACTACACTGTGATGACTTCTGAAGCTTAATAAAGAGTCTTGTGTTTGGATGGTATCAGTTTTCTCACTTTGTTGTTATTCAGCATTATATTGTTTTTTTCTGGGTCTTTTGCAAGTCTCTATAAGCTTTAGTTTCAGGTTATCAATGATATAAAGTAGGTTGCTTGATTTAGATTGACCTGCTTTGAATCTTTGAATCAAATTTGAAAGCATGCACATTTTAATAATCTTGTGTCTTCCTATACATAAACATGAAATATCATTTGTTAAGTACTAGTATTTGAATGTATTTCATTAAAAGTTTATATTTTTCCACACATGGATTCTGTACATATTTTGTTAAGTTTATAACTAAGGTGTTTTTTTTAATACAAATATCAATGATATTAAGTGGGTGAAGCCACTGAATAGATCAAACTGGTTGACAGTGTTTACCATAAGGATATAGCTGTTTACTGCAGTTATGTCCTTTCTAATTTATTTTCTTATAGAAACAAGGTTGGATGTTGCTTTAATATACTCTGATAATACCTTTTAAAAATTCATACCTTTAGAGCATTCACATTTAAAATGGTTATTGATATATTTAGATTAGTGTCTACCATGTGTGACACTCTCTTAAATTCATATCACTTGTTATTTATTTTTTATTTCTCTCCAATTTCAATGGTATCCCATTAGGTGCCTTCTTCCGAGGTGTTAAGATCCCGCATTTCTCAATCAAGCACTAACTTTCCTATGAAAAACTGAGCAAGATTAATTCAACCAGTATTCTAATTTTATAAGCAGCACGATTAAATTTTATGTTCAATAATCAAGAAGTTTGACACTGAGATAGCAAGAAATAAGAGATTATTCTAGTCCTATCATGGAAGTCATCTGGTTCTGAGTTCAGGACCTGAGCTTATAATTTAACCATGTGTTTCCCAGGAATTTGGTTTCAGTTGTCACATATCACAACCATCAGGTGGTAACTAGATTCCCTGTGATGTCAGTGTAATACATAGATTATTATTGGTTCATTTTCTATAACGAGATGTTCAGCAAGATCATGACTAATTCAACCATCAAACTCTATAACTAAGGGACAGTATCTTAGGACCACTGTTGACACAAATTCTGTATCAGTCATGGTCCTGTCATAGGCAGAAACCACACTAATAATTTGAACAGGCAGAGATTTACTAACATATTACTTCTCAGTCAAGCATTCTTTTAACACTGATTTAAAATTGCAACCTCATGCACTGCCTAAATGTCACGATTTATTTTCCTCCAAAATTCTCACTGCCATTTATAAGATATATTTTATGTTTGTGCTATACGTGCTTTATTACACTAAGCTGTAAACTCAAAATGTTAGAGATGTTTGTTTGGTCCATTGCATTATTCTCATAATCCAGAATGGTGCCTGGGATATGGTAGTGCTCAGTAAAACCTTATCAAATACATTAAGCTCTTTCATACGAAGAAAGAATCCCTCCCATGGAAAGATGGGTTTGGATTTCCTTTTCAGAATTAGGACACAATATAATCCAAATATTTTAAAATCCAAGGAAGAACTTACGTGTATGTGTATGTATGTGTAAATGTGTATATGTATGTTTCTACACACACACATATGTATATATGTGTGAATGATGAGATTTTTCATGATAGGTTATTCTAGGAAAAATATGTCTTTACCAATGATTTTTAGCTTTAAATATAACTATTTTGTGGGGATGAAAAAGGTAAAGTGGCTTAAAACACACACACACACACACATTTTCAGCAGGGTAGTGAATACCTGGGAGGGTGGGTAAGAGTTGGGAGGAGAGGAGTAAAGGGGGCGAAATGAGAGTTATTTGTAACACTGTCAACAATAACAAATATTTAAAAAAATAAAACATTTTAAAATTTATATTAATGACACAATTGAAATGTGGTGGTAAAGATTGGATGATATTGCAATGAAGTTGCACATTTAACAAATGCTTTTAGCTTCACTAAACCAAATTAATATTTCTGACATTGAAAATTAATATGTCCTAACATCCCACTTTAGAAAAAGTATTTTATCTGGACATTGGTTATATTTGTCTTTTCCATTTATGTCCTGAACTTCTTGCCTAGGGCACAAGGAGGAAAAAGAGCTAGTAATGGTATTTATTACAAAAAGCAATCAACCATAAAGACTGTAATTGAACACACAAGTTTAGTCATTACATGATTAATTACTTTGGCAAATCAAGCTCCTACATATTTCATAAAAAACATTCAAAGGAGCTTACAAAGTGCTCAAAATCAGACTGTCTTCTGCACAGTCACTGCCATTCATGGCTTCTTTTCAGTATTTCTCAGTTTTCATTATTTTCCTCCCTGCCAATCCTCTACCTTAACTACATTTTAAGATAAATGTTTTCATGATTAAGTGATTATAGTGCAGGCATTGGCTGAGGCAAATGTTTTCCTCAAGTTTTTGTCCCACACACAAAATATTAAACTCAACGATTCATTTGTCATCTTATGCATCTATCGGTGATTGATATATTACTGCACTCATTTCTAATATTCCTATAATGCTTCAGTTTAGTAGGCAATATATCAATAGCATATTTTTTTTCTCAAGTTAAAAGCAATGGCATATACAAGGCTCTGAAAATATAGGGAAGAGAATAAAGTCAGATGTGAGGCAAACTCACATCTGAATAAGAGACGGTTTCTTTTGGATGTTCTCATATCTGGATATAAAACCCAGAATTTGTGCAGTCATTCTTTGACCTTGAGGGAAACCAGCCTAAGGACAAACTGTCATTCTTCAGATGACAAATTAGAGAGGTAGGAAGAACCCAGGTCATAGATAGCATCATTAAGCTATTGAGGCAGATAAAGCTAAAAATTGTGCTTTGAATCTGAACTTGGAATCTCTTCGGGCTGCCTCTCTTGCTCAAATCCCATAATGTCCCGCAATTAAACCTATACTATGACTCAAATAATTTAGTTTTACAATAAAAAAAATAGGGAAGTACCTTGGACTTATTTCTCACAATCTAACACAGAGTAATCTCTATATAATCTCATCCTGCTCAACTACTTATTTTCATCTAAAATTACATTGAAATTTCTAACGTAAGTACTCTGATTGCGACACCTGTTGGGTGGTATATCATTTCTCTTACCTATTTGGTAAAAATGTGAGTAGGCACTTCAAGAACACTTGCTTGTCCCATGACTGGGCATCTCCTATAAGTTGGGCCAGGTAGGTTCTTCCTTGGATTTTAAAAATGATTCTAAAAAATTACATTCAGGCTATTGCTCTAATAAATAACAAAGATAGAACTCTGGAGTGTTGGTACTCATAGTTTCTTTCAAAAAGATTTAAGAAACTGTGGAGTTTCATATTAGAATAAAGATAAAAGTAGCAGAATTAGGCATGTAATCGGAAAATAATAGAACAGTTTGAAAGAGAATGTTTACACATTACACATTGTGAAATACTAAAATCATATTGCATGTGGAAAAAATGAGAAAACATAGGGCCCTATGGTTGAATATGAAATGGTGTTTTATTTTGTTTTTTAAACATTATTGAATAATTGATCATATAATTGCATATATTTAAAGTGATTTGATAAGGTATATTACTTTTTAGAATGATTAACAAGATGAAGATAATTAACACACTTCTCACCTCATTTACATAGATAATTATTTGTGTGTATGTGATGAAGAAGCTTAAGATCAGTTTGCAACAATTTTCAAGAATACAATACTGTGTTGTTAACTATAGTCACCATACTATATATTAGGTCCTCTGAGTTTCTTAACAACTGAAAAATTTGTGTCCTTTGACCTACAAAATCCTCTTCCCATCCCACCTCCAGCATCTGGTAACCACCATTCTATTCTCTGTTTCTATGTAATGAGCTTTTATTTTATTTTATTTTTTAAGATTTCACATATAAGTGATACTATGCAGTATTTGCTGTTCTCTTTTCATCTTGTGGATCTCTTTGGCATAATGCCCTGCAGACTCATTCATGTTTTTGTAAAAGGCAGGATTTTCTTCTTTTTATGGCTGGTAAATTTAGTTAAATCATATAAAGGTATTTAAACATGTGTCTGATTGTCCATGAATATATATTTTTTCATTTTAGAATAAGTTTATATTGGATTCTGATTATTTTCAGCAAGTAATATAAAAGAAAAATGTGAAAATATATCCAGTCATAATCTATTATAATTTCCTTGTTTTCTTACAGCCATTTTTCATCCTGAAGATTTCCCTATGATTATACGTGGGAGGAATGCACACTGAGCAATGATTAGTATTATAGTGCACATTTTGAATGGAAAAAAATCATGTGCATATTACAGTTTATTAATTAAACATACAAATGGTCCTGATCCAAGTTTTTATGATCTGGAATTTGACCCAGAAATTAATTAAATCCCTTTTTAGCATAACTAACAACATGATTGAATAATTGTGAAGATTATTTCTTAATTGTGATATTGACAATGAGAAGACTATATGATGAAGTTAAAATGTAAAAAAAAAATTATTATTCTGAAATAATTACTTAGATGTCACCCTATTTGCTTTATGGTGCCTATACATTATTTAATTCAGAAATTGCACACAGATGTTTTCAACAGAAAATGCTAATTATAACCTATTTAAAGATGAGAATGTTTCATTTGTCCATAAGTTATTTATGCAACAAACTAACCTGTGTAAAAAGATAGCCAATAAAATTGAAATAAGCACAGTGTTTCTGAGTAGCCTCAGCAGATATAAATCATCATATAGTACTGATACTTATTGAAAATGTGAACATATTTAAGATACTATAATAATAGATCTAACTGCAGTATTGTAGTATAAAATGTTATATAAGACCATATTTAATTATTTTTTCATGGACATTCCCTTTAGCAATATATACCAGTTGTTTAAATTAATTCCAAAGAAATTTTGATAAAATGGACTTATAGATACCACTCATAAAATGTGTTTACATGGGCTGTTTTGACATGCAATCCTTTTGGCAACTGTAAAATTAGATGTACATATATGTGTGAATATTCTAAGAATGCAAGTTTGCATAGTATTTAGAGCAAAGATGAATAATTTTAAAATTATGTATTTGTTTTTCATTCAGTCTGTGACTTGTTTTTTGATTTATTTAAATATATGTACCTTTCTAGAAGAGCAGAGATTTTAAATTTTTAGAAGGTCTAACCCATTCAAGTTTTCAAAGAAATCATGATATTTTTTGTCATATCTGAGGCATCTTTACCCAAACCAAATACTTTTTCTATATTTTTTCTTTAAAAATTGAAATACTTTTAGTAGTATATTTAGGTCTGTGATCCATTTTGAGTTAATTTGACTCTCCTTTCTTTATTAAATTATTTTTGAACTTTATAGAAAAATCAATTGACTATTATATAATAGAGGCCCATTGCAGGAAGATTCTGGCATAGGGCTTCCTGCTGTGGTCTCCACTGACCTGCCTGCTTCCCTCCGTTATCTACCAATCCACTTGCTTGCTTTTTACAGCTTCCCTCCCTTCTGCAGCACTTGGCTTCCTTCTACCTATCTTCAGTCTTCACTCTGCACGGGGATATGCAAATTAACTGCCATCTTGGTCAGGTTAATTTGCATACTCTCTGATTGGCTGGTGGGCATAGCTGGTGAGTGTAGCAGAGGTATGGTCAATTTGCATATTACTCTTTTATTAAATAGGATATGCATATATGTGACTTTCTATTTTATTTTATTGACCTATGTGTCTATACTTTCACAAATACCACATAATTCTGGTTAACTTAAAGTAAATTATTAAATTATTTAATTATGAATTTTCTAACTTTGTACTTTTTGTATAAAGTTTTTTCTTGCTATTTTAGTTCCCATATTTTGCATAAAAATTCTTAATGTTTATTTGTTGATACCTTCTAAACCTATATGCAGACTTTACCAAAATGCTTGTTGGATTTTTTTATTGGATCTTTGTTGACTCTATGGGTTAGAGTAAACTTGACATTCTACAAATATTGATTCTACAAACTTATGACACTAGAATATGTTTTCAATTTTTTAGGTTTACTTTCACTTCTATTATTAGTGTTTTACTCTATGTGTTTTTGTTTTGTTTGTAAATAGATCGTGTGAAGCAAACATCTTTGTTCAATTTATTTGAAAGGTTTATTTCCTCATATTTTTATTGAAATATTGACAAATAGCATGTGAGTTTCAGGTATACAAAAGCAATGACTCAGTATTTGTATATGTTGTGAAATAATCACCACACTAAGTTTAGTTAACCATCTCCTTACATAGTTACATTTTTTTCCATCATGAGGACTTTTAAGATCTACTTTCTTAGCAACTTAAAAACAACAACACAGTAACACAGTATTATTAGCTATTGTCTCTATTGTGTACATTGCATCATATGACTTATTTATTTTATAACTGGAATCTTTGACTACCTTCACCTCCATCCCCTGCCATCTGGCAGCAACCAATAAGATTCTGTATCTAGGAATTCATGTTTTGTTTGTATGTTTGTTTTTAGATTACACATATAACTGATATCATATGGTATTTGTCTTTCTCTGTCTGACTTATTTCACTTAGCATAATTCTCTCCAGGTCCATCCATGTTGTCTCCAATGTCATGATTCCCTTAATGTTTGAATGGTATTCCATACAATATAATAAAAACCTAATATACTAATGTCTGGTCATCCAGTTGGCCATTCAGTCAATCAAAGCATAATATGCTAATGATATGCTAAGGCTGCTCAACCTTTCACTATGATGTGCACTGATCACCAGGGGGCAGATGCTCCAACCAGTAGGTTAGCTTGGTTCTGAGGTCCAGCTGATCGGGACTGAAAGAGGCCAGACATGCCCTGGAGCCCTCATCCAGTCTCTCCCCAGCTGGCCAACCTCCTGTGTCTCTCCCAGGCTCTGATTGTGGACCAGTGGGGTCCTTTGGCCTGGCCTGTGCTTTCTCATAATCTGGGACCCTTGAGAGACATTGGAGAGCTGGTTTCAACCTGATCCTGCAGGCCAAGCCGAGGGACCCTATTTGTGCATGAATTCGTGTACTGGGCCTCTAGTTATATATAAAATCCTCTCTTTCCCTTTATTAATTAATACACACTTAAGTTGTTTTCATTACTTGGCTATTGAGAATATTGCTGTAATTAAAAAGGGATTTCATATATCTTTTTGAATTAGCATTTTTGTGTCCTTTGAATAAATACCTAGAAGTAGAAATGCTGGATCATATGGTAGTTTTATTCTTTAATTTGTTATTTTTTGTGGAAACTTCATGCTGTTTTCCTTATAATATAAATTGTAGTAATTTATATTCCTACAGACCATGCAAAAAGATTATCTTTTCTCTATGCCTTACCAACTCAGGTTATTTTTTGTCTTTTTAAAAATAGCCATTCTAAAAGGTGTGAGATGATATGTCATGTGGCTTTAATTTACATTTCCCTGTTTGTTAGTAATGCTGAACACCTATTTATTTACTTATATCCCATCTTTATGTCTTTTCCGCCTCTTTTAAATCAGGTGTTTGTTTTTTTGCTATTGAGTTTTGTGAGTTTTTATATATTTGTTATATTAGCCCCTTTTAAGTTAGATGGTAGATTGCCTTTTCACTTTGTTGATGGTTTCTTTCCTATGGAGAAACTTTAGAGTTTAGAATAGTCCAATTGTTATTTTTTTGTTTTGTTTTGTTTTGTTTTTTCGTGTTGCCTTTGCTTTTGGTGTAGAATACAAAAAAATCATCACCAAGATCCATGCCAAGGAAGTTATTGCCTATGTTTTTTTCTAGAATTTTTATGGTTTCTGATATTCTCAAGTTTTTAATCCATTTTGAGTTAATTTTTAGGTACCATGTGTCAGATTCTAACATCATCTGAAATAAATGGCTCTTTGTTCTACTCCCATAAATTCACACTCACATTAGGAATAGGATTAGCTTTGTATGGAGTATTGAAGTCAACCTTTCTGAACTTTGTAAGCTTATGATTACTCTTTTATTTGTTGTATGTTTATCTCTTTAAATGTTTAGCTAAATTATTTTGTGAAGAATACTGTTATATTTCAGATAACAAAATATTGACTTTGAGTCAAAATATTTCTATTGAGATTTCTTCTGAACCATCTAACTGATCTTTCTTTTTATTTTGTAATTTGATAGAAGTTGTAAGCTCTAATTAATCAATTTTCTAGCCTTGTTGTACTTTTCAATTGTAATATTTAATTATCTATGATTGGGCACCTTTAACAGTATGTTTCTCGAAGTATATTTCTCTTTAAAAAATGTAATTCAATTTTATACAATAAAATTTAAAAAAAGAAACCTGATGGAGACTTACTCATGCATGGCAAACCTATCTTAATTATTTAGCTTCCACAAATGAGCACACTGAATTAATCCTTGTCTGTCTTAACTCCCTATAAAAATAAGAGCTAGATTACCTTACAGAGGTAGACATGCATGGTAACCCTTCTTTATTGCTTAATTACCTCTCAAATGTTATCTTCCTTAATGGTAATGTATGAAATCACTTCTGTAATGTTCTCTGATAGCACAGGTACCAATTAGTTTAACATTATAAAGATTGTCAAATATTTGTCCTGGGACATTTATCTAATTTAAAATAGTTAGATGATTTCTCCCCCTACTTTCTCTTCTATCAGGACCCATAATTTCATTTTTACCATGTTATTTATGCCCATCACAGTCTATGAAGGCAACATAGAGTAGTTTTTTGTACTACCACCTATTTACTAAATCCTTTTTGTTATTTGTAATACAATTTGTTTTAATTCTCATTGTATTTCTTGCTAGGCATATGACCTAAGAAAATATTCTTTTATTATATTCTATCTTTTCTAGAATAAGTTGCTAATCAAAGCCTTCCTTCTTCATTGACCGTCTTATTTCATTTTCTTAGAGAATTTTTCATAATCACATGTTCAGAAATATAACTTTTAGAATCCCTCACCCTTTAAGTTGCATTAAAGTATAAAGTTTGTAGGCAACATATTTTTGAAACTGTCATCTTTATTAAAATTGAGGTTAAGTGTCTGCCTATGAAATATGTGATCTCATTCTGATGTTTCTGAATATATGATTTCTTTAGTTAGACATCAGCTTATTAAACTGGGGGAATATGATGGGCCCTTTAATAGCTGGGTAGCTATTTGCAGAAATATACAATTGAATTCATACCTTACATTGTAATTCAAGATAAATTCCAAACATATGTATTGCACGAACTAGCAGAAAACAGACAAATTCTTTCAGTACTCTAATGCAGAAATACCTACTTAGCTGCAACTTAAAGGAAAATAGTCATTTTAAAACTCAGTAATTCAACTGCACAGAACATAAACAGAGTAAAAATGATAAGCATGAAAAAATATTTGAGTCAAAACACAAGTTACAGATTAATGAAATAAGTAATATATTTAAATATATATATATTGGTATTCAAACTTATATTCAAATTCATATACATATTTAGAAATAAACATTCCTGAAGGTTAAGCTAGTAACTAACGAAACTAATCTATAGGTTGGGAAGAGGGTAAGAAACAGATATAACATGGATGGTTGCATTATATCTCAATATATAATTTTCATACTTTTAATTTTGAAGTAAGTGTTTTATATATTCAATAAAATAACAGTAAATAAAAAGAAAAGTATAAACATGAAACTGAAAGAAATGGAAACAAGTTAACTTAAGGTATAAAATTAAATAGAGAAAAATGTATTTCAAATGGTTTGGAAAATGGTTCTTTGTACATATTTAGTGGGATATATTCCATTGACAAAAGATGCTGCAAATAAACCTTAAATTTCGTAAGTTATTGTAAGTTGTATCATTTATATTCATATACTTAAAATGTATTAACTAATTGTGATCATGTTAGAGACATTTATTTAGAACTATTATGAAAGTTCTAAAATAATAGCAAGGAAATATGGAACACTATTAACACTCTTGAAAGTTGTTTATAAATATATTTTTCACATTAAAAGCAATAATGTATCTTAGAGGAATAGCGTGTGTGTGTGTGTGTGTGTGTGTGTAAATGTATATCTGTAGCTATATATGTATATAAAGTATATAATATGTACATATAACAGAATATATATACATTTTATTATTTCAAATGTCATATGGGGCAACTTTGAATATGAAGCTTTGTCTGTTGGACGAATTTGAGATATTATGGTTAATTTTTAGTTGTTAAAATGACATTGGTTCAGGAGGTAAAAAAAGACCTTCCTCTAGTTGTCTGGCCCAAGAGCAACATGGGATGAGGGGCTCCCACTTCTTTCAGGCTATGTGTTTTGATAAATCAACTATTACAGTGGAATAGTTTACACATTTACAATCAATTCTCCTTATTTGTTTTATGTTCTATAAACTCAGTGAATACTGAAACACTGTTCCTTGGGGAAACACAGTTAGATTCCTGGGAGCCACTGGATTAATTTCATCAACCAATCAATTTCTAAGCTTATTATGTGAATTTCTATATAACAGCACCTTATTTAATATATAGTTGACTCATTAACATGGAATTCATGGCTAGCAGCTCTACAGCTCATGCCTGAAGGAAGCTTGTGTAACAATATATGTTCTCCATAACTACATCCTGGGCTTCTCACATTCACCAACAATAGATGGCATTATGCTTAAGGGCCATTTTAAGCAGCAGAATCAACAAAAAGCACAAAAATGAAAAAAAAATGGCACTAAACAGACAAAGGATACTTATCATAATTAATTTAATTGATAAAGAGCAAAGACACAAAAGATTTCGCATAGTAAGTCTGAGACTGCTATCCTTAGAGGGCATGCTTCTAAGATTGGGCTTTGGCTGATGTTGGGGAGCTAACCCCCCATTCTGTAATAATGGCTTTCTGTGTCCACCTTGTGGGCCAGTATGGTCTGTGGAACAAGCTTTTATCCTGGGAACCCAGACTTAGTTAAATGCTGGGCAGAGGGTGCCTATGTAACCATCCCCAATAAAAATATTGGACTGTCCGCCGAGACAGTTTTGGCTCAGTGGATGGAGCGTCGGCTGGCGGACCGAAAGGTCCCAGGTTGGATTCCAGTCGGGGGCATGTACCTTGCTTGTGGACACATCTCCACTGTGGGGCATGCAGGAGGCAGCTGATCAATGTCTCTCTCTCATTGATGTTTCTGACTTTCTATCTCTCTCCCTTCCTCTCTGTAAAATATCAATAAAATGTATTAAAAAATATTGGACTGTGAATCTCTAATTAGTTTCCCTGTTAAGTAACATTTTATATGAGTTGCTATTTCTTATTGTTGGAGGAGTTAAGTGTATTTTTAAAATGTACATCTCTCTGGGAAGGACTTTCTAAGCAAATGTAAAAATGTGTTAATAAAAAAAACCACTTGATGTGTTAGATGACATCAAAGTTTAAGAACTTTTATTAATCAAAAGATATTGAGTAATTAAAAGGAAACTTTCAAGAAGATTCATATGACGAGAGTGTATTGCAACAAAGAATGATAGCAGAATACATAATATTGTTTTTAAAAAAAATACAGAAAAATATTGTCCATTTTATAGTGTACAGTTATCAGAATAGGATTTTGTTAAGAAATACCCACAGTTGTTACCACATAGACTCGGATTTAAAAACCAAAAGATGCTGTTTTATCCCACCAAGCTGGTAAACATCTAAGGAAAGCTGAATATAATACGGAACAACTGTGCTCTTTGAAATCTAATGACATTTTCTAGAAAGCTTAAATATATACACTCTTTTTCACTGGTTTCATCTCTAGGCATCCTAAAATAACTCATGTGCATATGGTCCCAGATATGTGTGGTCATATTAACTTGTATGAGCAAACAATGAGATGTGATACTAATGACTGTAAATAGTGGTACAGTCATACAGTGGAATATTGAGAAAATATGTTCTATTAGAATAATTTTTAAATTGCCTTTTCTGAAAAGAATTAAATACCTACCCATTGTAGAATTAAAGAAAAGTCTGTAAGTTTTTTAAGCTTTACCTATAATCTCACAATTTAGAAATATGCACTACTATTATTTCTTCCAGTTTAATTTCTCTGTATGTAAGGACATAGCCTACTCTTAAGCCCACCCTAGCTCTTGTGTTTATATGCCATTTTATTTTGGCTTAGTTATTTAATTTCTTTAAGGCTCGTTACATAATAAGTACAATTTTTAATTATTTCATAGGTATTTTGGATAGCTAATGAGATAAATAGATGATGCATCTCATGCTCTACCTTGTCTCTGTTGCTACCTCTTCCTTTCTTCTCTCTACACAGGGTGTTCCAAAAATGTATACATATTTTTATTATAAAGTCTGTGTTTATCAACATACATTTCATTTTCAATATTTAAAATAACATATAGAAATTAATACTTTTTTCTGTCAATGCCTGTTTTCAAACTGGTGACAAATATCAATACTTTTGTTAAGTATTTGCTTGCTTTCAATTTGTCTGCTGTTGCTAGTTTTGTACTGTAAACTTTACCTTTTATGTGTCCCCATAAAAAAGTCTAGTGGCACTTTAGGATAAATTTCTTTTGTTCAAAGTTTAGCCTAGCTTCACACATTATTTCAAACCAGTTAAACCTTGAAAGGAGTGAAAATCAAGTGAATTGTCAGCTGTTACAATGTGTATGCATTTTTTGGGACACCCAATATTTATTACACACAGAGCATGGCTTATTCTCTGCTAAATTATTTGTTCTGCTCCACAACCATGTCTGACATAGGCATTGGGGGAGAGCCTCTTTTAGGGGTCTGCATACTTCTCCTGGGCAAGGGATTTTTGGATTATTCTTAAACTTAAGTGTGATTTATTGGCTATGAAAGTGCTTACAAATATTAGCAATTGTTTGGCATATTTTCTGCAAGCAGTTTCATGTATAAATAGCCATAACTGAAATTCTTATCCAGATATAGTTGTTGAACCTGAAGAATCTTACTTTTTACTTATTGAATTTTGCATTCTTCACATTCCTCATGCATCAAAGTAGCACTCACTGTTTTGAATATACTTGAAAGAATAAGATCAGGTAGCCATGTCAGACCTCATCCTGACCTTCATCAGTGTGCTTACTATAACAAGAGAACATGTAAGAAAATTGTTTGAAAGGATTTGGCCACAGTTCATCTCCTGCTATTGCTGCCCTTTAACAGGCAGAGTTGATAAATGCACCAGATAGGAATACAGTAGAATTTATCTTTTTCATCCTAGCTTTCTTCCAAATTAATGAATTCTCAATGAAATTAGGCTGCAAGCCATTATAGATGGATTCCTGAGCCTTGTATCTTTGATCTCTGCTTATTTTCCTCCTGGTTCTAATTTCATGTTATCAACTGATGTGACAAAGATTGAGCACCTGGTACACTTTTACTTTTTTCTATATTAGTACAAGAGGTTGTGATATTACAGCACAGGTTGCATGTTAGCTAGCTTTCAATATACATTTTAACCAATATTTTGCTACCATACAACAAGAATTGTTAACTCTCTAGCTTACATTATTGGAATGCTTAGTATTTGCCTTACCTTCTCCATTCAGTCAGTTCCAGAGTTCTACTCTGTTGATTACAATAGACACTTCATTACCAAACTTTATATCATATATCATTAAATTTTTTCCTGTTACATAAAAAAAACATTAAAAACTTTTAAAAATAGTTACTTAATGAAAGTTTATTATTAGTTTATTGTTGATAGTATCTCAGATGTTCCTTATTTCCCCTCCTTGTTCCCCTTCACCCAGTCCCACCCCACCACAGGCCTTTATCACACTATGGTCTGTCTCCCTGAGTTATGCATATAAACTCTGGTTAATCTCGTCCTATCCCTTCTATTCGCCTCCCTTCTGAGATCTGTCATTCTGTGCCCTTCATTCATGCGCCTGGACCTATTCTGTTCATCAGTTTATTTTGCTTATTAGACTACACATATAAGTGAGATCATGTGATATTTGTCTTTCTCTAACTGGTTTATGTCGCCTAGCATGATAATCTCCAGGTTCATCCATTGTGTAAATGTTTCACATTTTTATGGTCCACTCATCTACTCATAGGCACTTGGGCTGTCTCCAGATCTTAGCTATTGTAAATAACACTGTTATGAAGATAGGGGTACATATTTGAAAATAAGGTACATATATTCTTAAATATTTTAATGTTTCTTATATGTAAAAGGATTTAAAACAGAGGCAGACTAAGTTGATGTGGATGTTAAGGAGTCTACAGAGTCATCAGGAACCTAATCTCTTTTATATGTTCTATGAGTTTTGTGACCAATTTCCAAACTCAAGGATTAACTCTTTTTTTTTTTGATAGACACTGTATTTCCAGTTATCAAATCCATATTCTACAAAGCAATAGGAAGGAAGAAACAAGCATCAAACAAAAAGTAGCCAGCAGAGTCATCCTCCTTCAAGGTAATTTCTTGAAAGTAGAATCCTACCATTGCTGTTGAGAAATAAAAAAATTTATGCCCTAAGACAAATTTATATCTCTAATTAGTTTTCTAAAGGGAAAAAATGGAGAATATATGCAGGTAGGTCACTAGGATTCTCTGCAATCTAATCCTACATTATTTTTGTTTTATATGTGGTTGGTATACTTTCTGGGCTATCATTAGTAATGAGGATGGGTTGCTGTTAACTTTACACTCCTAAAACTTTTGAGAGCAGTGTTCAAGTGTCCTTTTACAAATTCAATAAGTGGAATATGTTTCAATATATTAATTTCCTGATATGCCAACTTTAGTGTTCCACTACATGGAGGCCACTTTACATCTTTTATTTTCTGACAAGGAACAAGCACAGACCTGCTTTTAAAAGAAAATGCCCTACAGTAAATCTCAGATTAGACATTGCTTTTTATACAGCCACTCCTGTTATTTTTAAATGGAATTTTCTAAGACAATGAAACAACTCACAAGAGTAGGCTTTTTAAATGAAACCAATTTTATACACTGAAAATTAACATTTTAAAAGATAATGTGCCCCATCACTGCTGGGAGAGTGCTCATTTTTGCTGCTACATCAAGATTTGTCCTGCTAGAAATACCTGGAAAAATATGATATAGAGCATGTTTTTAAACCAGAATCAAATACAAAGCTGTACTTTAAAAGTGAAAAAAGGATGTAGATTTATTTAACTTGCATTTATTGTGGTCAAATGCATATATATCATTTCCCATTTTTGTGCTTCTGACATTGGAAGTCAATGTATAGACAGGGAAAAAATTATATAAATAATTTATAATCACAAAACTCACAATTGATCAATTCTTTTATAAGACCCATTTGTATGCAAGAGAGTTTGGATAGTTATTATTATTTATACATGTCCTACTGAAAGGACAAAGCAGAAACGAACTCTCCTCCATCTTGTCCTATAGGGCTAGGCCCCCTGCCTAACCCCCTCCCTTTTCTGGGAGTGACCACAGTTATGCCGACAATGTCCTAACTTCCCAGACCACCACCCAAATGGACCAATGAAGCTCAAGGAACACAGCGACCAATCTCAGTAACCCTTGTCACTTCCCTAAGCCCACCCAAATGACCAAACCCCATATAACCCACTGTTCTTCAGGGGCTCGCTCTCTGGTCTCGCTGCTGCACTATAAAGAGGCTGGGAGCCAAACCCGGGTTTGAATAAAGACTCTTAGCTTTTGCATCGGAAAAAAGGCTCCCTGGTGGTTGATTATTGGGGACTCCGAACTCTGAACATAATACTACTGCAATTCATTCATTTATTCATCTGTGTGGTGTGGGAAGGTATATACATGCATGGAATTAACAAAAAACTGAAATACTTTCCTAAGGAGATTATACCCGTTTTTACATCCTTATTAATAATAGTTAAAAGTTGTTTATAATGGCACCATATATTTTTATTTCTGTGGCATAATTTGTAATGTCTAGTTTTTGAATTTATTAATTGATATTTCCTCTTTTTTTCTTAGTATAGCTAAGGTTTTGTCAATTTTATGGTGTTTTTATTTAAAAATGCTCAGTTTTGTGCATTTTTTCTATTTTTACATTCTATATTTCATTTATTTTTTTCTCTGATCTTGTTTATTTCCTTTCTTTTGAAAACTTGAGCTTAGTATTTCTCTTTATGATTCCTGTAGGTTGTTTTTTTTAATTCTTTTTAATGTGTGTTTGTCACCATAACTCTCCCTCTTAGTGTTGTTTTTACTATATTTCATAAATTTTGTTGTGTTTTCTTTTTGTATTAATATTTTTTCTAATTAACCTTTTCATTTTTTCCTTTGATCCAATGGCTATTCAAATGTGTGTTGTGTAGTTTTCATGTATTTTTAAGTTTTCCCATTGTCCTTTTTGTTACTGATTTCCAGAGAATTTGACAGTGAATTGATCAATTCACTATAGGAATAAGGGGTTGGGAGAAGTAAAAAATGTACTTGCAATTTTCATTTCAGGCACCAGGAGAAGGATGCCACTAATGAAACATAAAAGTCAATTTGATTTGCTGAAGCAAGCAAGATTTATAATAAACTTAACTATAGGATGAATTCAGTTTGTAGGGTGGATACATCATTGAAATGAAAA
Organism: Lasiurus cinereus; assembly: GCA_011751065.1. Classification (NCBI taxonomy): domain Eukaryota; kingdom Metazoa; phylum Chordata; class Mammalia; order Chiroptera; family Vespertilionidae; genus Lasiurus; species Lasiurus cinereus. Next base: position 43,014,640 of record JAAGEH010000307.1, read on the forward strand.
TCACTATAGAAATGGAAATGACACATGAATGTGTAATTACTTACTGAGGAAGAAATGTTTATGAAAATTACATTCTTTGATATATAAGATAATATCTCTCCCTTCATGTAAAGAAAGCCTATACATTTGGGTTGATTGTAGAGAAGATCATACATAAAGATGTTGAAGTCTAGATTTTAAGTGGCAGCAAACTATTGTTTAGCAATGACACTGGCTCTTATTATCGGAGCTACCTTAAGAGCTCACTGCAAAACAAGAGGGTCATCATTTTCTTTAGAAACATTGTATCTTCTGTACCCTTAGCTCCGGAGAATACATGGTGGGGCAAAAGTAGGTTTCCATTTCATATGGAAAATAATATAGGAATAAGCTCAATGTTTTTGCATACTCCAAACTGTCAATATACTTTTGCCTGACTCTACTATTACAATAAGAATCTTGTAGGGAGAACACCTTGTAATATAAGCCAATTATGGATGTCTATCTTAACTTGGGCAAGGGGCGGGTAAAATATATTATAACTTTATTTTAGTCCACAAGACCCAGAATTTATTTTCAAGCTATCCAGCTCATGTTTATGACCTTTGATTTATATGGTAGAGGAAATATCAGTGATCTATAGCTTAAAATAAATAGATACATATGCATGCTTGCATTCTGAATTTCCACTGTAACATGAATTTAGTTTGTACCGTTTCAGAATTCTTTAGAGTTGCCAAATAAAAATTTATTAGGTAGTGTCTCTATAGCCTGGGGACTGAAGCTGCAAAGCAAAAGGAAGAGAATATTATTCAGGAAGATAAATGAAACTGCATTATAGCTCCTTAATTCTAAAGAAAATGAATCATTATTCATAATAAATTTATGTGGAAAATATTAACATAACTGTGTTTCAAAAGCCTGGTCTGTCTTATTTGACTGGAAACAGTTTTCCTGCAGGCATAGTTTATCATTTAAATTATGGAAAAATATGATGAACATAATATTGAAATAATAGAACCTGAAATTTATCTTAAATGAGATTAGACTATGCCATTGTTCCTAAAGGTATATAGTATTTTCAACAGTATAGGGAAATTAATTTATCATTTCAATATCAATTCTAAAACAAGCACTATGTATCTTTTGAGATTAATAGGCTACTCAAAATTTTCATCTAGATATTAAAAAATAAACCAAAAAAATGCACTCTTCAGTGTAGCTGAAGCTCTGTATCTGAGATAGCAAATGTAGCTATGAAAGCACACATTCACAGGTGCCTGAGGAATATTTAATAATCTCTGTATATTTTTCATAAAATTTTAATTGGGTTTTCATGAGAGGTGATGAGGAAACCTAAACTAAATACAAAAAGCATCTCATTTATTTTGTCTCTATCATATTAATATGGATCTTTAAAATAAAACATTTGCAAGGGTGATTCTGAGTGAAGCAGAACCCAAGTTACACATGAAGTGTATTAATATTCAAAGTGGATCTCTGCTTTAGGAAAACAGATTTCTTTAGCTTCTGTTTGCTAACAGAATATTTATAAGAGGCAGATGGAATTTGGTGATATGAAGTAAAGAAAATTATATGTGGGGAACTATGGAAAAGAATTGTTCCCCAGGTAATCCCTAAGCAAGTAGGGATTTGTAGTCTTCAGACAAAAAAGCGTGGCTTAAATTTTTCTCCTCTTATTTATTTATTCCATAGAAAGCAATTCATTAGAAATTATTTTATGGGTTTGTAGTCATAATTAATAAGAGTATAGTATACTTTATTGTAACTGTAAATAACTTGACAAAACCTTAAGATACAAAGTACTTAACTCATTTGTATTTCATTTTATGTAATGTAATATTTCACTTAACTATATGCAAAAAAATGTGTAACTGTCCTCCGTTGTTGCCTATTTTCTCTAACTTTTTCAGTATGCTTTCTCTGACTCTGCAGCGTAAATAAAAAAAGGTCTAACTGGAATCACAACACTTGAGACTCAAAGAGGAAAGAATGGAAATTTGTAGTAGATACGCACCGGTAGGGGACAGAGGTGATACAGGGGGCTCAGAGCCCAATGCTAGTTGCTCTTTGTGCTGTCTCCACTCAACAAACATTAGAGCATCCCTTTTCCTATATTATAGAAGAAGGTAACTTCAAAGCAGGAGAGGACAAGCACTTCCTAATTATTACTTAGTTCTCATTCTGAAAAACCAAATTAAAGTGAAACCAAAAGTAATAGAGACTGTCTTGACCTGGACAGTATGCTGTGTGGTTAGAGTGTCAGACTCTGCACATAAGAATCACAGGTTTGATTACCAGTCAAAGAAGCGTTCCTGGATTGCAGGTTCCATCCCTGGCCTGGTAGGGTGTGTGCAGAAGGTAGCCAGTCAATGCATATGTCTTTCTTGGATCAATGTTTTTCTGTCTCCCTAAAAATCAATGGAAAAAATATCCTAGGGTGAGGATTAACAACAACAAAAATGCTATGTCTTTAAAAATTCTAAAATAGAGCATATGATCAGCTTTAAAAACATCTCAACATCATGTCAGTTTTATATAACCTACTGACTTGGAAAAAAACATTAAAAAGAAACAAGTTAAATATTAAAGGCTTTTCATAAAGATATATAAATAAATAAATGTAGTCATATATTATTAAGGGCACTTCATTTTTATAATGACTTTACTCTTCTCAACAGACAGTATCCACTTTTCTATTTTACTTTTTTAACCTAGTCCATAAAATCCAATTATAACCCTAGAATATTTGTTCGTTGAACATACGCAGCTGTCTTATATTTGGTCATAGTTGGACCACAAAGTTAAAAATAAGTTAAACAGGAATTCTGACATGTAAAATAGTTTCTTTTCTCTAAGTCATTATTTTGAAGAGTGTCATATTCTGTTGGGTGCAGTATATTTTGAGACGGTGCATGTTCTTATTAATTACATTTAAATATTTTCAGTCTTCATAGGAATATTTTAAAGCCAAAAAGTTTTTAAAAGTAAATGACTAAGGATAAAATAACAGACACTAGATTTACTGTACTACCTGAAGCAGCCAAATTATGAACTAAATTAATGCAAGCATAGTTTAAGATAGGATAGTTCAGACAATAAAGGACAGAAATAGATGAGAAGTAGTGAATAAACCAGTTGAACACTATACTTACCAAAATGTTCTGTTCTAAGTGGATTTTGGGTTGTTATAGAGAGAGGACAACCCAGGCACAGCCCTATTGTGTCCCTGAGCTGAAGAAATAAAGCCCGGAGTACAGGTAGACCTAGTGCCTAGAACTCAGCAGACAGGCTGCAAGGTTGGCGACAGTTGCAGAGGAGAGCTGTGGGCATCTGCAAAAGACAGGTTAGCACATAAATGGAAAGAAACTACTGGTGCTAGCTAGAGATTTTCCAGAAAGGACTTGTCTCTGAAAATAGGGAAGAGCCCGTGCAGCATACCGTATCCTTCCCTTCTTCTACCCTTCCCACTCTGTCCAGGTAAAGGGATCTTGAAGACTAGGTAAGACTTTTTGTCTGCAGGACTAAAACCTTTTTTTAACCTAGGAAATTGGTCAGGACTGTGCATCTAGAAGCCATTTTACTGCGGGTTTCATCTGAAGACAGAAATGTCACTTTCTCTGAGCTCGCTTTCCTCACACAATTGATGAGAAAGAACCAGATGAGATCCAGAAAGGTGGACACAGGACATTCTTCCCTGTCTTTCCTTGTGTGTTCTTTCCGGAAAGAGAAAAAGAGACAACATTCCTACTTAAGTTTTCAAGCCCAGTTTGGCATTATCTGAAAGGAGACATAAGTTTGGTCCAGGAATGAAGTGTGTGTGTGTGTGCGTGTGAGTGTGTGTGTGTGTGTGTGTGTGTGACACACCAAATTGCAATAGGCTTGGTTCCTCAGGAAACTGAGCATGTCAGCTGGGTCACAGGTAAAAAAGAACAGTTTCTCTTTTGATATCTCAAAGTATATTGTACCTTAGTTCTGTATTTATAGGAATTCATTTATTTTTATATCAAGGACTACTATACATATATATATATATATATATAATATTGATTTCAAAGAGCGAGGGAGAGAGAGAGAGAGAGAGAGACATCATTGATGAGAGAGAATCTTTGATTGGCTGCCTCCTGCACACCCCCCCACTGGAGATCAAGCCTGCAACCTGGGTATGTGCCCTGACCAAGAATCAAACCAGGGACCTCTTGGTTCCTGGATCGACGCTTAACTGCTGTGCTATACCCAGCTAGGCAAGGACTACTTAAAAAATCTTGATGCTGCAACTAAAGTGTAAGATTGTATTGTTAATACTACAAACAGCCCAAAAAACAGCTGTTTTAATAATTTAAGCTTTGAGTTCATTCATGATTTATTAATTCTTTTTAGTATAACTTCTAAAGAATTTTATTTTTAATAATATTCCAGCAGGTCATCTGGATTAGACACAATTTAAAAGTGTATAAGTGGCCCTGGATGGATAGCTCAGTTGGTTATAGCACTGTCCTGATACACCAAGGTATGAGTTCTAATCTCAGTCAGGACACATACAAGAATCAGCTACTGAAGGCATAAATAAGGGGAACAACAATTTTTTTTCTCTCTCTAAAAATTAATTTTAAAAAGAGTGTAAGTAAACTAAGTATATTCAAACTCATAGCATTATATATTAAAGTATAATTTCTTACCAAATGCAGTTGTAAAAATCTAACTTGAAAAGTTACGTAAAATGCTATTATGAAAACATAACCTATAAGTATTTAAAAGCTATTAAAGAATTACCTAATGGATATTAAAACAGAATAAATGCATGGTTTAGCAGAATGGAAGTCTATGGTACCTCCATTGCATTACCCATGTGAAATTTAATAATTTATGTCCGGATGACTTTGCTTTCATTACAATGACTCCTAACACCCATCAATATATTTCAGTGTCACATAGAACCTAATATCACTTTATTAAATATAAAAATAATAATGGATGATTAATATTCATATGTTAAAGAGTCTGAATTTTAAATATTTATTTTGCTGTGAAAATATTGAGACCATAATTTGGTTTGTCACCTAGTTTGGAATTTAGTAAATATGTAATGTATATGATATGTGACATTAGGTATATTACTGAACATACATAACTCTATATGAAATATATAGCAAAATATCTAAATATAGCAATTAATATACAGACTGTTATACAAAATGTTTCCATGTTTCTATAAATTGTATTTTATACTCCAGGGTATTGTATTTTGGGTAGAACACCATATGATTTCCTCATAAAATAGAGTGTTTTTAACTCTCAAGCACTAGGAATTGTGTCTGTCTTTATAGTTTCATTACTTTTTCATCCCTGCTTAAGTTGCAGTGTCTGCATATAAAAAATACACAACTTTTATAAACATTTTATAAAATTACATATATTGACAATGAAATCCTTTCCTTGAGATATCTAAAATATACTTTGAATTACATTCAAAATAATATTTCCAACTTCTGGTATTATAAATAATATTTTCTATTTACTGACATGATTTATTCTCACACTCAAGGATTTTCATAAATCAATTTGATTCATGCAAATCAAAATTATTGAATTAATATAAATTTTTAGATGTTACACAGAATATAACAATGCTAGAACTGGAATAGGAAATTAATTTTCCTCATTTAAATACACAAAACTGTTAATTTATGATATATTGCTTTAAAATTCCTAGTTCTATTTTTATTGTTAATATTAAGTTAAAGTCCTTTATGAAGGACTCTAAGGTATACAAAGAACAAATTAAATGTTTTCAATAATTATGGAAGATGAGAAAATTGGTTTGTAGATATTTAAAATTTAAATATTTTAAGGCAAACCAAACTCTAAATTATAATAAAATTATAATCTAATTATTATTTACATAAATCACAAAAATATTTTAATAATCCTATTTAAATGTTGAATATTGTGAATTTACTTGGAATTCAGTTGTTATTTTCATTGTTTTCAATGTTTAAATAAATTGTAGCAGAAATGGTCCATATGTTTTCTTTATAAGAAGTTGCTTAAATGAATTCAATATGTTTAGTGTTTGACTATTCTATTTACAAAATGCTCTACTATAAAGATGAAAAGGGTTTATTTATTTGTGCTTTATGAGCTCATATATCATGGATAAAATAAGATAAAGGTATCTTAATATTAATAAGTGAGTACAGATAGAATGTGATTATTCATAGATGGAAAAGACCCTTTTAGACTGATATTTTCTGTTATCATATCATCTGTTATCATGTAATCTGCTATCTAAAGAGCAAATATTTAAAAATCAATTGAATTTAAAAAAAGATAAAAACATCCCATATGCACAGGTGTCTATATTAATGGATCTTATGGAATACTTTCCAGTCTTTGTCAGTGGTTAGTTTTTATTCAACATGAGACAGCAGAGGACACAGTGCTTGTTTGCACCTCTCTTGCAGCAGCATCACTAACACCAATCTGAACAACAGAAGCAACAACAGCAAGAACCTTTTCAAAACAACAAGGTATGTGACGAGGGTTGTTGTGAATGACAGTATAAGCAATACTATTTTAATGCCCAAATAGTTTTTCGTTTTTTTTATGGTACAGATTTTTTTCTAGTGGCTTAAACATACTTTAAGAGCACATTTATAGCCAGGGTTCATCTGGTTGGTTTATTTTTAAAACAGCTTTGAGAACTATAATCTATAAAAGTCGTCCTTCTTAAGTGCAGAATTCTAAAGGTGGCATCATAGCTAAAATGTAATTTGAGACACTTTAGTGCCTTAAAAACAGATCTTATTGCCTGCTCACTCGTTACACTGGCCTGCATGAACTTCTCCAAATAATGTGCATGAGACATTTAGAACTGTATATAAAAGTGTATAGCTGATTGTTAAGAGTCTAGAATTCTGTATAATATCATAATATTTATTAGCTGATATACTAAAATATTTGTAATACATTATCACTCCTGGAATATGAATATTGTAGTTTTTAAAATATAGAACTTTCAATAATAATTCTTTCTAACCATCTGAATGAATACTGTAGTGCAATTTCTTAGCCTTTGCCTAGATATGACTTGGTATTTACCAGGTGAACACACCTAGTTAAGCACATTTGATTGAAAGTATGTTAAATAAACTTGTATATCTTATAACATAAAGTAGTCATTAATATTAAGTAATAATTCAAAAAACAATAAAGTTTTGAATTATAGTAGCATTTAGATAGAAAACTATTATACTAGTTAAATTAGTATATATAATATAGTGGTTGATATTTTCCACTTTCAAAATCAAACATCAATACTATGAACAAGTTCCTTTTAATTTTACTACTTAACCCACAGTAATAGAAAAGGGAAGGTAATAATACTTTTTTAGGCATAATATCTATAAATATAAACATTTCACCCATATAACCTTTTCTGTAATGATTTGAAAAGATTTCTAAATGTAATTTGAATTAGCATTCAAAATCTGTCATTATAATATCCTTATTACTGAAGTATGGATTACATTTTTATGGGTTACTTTGGAATTTTATAAATTATTTTTATTTATTTATTTATTTATTTAATATATTTTTATTGATTTTTTACAGAGAGAAAGGGAGAGGGATAGAGAGTCAGAAACAATCGATGAGAGAGAGACATCGATCAGCTGCCTCCCGCACGCCCCCCACTAGGGATGTGCCTGTAACCAAGGCACATGCCCTCAGTCCGCAGGCCAACGCTCCATCCATTGAGCCAAACCGGTTTCGGCTATATTTATTTTTAACAAAAATATATATATTTAAGGTCTACATGATTGGATATACATCATATATTATAGTCTAGCTAATTAACATATCTCCTCACATAGTTACCATTTTTTGTATATAATGAAAGTACCTACTTGAAATCTATGTTGTTAGTCCATATCCAGTATTCAATATAGTATTATTAACTGTTAGCTTCATGCTCTTCATTGAATCTCTGGACTCATTGATTCTACATGAATGCAATATAACTGTATGATACATTTTTATCTGGTCATTCATTGACAGATTATTTCCATATCATCAATGTTGTGAATAATGCTATAATGAACATGGGAGTCTAGATATCTCATTGAGGTATTGATTTTTATTTGGGGGTGGTATATATCACAGTAGGATTGCTGGATTATATCTATTTTAAGTTTTTTTTTTAGGAACTGCTACATTGTTTCTCACAATGGCTGTACCAATTTATATTCCCATCAGGAGTGTAAAGTGTTCCAATTCCTCCACATCTTCACCATACTTATTTTTTTTATAATAGCCATCCTAACAGTTATAAGATGATTACCTCATTTTGGTTCTGATTTGCAATTTTCTGATAAATTATGTTGACCATCTTTTCATATAACTGTTGGTCATTTGTATATCTTCTGTGAAAAAAAAGTGTATTAAGGGTTTTTGCCTATTTTTAAACAGGTTGATTATTGCTACGGAATTTTATGGGCTTCTCATATATTTTGGATATCAACCTCTTCTCAGACATATGGTTTGCGAATAATTCCTCCCAATCCATAACGTTGTGTGCATGTGTGTGTGTGTGTGTGTGTGTGTGTGTGTGTGTGTTTTCATTTTGGTATTTCCTTTGCTGTGCAGACACTGTTTTCTTTGATGTAGTCCCACTCATTTATTTTTGCTTTTGTTGCCTGAGCTTTTGGTGTCATATACAAAATTTGTTGTCAAGGCCAATTGTTTTCCTGATTCTTTCTTCTGGAAATTTTAGTTTTAGATCTTAAGTTACTCGAATATACTTATTTTTTTTTTTTTATGATGTAAGATAAGGGTGCATTTCATTCTTTTGCATGTAGATATCCAGTTTTCCCAACACCATTTATTGAGGAGACTACCATTCCCCACCTATATTTCTTAACAATTCTGCTACATTACTTTGCAATGTTTGCCTTGAAATGCTTTCTGGGGAGATATGCTGACAGGAACAGTTTCCAAAGACAAATAAATTTGGGAAATTCTGCACATTTTTTGTAGATTTTAATTGTATTATTTACATATTAAAACCCTCTGAATCTATCCAGTAAATAAACATATGTTATTTTATTTTATTTTATTCCAATCTCCCAAAGCTACTTGTTCATGGACCTGAAAAAAATGTTGTTAGGATGTATTTGCCTCCTACAGAGTATTGTTCTGTGGAGCATATTTTGAGACTTACTGATTTAAACCAAGAATATAGCAATTGAGTAAGGTTGGTTGTTTTGTTTTAGTTATAACAGATCTATTTCTTGAATCTATTCTCTGGATATGTTTTTTTCCTGTCTTCTCATCCATCCATATTGTCTCAATTAGTGTAGCTTTACAGAAAAGCTTGGCATGGAATTGTGTTATTCTTACAATTATTTTCCTCCCTTAAAATACCATTTTAAACTATTTCATCTTCTGCATTTTCATTATAAATTTTAGATGCAGCCAGATAATTTCTTCAAAAAGTTCCTGAGGTCCCTGAGGTTTTGATTGAGATGGCATTGAAATTATATGTTAATATTCATTTTTCTAAACTAATATATATTTATTTTAGCAAAATTTGTACTTGGCATAAAACTCTACTTCTATTGATCTCCTTAATTTATCTCAACAAAATTTTGTTGGTTTCAGGTATAGTTCTTCTAAATTTCTGATGGGTTTATTCAGAGGTAATTGATGTTTTTGATATTATTGTAAATGATATAACTTATTTTTAAGCACTTGTTGTCAGCATTTAGAAGTCAATTTTAAATAGCATATATTGAGTTTGTCGCCCACAACCTAAATTTACTTACTAGTTCTAGGAGTTATATTTGTATTTCTTTGCCATAACAAAGTATCACAAACTGAGTGGCTTTAAAACTAAAAACATGATGTCTACAGTTCTGGAGGCTAGAATTCCAAGATGAGGTTTTTGGCAGTGCCATGCTCTCTCTGAAGGGAAGGATCTGATCTAGGCCTTACCCCCTAGCTTCTGAAAATTCTTTGGCTTGTGGCAGGATAACTTCAATTTCACATGATATTCTCTTTGTTTTCATGTCTGTATCCAAATTTTCATTTCTATAAGGACATCAATCATATAGAATTAGGAGTTTAGCTTAATCTAGTATGATCTCAACTAATTACATCTGCAATGACCCTATTTGCAAATAAACTCACTTTCTCTGGTACTTGTGTTTAAAACTTCAACATATAATTCTTTTAAGGGACATGATTTAACCCATAACAATATATATATATATATATCAATTTCACACAAAATATATACATGTGTTTCCTAGGGTTATACATATTCGTAATTATGTCATCCTCCAATAATGAGAGTCTGACTTCTTCACTTATAGTTCAGTAGAGGCCCAGTGCACAAATTTTGTGTACTTGTAGGGTCCCTAGTGGCTGCCAGCCAGGTACTCCCTCCCTTCCCTCCGCCAGCCCACACTCTGGTCAAACTCCTGGATGAACTCTGGTTGAGGGAACAATTTCCATACAGTGGTACCTTGAGATACGAGTTTAATTTGTTCCGTAACCTTGCTCGTATATCAAGTTGCTCCTATCTCAAAGCAAATTTCCCCATTAAAATCAATTGAAATGCCATTAATTCATTCCAGCCCCCAAAATGCCACCCCAGTTGTTCTTGTTACGTGTTTTTGAATAAGAAAAATGTATTTATAAATGACAAATATGGTATAAAAACATAATAAAATAGAATGTAAAGGAATAAACTGGTTTTATAAAGTCTATTTACCTACTTGTTACACTCTTAATGCTACACTTTATCCCTAAACTGAATTAACTTAACTAATCTTCACTGAACTTAATTGCTACTGGTCTTTGCATTTTTGGCCGATTTAAAAAATAACATGTCCAACGAGGTTTGCCTCTTCCTCCCTTTCAGAATGTTTCTGAAATGGGTGAGGCAGGTTTCATTGAAAAGCTCCAATGTGTGGGAACCTCTTTCCACGTTCAGGGTTCGGGTTCTGAAGGAGGCTGCATGCAAACAAAATGAGAGACTAGAAAACATTAATTGGGCGATATTGGGGGGCCAGGCAGGAGCCTTCTCTAGTGGAAAGGACTGCCACTTGCTCTGGCCTTTTTCTCCCTTTTATTAAGGCTTTGGGACACACCCCTAGCCTTTAGGCAGGAAATAACAAAACAGAAATAACATGAACCAAACAGGTAGAGGCTGCTTCAGCTAACAATGTTTCAACTAAACAGTGAGTAATTAACTCTGACCTTTCAGAGCAGTTAAGGTTGACCAGCCTTCTGGCCTCCTGTTTACATCCATTTAGTAAGAACAATGTTTGGTTTCCGACATCTCCCCCGTTTTCTTTCCTCTAAAAAATCTTGCATCTGCAGACTAGAAATAAATATTAAGAACAAAAAATAAGACAAGCAACAATGGCTATGCTAAGAGGTAAATGAATAAGTCTATAGTATCTTTCTTTCTGGACCAACAGTCCTTTGAGTCCCAGTTTCAATGTCCAACAGTTTTTTGAGTGTACATGTTAGCAATGATATTTCAGTTCTGGATGGTGGACAAATGGTGGCAATGCAGGTCCAACCCTCTCTGGTTTGGTCCTGGGCAACCTACATCGATGCATAGCTGCTGACTGTTAGGATGGCAAGGTGTCCTCAGCATCTTCCATCTCTGGACTGTTTCTCCTCTCATCTTCATAGCTGGAGCATTCTCTGTTGTAGGAATTCACATGGTCTTGGAGCTGTTTTTCTGAAAGTATATAAACATTCTCGACCAAAAGTTAGTAAAGGAATTTCTTTTATAAATTTGACTTTGGATCCTTTTTATTTTTGCCCAAATGATTTTCCTTTGGCTTATTTTAATACTATGTATGTTTTTCATGGGTGTCTTGATGTTAAGTAAAAAAAAAATTTTCTAGTTGTAATTTGCTTACAGGATACTTTTCCTTACATAATATTACTGTACTATCCCCCCTGTTTTGATTTAATTATGAGGCTTTTGGAAAATTTTTATAATGCAAATATGACTGCTTTATGTTTATTGCATGTTAAGTAATTTTACCATGCAATGAATTACCAATAGAAATTTAAGTTAATACTTTATGAACAACTTTTTTCCAGTACAATTAAATTTTCTTGAATATTCACCTATTTCAACTAACCAATTAAATTAATTTGAAAATTTAACTACTATTTTATTGTTAAATTTAATATTTTAACAACAATCTTAGTTTTATCCTGTAAATATTAGTGGAAAGGATTATTTGCATTCTTGAATAGGCCCTGAAAATTCCTGGTGTTAAGTTGGATTTAGAATATAGGGCAGCTGTCAGCCAAGTCTGTCTGTTGCTGGGTCCCAATCTGAGCTGCACCAAATCTTTGTCTGTCATCTGTGTCCCAAACGGAGCTGGGCCAAGTCTCTGTCTTGTCACCTGGGTCCTGATCAGAGCTGGGCGTGGGAAGTGAAGCAGCCATGGGGCAGGAGACCTCCCTCAGAAGGGGTGAAGGTTCAAGCCCCTGCAATGTTGTGGGGGTTGAGGATCTGTGCCTCACCTCTGTTGATCCCCAAGTTTTCTCCTGATGGGCCCTCTGCGACTGTGCCTGTCTTAGGTCGTTCCTCCTCTGAGGAATCTTACCCGTCACTGGTTAACCAGCCATCCTCTGGGGCCAAGCAGGTTGATGTGAAGCTCAGTTCCGTCTCCTTGGTAGGCGATGCCCTTGTGGCCTCCACGCCCAGTACCTGCCTTGGGATCCCCTCGCCTGCTGGCAGGGTCCCAGCGCTGATCACATATCTTGGGGAACCCAGATTTCTTCTCCAGGGAGGGCCCAGCTCACACCACTGGGTGAGAGACAGATTCATGGTACCAGCCAACACGAGTCTTCAACCTCAGCATGAACAGAAAGCTCAAGCGACAGCTGTGGGAGGGTCCCTTTTGGCAAAAAGAGCAAGAAAAGCCAATAGAGAATGCTCAAGTGCCTTCTCACTACCTTAATTCCTTTTCTGTTATTTTTTAAAATTGCTACCTAATATTCAGAGAATTAGGTTGTAAGTTTGTGTTTGGGATATTTGTCAAAAATATTATAATGACATTATAGAATAATATTATGTAAGGATATTCTTTTGTTCTAGGCCATGGCCAGTCAATTTCAAACTGGCTATCAATTTCTTTTTGTGTAGACAAAATCTTAGTTACTTTATTAGAATACTTAATCAAATTGCTTACAAAAACATTGGCTCTTTATTTAGCTGAAAACCTTGATTTTTATTTAAAAAGCTAATTTATTAATTAAAGTAGGTATCTTAAGTTAAAAAGCAAAAGAAATTTAGTAAATGTTTATGTCTGATTCACAAGCCACAAATGTTGCCCTGCCTCTAGCTTAAGAATACAGGCAGCTATGGGCTTTTTGTCATTTTAAATTCTAATGTTAGAATTTTAAGAAATATTTAGTTACTTAATTTTGCCCCTCTTAGAGACTACAAGAAACAGGGGAATCAGTACACCTAAGGGTTCTTACTCATGAAGGGTCAGGAACATAAGTCAAAAATACTTCCCCATGTGCCCCAGGTAAAATTACCATACAGCTGGTAACTGTTGGTATTGGAAGAAATATGTTCTTAGGTGTCTGTACCGTCCTCTTTACCATGCTCCCGGTGGTCTTCAGGTTGTTTGTTGTTCTGCTTGTCCTCCTCCTGATCCTCTTCTTCAGTGGAATTATATGGTACTCCTGTAATGTGCTGAATTTTCCACCTTTTACAAAATCCCTGGAATTTACAGCGTATGTAAGCAGGCCCATTATCATTTTAATAATTTTTGGAACTCCCATGACAGCAAAAGCAGCTAGGCAATGATTAATAACCTGTTTTGCCGTTTCTCCTGTAGATGCAGTAGCCCATATTACTTTTGAAAAGGTGTCTACAGAGACATGCAATACCCCAAGGCATCCAAAGGAAGTATAAAGCGTTACATCCATTTGCCAGATATGGTCTCTTAGTAAACCTCTAGGGTTGACTCCTGTGCTAGGCCCTTGAGGTAGATGTAACATACAAGTGGGACATTCCTAAATAATCTGTTTTGCCTGCTGTGATTGAGAATTGTCTAGACAGCATTTTGGCAGGCTGATGTAAAAGCTGATGAGATTCTAAAGCTTCTTTTAATAAAGTGACCAATTGATCAGCATGTGCATTTCCTTTTGTTAAAGGACCAGGTATGAGCCCTGATGTGAGTGATATAAAAAGGATATTGTCTTTGTTGTACAATTTGCTGAACTTGTTTAAATAATAAAAATAAACTTTGGTCACTAAGCCATTTCAACCGGGCAGTTTCAATTCTATTCACTAAGTTCGCAGAGTAAAAGGAATCAGAGATGATATTAGAGGTTATTGGAAATGCAGCCTTAATTGCTTCTAGTTCAATTCTTTGTACAGAAGTATGACTGGTCAGTATAACTCGGGCTGAATTTACTGTATGATAGGCAGCTTTCCCATTAGATGATCAGTGAAAAGAGTTAAAGCTCCAGGAATAGGTCCTGCTAGTATTTTTTGGTATAATAATGGGGGTATTATATAAAAATTGTAGTAATTTAAGTTTTAAGAGGTGACAGCTAGGTTCCCCTGAATATCCACTTAACCCAATTTGCCAATTTATACAGCTACAGCCTCAGGCCACAGCTTCTTTCATGCAGAGGTCAAAGTCCTTGTTGTAACACCCAGCCAGGCCTGATCAATAATTCTGAGGCATATCACGATGTTAAAGTGGTTCTTCCAGAACTCTCGAAGGGTGAGGTTTGGGTTCTCTGTCACCTCAAAGCAGCGCCAGAACGGGTGCTTGATATACAGCTTTTTAAAATTAGAAATCATCTCCTGATCCATGGGCTGCAGAATAGGAGTGGTGTTGGGAGGTAGGTAGACAACTTTTATAAACTTGAACTCTTCAAGGAGTTCATCTTCGAGGTTCAGTGGGTGAGCAGGAGCATTGTCCAGGACGAGGAGGGCTTGCATGGTTAGGTTGTTTTCCTGTAGATATTTCTTAACAGAAGGGCCGAAAACCAGGTTTACCCACTGCACAAAGAACTGCCTGGTGACCCATGCCTTCGCGTTTGCCCTCCACATAACTTCAGTTTATCTTTTAAAATCTTATGTGACTTAAAGACTCTGGGGTTTTCCAAATGGTATATGAGCAGAGGCTTGATCTTGCAGTCGCCACTCGCATTGGCGCACAGTGCGAGAGTTAGCCTATCCTTCATGGGTTTGTGGCCTGGCATTGCCTTCTCCTCTGCCGTTATATAAGTCCTATTCTGCATCTTCTTCCAGAAAAGCCCTGTCTCGTCACAATTGATGACTTGCTGGGGGATATATCCTTTGCTTCTATCAGTTCGGAAAAAGTTAATACTCAGCTGTCTTCACATCCGAACTTGCTGCCTCACCATGCCTGACGATGGAGTGAATGCAGAACCTTTTCCTGAAGTTATCAAACCAGCCTCTACTGGCTTTAAATGAGTCTTTCGATCAGTATTCAATGAGAAGTTCTAGTTCAAGATCACAATTTAGATGGATCCCAAACTCACTTTTTCCTATGGACACAATGAATCTACAGCTACATATGGAACATTTTCCTCTGGAAAGAAAATACTAGCTGAGCAATATCTTCACATTCAATGAACAAGAATAAAACACCTTGAAGCAGATATGAGACATGATCTCACATTACATCTTCTTTATCCACTCATATCAATAGACACCTAGGTTTCCTTCATATTTTGGCTATGTGGGATCAAAATAATCCCTAAGCAAAACAGACCCATAGATACTAATGGTTGCCAGAGTGAGGGGCTTTGAAGGGATGGGTGAGAAAAGTGAATAATGAAAACAAACTTCCAGTAACTTAATAAGCCACGGGGATATATTGTATAGTATAGGGAATGTGTTGATAATATAACTTTTCATGGTGATCACATTGTAAGGTATATAAGTTTTGAAATACTATGGTGTACACCTGAAACTAATAGTAATGGAAGCCAATTACACTTAAATATTTTAATTAAGTTAGTAATGTCTGCAGACCATGTGACACATTTTAATAAGTATCTGAACACTATTTTATTTTAAATGAAGAAAAATACATAGAACTGTCACAAAAAATTTCCTTTCTCTGTTGGTATTCATAAGACATACGTAGTTAAGATGTATTTGTACATCAAATTTCAGTATTTTAACAGAGGCTGACTCACAATTTCCAGATGACCACAGAGATACTCTGCATCAGGGATCTTTTTTGTAATCATCATCTGAGGATATGCTTATTGATTTTAGAGAAAAGGAAAGGACGGGAAAGAAACATCAATGTGAGAGATATCTTTTATTGTTTGCCCTCAGTATGTGCCCCAACCAGGAATCAAACCCACAACCTTTTTTGGTTTATAGGATGATGCTCCAACCAACTGAGAGCCACACTGGCCAGGCCTACATCTGAGATATATGCTCAGACCAAAACAATGAAAATCTCTGGCGAAATAAAGATAAGTAATATGAATAAAATTAAAGCATAAATTCCACTTTTATCATATACTTGCATGAAAATATAGATTTTTATAAAAGCCCAATTGTAATAGTACATCTATGGTGAGTTTATGGAAGTTTGACTGATAAGTTGTTCAAATTGTCCATATGTAAAATTAGATGCTTGTAGATCCAAATTTCATAATTTTAATAATTTGAATTCATCCTCAATCTGAACAAAATTACTTAAATAATCTCTAGAGTCACATTCTTAAACAGCTAAGTAAATCATAGACTTAACAAAAATTTTAAGAAAAGGAATTGAGTCATTAAAGTTCTAAGGGGAATAACAATGCAATAGTACAAAGGAAGTTGCTAAAATGTTAGTATGCATGAAAATAAAGTAAGCTGACAATGTTGAAGTTAATATTGGCAAGACTAGATCACTTGGTAATTTTGAATTTTCAGTTAAAGAAGAGGATTATATAGCTGCAGTAGACAAAGTAAAATCAATTGAAATTTTTATTTTTCTAGATTGACGTTCACAAAAGATTTCTATAGTAATTGACCATACATTTCCATCAAACATGGACTCAATTCTCTTTTGTCATTTCATATAGTAATTTCTTGTATTCGTGTTAATCTCAGTTGAATTAGTTTTCTTAAACAAAATATAGTGTTGAATCTACACTATAAAAACAGCATGGTCTACAAATAATACTTTAAATGTAAAGATTTGATAAACTGACAATAAAGGTTGGAGAGAAAGTTGAAAATAAAGGGATGGAGAGAACTATCCAATGATAACACTAATAAACCAAAGGTTGGAGTAACTACATTATTTCCAGACCAAAACTGAGAAATATAATGATCAGAAATAAGGAGACAAAGTAACAATAAAAGAACAAATTCTCCAAGAAAATCCTAAAACATCTACATACCAAAAGAGAATATCTAAATGCAGAAATGAAAATAGAATTGAAATGAGACATAGACAAAAACACCATTTTAATTGTATATTTTAGCATCTCTTCTTCAGTAATTGGTAGACAAAGCTGGCAGAAAAACCAGTTAGGATAAAAATGACCTAAAAGCACTATCAATCGTCTTGATCTAATTGACATTTAATTCTCCTCTACCCATCAATAGTATAATACACATTTTTCTAAAATGCATGTAAAGTATTGAATAGGAGAGACATTTTGGCCATAAAACAAACTTTGTATGATTTATGTTCTTTTAAATAATGTAAAGTATGTCCTCAGGCCATCATGCAATCAATAATTAATGAACTTCCTAAATAGAAACCATAGGCCCTGTTGATTTACTTATGAATACTGCCAAACAATAAGAAAGGATACCAATTCTCCACAATCTCATTCAGAATAAAGCAGCAGAGGGAACACTTTCTAATGCTTATGAAACCAATATTATTCTAATAACATAACCAGATAATGATAAAGGGAAAATGAAGATTACATCTTATAGCAACATCCATACAAAATTTCCCAACAATGCATAAAATTGTGTAATCATGTGACAGCACCATGTTATATTTACTTCAGGTTGTCAATCTATCACATCAAGAGGCTGATAAGAGAATGTATGACTAGGTTGTCAACCTATTATATCAAGAGGCTAATATGAGAATTTATAAGATCATATAACTCATGCAGAAGATGAATTTCATAAAATCTGAAACCCTTCCATGAGAAACCACTCAGCAAAATAGGAATAGAGAACAGTCTTAAAGACTATCACATCATGATGGTACAAAAATCGGGGCAATATGGCAAGGAAAATATAAGGGGGAGAAGAATCCATTTTGTTCCTCTCCTTGCTCATTCTCTGTGGGTTTTGGGGGGTGTATGTCCAATTATTTAAATTTATATTCAATTAATTTTCTGTCCCATCACTTCTAAGTGTTATGAAGCACTTTCATTAGGTGTTGGTTTGTATGTGTGCTAATATTTAACATTTATTGAGGATTTATGTATCAAACACTGTGCTAAACAATTTACATTGGTTCTGTTATTTCAACCTCAAAACAATTCTATGACTTAATTTTTCCCATTTTTAATTAAAATATTCCGTGTGTACTTATCTTCTGATTGCCCCCATACACTCTCTCTGCGCGCCGTGTCTTGTGTGCATTGATTACGCTTATCTGATGGGTGTTTCTAGTTATGACTTACTTTTTGTGTTGATGATCCTAAGATGTGGGAAGTAAGCACTGTGACTAGTGCTGTGACCTTAGTGAAAGAGTCAGTTCTCAAGTCTACATATTCAGGCGCCAAATAAACCTCTTCTCTCCCATGGTGAACTATCTCTGGACAGGACAGGTGGTTATAGTTGCAAAAAGAAAATTTCCCAGTTTTTCGGGTGAAACCCAGCCTTTTTTTCTCATTGAGCATTCCTAGTGTAGGCTTTAAATCTTTGCATCAAAGGACAATTACAGTTTAGGAAATTCTGCCTATTATCCAAAAATAAAGGCAGAATTTACCACAATTGAAACCTTGTTTTGTTTCTTTCTCAATCAAACTAGAGTTACATAGATCTCACTTTTTATCATTGTAAACTTTCTGATGTCCTGGCCAAATTAGCTTTTGTTTCTTTTAGTTCACCATTATGGTAAAACAAATATTTCTGTCTAGGAGCTTAAAACTGAATTTTAATTAAGAGAATATATTTGTTTCAAACAACAAGTCTTCCTGGAATTTTAGTTTCCTGATTTGATTATACTAATACTTCTAAAACAAAAGATTAAAATCTCTGAAATAAAAATATTTAACACTTAATAACTAAATTAATGTGATATGGGATGCTTTTGTTTTCTTGGTCTTCTCTGAAAATATTCTATATTGAGACATTTGGAAAGATAAATGGATTGTTTACTGAAGAAAAACAAAAAGCATTAACCAGAGAACTATATTAAATTCCTAAGTAGATAAAATATGGATGTCAAATAGAATTCCAAATTATTTTTCTTTATAGAAATAACAACTTGCTAAGTCACAAAATAGTTCCAGTTTAATGGCAATTGAGTACTTTTCTTCTAATTTTATAAAATAAACGTCCAGAATATAAAAAGAAAAATAGTGAAAATAAATAATAAAACATTGAAATTTGACAAACAACTTCAGGTGTGGGAGCAGGCATATTTAGAAATAAACTTCCATGTTAAGTGTCTTTCTTTTAATGACTTACCTTTAAAAACAATCATGGCTTAACCTTATCCATCTTCCTTGATTACTCTCCTCCATAAAATGCTTGGCAAAAACATTATTTAGTCTTTCCATGTATATGATTCCAAACCTATTATATTTATCAGGATATATACTAATATTTATTACACTAAAGTACTACTTTGATTGCTGACTTTGAATAACTGGCCTATAAGTTTATGAAAGCTATGCAAAAACTATGTTAGAATTGTATTCTAGTTAAATGGGCTTATTAGAGTTCTTTTCCATACCTACATGTGTATTCAACAGTAAGAGCACAATAAATTCCAACAGTGATTCTTGGGATTTATCACCTCGTAATCTTATAAAAAAATACCTATAAAACCTGCTTATGAGCAAAATAGAGTAACTGCATCTGGATTTACAGCCTCCCAAACAACCAACTAAGAATCTGGACACCATAAAAGAATACTTTTCAGGGCATTGGAGATGGTGCAATTAAGGGTAGTGTTCCTTAAAAGATAATAAACAGGATGAGCTCTATTACTGCCATAGTATGCTGTCCTGAGAGAAGCTGGGGACTGCATCACAATGAGGTGAACCTGAGCAGAGGATGGTACTGTCACTGAGGTGAGGAGAGGAAGTGGAGTGCCTGGGTAGGACAAAAGGCTGGAGTTGACAGGGCAGAATCCTGAGAGCAGAAAGCTACACAAAGAATGTGGAGTTGGCAAAGGGTCCTCTTTGAATCGTCAGCTGAGCTGAGCACTGATCAGTTTTCATGGCGAGGAAACAACCATATAAAATAAACAGAGGGAAGCAACCCTCAGAGCTCACACAGAGCCAAATATAGTTCCTGTTCCAACAGTGGAAAGCCTCATATTTCAGAGGCCTATTGGGAAGATGACGGAAGGAATGTGCCTTAGTAATGGGTAAAAATTTGACCTAGACTAACACTAAAACCTGTCTGGTTCTGCTTTAAAAAAATCCTTAAAAGCAAGACAGGTAGATACCACATTATTTTCATGTATCATAACTATGTCCAGTAATGAAACTCAACACTATTTATAGGAATGCAAAAAATATATATATACCAAGGCATCCATTCAAAACTATAAGATATGCAATAGAGCATGAACATTACCCATGATGCAGAGAAAAATCAATTAACCAAAATTAACTCCAAAACACTGCTTGTCCAATTAGTAAAAACAATACTGAAACACATACTAACCTGTATTTTCTCTATTTATAACAAGCTAGAGGAAAAGAGAACATGTTAAGCTAAACATTTCTACAGATAAAAACTACAGTATCTGATATGCAATGTATTGGATACATTAAACACTAAAAGATCAGTGAAATTGAATATATAACCCCAGTCAGATTGGCTCAGTAGATAGAGCATCAGCACTGAAGGGTCCTGGGTTCTACTCCAATCAAGGTTATGTACCTTGATTGCATGTTCTATCCCCAACTTTGATTGGGATGCATGTAGGAGGCAATCAATCAATGTGTATCTCCTCCTCCCTCCCACTTTCTCCAAAAAAAATCAATGGAAAATATCCTCAGTCAAATAGCTGGCAATTTCTTTCACTTATATCTTATTTTTGCATTCTATTAATAGTGACTTACAAGAAAAAACACTTGAAGACATAACCATAAAATTTATACAAAATAAAAACAAAGGAATAGAAATGTAAATTGGGCATTACTGCATTGTGGGACAAATTTCAGCAGTTTATTATATAAATATAATTAGAGTTTCAAAAGAGAGATGGAAATGGGGGATTAAAATAGATAATATTAGAAAAAGTAAAAGTCTAAATTTAATAGAAACAAAAACCACAGATCTAAGATGCCAAACACAATGACATGACAAAAATTATACAAGAGTACATTATAGTTTATTTGCTTAACACTAGTGATAAACATATCAAAGAGTAGTCAGAAGAAAAACAGTATATACAAAATTAAATTAATTAATAGGCAAAGATAAAAGTACACTAGACTTCTCATAGGATATAAGTCAAGCCAGAAGTCAGAGCAATGTCATTAAAATACAGAAGAAAAACACAACGAAATAAACTCATGTAGAATAATATGCCTTATAGAAGTGTCTTCAAAATAAAGGTGAAATCAAAACAATTTCATACTTTCAATGGCTAAAAGAATCATCTATAAATATTAAATAAAAAAAATCCATAAGGAAATGTTCCAATAAAAGTCAAATGGCACCAAATTGAAATCTGAACATACACAATAGAATGAAGAATACCAAAATGTTAACTATTGGGATAGATAGGTTATTATTATATAAACATATCCAAATGATAGTGATTTAAATACACAATATTGTAGATTTTAACACATGTATGACAATACAATGGAAAGTAGTGGTAAAATGGAAGTACATTGTTCTAAGGTTCTTATACTGTGCATGAAGAGGTATAGTATCATTTGAAAGTAGAATGTGATAGGTTAAAATTGCCAGCTATTTGACTAAGAACCATTCTAAATATATAAAGAAATCTCAAAACTCAATAAGAACATCAGCAAGTTAATTAGAAGACAAAATATTTGCACAGAAATATAGGCTTATTCACTATTAAATATAAGTTGCAAATAAGTATTTGGAATATTTTCAACATCATTAACTATTAAAAAATTACAAATTAAAATTACAATGTATTACTATTCCACTTTTTTTGCGTATCTAGCATGAAAAAGACTAACCAAAGAAATCACTTGCAAAACTGTAGAGCATTAGTAAATCACATTTACTTCTTGTAAGAATGTGAAATCATAAACCTATTTTGGAAAACAGCTTGGCCTTTCCTTAAAAATTAAAAAATCCATATACCTAGGCATTTGTCCATGCAAAGACTTGCACACACAATAAATAGAAGGTGGCTTAGTGGAGAAATCAAGGGGAATATCTTAATCCATCAAACCACTATATTTTTCAACTTTCAACTTAGATTGGTTTGCTTTAATAAAATTATCCAATTGGCCTCCATTTTTTAATATGAATCCACAATAAACTGTTGAGTTAATTTTCCTGCATTTAAAATAAGATTGAACATGTCCCTCACGAAGAGATGAAATCCATAATACTGCATTTGTGTGACTCGTGTTCTTACATTTTGTCTAGTATTATTGTTGAGTACACTGTTGTCTCTGAGTCTTAATGCAATATCTGTTCCCCAGCCTTTTCACCATGTGGAAAAAGAATAGGATATGTCATTGCATCTAATGTAGGAAATGGGATACTGATTTGTTTCATTTTAGTGGCACTTGGATTTTTGAGATCTGGTCTGCAGTGAATGAGCAAGTCCCTTTCAAAAGGAGGTTCTCCACCTTCGTTTCTGAATATGACAGCAACTTCGGTTACATGGGGAGAATTATATCTACCCGGGTCACTGTTATGATCATATTCAATTGCCATAGTTACTTCCGTGGGAGCTATGCCTTTTGCTATGGCTTCAGATTGGGCTTCCTTTTCTACCTCATGTAGCATCTTGTTCGATTTTGTTAATTCATTTATTTCATGCATGAGGTCTTTGACAGTACAGCCCATACCCTGATGGCAATGCAATATTTGCACCCATGGAAGCAAAAGCAAAAGAACTATTTATGGATCGAATATTTTCCATGAAATTTTTACCGTCAGAATCTTCATTTGTCATTAATCTTTTTAAATATGCTGGGTAATCTGGAAAATGTATATCATTTGGACAGAATTTCCCTTTGCTACACATTGAGTAAATTTCCCATTGGATGTTTTTTTATCAGAAATTTAGTGATAGGCAAAATTAACATCTAACAGTCACTCAACCACAACTATGTTTGAGAATTGCATCCCCTTGTACTCTATTTTCACGAGAAGGCAGTTCCTACTAGTATTGCTAGTACATGTTGGTGACTCTTCTCTAGACATATTCTGTCTTCGCCACTGCCTTCTTTCAACTTCAAAAGCACGTTGGTCTTTAGATATTTTCTGTCGATGATGCCAGTGTTTTTTGGCTTCAGAGCCACGTTTTTCCAATAGCTGCTCTTCAGAGATATTCTGTTGCAGGCATCACCTTCTTTCAAGACCAGATGCACATTGCTCTCAGACATTTACTGTCGATAACTTTCGCATATTTCTGCAGCTGACTACTACATTGTATCACCTCTCTACTGCCATGGTCTGAGATACAGGTGAATGAGAGTCTTGACTGTCAGGCCTTAGAACTGTGTGACCAAAGGCTGAATCTGGCTGATACTGTGGGGGTGGGACTTCCTCCTACCTGTTGTCAGTTTCCACAGCTGGGATGCGGAAGATGAGGCGCCAGAGGGAGCAATGCCCTCTAAGCCACCAGCTTCCTCGCTCTGCTTGACTCAATAGGCGGGCCTTGGCAGGGGTTGCACAGGTGCCCGTGGCTTGGATCCCACTGGCAGTGTCCCCCATCATGGCTTGGATCCAGCTGGCAGCATCAGGCGCTGCCCCACACTACCTGCCCGGGTCCGTGATCACAGCTTGGATCCGGCCAGCAATGTAGGGCACTGACCCCCACTGCCTGCATTGTCCCCATTTTGGCTTGGATCCAGCCTGGCGAGATTGGTTGCTGTCCCACACTGCCTACCCAGTCCCCCATGATGACTTGGACCTGGGCAGGCAGCACAATTGTGGCTTGGATCCCAGCAGGTGGCATATGGCACTGTCCCCTGCCAACTGCCTGGTCCCCCATCTTGGCTTGGATCTGGCCTGTGGCATCTGGTCCTGACTCAGGCTGCCTGCCTGGTTCCGCAATTTCGGCTTGGACCCAGCAGGTGGCGCAATCATGGCATGGATCCAGCTGGTGGCATAGGACACTGCCTCCTACCACCTGCCTGGTCCCTCATCTTAGCTTGGATCCAGCCGACAGGATCAGGTGCTGCCCCAGCCTACCTGTCCAGGTTGATGATTTCAGCTTGGACCCAGTTGGTGGCAGCGAGTGTTGCATTCTCCCTCCCTCCCCCCGTTTTGCTTGAGTATTCAAATTAACCCTCCATCTTTGCTGGGTTAATTTGCATAGCATCCCTGATTGGCTGTGGGTATAGCAAAGGTATGGTCAGTTAGCATATTACTTTTTTCTTAGATAGGATTAATGGTGCTTCTTTCAGGAAATTGAGAACTATTTTTTGCTTCCTCCTTTACATTTTTATGTATTAATATTTTAAAATGATACTATATTGTAAAATTAGTAAAAAATATTGCATATATGAAAGTAAGAGAGATTTTTAAAAATGATATTTGAGTGGAAATGAGAGGGGAAAAGGGGGAAAAATGTAATAATTTCAATAAAGATAAATGTAAAAAAGAGCCTTATTTTAAAACCCAAGTTAGATGAACTCTATTCAAACTTGCATTTAAAAATATATAACAACTTTTTACCGCACCGTAGTATTCATTGTGTAGATGCACCACAATTTTTTAATCCACTCATCTGATGATGGGCACTTAGGCTGTTTCTAAATCTTAGCTATGGTGAATTGTGCTGCTATGAACATAGGGATGCACATATCCTTTCTTATTGGTGTTTCTAGTTTCTTGGTATATATTCCTAGAAGTGGGATCACTGAGTCAAATGGGAGTTCTGTTTTTTACTTTTTTGAGGTAAAAAAGAAGGATTTCTTACCATTTGCCATAGCAAGGATTGAACTGGAGAGCATTATGCTAAGTGAAATAAGCCAGTCAGAGAAAGATAAATATCACATGATCTCACTCATTTATGGAATATAATGAACAACATAAGCTGATGAACAAAAACAGATCCAGAGACAGAAACATCGATCAGATCATCAAACCTCAGGAGGGAAGGTATGGGAGGGTGAAAGTAAGAGGGAGAGATCAACCAAAGGACTTATATGCAGGAATATAAGCCTAACCAATGGACATAGACAACAGGGGGTAAGGGCATGAGTGAGGGTGGTTGGAGGGTAATGGGGAGATAAGGACACATATGTAATACTTTAATCAATAAAGAAATTTTAAAATTATATAACAGTTTAAGAATTCATGGAGAATCCAAAATGGCGGCATAGGTAAACACCTACACTGCTGCCTCTCACAACAATTTCAAAACTACAACTAAAAGACAGAACGGACATCATCCAGAACTACAGGAAAGCTGGCTGAGTGTAAGTTCTACAGCTAGAAGGAAAGAGAGGGGCTCACAGAAACCCAGAGGAGCTGCAAAAGCTGAGGTACGGAGACGTGCGCGAGGAGAGAGCGGGTGCCAGAATACCTGGCTGGCTTTCTCTGGCGGGAGGGAAACAGAAACTCCCAATGGCATTGAACTCCTTATTTTACGACACTAAACCCCAGATCCAGCCGAAACTCATGGGGGGAGTTTGGACTGTGAAAAGGGAGAGGTGCACGGAAATTTAGGGGAGTCGCAAAAGATCAGAGGACTGGTCGCTCGCAGGGCACTGCGCAGAGGACAGATTGCTGATTGTGCCTCTGGCTTTCTTGAGGGGGCGGGAGACAGACCCTCCCAACTGTGCCACTTCTGAGTCCACTGAGCCCCTGTTTCGGGCGAAACCCTGGAGACCTAGACTCCTGTGGTCCTGGTGCGCAGGGGGGCTGGAAAGGCAGAGGTCTAGAGGCACTGAGGGCGCCTGCGCACAGGGACCACTCCAGCAATTTCCCAGTCACGTGAGACTCAGGGGCCGTGGAGGGTGGGGCCGACTGGAAGGCCAGGCGGTCCCTTAAGCCCTGAGACTCCACATCCCAAGCTCAACAGAGGCTTCTTCTGGTATCATAAGGCTGAATTCAACACAGAAGTTTCCCCGGCATAGTGAAAATGCCGAGACAAGGGAAGGGATCACAAACAAAAGAAATGAAGGAAAAAAAATGACTGGATATACAGTTCGAAACCACGCTTATAAAGGTTTTCAAGAATATACTAGAAAAGATGGATACATTTATCAAGTCCCAAGAGGAGATGCAAAAGGACCAACTAGAGATGCTAGAGATGATGGATAAATTTAGCGAGTGCCAAGAGGAGATGAAAAAGGACCAACTAGAGCAACTAGAGATACTGAAATAAAAAATATTATACAGAGTCCTAACAGCAGACTAGAGGAAGGCAAGAATCAAGTCAAAAATTTGAAATATAAAGAAGCAGAAAACACGCAACTGGAAAAGCAAGAATAGAAAAGGATCCAAAAATGTGAAGATATTGTAAGGAGCCTCTGGGACAGCTTCAAGTGTACCAACATCAGAATTGTGGGGGTGCCAGAAGAAGAGAGAGAGAGCAAGATAATGAAAACCTATTTAAAGAAATAATGACTGAAAACTTCCCACATCTGGTAAAAGAATTAGACTTACAAGTCCAGGAAGCACACAGAACCCCATATAAAAGGAATCCAAAGAGGACCACACCAAGACACATCATAATTAAAATACCAAGAGCAAAAGACAAAGAGAGAATATTAAAAGCAGCAAGAGAAAAACAGTTCATTACCTACAAGGGAGCATCCATATGACTGTCAGCTGATTTCTCAACAGAAATGATGCAGGCCAGACGGGAGTGGCAAGAAATATTCAATGTGATGAATAGCAAGAACCTACAACCAAGAATATTCTATCCAGCAAAGCTATCATTCAGAATTGAAGGGCAGATAAAGAGCTTCACAGAGAAGAAAAAGCTAAAGGAGTTCATCAACTCCAAACCAGTATTATATGAAAGGCTGAAAGGTACTCTGTTAGAAGCGGAAGAAGAAAAAGGTAAAAGACAAAAAATTATGACCAACAAATACATATCTATCAACAAGTGAATCTAAAAATTAAGTGAATTAAAAATTTGATCAACAGAATAAACTGGTGAATATAACAGAATCAGGAGCACAGAAAGGGAGTGGACTGATAATTCTCAGGGGGAAACAGGTGAGGGGTGTACAGGGAGTGACTGGACAAAAATCATACAACTATGGATGAGATCAATGGAAGGGAGGTAAGGGCAGAGGGAAGGGTGGGAGCTGGGTGGAGGGGTGCTATGGAGGGGAAAAAAGAGAAACAAATGTAATAATCTGAATAATAAAGATTTAATTTAAAAAGAAAAAAAAAAGAATTCATTTACTCACATAATTGAAAATCCCAAGGGTAGCCCCAGCTTTGGGCATTGTTGATACCAGTACCCAAGTAGTAGTTTCATCTGGAATGTGTTTGTCTATATCTTTCTGTGTTGCTTTGTGCGTGTGTGTGTTGGAGTTATTTTCAGGCAAGGTCTACTAAAGATTGACAAGATGGCCATAAAAAGGTCTGAGTGTATATACATCTAGATGACACTGTTAGGTAATAATTTCTTTTCTTTATCCAATGTAGCAGCAAAAGCCCTCAGGTTGGCTTACGCTTTCTCTTACATGGCTTGTGTCATGTGTTCTAATTCTGCGAGTATTGGAATACAGTTCACTCATCGGCCAATTGTTGGAGACATAGGAGAGTTTTTATTACCTGATCTAGAGTTTCAGATTATCTTTATGAAAATAGAGATGTCATCACCAATGCACAGGAGTTGGACAATAGTCCAAAGGGCAAAAGACTGCCACTACTTTATGTTCTTCCTAGATGAGACAAAGTTTAAAAGGTATAAAGAAAAATATTACCACCTAAATTTATATACCATCTCCACAGGATTTTCATTATAAACATCACTAAAAGACAAGAGGCAGATTGAAAAACACATATTGCAATAAAATATTTAGTATTTATATGTAAAATCCCTATAACTCACAAGACAAGAAAATATATCAATAGAAGAAAAATAAAGATGAACAAAAGCAGGAATTTTCAGTTGCAAAATGCTCATGCCCAATTAGTGTATAAAATATTTCATTAATAGTAATGCAAATGAATGTGATCAAAAGTTTTCAATTTTTGCTCAGTATATTATGAAAATGGAAATGAAAATATGATTATTATGATTAAACAGTGTACTAAAACTAGTGCTCTCAAAATCGATGGAAGTATAAATTGGTAGAGCCTTATTGTCTGGTACAACTTTTAAGGTTGACAAGGTGACAGTAATCTGTCAAAATTGAAAATGCGCATACTAATATCTACCCTACAAAAATATTCATGAATATATACAAATGTTATTTATATAATAATATTATTGCAGCATAATTTTAATAGCAAAAATAAGAAAAATACCTATCAGTTGAATAATGATTAACAAATTATGGATGCACATATTTTGAAAGATATGAAAGTCCATAAGAGTATAAAATAGCTCTATATAAATGGAATCATATAGCTCACTAGACATTGTAGGAGTGATTTTATTTAAATGTGCAAATACACATTTTCCCCACTGTCCCTATCTGTGTGTGTGTGTGTGTGTGTGTGTGTGTGTGTGTGCATACATTGGGCATAAACTGTTGATAGAGGTTACTTATGTGGAAAAGCAGGAGCATAATGAGAGAAGAGAAACATTTCTAAATGCTAGAGTTTTTGTGACATTTTTAAAGTAAATTTTCAACTTATGGTTAGTGGAGGAAAAGTACTGAAAATTCTGAAATATATGAAGATATAAACATGCCATGGTTGCAGAAATTATAAAAATCATCTTTGTGAAGCCTGTTGTTCAAAGAAACAGCAATTGTTTTTTTTTTCTTACCTTCATGTCATAGGCAAACATTTCTTTTATACTCTTAAATCCTGACCCCATCTCCTAACTCCACCCATAAGCCTCCTAGCACTGGGAACACAAGTGGAAATGAAAACACGAACAGAAGCAGATCTATATTAGGCCATGTTAGCATGGTCTCTGTGAAGATCATATGTCACTGGGCAATTTATTTCCTAGATCAACAAACCATGAGGAATTTATTGGATGTTATTTCTTATGTCTTCTGAAATTGTGAGACCTGCCCTAATAGCAGAAGGAGCTGAGCCAATTAGACAACACACTTCCTCTTTATACTTACCGTCCTAGCATTCCTTTCCTGCTTTAAATCAAATTAATTATTTTAATGTTTTAAAAATTTTTATTATTATATGACTCAATAGACAGTGATCAAAAAGTGGCTATAGCTTGCCAAGATGCATCTTTGGTGTTTCTGGTGCATGCAGGGCTGAGCCAATGCAGGCTGGTGTGCTGGTGCTCAAGAGCAACAGGGTTGGGCTACCTGTGGGCCATGGCCAGTAAGAGGGCAGGATAGCTCTATCTGGATCAGCCAGAACAAGGATGTTCTGCACAGCCCTTTCAGAAAGCTATTGAATTTAAATCTACTTATTAATACACTATGGCAAACTTAATAATTTATTTGAAATATATACTTTTGCAAAACCTCACTTTTCTCAATCATTATTTCATTTCATACTGAAGCCAAAAGATTATTTTAAATATATATCACAAAGTATAGACCAAGATAATATTATGATTTGATTTACCAAAAGGAGTTTTTGCAAGAAATTTTAAGTAAATATTCAGCATAAAAAGTATTTTGCATCTTAATTCTAAGATATTTGGCTCACACACAGTTTAATTTTTTTCTATACTAGCATATGGGCTCAGAGTTATTGAATTTGATTACTTAAAAAATACTGTCAGTTTGATCATTCTTTTTGTAGTTTTTCTTACCTACGATTCATTCTTGTTTTCCTGTGTTTTTTCATAGTCCTGTTATAATGCTTTCCATTTTTTGAGTAAAATAATATTTCAAAATTATGTTGCCAATTCTGTGATGATATGAAAGTTGAGCCTAAACATACCTTGAGGGAAGTTTTTGATATCCAAAGCTTGGAGTATTTCAGATTTTAGATGGAGGAAAACTAAGTTTCTTAATGCAATTTTAATGTATCATTTAATGACTGCAATAAATCCTGATGCATTTTTTTTCTTTCTACAAAAGAGGAAATATCATTACCTAATATTTAATATGATTCCTCAATTTGTAATTGAGGTTACAAGTATGCATTTTCCTGTTCTTGGTACATAAACTGCTTTATTTATTATACAAAATATATAGCTGTGAAGGAATTTTTTTTCACTAATGAACAAAGTAAGAAATAAAATTGCTATCTCTAAAGTTCTAAGTCAAATTATTTCTTTCATAATGATCTATTTTTTTTATATTTATGCACACCAAAGCAAATGCATAAACTTTCTAGTTTTTTAACTCACACATTTTAAAATCATTTCTATATTGGGAAACGATGCTTTTTAAGGTAGTAGAGTTATGTGAGGGAATAAGAATTACATGTTAAAAGAAAAATACTATAAAAATATTATTTGACTTTTAGAAAGTCTTGATAGGAGTTCACAAAGAAAAGGTCATTGCATGGTAATTTATGACATGATGAGAAAAAATGAAAATATTGTCCTGTTATTTAAAAACTAGAGGCCTGGTGCATAAGATTCCAGGGGCATCCCTCAGACTGAACTGTACCCTCTTTCAGTCCCAGAGCCCTTGGGGGATGCCCAACAGTTGGACATCCTTAGCGCTGCCACAGAGGTGGGAGAGACTCCCACACTGTCACTGCACTCACCAGTCATAAGCCTGGTTTCTGGCTGAGCGGTGCTTATCCTGTGAGAGTACATTGAACGTCTGCACCCCGGTGGTCAGTGCCCATTATAGCAACTGGTAGTTCTGCTGTTTGGTCAATTTGCATATTAGCCTTTTAGCTTATAGGACCAGAGGCCTGGAGGGATCACTCTGCCTGGCCTGTGGGGATTGGGCTGAAACCAGCTCTCCAACATCCCCTGAGGGGTCCCAGATTGAGAGAGAGCAGTTCTCAGATAACACACCCTGGCATTGGGCTCCCTCCTCCCACCAGAGAACCACAGCTGCCAAGTGCTTGGTACTTGAGCCAATCTCATTGTTCAGCTGGGGACTTGATTTCCTGAGACAGAATTATGGAGGAGGAAAAATAGTTTTCCTCTACCTTTCTGAGTTCTTAGCAGAAGCCCTTGTAGTGAAAGACAGATCACGAAGAGAAAAACAAAAGTTCATTAACATCTGAACCTCGTGTATATGTGGGAGATCCCAGGGAAAAACGAGTAACTCCTCAGGTGGTTTAGAATGCAGATTTAAATACCTTCTTCCTAGGGAAAGGGGACGGGTGATGTGGGCCTCTTAGAGGAGAGTAAATGATTTTTAGGAAAGATCAATGGGAATGGGGGGAAAGTTTGTAACAAAGTTTGGGTGTGATGTCACTTCTAGTCTCTTGTATTGTGACAGGAGTCAGTCTTCTCTGCCTGATGATACTTCTCCTATCAAAGGGACTTATGACATTTAAGCTCTTTTGGAGGGGTCTGATTTTAGGCAGATCAGGAGACTTCAGTGAAAGCCTCTGCATGCATTTGCTGTTTTTCAGGCATCTGCAGCTCAAGATCATCAATATAACAACACAGCATATGTTGGGGTGGCATGTTCTCTGACCTTCAGAATAAACCAAACAAAAGCTTATTTCCTCTCTTAGATGATTTTCCACAGTAGTGTTATTCCCTGGAGATGGTATTCTGACCAAACCTTTCTGGGAGTGGTCATAACATCCCTGATGTTTGTAGAAAGGTGTAGGCCACATCACTAAATAAACCAGGGGCTGTTTTCTCATCAAGGATCTCTGCTAAGAACTTAGAAAGGTAGAGGAAAACTACTTTTCCTCCTCCATAATTCTATCTTGGGAAATCAAGTCCCAAGCTAAACAATGAGGTTGGCTCAAAGTTATGATAGTTTATCTCCCTTTCCACAGGTTTCTTGTGGGTTTGTGTCTCCACTGCCTCCCGCACCCCTCCCCCCCCCCCCCCGCCCCAGCAGCCCCCGTGCCTCGGGTGCCAGGCCTGTGAATTTGTATCTTTGAACTGCCCCCCTATGCCCCCCGCCCCAGCCCCAGGTCCACAGTGGCGGGCTTGGGGCAGCTGTGGTTATGTGTCCCCAATCCGGCCCCCCGCAGCCTCAGTGTGGCCATGGCTTGAGGCTACAGGGTGCTGGCCTCCCGCTGGCTTGTGTCTCTGATCAGGCACCCCACAGCCTCAGCGCCACCTGTCCACTCTGGGCCTCGCCATCTTTGTTGGGTTAGTGTGCATACGCCTATTGGCTGGTAGCTTAGCAGAGGTGTAGTCAACTTGCATGTTTCTCTTTTATTAGACAGGATAATAATAAATTCAGCCACCTGAAAATGGAGCTGGGCCAACTGCCTTGCACTTCTTTTGCCTCAAACATTTGGCATAGTAAAGCAGGGCAAAGTAACCTTTGGATTAGAAATAAAGCAACATTGTGCCCTAAAGAACTGTTTGCAAGGATAGTAAGTAAGCAGTTATGACTATTGAACTAAAAATTGAAAACATTGTTTAGAATTAACATCACTGTGTTATCTGCACCAATAAATGAACCTTCTATTAATGTAATTATTCCCTGTCTCTTTCTCATAATGCCCTTTGCTTTTGTCTCCTAATCGAAACTACTTGTGCTTTTGCCTGAATCAGTGTGTCCCAAATGACTAATTTTATTGATCTTAACCAAATGCATGTTACCTCTTACTTTGAAAAACCTTTTATTTTTAGGTTAGCACTATTTTTGAAACTAGCATATGAATTAAACAACCAGGATAAATAAGCATTACTGAGAGAGAAAGGCCAACCTGAATAGCAGTGTTTCATTTTGCAAAATGCATGGAAAAAGGGACCTAGAAAATGTTTTAGTTGTACCATGCTCTTTAGAAAACCCAAAGCAAAAAAACACCAACGACCTTTCATATTCTACATTGTTTTACTTTTCTACTTCTATTTTTCAAATTTTTTTTCAGTTATAGATGACATTCTATATTATATCAGCCTCAGGTTTCAGGTGTACAGCATAGTGTTTAACAAATAGTGTTGGAAAAATTGGTCAGATACAGGGGGAAAAAATGAAACCAGACCATTTTCTTACATTATCTACAAAATGGGTTAATATAAAACCTGAAACCATTAAAATCCCAGTAGAAAAAAAAATAGGCAGTAAACTCCTTGATGTTGCTCTTATTAATTTCTTTTGATATATCTCTTTGAGCAAGAGAAATAAACAAATGGAACTGCATGAAACCAAAAAAGCTTTTGCACAGCAAAGGAAACCATCATCAAAACAAAATATCTGCCTACTGAATGGAAGAAAATATTCACCAATTATACATCTGATAAGGAGTAAATAGGCAGAGAGCCTGAATAGACTTTCCTCCAAGTAGGACATACAAATGGCCAAGAGACATTTGAAAGGATGTTTAACATCACTCATCTTAAGGAAATGCAGTTTGGGGGGCTGGATAAGAAAACATAGATAGTAAACTCCTTGACATTGTTTTGATTAATATTTTTTTTAATCTTTCTCCTCCGACAGGGAAACAAAAGAAAAAAGAAATAAATTGGACTACAAACTAAAAGATTTTGTACTGCAAAGAAAACCACTAACAAAATGAAAAGACACACTATTGAATGAGAGGAGATAATCTCCAATGATGCATCTGATAAGGGGATAAAATTCAAACTATATAAAGAACTCATACAATTTAATACTAAAAAAAAAGAATCAAATTAAAAAATGGCCCTGGCTGGTTTGACTCAGTGAATAGAGCGTTGGCAGACTGAAAGGCCCCAGGTTAAATTCCAGTCAAGGGCATGTATCTTAGTTGTGGCATATCCCCAGTAAGGGGTGTACAGGAGGCAGCTGATCGATGTTTCTCTCATCTATGTTTCTAATTCTCTATCCCTCTCCCTTCTTCTCTGTAAAAAATCAATAAAATATATTTTAAAAAAATAAATGCCTATTTATGACCTTTATCCTTTTTTATCTAAAGAGGATATACAGATGGCCAAGAGACTTATGAAAAACTGCTCAAGATCAGTAATCATCAGAGAAATGAAAATTAAAAACACAGTAAGATATGTACATATATGCAATGGGATATTACTTGCCCATAAAAATGAATAAAATATTACAATTTTGACCATAGAGATAGACCTAGAAGTTGTAATGTCAAGTGAAATAAGTCAGAGAAAGCCAAATATTATATGATTTTACTAGTATGTGCAATCTAAAAAAACAAAATAAGTGAACAAGCAAACATAACTGGAAGGATGTTGGGGGAGGGAGGGGAAGGATGAAAATTATGAAGGAATTAACAAGTACAAATAGGAAGTTATAGAAACAGTCATGCAGATATAAAGTAAATTGTAATAACTATGTATGGTGACAGGTAGGTGTTAGATTCATTGGGTGGATCACTTATGAAGTAATATAAATGTATAACCACTATGCCAAAAAAAATATAATTTGAATCAAATGTAACTGAGCAAATTTTTAAAATTTAGAAAACAGAAATAAATGAATAGAGTGATACCAACTTCCTGCAAAAGAACCCTCCTATCCCCTCCTATTGCACCTAGACAGTGGTCGGCAAATCGCAGTTCCCCAGCCACATATGGCTCTTTGGCCCCTTTAATGTGGCTGCCACAAAATACCACAGCCTGGGCGAGTCTATTTTTGAAGCAGTGGCATTAGAAGAAGTTTAAAAAATTCGGCTCTCAAAAGAAATTTCAATCTTTGTACTGTTGATATTTGGCTCTGTTGACTAATGAGTTCTCTGACCACTAACTATACTAAGATAGTGAGAGAAAGTGACTCTAATCACGGCTGGAGTCGGGCAGAAATTAGATGTTGTGGCTGAATGCTGGAGCTCAAAAATACTAGGTCTTAATCCTTACAATCTATAAAAGTTAACTTTTATGGTAAAGTCTTTGCAAATGTGATTACGATCTTGAGATGAGAACTTAAAAGGATCATGGGTAGGCTCTAGAGGCCATCACAAGTATCTTTATAAGAGAAATGCAGAAGCACAGAGAAGGCAATGAGAACATGGAGCAGAAAGAATGGATGATAATGGCCTTGACCATTGGAGTGTTGCCACAAACCAAGGAGTGCTGATTGCTGAAAGAAATCTGAAGAGGCATGGAATATACTTTCCTCTGGATTGTCTGCAGGGATCAAATCTCTGTCAACAACTTGATTTTGGACTTCTGGACTCCAAATTTCTGTTGTTTCAAGCCACCTCATTGTGGTAACTTGTGACAGTAGTCACAGTAACTTGTACACCTGGTAAACAAATGAAAGGGCTCTGCCTGTTATCCTAAGTCAGTGGTCGGCAAACTCATTAGTCAACAGAGCCAAATGTCAACAGTACAACAACTGAAAATTTTTTTGAGAACCTAATTTTTTAAACTTAAGCTTCGTCTAATGCCACTTCAAAATAGACTCACCCAGGCTGTGGTATTTTGTGGAAGAGCCACACTCAAGGGGCCAAAGAGCCGCATGTGGCTCGTGAGCCACGGTTTGTGAACATTGGTCTAGTATCATTCACACTGCAAGAAGCTCAATTAATATATATTCTTGATTTGGATATAATCTTTGTAATAGTTATGCATTTATTCAACAAATATAGATTAAGTCCTAATGATGTACTAGAGTTCTAATAAAGATGTTTGTTTAATAAGGGGTGTGCGATTGATTTATTAACCTTTTTGTATAATGAAAACATTATTGTTGACAATTACAAAATTTTAATACATATATCATTTTCAGCCCTGGTTCAGTAGTTTGATCAGTTAGAATATTGTCCCAATAAGCCAAATTTATGAATCAACCAATGAATGCATAAGTGGAACAACAAATAGATTTTATCTCTTTCCCATCATCTCACTCTAAAATCAAAAATATTTAAAAAAAATAAAAATTTAAAAGTAAATAAAATGGTAGTTTTTCATTCAATGTATATTTTGGTCTCTGAATTTATCATAGACTATATATGATTAATCTTATGTCAGGCTATCAGATAAAAGTGAAAACAGTTTTTATTTTTTAATCTAACACTAAAAATAAATTGGCTTATTTTTATGTTATATTTTACTTCTAATTGGAAAGATGAGGAAAGGTCTCAAGATATTTGAAATTACATCCATGAAATAACACATATAAAGTGTATATAGTATTTAGTCTCAGTGAATGAAAAAAACCACACCAAATATGATCATCATTTTTTTTGTTTATCTTTTGTTTTTAACACCATAGTCATTCTGATGTGCTACAGAAAATCTTTGATCAGCAAAATACAATTTGTAGTTGTGATGAACATCTTAAAATAAATTTGAGGAGTTTATGTTCCTAAAAAACTCATTCTATTTTAACATATGTATACCTTATACTTTCTTCCTTTAACCAATGGTACGTTATAGATTTATAACAAACTAATTCAATAGAAAAAATAACAAACTTTATAATTATCAAAATCATCTGTGGTAGCTAGTGGCAGATAACGAATCTGAGACATGATAGAACTCTGAGAATTAATTGTGTTGTTCCTTCTTAAAGGGCAAAAAGACTCAAATGGTCTTTATAAATTTTTTAAATAAAAAAAATTGAAACCTATAATTTTGGTCTATTATGCTTCAAGTCTCAGGGTATTAACAGCTTCTCTTGTGAGTTCCTTGGTATTGTACTATCTCCATAGAGGGAGAATCATTCAGAAGTGAGTTACCAGATCTGCAAATGCTATATGGAATAAATATAGAACAAATTGAGGCATAAACTTACAATTGGAGAATGGACCATTGATAGCAAAAAGGCCAAGCAGCAAAGCTTTAATTCATGTGATGGACTGGGTGACAAAATGTGAAAAAAAAAATTTATTGATTTTTATAGAAAGGAGGGAAGGGGAATAGAGAGTTAGAAGCATCGGTGAGAGAGTAACATCGATCAGCTGCCTCCTGCACACCTCCTACTGGGGATGTGCCTGCAATCAAGGTACATGCCCTTGACCAGAATCGAACCTGGGACCTTTCAGTCTGCAGGATGATGCTCTATCCACTGACCTGACTGGTTTTGGCCAAAATGTGAAAATGTTTAAGGATTAAAAGTAATCCTGGTTTCCCCATCACATCCTTGGCTGGAATGTTGCCCTGAATGGTGGTCTAAGGAATTAGGCAAAAAAAATTATGAAAAGGGAAGTGAAATCTCCCATAGACATTCAATGCTTAGAAGTTGAAAAATAAATTGAATCTAAGCAGATGCAAAAATAGGTCAAAGATGAAGCTGCTGAAATGAGAGGGAAATTTACAGTGAGAATCTGCAGCCAAATATAATATAGGAGCACTGATTGAGGGCTCAAATGGAGGTCACGAGTTCCAATGTCAGAAGGTAGCTGCTAGAGGACATAGAAACCAGAGTTTCACATTGTGTGTGCTAATATATTAAGGTCAGAGGATGGAGCAGCCCTCAAAACCAAGGAGGAAATTCCTCTTAAGACATTGCAAAATTTTGAAGCATTACTGGACAAAAACTAAAGAGGATACCTTTAAAAATTATCTCAGGAAGAACAAAACTCTTATAGTCTTTCAATATTGACAAAGAAGCACAGATACTCTATTAAAAGTACTAAAGGACAAGGAAGTTGTGGTGTAATGGTGGTTAACCAAAAGTAGCTAAATTTCTGAAACTTACATTCTGCTTTGAACAAGCTTAATCCTTTATTATAAGGAGAGGACCTGCCCCATAATTAACCAAGAACATAGGGAATCCTCTCTGGAGAAATGTGTCACCATTTGAAGCCTTTACTCTTTTTGGTAATACATAGTATCTGCCAAATGATTAATAATTAAAAAACAGTGAATGCAAATTCTATACTACTAAGATAAAAAGATATAGTTATGGCTATCTGATAAATTACCTATTATCTAGAGAATAAAATAAACAATAGAAACAGACAAATAGATGATCAAATACTGATGTTACTAGATGAGGAGTTTACAATAATTATTATTGATATGTTAAATATAGAGGAAAATAGGTCAACCAGAAGGAAGGATGGACATTTTAAATAACTAATGAGATCTAATAATAATCATGATCATTAAATACTAGAAATG
Source organism: Lasiurus cinereus (assembly GCA_011751065.1). NCBI lineage: Eukaryota > Metazoa > Chordata > Mammalia > Chiroptera > Vespertilionidae > Lasiurus > Lasiurus cinereus. The sequence goes on from JAAGEH010000307.1 coordinate 43,053,249, forward strand.
AAATATGAAATATCTGAAATGAGCAACTCAGTGGATTGTTCTATTAGCACACTGTTTTTAGCATGCTAGCATTAGTGAAATGCAAAACACATCAATAAAAGATGTCCAGCCCAGCTGGCATGGCTTAATGATTGAGCATCGACCTATGAACCAGGAGGTCATGGTTCAATTCCCAGTCGGGGCACAAGCCTGGATTGCAGGCTTGATCCCTGATCTGGGGCATGCAGGAGGCAGTGGATTGGTGGTTCCCTCTCATCATTGATGTTTCTGTCTCTCTCTACCTCTCCCTTCCTCTCTGAAATCAATAGGGGTATGTTTGGGGGGTGAAAAAAGATGTCCATAATGAGGCAAAGAAAGCAAAAAGGCCAAGAAGGAGTAGATCTTAAATGATTTAGACCATTGATCATATAGCCTAACACACAGGTTATTAGAGATCCCCTCAAACCCCATTCATAAAATTATGGCTATTTGACCTGTGGTATATTAATTTCTCCCTTACATATTCTTGGCTAATTTTACAAGAATTTCAGACAACTCTTATTTTTCAACACTTGTAATATTTAATTCAAAAATCAAGTGTTTGTAATATTTAGTGCCACATCTAAGAACAGAATGTTGACTCTCCTCTTATTAATATACTTTTTTTTTGTTTTGGGTTTTATCTGTGAAGTTGCTATAAAGTTATTCACAATATTTATATTTTATTACTAATTTTTGCTTGTAGGATATTTTCTTATATTATCTAAATTGTTTTTATGGCATAAGCCAATATATTAGATATTTTTATTTTGTACAAGCTAACTATGTGCCCTCTTTATAGTTAATTTAGACTTTTGATTTTTGTCACACAATAGCCCACAAATTATTATTACATACATTTTACTCAAGTTTTATATTTTAACTAGAGGCCCAGTGCACAAAATATGTGCACAGTGGTAGGGGGTGCCCTTCAGCCCAGACTGCTCCCTCTCTAATATGGGACCCTTAGAGGGATGTCCAACTGCCTGGTTAGGCCTGTTTAGGGCAGTTGGACATGCTGCTCACAATCCAGGACTGCTGGCTTCCAACTCTCACCTGCCTGTCTTCCTGATTGCCCCTAACTTCTTCTGCCTGCCAGCCTAATAACCCCCTAACCACTCCCCTGCCAGCCTGATTGACTCCTAACTGCTCCCCTGCCAGCCTGTTTGCCCATGATTGCATGTTGCAATGAGCTTTGGCTATATTGGGTTACAGAAAGCATTATTATATTAATTCTACTTAAAATCTTTTTTAATTTGACTAATGGAAAATTTTAAATTGCTTGAGTGACTTACATCATATTACTGTTACATACAGATGTGACACATAGTATAAATATCAAAATGCATGTACTTTGTACTCAAAGAATAACAACTATTATTTATGATGCTTTCTGTTTATTGAAAACTCACAAGTGCATAATCAATTAATAATTTGTATTTATTTTACACTCAAGTAGGTGAGGCTTGAAGTACTTCAGTAATTTTTTCTAAAGAGTTCGAAAATATAGAAGGTTGAGTGTAAACCTAACTGATATAGCATTCAAAGGCATTTTTTCTTCTTTACATCTCTACAGAGGACATAGGTCCAAAATAGTACCATCAATATAATGTTATCAAAATATAAGACAATAGATATTGTCAGATAAACATGCTCAAAGTTGCTTCTTGGGGAAATGTTTAATTCTCCCAATAGTCTACTTCATGCAGTTGAAAGGCTAACTATTTGGGCAATGATGATAAATATTGAGCAAGAGATTTGTAACAAGTCAACTTTTCTCCTCCATAGCTGTCTTTTAATAAAAGCCTCCTGTTCTCTCCAGCAAAATCTCACTACTGAATTGACTCCTTTCCTATGCTGCTGAGATAAATGATATAAGAGAGAGAGAGATGCTAAGCTTTTATTCTTTTAGAATCTGAAAGCAAAGCCTTTGCATCTAATAAGAACTCCATAATGCTATCTATATACTTTCATGATGATAATTCTATTTCTGTTGGAATAGCTTTCAACATTTAGAAATATGCTCTTGGATTTTTATCCTAAACTGATTTAATAAATAGTCTAAAATAAGAGAAACAGTAAAGAGATAGTACACCCACATTTCCATTAGCAGTATGATACAGAAATTATATAAATTCTGATCACATTTCATTTCCCTGGACTTTCTAGCAGTGAAATGGAGGCTGGGATGCAACCCTGACTATCTGTATGCCCAGGGGCCACTATTGAATGGAAGAAGAGAACTTATGAGGTTCAGAGTTAGTAATGTCTACCATACATATTTGCCATATTTGTCGGCAAACTGTGGCTTGTGAGCCACATGAGGCTGGCGAGCTGGAGTTTGCCATTCTGTTGACTAATGAGTTTGCTGACCACAGCCTAATGCATTAAAACAAAACAACAACAACAACAACAACAAAAACTTCCAAGTTATGTTTAAAAGGTTTAGTCTCTATTCTCAGATTCTTTTCTCTATTCTGTTACTTTTTTTGTAACTGTAGTCAAACTGGAGCAATCTCTAAACTTCCAGTTCTTCTTAATATGTCAAGTAAAGATGTTAATATTCAAGAGTTATTGTTGGCCTTAAAGATTATCACATGTAAAGATACACTATGAACTGTAAACTCTAAATTGAACTAAAATAAGATATTATTTTAATTGTGAATAAAGAATTACTCTTTTAAGGACTTAGGACAACTAAAGATGATGTAAATATCATATTCATCAAATTAACAAGAAGGCAATTCATAATGCAAATAACTACAAGTGGAAAAATAAAATATTTCAGAGGAAATACCTACAAGACATCACAGTTGAGCAGATAATATACCCACACACAAACACACGATATGCATGCATATATTCAATTTAGCACTGGCAAAAATCTTTAATGCAAGCATTCCATTTCCCAAATGAAGAAAAGTGAAGTTCTGATGGATTATGTTAATAAGCTGGTAGAAATAGAATTGGTAGTATAGTCCACATCTGATTCCAATGCCAGAGCCACAACTGAAACATTTATTCACTCTTTATTTTGATTGATCCAAATATTTTATTAATGAATCTTAGCTGTTGTTTTTTTTAATATCAGTAACATTACCAAATATAATCTTACTATATTAACTATAAATCTGCATTGATCTTGTGGCTTTGGAGCAAAAATTTCAGAAGTTTCAATTATATTACTAATAACTAAATAGAAAAATGTGGGTTTTTTTACTATTACCTGTTTAATTCATAAGATTTTAAAATTAAAATATATCATAAATAATTTGTATCCTAGTAATAGGGATTATATAATTGTATGGGTTTTATTAATTTTGCTAAATATGAGATGCCTAAAATTGGAAACACATCTTCATATTGTTATTGAATAAAGTGAAGATGTTTGATCCCTGATGAAATAGTCACATTTTGTTCAGTTCAATGGAAATCAACATTGATTCATCATCTTTAACCCACTGGATTTAACATCCTACTGTCAAACTACAAGCTTTTCAGCTTCATCCACAATTAAATTTCCTTTAAAACAGAGATGTGGGGAATTGAATTTGCTCATTGTAAATGGAAAAAAGATTGGATTGCAGTCTGGTTGCCAGAATGATTGAATCTTCCTGGGTAAAGCTGTATTAAATAAAATGATTAACAAGAAGCTGTCTTTTTTTTTCCTTTTATAATGTGAATGAATCAGCTTTCAGGGTGAGTGCCAGAAGTATACATACAACTATTCAATAAGTTGGAAAAGTGAGTGATGGAAACCATATGAAAAATTAACATTTTGAAAATATCCAGATTAGCACAGACATAGCCTGCTTCAACTTCCACCTATATAGCACCAGAGAAACAACATTAAAAACAATTTTCAAGCCTAGTTACACAGTTAGTGGAGAGAAAGAGGGGGAAGATGATACTGAGAAGGTTTCTGAATAATGCTTGCACCTCCCTGCAAATCCATCAAAATAATGAGCAAATCAGACCTGAAATAGGAGATTTCTGCCTTCGTGAAGCACTTAAAGATATTATGAGCTTTTTTTAACATGGAGAAATATAAATATCAAGTTGATCTCAGCTGAAATAATTGAATTCTTTGACAAGTATATGCAGTAAATAGATGAGTATAATAGAAAAGAGATAATGACAAAGAAAGGTTGAATCATTTTTATGAAGTGTCTGTATATAATGTAAGAAAATAAGTGTTGATGGCTTCTCTGGAGGTTCTCTCAATGCTGCATAAGTCTACTGCTTCTTAGTTATCAACTATATATATGGTTTTGACATAAAATTGAAAGAATTACTCACTCTATCTACATTTATACTGCATTATTTCATCATGAGTCCTATAACCTATAACTCTTTTCCCGCATCTACTTTTAAAATATGTTAGAATTTATATCTATTAACAGCTTTAAAATACATAGTAATACATATAATACATATAAAATACATATTTATACCATGACACTTAATTTCCCATAATTAATCCAATATTAGGATGGCCAGTGTTACCACATGATCTCACTCATTTATGGATAATAAATAACATTATAAACTGATGAGCAAAAAGATAAGATACAGAGGCAATAAAGCATCAAACAGACTGTCAAATTACAGCAGGAAGGTTAGGGAGAGGTGGGGTAGATAAGAGATCAACCAAAGGACTTGTATGCATGCATATAAGCATAACCAATGAACACAAGACACTGGGGGGTTAGGGTATGCCTGGGAGGGGGGCAATGGGAAGATATGTATACATGTAATACATTAATAAAAAAATTAATTAATTAAAATAATATAAAATAATTCCTATCCTACTATCTGAATTTTCAAATGTCCCTCGATAGGAAAAGACTCAAAACCTAACATTCTTTATTATTTAATACTCAAATGTTAGTCAATTTTTGCTATTATTTTCTTAATTTTTTTTCAGTATCAGGTCATGGGTATTTATTTTATATTTTGGATTATAATTCTATACTACATTGGCCATTGGCCATCATTGGCTATATTTATTTTTAGTATGGAAACTATTTTCATGTTTGAGTGACTAGTAATTTTTAATTTTATATTGCACATTATAAATTATATATTGTGAAGTTTCTAGGTTCTTTTATTGTCTTCTAAAAGCACTGATTTTTATTTCAGTGGGCAGTTAAATTACTGACTGGTCTTGAAATTGAATAGGCTTGTTTCTCAAAACCCTCTAAATTAGCAATAATTAATCTCCAAACTCTATCGCCTCTGTAGATACCGAGGCCCAGTTTCAGAGTGGGTTAAAATGGGTTAACATGAGTCTATAAGAGTTTTGTTCTAGAATGAGGACATAACTACTAAAGCTTGGCATCAATGGAGTCTCTGTTAGATGCCCAGTGTACTAGGGAAGTGTCAGAATCACAAAGTCCCCAGCACATCTCAGCCTCTAGTATCTATGCTTCATTCATCACCTCATAATTGCCAACTTCTGATACAAATGTGCAGCTCATTCTGAATAGAGACAGCCCAATCCTTAACCAGCTACTTTGGGGGAACTTCATCTTCACTTCTTTGTACTCCTCTCCTCTATATTGCTTTCATTTATAAATTAGACCTGCTGCATCTGCCCTAAACTCTGATTTTTGCCTTTTCTACACAGCAGGACAACATCAATTGTTTGGATTCTACTTTACTGCAAACTGGCAAGAATTTGTTCCTAGACAGAGAACAGCAATGCATGGAGGACTTCCCTTGTGCTTATCCATGCTCTCAAGGATAAAGTTCTTACATTGGCTATTGTCCAATGCTGTAAAACAGTTGATACATTTATATGTATATGTGTTTACACACACACACACACACACACACACACACACACACACACACACTTGTTTATTTGATTTTCTTATTTACAATGAAAGGTCCAGTCTATACAAGATGGAAAAAAAATGTTGATAGAAAGTGAAATCAGAAACACCAATCAGAAAAGATATATGCACACCTATGTTCACAGAAGCACAATTTACAATAGCTAAGATCTGGAAACAGCCTAAGTGCCCATCAGCAGATGAGTGGATTAAAAAACTGGGGTACATCTACACAATGGAATACTACACTTCAGTAAAAAAGAAAGAACTCGTATATTCACGACAGCTCAGTTGGACATGGAGAGGATTATGCTAAGCAAAATAAGCCAGTCAGAGAAAGATAAATATCATATAAATCTCACTCATTTGTGGAATATAATGAACAACATAAACTGATGAGTAAAAAAGTAGATCCAGAAGATGGAGATGCATGGAACAGACTGTGAAACCTAGAGGGTAGGTGGGGAGTGAGAGGGTAAGAGATCAACCAAAGGACTTGTATGCATGAATATAAGCATAACTAATAGACACAGACAGCGGGGGGGGGGGGGAAGAGGCGAGGGCCAGTATGGGGGAGGTGGGAGTGGCCAGGGAGAGGTCAATGGGGGAAAAAGGAGACATATGTAATACCTTAAACAATAAATAATTTAAATTAAAAAGAAAGAAATTAAGAAAGTGAATTGATTTATTTAAAATATATTTATAAAAAATATATACAAAATGCTTATTATAAATAGTTTTGATGTTCACTATTGCACTTAAAAACTTTACTGTATACTAAATATATTTTTCTTACATGTAAAATGAGAATTTTCCTAGAGAGTTCTGGGGATTATCTATTGAAACATTTCCTCCATTTCTGTAGATTTTCAAAGAATTTCTAGGGTGTTTATCAGTATAAGTTGGTTTTCAAACAAATATTCAGAAAAGAAACACGAAGTGGTTATTTTCAGTGGTTTATATTAAACTGTATAATCTGATCTTGGAACCACAATTGAAGTTTTTATTTTTATTTTTTAATATATTTTTATTGATTTCAGAGAGAAACGGAGAGGGAGAGAGAGATAAAAACATCAATGATAAGAATCATTAATTGGCTGCTTACACATGCACCCTTCTGGGGATTGAGCCTGCAATCCATGTCTGTATCCTTGACCACAAGCGATCTGTGTCCATGACCACAAGCGAACCTTGGGCCTTTCAGTCTGCAGGCCAATGCTCTATCCACTGAGCAAAACCGGCTAGAGACACAATCAGAATTTCTAAAGCATAAGATTCAATTAAAAGGGAATGAAATTAAAATAAACATATAAAAACAATTATGTCCTCATTTACACAGAGTTTTCATTGCAAAATTCCAAAATCAATACTCTCTGGAATTCAAATTGCACCAAATTCTCTCTGAAGCTCTCTTTATAACTCCATCAATCTTTAAAGTGTTTTTTTTCTATCTAGTATTGCATTCTCTTCTGCTAAGTTTATTCACCAAATGTATTAAAAAGCCTAATTTTCATGATTTGGGGCAATATGAAGAGCAGTTTTCATTAACATAACATTTTTATTAATGTGTTTTAAGTGGTTGCAATCTACTGGCAGGACACAACCTTTAATCCTTTGTCCTCTATGAGCATTGTCCATTAATATGCTAGTCTTATGTGTGGAGTTCCTACTAGGATGTGTACATTCATTCTTGTACTGTGTGTTAATTAAATAATCAAAACCCTAGACATTTCTTTTTTGATCTTTTACTTCTTATTTTATATTTTAAAGATTATAACTAATAAAAGTGTTCCCACAGTCACCGTGTAGTGGAGCAGATTTCCATGCAGGTGCTTTAGAGCCTCTGATAGCAGTTGCAACCTGCCAGCATTGGCTCTTGAAGCTAAATGGTAAGGAAATAATTGTTTTCCTCCTGTAATTCTACCTTAATCACTAGTAATTCTTCATCCTATGGAACATGACTTTTCTTCCAAGTGATCTTGGCATTAATGGGAAATTTGAGAACTACCAATACAAAGCAGAAATGTAGAATATGTGTAAGAGAGTAGTACAATATAAAGATTAAAATGTAACCAGGTAGATCATAAAGGAAATCTTTAGAAATAGTCATACAATGAACTACAGAGGAAAAATTTCACTACAGTTTAATTGTATCTGTTGCTCACTTGACATTATCCTTTGAAGAATTTTAAGGAAGCATGTAACAAGGTCAAGTCTTCATTTAAGTATGCCAAAGACACATCAACCACCCACATGGTAAGTGACTTTCCCGAGGTAAGATAATCAGAGTTGGCTGTGGTAACTATGTCCTTTATAGCCCTTATTCCTCTCTACTACTTTTTATTGCCAGGCACATTTGTCCCTGGGGCCATACATTCAGAGTTATCCTTCTCTCATTGAAGGAGGAGAATGTCTAGAGGATTGATCTTAGTTCATGTGAGGATAAGCAGTTTGATTAACTTAGCACTCATCCAGAAGATGGATTTCAAAACCTTTTCTGTGTTAACAATGGCACGTCATTTATTATTTTAATAGTTTCAAATAAATGCCTTAATATATGCTAGTGGGAACATTTGGAAATTTCTAATGGTATGAAAAGTACAAAGAAAAATTAATTTGGAACATGAAAATCTCTTGACTATGAGACAGAGTCTCAACAGTGTTAGGGTTTGGAAGATTACAAACAATAGAATTCACTTGGTGCCAGTTTTACTTAGGGGTATAATGATAAGAAATTCCATAATGTAAAATATTTATATGCTAATGCTATACATATCTTAATTGTTGATTAGTAATTTTGTTGTTGTCCCAATTTTAATTTCAGTTGCTCAGGTATCTAATGAGTGGTATGGATCCTGACACTGTGCCACAAAATTACAGAATTTTATACTTGAAATATTGTCCAGCCCAACATTTTTACATTTATTCTCTTCATTGAAACATTCTCAATTTCTACATTTTCTTAAATGTCAAGGTTTTCTAAATTTTCCCAATATTCACAATTATTCCTTAGATAACTAATTTTTAATTTCCTATCTTTTCAAAATATTTCAATGGGAAATAAATTTTGTTAAGAAAATAGGCACTAAGATATGAGAGGCAAGGCCCTTCTGAAGAAATTATATAAAATAATGGACTTATCCTCTTTAAACTTTCTGATCCAGTTATATCCCAGATAAAGATTTTAGGCAAAAGAGGGTTATAAGGTATGTTCTGATGTACCTTGCATAGAATGCAATCCTGTTGTCCAGATAGAACATCTCATTACAGTCTTCTATTTATCAAATAGAAGACTGTAATGTCTTCTATCAAAATTGGCAAAATTTAGATGACACATTTATGATTTTTGTACTTATAAGTAACAGAATGCATTTTAGGTAGATGTTTATTTTCCTTTAGCCAGATCTTGTCTTTTGGAGCTCACAATGTCCATATTGATGATGATGATAATGATGATGATGATAATGATTTCACTTAATTATGCCCTTACCTAGAAAATGTTCAGGGGATAGAAGCCAGGGAGGGAGGAAATGCTTCTACCCAGGTTTAGCATCTTCAAAAACTCTACAAAGTATGGATATTTCTCTCAGTATGAACAGATTTCGGAACTTTAAAGCCATGAATAGTGTTCCTAATTTCTCTGTCATCCTGTGATCACAGTTTTCCTCTGAGTCAATGAAAAACCATAATGTCTGAGTACTTTAGCATAAGGGGGATAAGAAAAGTAGAGAGGTATTAGATTTTTTTTTAATTCAAATACATTATCTTGTTATGCATATCTTTGCTCTTCTGGTGATGCCCTTCAAAAAATATCCTAAGTAAACATATGGTGAATAAATTACTGACCTGGAATGAACTATGTCCGTATCATAAAATCTGAAAAGACCAGGACACCTTCCAATTTCAGAAAACAATATTAGGCAACTGTGACCCTTGAGAGACTATGCTCATACAAATTCAGCATGTTAAAGAATGGTAATCTTGTGTCACTGAATATTCAAAAGCATAACAAATGCTTAAATTTGATTGACATTTGTTTTTATTTATAAAAGTTCCTGTAACTTTAAAATGAGTGACTCCCCAAATTAGCTGAGCTTTGTATTTAGTCCCTCAATCAAAACTTGGTTCCTATACCTGGCCAGTGTAGTGTGTTAAGTGGTTAGAGCATTGGTCTGGGCACCGATGTCTTGGGTTAAAGTCCTGGTCAAAGGCATGTACCTGGGTTGCAGATTGTAAGATGTTTTCTTTTAATCTGTCTGTTGAATTTATTGAGTGTTTGATTTTTTTGTTTGTTTGTTTTTTAAATATATTTTTATTGATTTTTTACAGAGAGGAAGGGAGAGGGATAGAAAGTCAGAAACATCGATGAGAGAGAGACATCGATCAGCCGCCTCCCGCACACCCCCCACTGGAGTTGTGCCAGCAAGCAAGGTATATGCCCCCGACCGGAATCGAACCCGGGACCCCTCAGTCCGCAGGCCAACGCTCTATCCACTGAGCCAAACCAGTCTCGGCGAGTGTTTGTTTTTTAAACATATATTATGTGTTTAGCACTACATACAAAAAAAAGTCTTTATATCTGTGTTTATGAATGTAAAAGATAATATGTCACAAAGGAAGCAGGTATAGCCAGCTAAGTAGCATAAGAAAATATAAAATAAAATAGGTTACTAGGGATTTTTAATAGGTTTAAAATAGGTTATTAGGGGGCAGTTGAAGGATTAATGGTGATGACAACAATCTAGAAAGACAAACTACATGAGAGAAGCAAGTGCTCTGAGTAGAATTTTCTAAATGTAGGAAAGGAAATATAGAAGTTGACAATTCACTCATACAAATAACTCTTTTTGTCACTGTCTTTCTCAAAAAGACATGCGCATCCCTATGTTTAATGCAGTTTTATTTACAAGACTAAGATATGGAAGAAATTCAAATGCCCGTCAATAGACAAGTAGATAGAGAAGATGTGGTACATACATATAATGGCATATTACTTACCTATAAAAAGAATGAAATCTTGCCATTTGTGACAATATGGGATGGACCTAGAAGGTGTTATATTAAGTGAAATAAGACAGAGAAAGGCAAATACTATATAATTTTACTTACATGTGGAATCTAAAGAAAAAATAATAATAATAATAAAACACAATCACAAAACAAATTCATATAGATACAGAGCATAAACTGATGGTTGCCAGATGGAATGGAGTTAGGTGGCTGGGTGAAACAGTGAAGAAATTGCCCTGGCTGGGTGGCTCAGTTGATCATAGTGTCCTCTTATACACCAAAAGGTTTGGGATTCAATTCCCAGTCAGGGCAAATACTCAGTTTGTGGATTGGTCCCCATCAGCAAGGCACATATGGAAGACAACCAATTCATGTTTCTCTCTCACATCCATATTTCTCTCTCCCTCTGCCTTTTCCTCTCCCTCTCCCTCGCCCTCTCCCTCTCCCTCTCTTTCCCTCAAAACAATAAAACATATCCTTGGGTTTGGATTTTTTTTAAAGTGAAGAAATTGAGGAAACCAAGATGGTGGCATAGGTAAACACCTGAACTTGCTGCCTCACACAACAACTTCAAAACTACAACTAAAAGACAAAACGAACATTATCCAGAACCACAGGAAGACTGGCTAAGTGGAAATTCTACAACTAGAAGGAAAGAGAAAAGCACACTAAGACTCAGAGGAGCTGCAGAAGTAAAGTGCAGAGGTATGGAGATGCGTGGACAAAGAGGGCTGGCAACTGAGTACACGCTGGCTTTTTCAATCCCTTAGGGAGACACAAGCTCCTGAATACTCTGAACTCCAGTTCTGAGCGAGACTCTGGAGACCCAGACGCATACAGGGAGAAACTGAACTGTCTGGCAGCAGGCTGAACTTGAGGGCAGCTTTCTCCCAGAGGTGTTTGCAGCGATTACCAAGGGACACTGAGACCCAGGGACCTCTTAGGGCAGGGCTGATGAAAAGCCACTCCTGTTTGCTCCACCCTGAGACTCCACCACATCTGAACTATGCACAGAGGCTTTTGCATATGAATGGCCTGGTCCTTTGAAATCTAAAATTACCTAACAAACTGAAGCTGACGCAGAGAGACCCAGAACATCCAAAAGAAGCCCCAAACCCCCACAGCAGCCTGCATTGCTTCACAGCTGGGCCTCATCTGGGCACCTCCAAAACCCAAACAAAAAAGAGGAATCTACAGATCTCTCCTTGGCTCCTGCTGGGTGGCCTTATACAGAGGCTAAATTAGCACCTCCTTTGAGATCCAAGAACCAGTGTACCCAGGGGTCAGAGTAGGACCATTCAGATTATAACTCATCAGAGCTATAAGGGACACACTCAGGGGGCAGACTCAGTGAGCAACAAAGCCCCACTGAAGCAAGTCTCACCTCATAAGTTCTCCCATCATAGACACAGCTGATCTTCACAGCCAATGGTGTGGAGGTAAATTTCTTCAACTGATACCAACAACAATCAAAGCTTAACTACAACAAGACTGTGCACACAGTCCCCAAAGGGGTGCACCAAGAGTGTCCACCTTAGGGAACTGGAGAGGCTGAACCACTAAGTCCTATAGGACACCTAGCACACAAAGCCACTCTATCAACTCAGGGAAGCAGCCAAAATGTGGAGAGAAAGAAAAGATCACAAATGAAAGAAAAGGAGGAAAGCAAATGACTAGATATAGAGTTCAAAACCATGGTTATAAGGATTTTCAAGAATTTTTCTAGGAAAGGCCAATAAATTTAGTGAGACCTTGAAGATATGAAAAAGGACCAACTAGAAATTAAGCATACACTGACTGAAATAAAAAATAATATACAGAGATGCAACAGCAGACTAGGGGATTATAAGAATCAAGTGATTTGAAATACAAATACACCCAACCAGAAAAGAAAAAAGAAAAAAGAATCCAAAAATGTTAAGATAGTGTAAGAGCCTCTGGGACAACTTAAAGTGTACCAACATCTGAATTAAGGGGTGCCAGAAGAAGAGCGAGAGCAAGAACCTATGTGAAGAAATAACGACTGAAAGCTTCTCCCACCTGGAGAAAGAAATAGACTTACAAGTCCAGGAAGCACACAGAACCCCCCAAAAAAGGAATCCAAAGAATACAACACCAAGACACATCATAATTAAAATGCCAAGACCAAAGACAAAGAGAGAATATTAAAAGCAGCAAGAGAAAAAACAGTTAAATACCTACAAGGAAGCACCCATATGATTGTCAACTTATTTCTCAACAGAAACTATGCAGGCCAGATGGGAGTGGCAAGAAATATTCAAAGTAATGAATAGCAAGAACCTACAACCAAGATTACTCTACCCAGCAAAGCTATCATTCAGAATTAAAGGGCAGATAAAGAGCTTCACAGATAAGAAAGAGATAAAAAGAGTTAATCAACACTAAACCAGCATTATATGAAATGCTGAAAGGTACTCTTTAAGAGGAAGAAGAATAAAAAGGTAAAGATAAAAATTATGAACAACAAATACATATATATCAACAAGTAAATCTAAAAATCAAGTGAATAAAAAATCTAATGAACAGAATAAACTGGTGAATATAATAGAATCGGACACAGAAAGGGAGTAGACTGACAATTCTTGGGAGTAAGGGGAGTGGTGAGTGTGAGAAAAGACTGGACAAAAATTGTTCGCCTATGGATGGGGAGGGGTAAGGGCAGAGGGTGGGGTGAGAACCGGGTGGAGAGGAGCTATGGGGGGAAAAATAGAGGAACAATTGTAATAATCTGAAAAATAAACATTTATTTTTAAAACGTGAAAAACTAAGTACAAATTGGTAGTTACAAAATAATCATGAGGATGTAAAGTGCAGCTTAGGGAATATAGTTGATAATCTATACTAATAAAAGGGTAATATGCTAACTAGACTGGGATACCAGACATCTTCCTACCATCCAACTTCCTTCCACAGAAAGACACAGTAGTGGGGGCTGAGGCAAAGGCATTCAGGGTCAAACAGGCCAACAGGGGAGAGCAGTTGGGGGCCATGAAGCCAGCAGGGGAGGGCAGTTGGTAGCCATGTGGCTGGCAGGGGAAGGCAGGGGGGGCCATGAGGCTGGCCTGGGAGGGCATTGGGGACCATGAGGGTGGCAGGGGAGGGCAGTTGGGGACAATGAGGACAATGGGGAGGGCAGTTGGGGGCAATGAGACCAGCAGAGAAGAGCAGTTTGAGGCTGTCAATCTGGCAGGGGAGTTAGGCAGTGATCAAGCCAGTAATCAAGCAAGTGGTTAGAAGCCAGCGGTCCTAGATGCATGAGGGATGCCTGACTGCCAGTTTAGGCCCCATCCCTGTTTGTATGAATTTTGTGCACCAGGCCTCTAGTATTGTAATAACTATGTATGGTGCCAGGTGGGTAACTAGAATTACTAGTATTAGGGAGATCATTTCATAAATTATAAATTTGTCTATTCACTCTACTATATACCTGAAACTAATTTAACATAATATTGCATGCCAACTGTAATTGAAAAATAAAAAAATAAAAATAAATTTAAAAAATACTTAACTTCTTAAAAGAAAAACCTCACCACATTAATCACATGCCCTACTACCAATCACTTTCACAAAATCCCTTACCATCCAGATGTTGTATCTTATTATTATTCCTCTGTCCCCCAATTTTCTCTATTATACAAAATCTATGTAGTCTATTTATACATATCTTTAGTCATTTTCTACATAGTTCTTTGATCAAAATTATTCAATGTCTTTGTTTCCTTCTATGACCATTTTTTAGCTTTTGACATAATTCTTGAACTTCTTAGATGTTCAGTACAATATTACTCTTTAAGGGAGTTTCAAGTATTTATTTCTATAATAACTACATTTAATCATCATGTCCTTTTTGAAAAGTACAAAAATGAATGACAAATTATTTTTACTTCCTTTCTCTGCCAGCCCTAAAGTTTAATCAAATTGGCATCATTATGCTTTAGCAATTCACCCAAGTGCACTCTTCATTCTGGTGCTTATACTCTCTTCAAAACATCCTATCTAATAAAAGAGTAATATGCAAATTGACTATACCACCACTACACTCACAAGACATGCACACAAGCCACGACCACCAGCCAATCAGGAGCGAATATGCAAATAAACCCACCAAAGATGGCTGCAGCCAAGGAAAGCAGGAGGGCGGCTGGGGTTTCCCTGGCAAGGGAGGAAGCCAAGCTTTCCTCCTGCCCTTGCTGGCCCAGGCCTCCACTCAATGCTACAAAGTTTCAATAATAGAAGAAAAATAAATCCCAGGGCCTCTGCTTAGGTTGCCTTAGGGCATTGCCAGCCTGAAAACCACCACAGGCCTCTCTCATAGGCTGCCCCATGCCCCAAAGAAACTCCCGCCCTGATCCAGGACACCCTTCAGGGAAAATTAGATGGCCCCCACTCATGCACCAGGCCTCTATCCTATCTAATAAAATAGTAATATGCAGATTGACCATCACTCCAACACACAAGATGACTGCTCCCATGTGGACACAAGGTGGCCAGCACAGGAGGGTAGTTGGGAGGGACCAGGCCTGCAAGGGAGGGGAGTTGTGGGTGATCAGGCCAGCAGGGGAGGGCAGTTAGGAATGATCAAGCCTGCAAGGGAGGGCAGTTAGAGTTGACCAGGCCTGCAGGGGATGGCAGTTAGGGGCAAACAGGCTGACAGGGGAACAGTTAGGCATCAATCAGGCTGGCGGGGAGTGGTTAGGGGGTGATCAGGCTTGCTGGAAGAAGTGGTTAGAGGCAAATAGGAAGGCGGACAGGCAAGTAGTTGGGAGTTAGCAGTCCTGAATTGAGAGAGGGGTGTCTGACTGCCCCTTTAGCCCCGATCCAGATAGGATAGGGCCTAAATGGGCAGTTGGGCATCACTTGAGGGGTCCTAGATTGGAGAAGGTGCAGGCTGGGCTGAGGGATACCCTTGTTCCCATGCACAAATTTCGTGCACCAGGCCTCTAGTCTATATATATAAAAGGCTAAGGCCAGCCAGTAGGTATGGGGGCAGATGCTCAATGAAGGAGCTGCTGAGCAACAACAACTTTGCAGAGTGTCCTCTTCCACTCTAGGACCCCATGGGGGATGTCAATATGCAGGCTTTGGCCCAATCCCTGTAGGCCAGGATGAATGACCCCACCTGCTGGAGAACCCTGTTTACTCGGCAGGCATCCTTTGAGCTCCAGCACCGCCCCAGGTGTGGCAGGCCTGGGAGGGACCTCAGAAAGTGGGCTCTAAGGCATGTACAGCCCATCTTGCCCATCCCACCCCACAAGACACCTTCTAGTTCATTTTATTTCAAATCTGTGCACCAGGCTTCTAGTTAAACTATATTTTATTACAATTTTGAAACTGTAAGTTTTAAGTAATTCCATATTCTCCTTTAAAACTCTACAATTTCTACCTTTTCTCCCACAAATGCTGACCAAATGTGGGTTTTTATAAAATTTCTATCTTGATTAATGCCACAACTTCCCTACATTTAGTTTCAATATGTAATATTTATTATATGTAGATACATTTTTTCACTTAAACATAGTTTATACTTCTAAGAGCTAAATCTTATAAATTCATATTTTTTAGCAGCAGCAGAACAATTGTCCTTTGAATGGTTCTGTAATATAAGATAAATATTGAAACAGAGAAGTTCCCCAGATAGGGTTGCCTGATAAAATATTGGATATGTAATTAAATTTGAATTTCAAATAAGTAATGCATAACTGTTAGAGTAATTATGCATGTGTGGATCATAGCTGTATTAAAACTATACCAATCATTTCTTTTGAATTTAAATTTAACTTTTCCTCCTCTATTTTTATTTGGCAACCCTACCCAGAAATGGTTCCCAAGACTCCCTTAGACTTTCCCAGAGACATCTGCTTCATAATTTTCTTCCTTCTCTTTACCAATTTTTTTTCTTCTGTGCTTTGCTTAGTTGCTTCCATGAGTTCTGTCACTCCTGCACAGCCTTTAGTACGTATACTCTCTGTCTCTAATTTCTCATCTGACATATTTATGTCTGAAACTTGTGTCCTTAATATCTGCTCTAAAATCATCCATTGCTCTCCTATCTACTCATGGTGAAGTCAAGTTTCTTAGTTAATTTTCTGCCTCTTTCTTAACTGGGTACATGTTTCCATTCAACTACTGTCCATGAATTCCCCAAATTAATACCTCACTGCAAATGCCTTTAGAATAGCACTTTTTTTGTATACTTCTGTCATATTTCCCATGCAGCTTCTATGCCTTATATACCTTTTTATTCTCATCTGATTATCCTGTTGAGGTGTCATACAAATTCCAATTATTGAATACTTTCCTATGCTTTTTAACCCCCTTTGCAATTATTCTTCTATTGAAGTTACCTATAATAACCCATTATCCTATATTGCATTTTTTTATACAATGCTCCTTCTTTCTCACTCAATGAAAGACTAATATTTTTTAGGTCAATGAATAAGTACTTTCTTAAAGCACTCTTCAAATAGAAGGCACTTAATAAATATGTTTTAATTGATTAGAAGATGATAATGGTATCCTAATATAAAGAATATGAATTTTCACTGAAATGGAAATGATTGAAATAGTTTAGGAGGAAATGGACATAATCATATCCTCTGCTTTGGAATCTGCTGTGCTGGGATGCAAGTTGCATTTAATAACTCTCAAAGGGGAACTTAAAGTGAGAAAGCATAAGGTTTTAATCATGCTTCTCAGAGCGAAAGGGACAGGGTCCTTAGATTCTCTAAAATAGAGTATTTTTGCAGACTTCATTTTAGTGCTTGGAAGTCTCAATGTATATCCTTCTTTTTCTGATTGCCCATCTTTGCAGCTCCAGCCTGATCCTCTATTTCAAATTCAGATTACTACAAAGGGTTGTTTCCTGGACATTGCAAGAAGTATTGCATTATATTTGAGACTAGATCAGTGGAGACCAAAGCGCAGGATCATTGACTGAAGGAATGATATTAGGAAAAGTGGGCATTTCAGTAGTCATTCTGAACTTGATATGAATACAAATAAAAAGACACAGACACCTTTGATCTACTGACTGAGTCTCAGACATTGCCTAGTATTTTTTTGCTAGTACTATATATCTAGAGTTCATATAAATCAATTTACAGGAACATTATTTATTCCTCTCTGTAAGACGATTTGCCAGAATGAGGTCAGAAAGAAAGATTAATATGACAGCTAATACCACAGCAAGAAGAAAACTATTTTACAAGTAGGGTCAAATCTTAAAGGGGCAGGTGTTTTTGCTATGCCAGAAAACATTAAATTCACAGTCTCCTGTTAAGGAGGCTGGTAGATCCTAATTAAGGATGTCTGAAGGCAGAGCATCCATGACACAGGACAACGAAGCCTTGGGTTTGAAATCCTAGGTTAACAATCCCTTTAACCTCTCTGGGTCTTGGTTTTGTCATCTAAAATTGAGAAATAGGGTTTTGCGAAGATTAAAAATGAATATTGGTGTCTAATAGGACCTCTTTGTTTAGAGTAGCCACTTGATAAATGGAGATATTTGACACCACTCCTTATATTTTTCCTTGCTATGGAACCAAAGCTCGGGTCTAGTAAGGAATTTATAAATAATTTTTATATTGTAAAGCTCTTTGAAGTGTCATATCTAATGTATTAAAAAATAATCTATTGATAAGCAAAGCTTATACTATCATCCATATAGTAGTGTGTAGAGAGAGAAACTGAATTGCAGAAAAACTGTTTGAAAGAGCATTTCTAAACAAGAATCAGAAAGTTGAGTAAATTTTCAACTTAGCCACAAACTACTTTATGACCATGTGTCAAATAAAAAAGTCTCTTGTAGATGTTCACCGTGGTCTGGCAGGACAGGGAAAGTCTGTAATGCAGCCCGGACAGGGACAGAATCATCAACAGAATTTGGGTTTTCTGGGTAAGTGCTATGGCTTTCCTCACTTGATTACATGGCTTCTTTTAAAGTTATATTTGCAGTATTGATTACACATTTCCATGAAGAAATATAAATTTATTTGCCCTTTAAAATCCAACTACTAAATGTGTGTCTTATAGTAAATGTTGCTCAACCACCAATGATTTGTTGTAACTGCGTGGGGTACACACATAAATCAAAAATGCATTCAGAACTCTTTCCCGATTATAAATTCAATAACTTAGTCCCATTTATAAATCAAATAACTGACTACTGTGCAACTGTCAATCAATTGAAATAGATTAACAGTCTCAACTGAAGGGACTTGAACTATACAAGTTATGGGAACTACAAGGGTTCAGCTCTAATTTGAAGAACTCTTCATAGTATTGGCAGGATATTTCTGTTCACTGGAACATGGAAATTTATAGAACACACATCATGGCCTTTACTCAGACTGTCTTTTGGTTGTTACAACTGTCATATGCAGAAGCTACTCATTATTATTACTACTTTATAGATGAGGGGCTGAGGATCAGAGAAAGGAAGTGGCTTGCCCTGTCATATGTTACTAAACATAGAGTAGGGCTCCAACTGTCTGCAGAGTCTTTCTCTAGACTCTGATCTCTTGATAATTACTTTACACTACTTCCTGTACAAGTCTAAGTAGAGGAGGGTGACTGGTAGGTGGAATTTCATAGGCTAATTATCTTCCACGTTTATGGGCTAGAAAATGAAAATGTACCCAGAAATACAAAGTGTTGGATGTATCACCTTTAATGGTGAGAAGGTTTAATTTTCCTTGCTCATGTGCATTATTTCTGCTTATTAGGGTGTGCATTCCATCTGTGCTGTTTCCATAGCTACTAGAACTACAAGATCACTAGTTTGTGGAATTAAATGCTTCAGTTTTCCTGATTTTTATAATGACTTGCCTGAGCCACTGAGCTGCTGCCTGTAGCTTCCTCCCTCTCCAGACAAAAGAAATGTTTGGCCATGACATGGGATTTTGTGAGAATTAAAAAGTGAAAGAATAAATTTATACCAATACCTCCGTATTCTGTTTCTCACAAATCACATATTAGGTTGGGATAATTGATTTCATTTATAACTTAATATAACACTGCAAGACAGGCTCTGTGCTTGCTATCTTCATATGTATTATCTAATTCTTAAAACAACACTGAGAGGAAGTTCTTAGTATCATTAAGCAAAATCTCAGACTCTTTGTGACAAAAGTAAAAGGATAGTTTCTTCAATAAGTGGTGTTGTGAAAACTGGTTATTCATGTGCAGAATAATGAAACTGGACCGTTAAATCACACAACATAAAAAATTAACACAAGATGAATTAAGACAATGAAATTGGACCCTTAAATCACACAACATACAAAAATTAACACAAGATGAATT
>JAAGEH010000307.1:43073447-43104046 GCA_011751065.1 Lasiurus cinereus
TTAAATCACACAACATACAAAAATTAACACAAGATGAATTAAGACAATGAAACTGGACCCTTAAATCACACAACATACAAAAATTAACACAAGATGAATTAAGACAGAAACTTTAAAATTATTAGGAGACAACATAGGGAAAATCCTCCTTGACATTGGTCTGGGCAATGATTTTCTTATATATGATACCAAAGACACATACAACAAAAGAAAACTGGAAAAGTGTGATCACATCAAACTGTGGGATGAGATAAATTATTTTCAAATCATCTATCTGATAAGGAATTAACATCCAAAATATATCTAAAAAATGCATACAACTCAGCAAATAAAAGTGGCTGGAAAATGAGCAAATAACCTAAACACATATTTCTCCAAAGAAGATATACAAATAGCAAATAGGTATATGAAAATATACTCAACATTACCAATCATTGGGGAAATGCAAATCAAAACCACAATAAAGTGTCACCCCACACCTGTCAGAATGGCTATTATCAAAAAGGCAAAAGATAAATGCTGGCACAGATTTGGAAAAAAGGGAACTCTTGACACTGTTTTCAGAAATGTAACTTGATAAAACCATAAAGTAAAGATTATGGAGGTTCCTTATAAAAATAAAAACAGA
Source organism: Lasiurus cinereus (assembly GCA_011751065.1). Lineage (NCBI taxonomy): Eukaryota > Metazoa > Chordata > Mammalia > Chiroptera > Vespertilionidae > Lasiurus > Lasiurus cinereus. The sequence goes on from JAAGEH010000307.1 coordinate 43,074,076, forward strand.
ATGAAATATATTATCTTTTAATCACACTTCTAGATATATATCCAAAGGAAATGAAGTCAGATCTCAAAGAAATATCTGCACACCCATATTCTTTGCAGCATTATTCCAATTGCCAAGACCATCACCAATTTAATGAAGAAAGTATAATATATATACACACACACACTACACACACACACACACACACACACACACACACACATATATATATATATATATTATTTATGGGCTAATGAAATATTCAGCCTTGAGAAGGAAGGATATCCTGCCATTTGCAACAATATGTATAACCTTAAAGGACAGTGCACTACATGAAATAAGTAAGACAGAAAGACAAATATTATATGGTCTCACTTCTATGTTGAATCTAAAATAAACTCATAGAAGCAGGAAGTAAAACGGTGGTTGTCAGGGGCTTGAGAGGGCAATAAATGAGGTTTTGGTCAAGGGGTACAAAGTTTCAATTACATAAGCTAAAAAAATTTCTGAATATCTAATGTATGGTGATGTGACTACAGTTAACAACACTAAATCATATACCTGAAATTTGCTAAAGAAATTTTTATACTCTAAATACCTACTGTACTTCAATATTAATTTACATATAGATGGAAAAGGACACTGTATTTTTTAGAATGGAGAAATCAGTCTCTGCATTTCTAGGTCTTAGTACAAGCCAGGCCATCAATGCACCTGCCTAGGTTTCAGTATCGTAAACTGTAGAATGAGTCACAAGGAGGTTTTCTAGAACTCTATTTAGCACAAAATATTTATCTTTTTCATACTCCTACCTCAATATTCATAAATTTCCTTGTTAGCCTTAAAGCAATCACCACTACTTCTAGCTTTGTCACTGGCCCAATTTTTAACAAATGCCATATAGCAGACCCTTCACAAAAGACACTTCCTCCTAGCAGATAAAGTCCCCATTTTTTTAATGCTCATCTAGAATGTTGCTCATTTCCTCACCACGTGGAAAAATTCCCAATACAGTGAGAACTCCTTGTATCCTTCCTCCAGAGAGAGCAACTAGGAGATGCAGTTTGGCCATATATTATGATAGAGGCCCGATGTATGAAATCAGGAGTTATTTATATAGTGTTCTTTTTATCAATGGCTTATTGGATCAAGAGTATTTTGGCCTCAAAAACATATAAAATAGAGAATTATTAATGCATTGTTATACATTTATTTTTCTATTGAGCTTTTCCACACTCAATATTCACCTAGGAGAAGACATATTATACACTATTAGAAATATTTTTTCATTAAGCTCTCTCTTCTCTCTCATCTCCCTCTGAGTTGAGTGCATAAGAAAAATGTACAATCAGAAAAAAATATTAATATTTCCACAAAGAACAATAATTTACCTAAACTTATTCCCTAGAAGAACAGCTTGCATTTGCCCTTCTGGGACATCTGTTTTCCTTATTTATTAGTAGGTATTAACATACCTCAACATTTCCCCATTGAGTATTTTATCCTAAAAGATACAAATGCTAGCTATACAAATAAAAACTATATAGAGAACACTTCATGATCCATCTAAATATATGAGTCACTTGTATATAAGCTGAATTAAAACACACAAACACAGCAAAGTTCTTCAAATGTTAGTATTTCATAGGTGAGTGCTCATAAATGAAGGCTATTTGTTCTGTGACCAGCATAACTTCAGTCTACTTGGCTTCTCTCACAGCAAAAGAAATGGTGGCAAAGAAAAGGAGAAAAAATAACAGTTGTATATTTTGGGCAAACTAAGAAATGGGATGATACGCTTATATAATGCACATGTAATTATGGATTGACTGTTATTCCTATAAATTAGACAAAGATTCATTGGCCATTCTGAAGAGAGATCCCCACCTCTTTTTCTGTGTCAATTTCTACCAGAATAAATCTGTGGCTGCTGAAGTGCTACTTGGGATTCCGTGTGTATATGTGTATACTTGCACATTTATTATCAAGAGAAAGAGAGAGCTGGTAAGTTAGTTTTCACATACTGTGTCTAGATGGTATCACATGTCACGGACAAGTTTTAGAAAGCATGTATTATTATATCTCTGCCTTTGAAAAATACACAGACTCTTAGAAAACCAAGATTGTTAAAGGACAGCATACTAATAAGTAGCTCAGGTTTTATACATAGCATATGAATAAGTCACTAAAGCTTATAATCATAGAACCATTATAATATGGTAGCCACTGTATATGTGGTAGCAGCTCAAATAAGAGAGGTGGTTTATAGCAGGAATGGTCAGCAAAGTTTAATAGAGAAGCTGAGGCTCAGTTGACTTTGAAGGCAGATAGGATTTAGAGAATCCAAAAGAAGCAGGTGATGAGGCAATCAATAAGTATTTACTAAGTGAATTTACATGTGTTTAATTAATGAATGGACGAGTGAAGAGAAAATAAGGTAGAAAAGAATAAAGGAATAATCACATATGAATCATTTTATGTAGCAAGTATTTACTCGAAAGTATTGTAGAGATTTATCAATTAAAATATGCTTATCTTGCCCAGACTGGTTTGGCTCAGTGGATAGAGCGTAGGCTTGTGGACTGAAAGGTCCCAGGTTTGATTCCGGTCGGGGGCATGTACTTTGCTTGTGGGCACATCTCCACAGTGGGGCGTGCAAGAGGCAGCTGATTGATGTCTCTCTCTCATCGATGTTTCTGACTTTCTATCTCTCTCCCTTCCTCTCTGTAAAAAATCAATAAAATATATTTTTAAAAAAATGCTTATCTTATCATGGAGCTTATATTACAGTGGTGAAGGAATAGGTAGGTCTTTGCAGGGAATAGTAGACAAAATAGGTTAATTACATTTAAGGATGTAAAACCCAGGGATACAGAGGGCTGACTCTACATTTATTGAAAAACACACACCAAAAAACCACTTGCATATAAGTGGAATATTATTTGGACATAAAAAAATAAATATTGTCATTCGTGACAATATGGATGGAACTTGAGGGTATTATGTTAAGTGAAATAAGTTGGTCCAAGAAATACATATACTGTCTTTTCTCACTTATATGTGGAATCTAAAAAATAAATAACTAAAAATTTTAGAAACAGATAATAGATAAATGGTTGCCAGAGGCAGAGAAGTGGTCAGGGAATAAGTGATATGGTGAAGGTGCTCAAAAGGTTCAAACCTCCAGCTCTAAAGTAAATAAGTATATGGAATGTAATATATACAGCATGATGACTGTAATTAATAATATGAGGTGTTGATTTGAAAGTTACTAACTACGTGTGGTGGCAGATGCTAACTAAACTTACGTGGTGATCTTTTGCATTCTATCCATATATCATGTCATTACTTTGTATACTTGAAACTGATATGTCAGTTATATCTCAATTTTCAAAAGTTACTGGGAGAAAAAAGGAATGTTAAATGAGTCCTCAGCTTTGTGTGGGTATAAAATAATATAATTTGTAGGTGATTATATTTATTTAAGTCTTGTGACTCAAATGTGGCTTTTTAAGGAAGAACCAACTCGTTGTTTCAATGGGTCCACAAACTTATTCAGCCTTTACTTTCCCAATTCTTGCATAATTTTAAAAGATATATTGGGGCAACTAGAATGTCCCAATATTGGCTCTCTCATTCATGAGTTATTTGGTAGAAAAGTCCAAAAGGAAGCCTCTGAAATGATCTCCCCTTTGCAATGCAGTAATGCAAAAACAATGGTGCATTCCTTTGAGAATTTCAAACCAAAGTGCTACAAAAAAAATTTTGATATCGGGACCAGTGTCCAGTCAATATAGCAAGGGTATGTAGGAGCAGAAGGTTTCTATTTCTGGCCACTGAACTCTGGCTGATAAAATACTTAACCAAGATGACCCTGACACAAGACTAGTGGCCAGGGGTGGCTTAGTTAAGAAGGTATTTAGATGAGATGATCATTGATGGAAATTGTGGAATTCTCAACTACACACAGAGTTGAAATACAGAGACATATAGTCAAGGAGAGGTTCAGCTATAGCAGGATATACTTATTAGTACAAGAAAGGCAAAGTTGCTGAAGTTCAAACTGCAATAGAAGGAAGCAGAGGCTACTTTAATGTGGGAAACAGCAACCAACAGATCCTGAGAGAAAAGGATATTCTCATGGAGACTTGCTGCAAAGTGCTATTAAGCAGGCTTTGTCTTAATGCAGGCAGGTCCATCTAGCATTCTGGTGATTAAAAGTCACATCTTTCCAGTTGGACTTCTCTAGTTCCATGAAGGAGAGAATGCTATGTGCTTGTTATACTCAGAAGACACCGATGAAAGTTAAGTAGAACATTTTAAAAATGTTTGAATTTGTGGGGTCTGAATTCACAGAGTTACTTAATCAGAATCCTGATCACTTTTATCGGGAAAAGTAGGCAAATTATTTAGAAACCCAGAGAAGAAAAAAAATACCCCTAATGTTTTGAATTATTTCAGAGAGAGGAAGGGAGAACATGTGAGAGACAGAAACATCAATGATGAGAGAGAATCACTGATGGCCTGCCTCCTGCACACTTTCTACTGGGGAATCAAGCCCACAACCAGGATATGTACCCTGACCAGGAATTGAACTGTGACTTCCTGGTTCATGGGTCAAGGTTCAAACACCAGCTAGGCAAAAAATAATATTTTGTAACAATTAATCAGAAAAGATTTCATAGAGCAAATGCGCTTGATCTAAGGCATGAAGTACTAGGAGTGATTAGAGTGACAGATATAGAAAAATAGCAAACATCAAAATAGTATTTACTAATTACAAATAAATTTTTAAAAGAATGAAAGATGGTGGCGATGCTGGTTTGGTCCTGGGCATCCTGTAGTGATGCTCAGCTGCTAACTGCTCACATGGCAAGGTGTCATGTGTGTGTAGACATAGCCAGTAGAGACAGGGCAATGGGGGAAAGTGGGGTGGGGGGTGAGGGCATGTACTGGGGGGTGGGGAGGGCAATAGGGGGAAAATAATTAAAAAATAAATTAATTTTAAAATAAAAAATAAAAAAATAAAAACCATGGGGGAAAAATAAAAAAAAGAACTAATGGAAAAATAAAAATAAAAAAATGAAAGAACAAGGAAAGCAAAGGGTCAAAGATTGTGTACCACTATCTTCTTCCATTCTTAGAAAGCAGAGTACAGGAAATTCTGATGTAATATCTTACTTTCTGTCTGACTTATTTGACCTACTTCTTAGTCTATTCATTTTTGACAAATAGCCCTAATGATACTGTAAAAAAGTTTAAATAAAAGAGCATAAGGGAAATGCTTAGCATTCAATAAGTTTTTTTTAAATGCTTTCTACAACTTTGAAACTATTTTTCTTTTATAAGAAGACTTTTAGTTTTCAAAGAAAGACATTATAAATAAAAATACACTTGAGGGAAATTAAGAAGGGCTTCTCAGCTATGATTTAGGTTTAGAAACATTGATTTCCTACAAAATAGGCCAGAGGTGAGCTATCCAGGAGAATAACTGTCAGCAATAGGAAAGGCACATTTTTCCTGCACCCTCCTCCTACCATGATGCCTCTTTCTAGTAAACTCTTAAACAGTTTTCCAGTGCTGCTCATACATTATCAATACTTAAAAATAATTCTGATACTTCCAATCAGTTAAGTGCTTCACATTAATGATAAACGTATAGCTTATTTGTATCTCTATTTGGACACATAATATTTTGACATGTATGTTTCAGTCCTACAATGAGAAATCATTGAATGAAAGGACCATGTTCTAATATGTTTTGTGTCTGCAACAACTATAATGTATCTGGAACATAATAAGAGCAATAATAAATGCTTGCTGTAGAATAAACCAGAAAAGAAAATGATAGATGCTATGAGAGAAACAGAAAGCCTAGTGCTAACCACAAATTTGTGCTTAGAATTGTTGTGTAAATCTTACTTTTATCTAATGGTTTTGTTTGTTTAGTTTTGGCTTGATATAACATGTAAAACAAAAAAGATGGGAAGGAGGACAAAATGAATTACCCCCAAATCAAGCAAACAAAAATGAAATGCTATATTAGAGCCGTTATGAGCAGTAAGCAAATATATGTTTATGTGTGTGTATGTAGGTCTGGGACATATATGTCAAAAGATGATGTGTCCAAATATATACGTGTGTGTGTGTGTGTGTGTGTGTGTGTGTGTGTGTGTGTAAAGGTATATATGCTATATATATATGTATGTATCTGTATATGTATATGATATGTGCGTGTATGTTGTTAAGACTTTGAAACTTCATAAACTAGATTTTATAACATTTTGCTATGAGCCATATGCTAGGTTTCTGATGTTACTTTTTTTCACAGATTGTCTTCCTTTATGTGAAGAACTTCATAGTAAGATATTACTTGCTTAAAAATATTTCATGAAATTTAGCCCACCTTGTTTCAACATCTATAGAATAGAGGGTTGGGTAGACATTTGTGACTTTCAAATAGAAACATTTATCATTAAAGCCACATATGGGAGTGGCAGGTGGTTGTCTCCCTCAGTAATGGCTATGATATGAATTAATTTAGATGCTAAAGTGAAAAGCAGAGTTCCACAATGCATACTCTGTGCTAGGAAAATAGTCCATTGAGGCCTAGGTCCATCAGTTATTAACTGATGCAAAAGAATGGACCCTTCAAAGACCCAATGCTTTGTTAAGCAAATTTCATGATACATCTGGTATCCAAAGCACAATGACTCTGTTATCTACCAACTTTGTAATAAGCAACTAGAGGAAGGTGGAAAAAAAAGTTATTTTTGTGAAATGCTTAAAAAATTATGAGTCATTTATCTCTGATGACAGGATATGCCCTCCTCCCCAGCCTGTCAGCCATGGGTTACTTTTAAAATGGGATTACATTTTTTCAAGTAAAATCAGAAAATTGTATTGGCCTTATGCCATTCATTGTGCCAAGGAAATAAAGAGGAGGCTCTGCCTAAACCTGATTCAAGTAAGAAAGCATTCACAAAGTTATAAGAAAATCCCTCAATTATGTATCCCTCCCACTATCATTACAATCAAGGAATGATGAAGTCATGTATCTAATGCTTCCTATGTCCAGAAAACATAGTACAAATTTTGCTTTCCATGTTAACACAACTGAATAATCCACATTTAGTAAACAAAGGAATAAAAATAAACACATTTTGAAAATATATAAACATTTATGGTGAGTCTCTCTTAAAGACATAATGTCCTTTGCTGGAAGAGAATGTTGAGAAAGAAGAAACAATAGTTATCTCTTTTTTTCCCTCACTCTACTTATTTTTAAATAATATTTTATAAATGGCATGCATTTTTATATTTATTAGTTCTTATTTAAAATATTAATATTCAGTGTCTCAGTATGATATTACAATCATATAAGCACCTCACTTTCCATTTAAAATCAATGAAAAAGTACAGAAAAATAACCTGCTATGCATGAAGATTTTAACCATCGATATTTCCAGATGAAATCTAGACGGAAACCAAATATACAAAAAGAAAAAGGAATTTTCAGTTGCCAAGAACCAACAAATGGATCAATATAATTAGTGTGTGTTTCTGTTGCATAGGATATCTGTACCTATACAAGGATGTCATAGTTCTATAGACTTATATGATATACATATTTGCATTGCACGTAAGAGACTAATAGCTCCAAATGAGTTAGACTAAGGTGTTGGTTTTTATTCTGTCAATAGCAAATTCCTTCCATACAACTCAAATTAAATTTCTAAGCACTAGTGTTTTGTCTAGATTACATTTGGCCTGAAGTTATATGACTACCATCTCCGGATAGATTCTTTGATTCTATCCTAACAAACTTCTTGAAACCAACAGAATTCCATTAATAGCTATATGTGTTGCAGATGTCATAGTTATGTTTACACAAGCACCCACAGATAGATTCTATCATTTTACTAGAGGCCTGGTGCACGAAATTTGTGCACAGGGGTGGGGGGCGGGTGTACTTCAGCCAAGCCTGCTCCCTCTCCAATCTGGGACCCCTTGAGGGATGTTCAGAGGGATGTTCAACTGCCCATTTAGGCCCAATAAACTGGCAATCAGACATCCCTCTCACAATCCAAGACTGCTGGCTCCCAACTGTTCACCTGCCTGCCTTCCTGATTGCCCCTAACTGCTTCTGCCTGCCGCCTCATCACCCCCTACCACTTCCCTGCCAGCCTGATTGATGCCTAACAGCTCCCCTGCAGGCCTGGTCACCCCTAACTGCCCTCTTCTGCAGGCCTAGTCCCTCCCAACTGCCCTCCCCTGTTGGTCTGATCACCCACAACTACCCTCCTTTGCAGGCCTGGTCTCTGCCAACTCTGCCCTCCCCTGCTGGCCATCCTATGGTGGCCATCTTGTGTCCACATGGGGGCAGGATCTTTTGACCACATAGAGGCATTATCTTGTGTGTTGGAATGATGGTCAATCTACACATTGGCCTTTTAGATAGGATAGAGGCCTAGTGCATGAGTGGGGCCAGCTGGTTTGCCTTGAGGGGTGTCTTGGGTCAAAATGGGTGTTTCCTTGGAGTGTGGGGTGGCCTGGGTGAGGGGCCTCTGGTGGTTTGCAGGATGGCCACGCCCCCTGGCACCTCAAGCAGAGGCCCTGGTATCTGGGATTTATTTATCCTCTACAATTGAAACTTTGTAGCCTGGTGCAGACTCAAGCCTTCTGCTCACAGAGCCATTGAAACTTTATTGCTTTTAGCAGAGGCCTGCTGGCCAGGGTGTGCAGAAAGCTTGGCTTCCTCCATCACCAGGGGCAACCCAACCCTCCCTCTTGCTCTCTCTGGCTGTAGCCATCTTGGTTGGATTAATTTACATACTCGCTCTGATTGACTGTTGAGCATGGCTAGTGGGCGTGGCTTGTGGGTGTAGGGGAGGTGCGGTCAATTTGCATATTACTCTTTTATTAGATAGGATGTTGGACCAAAACTTGAATATATTAAATGCTGGATCATAGACATGTTCTGTAATTTAAAAACATATACAAGCTTTTTAAGCATAGGGATAAGGTGATCATATACTGAGAGTAGATTAAAAGAATAAATTAATAATGGCAAGGATATCTGACAGGAAGATATTTTACAGTGGATAAAATTCATAGTCAGTGTAGAAGAGAAAAATCACAGGTGAAATATATTGGAAACAGAATCAATAAGTAAGAAACTAAAAAGCAAGCTTTATTAGCTTTATGCTAACACTGGCTAAAACCAAAGAACTTTTAAGTTATATTCCAGAAGATGAGGCATGTTTTGAATTTTCATAAAATTTACAATATTATCACAATTTGCTATCCCATATTTTCATGTATCCCTCCATTAAAATTCCATTGCTAACATTATCCAAAACATTTATGAATGTCTATTTCTTATGCTTTGATTTTTTCCCCCAAATTATATTTTAGTATTCACCTTTGATACGTCTTTCTCCAAATTCAAGTACTCACTTAATACTAAATTTGTTTTCTTTTTTATCTTTTGGCTTTGTCCCTCTCTTTACATTTTTATTACCATTGGTTTTGAATATTTACTTAATTTCTTCTCTAAGCTTTCTGCTGAAGTCCTTCATTTTGAGCTGCTACCCATTGATCCCATAATTTGCAATATATTAAACTTCCTAAAAATCTGTTTTATAGGCATTGCATTTTTATCCCAAAAACCTTCAGTGGTTTCTTAATACATATACAATAATATCCAACCATAGTTGGTTTGGTTCAGTAGATAGAGTGTCGGCCTGCAGACTGAAGGATCGCAAGTTTGATTCTGGTAAAGGGCACATGCCCAGTTGTGGGCTTGATCTCCAGTAGAGAACATTCAGGAGGCAGCCACTCAATTATTTTCTCTCATCTTTGATGTTTCTGTATCTCTCTTCCTCTCCCTTCTTCCTTACAATCAATAAAAATATATTTAAAAATAAAATAAAATAGGGAGGCAGGATGGCGACCAGCAGGAAGGTAAGGAGGGAGAGTATGTGAGAAAGTGAGGGAGCGATAGAGGTGTGTGAGGACGTGTGTGTGTGTGTGTGTGTGTGTGTGAGTGAAATAGGGAAGGTTAGACCCTGCAGTTCTTCCAGGGGGCTGCCAATTTGGGCAGTCTTAGACAGCTAAACCCCGTGGCCGCTGCAAACACTCCGGGAAGGACACCAGTGGCACAGAGACCACACCATCTTGAAGAACAGAACTGCTTGGGACTAGGATCCTACCCTCACCACCACCCAGTATGGCCTTGGAAGCAAACCAGGACCCTATAGCCTCCACCACAGCTGCAGACCCAGAGACACCAGGACTCTAAACACCTGGCCGCAGATTTCTGTGAGTCACAAAGCCAATCCCTTGCTTGTGTGGCAGCGACATTGAAACCACCAGACCCAGCCGCACAATAAGGCTTTCTGCACACACAAAGCAGTGGTGACTCTGCCTGACTTTGAGCTTTGATGTCAGACATGGGAAGTTCCTCCCCCACCTCCAAATAATCTCCTTGCCCAAACAGGGAGAATGAATAAAATTCTAACCTATCTGGTCATCTCTAGGGAGCTGGTCCTCTGTGTCCAGATCTCCCGACCATGCAAGACAGGGAGACAGCACTGCACTTGACCCCAAGTTGTGAAAAGAAGAAATAAAACTGTCCTTATTCACAGATGATATGACACTGTACATAGAAAACCCTAAACATTCCATCAAAAAACTAATAGACTTAATAATTGAATTCAGCAATGTAGAAGGACACAAAATTAATGCCAAGAAATCTATGGCATTTCTATACACCAATAGTGAACTTACAGAAAGAGAGACTAAAAAAGCAATCCCATTTACCATCGCACCAAAAAAATTAAGATTCCTAAGAATAAACATAACTAAGGAGGTAAAAGACCTATATGCAAAAAACTACAGAACACTGAAAAAGAGACAGAGGAAGATATAAACAGATGGAAGAACATACCGTATTCATGGATTGGTAGAATCAATATAATCAAAATCTCCATTCTACCCAAAGCTATCTATAGATTCAGGTCAATCCCCATTAAAATACCAATGGCATGTTTCACAGACCTAAAACAAACTCTTCAAAAATTCATCTGAAATTTAAAAAGACCTTGAATAGCTGCAGCGATATGAGAAAGAACAAAGTAGGTGGGATCTCAATACCAGACATCAAGCTGTATTACAAAGCCACTGTTCTCAAAACAGCCTGGTACTGGCATAACAACAGACATATAGATCAATGGAATAGAATAGAGAACCCATAAATCGAACCAAACCACTATGCTCAATTAATATTTGACAAAGGATGCATGAACATACAATGGAGTCAAGACAGTCTCTTCAATAAATGGTGTTGGGAAAATCGGATAGATACATGCAAAAAAATGAAACTAGACCACCAACTTACACCATACACAAAAATAAACTCCAAATGGATGAAGACATAAACATAAGATGTGAAACCATAAAAATACTAGAAGAATCCACAGGCAGCAAAATATCAGACATATGCTGAAGATACTTCTTCACTGATATTACTCTTAGGGCAATGGAAGCTAAAGAAAAAATAAACAAATAGGACTACATCAAAATAAAAAGTGTTTGCACAGCAAAAGATACCATCAAAACAACAAGAAAGACCATTACATGGGAGAACATATTTGCCAATGTTATCACGGATAAGGTTTAAGCTCCAACATTTACAGGGAAGTCATACAACTCAACAAAAAAAGATAAACAACCAATCAAGAAATGGGTAATGGCCGAAACCGGTTTGGCTCAGTGGATAGAGCGTCGACCTGCACACTGAAAGGTCCCAGGTTCGATTCAAGTCAAGGGCATGTATCCTGGTTGCGGGCACATCCTCAGTAGGGGGCGTGCAGGAGGCGGCTGATCAATGTCTCTCTCTCATCAATGTTTCTAACTATCCCTCTCCCTTCCTCTGTAAAATATCAATAAAATATATAAAAAAAAAGAAATGGGCAATGCACCTAAATAGAGACTTTTTGAAAGAAGACAGAAGGAAGGCCAAGAGACATATGAAAACATGCTCAAAGTCACTAATTATTTGAGAAATGTCAATCAAGACGACAATGTGGTACCATCTCACACCTGTCAGAATGGCTATCATTAACAAATAAATAAATGACAAATGTTGGCCAGGATGTGGAGAAAAAGGAACCTTGGTGCACTGCTGGTGGGAATGCAGATTGGTGCAGCCACTGTGGAGAACAGTATGCAATTTCCTCAAAAAACTAAAAATGGATCTCCCATTTGACCCAGTAATATCACTTTTAGGAATATATGTCAAGAAGCTAGAAACATCAATCAGAAAGTATATATGCACCCCTATGTTCATAGCAGCACAATTTACTATAGCTAAGATTTGGAAACAGCCTAAGTGCCCATCAGCAGATGAGTGGATTAAAAAACTGTGGTATATCTACACAATGGAATACTATGCTGCACTAAAAAATAAGGAATTCCTACCTTTTGCAACAACATGGATAGAAGTGGAGAGCATTGTGCTAAGTGAAATAGCCAGTCAAAGGAAGGTAAGTATCACATGATCTCATTCATTTGTGGAATATAATGAACAACATAAATTGATGAACAAAAACAGTTCCAGAGACAGAGAAACATCGAGCAGACCATCAAACTTCAGAGAGAAGGTAAGGGGGGTGGGGGTAAGGGAGAGAGATCAACCAAAGGACTTGTATGCATGAATATGGGCTTAACCAATGGACACAGACAACAAGGGAGTGAGTGCATGAGTGGGCAGGATTGGGGCTAAGGGGGGAATAAGGACACATATGTCACACCTTAATCAATAAAGAAATTTTTTAAAATAATAATAAAATAAAATAATATTCAAATAAACTGACAACCAAGGTTTATCTCTTAATTACTTTGATTTAATACTGACCTCCTCTATGACACTACAATTCAGACTAACAGATTTATTGGTAGATCCATGTTAATTTAATAAATATTTCTTTATGTACACTTTTCCCTCATGTGGAATAGGCTCAGTACTTTTTACCCCATCTATTAAGTCATTATCCATTCTACATAAACAATTTCAAATGTTACACAATCTTTTTTTTAAATTTTCGTTACCACTTTATTTTTTATTGTGTAATCACTCTGATGATAATCAGTAGCTTTTTACTGTCCTGTTCATCTTTTCTAATTTACTGCCTATTGGTTCAAAAGAACGTGAATCCTTTGAAGCTAGGATGTATTTACTCAACAGCTTTATTTCTCTAAATCCTTCACATATTGCTCTGTGTTTAGAACATAAATATGGATTTCCATTTTGTAAAATAGCAGAGCTATACACAGTGACAATGAGGTGTTGTCTTAAAGTATAACTGTTCATTGTACTTTAAAATTATTACTAAGAAATAGTACATGAAACCTCACCTTTATTCTTTTCTAATGTTACCTGCAGAAAAAAATGCAATTGGCAAGCAAAACAAGCAGACTCTTATTTGAAGTTAGAAAATGAGAAATGGATTTCCATACACATCTTCACAGATGGGCTCTGGAAAATAGGAGACTAACTGGGGTTGTAGCAACCTACTTTAAAAACTATTTAAATAGAGAAATAATATGTAGAACCCCTTGGATTCCTAACCACACAGGTGATGAAATATTATCAGGGCTCAGTCTGCTTTATCTTCTTCCCCTCTGTGTTCAGTGACATTCTTATTTATAACTTCCTCTTAGAGTATTCAAAGGCAGCCATCAAATTCTTATACAACTTCCCTGTGCATGTGCTATTATAAAATATATTCTTTTTAAAAAAATGCTATCATACTCTATCCAGTTACTCTTCTATTTTCAGTTGATCAGTGTCAATTTTCCTGGCCAATGCCTAATACAATTTGCTAACTCAGTTTCATTGAACTCCATGATTGAAAATTTAAATTCAATTAAATTAACAAATTTTCATCAATTTCTAAACTTTGGATTGCTTTGATCACAAGATCTTAATAGAGCATTCAAAAATCAATGCCAATCTTATACACAAGTAAATAGCTTTTCCATATTCTAGTGAGCATCTCATAATATTTCACCACTGTCAAAGCTCTAGTAAAATTATCCATACAACCTTTCAGCACAATATTTTGTTTTTCAACAATAATATCACTATGAATATATTATGCCTTTGTCTATAATTTTCAAATCTAGCTTTTATTGTTGTCTATAAAGCTCCAAAATGCTCTGCATAATAAGTTAATCTTATTATTTCATAAGAACTCCAAAAATCATATAGAAATTATTTAATGCATGAATGCAAACTAAAATATCTGACAATGTTCTAAACATTTATCCACAAAGCAAGCTCTATGTATTTTCACACATTTGGCTGAGGACTCCCAAAAATATTCCTCCAGCTGGTATCCTCTCCTTGGTTTCCAATTTCATGTATCCCATTGCCTCTATCATCTTAAAAGCATCTCAAAAGGTAACATCTGTAAATTGAACTCCCCATCTGCTTCCTCTGTACACATACTGCTTTCTTCTCCATCCCAGTTCCCTATATTCTCTATTTCAGCAACCTCATTCTTCCAATTGCTCAGACTAAAATCTTAGAGTCATCGTAGATTCCTCTTGTTTTTAGATCACATATCCAATGTCTTCAGCAAAGCCTTTCCCTACTACTTCAAAATATACTCAGTACCTTACAACTTCTCACACTTCTGCCATTCTGTCCCCAGCCATCCTCCGAGGGTACATATGATGGCATAGATTTTGCTACATTGAATTTTCATGAGTGTAGTTCTGTATTACACATTAGAGTGTTTTATTTATAAAGTGCTTCCATGATTAGAAATATGCTACAAGACATAGATAATAAGAATGATAAAGGAGAAAAGCCAATGAATAAGCAAGCATCTATTTGGTTATTGTGTAATTTTTCCTGCTGCCTCTGTACACCAGCTATTTCCATCATGTCATTCATCTGTGTTAGCTTTCTACCTATATGTTTTTATGTATACATCTACTGGCACTACTAAAACTTCATAGATCTAGATAATTATTTTTAGATAGTTTTGTGAGCACACTGTGGATATATTTTTTCTACTTAGCTCATTCATTATTTTGAATCTCAAAATCTACAGCTATATTATACAAACAGCTTGGTTTTCAAGTCAAAACATGCTACCTACCATAAGCATAGATATTTGCTGTTCCCATAATACATGGCCACAAAAACATATAGTCCAGAGGGGAGGTTTCCAAAGCTGAGCCAGCACGACACTTCAACGAACCTTTCCTCCACTCATGCCATGCCCTCTGCTATACAGTCTGGTATCTGACCTATATGGGACTTTTATTTGGGTTCTCCATCGCTAGTCTTTGGGTAATAGTACCTTAGTATACAGGCAATTTCCATGTTCCTTAAAGTTCTCTTTGTTATTAATTATTTTCCAATCCTAATTACTCCAATCTCCTGTTATGAGTTCTGTATTGAACTTTGTACAAATTACTGTGTGATATTTGTACACTGCATGGACTTTGATACACATGAACATGTGGCCTCCGGATTTCAGACAGAGCTGACACTCACATCAGTGAAGGAAAGTTCAGTCAATGAATGAAGAGAATGAGTATCCAGATGGAAAAGGAAGAGAAAAAAATGGATGGATGATAGATGGATGAAAGGAAGAAAAAGGAAGGAAAAATGTAGGGAAGGGAAGAAGGGAGGGAGGAACTGATTTTAGACCACTATTTTATATTAAACCTAAAATCATTTATAGATGTATTAAAATGAAATATAAAATACAAAATTATAGAATTTGAAAATAAAATGTAAGAGACTATATTTATGACTTTGGGGTAGAAATTTACTGAAATGAGACTAAAGAAAGCACTAATCTTAAGAAGTACTGATAAGTTTAAGTATGTAAACAGAAAACCTCTGTATACATCATGAAGTAAGTAAAAAAAAAACAACTTTTGATTTATTCACTTTTCCTATGCTTTTGATTTAAATTTAATTGTGTTTATTTGATGAAGTTATAATACATTATTAATTTGCTACAAAAGCCTAAAGACACAAGTATACTAGTAGACATGTTATATATAGAATTTCCCTTCCTTGTCTATAAAGTCTGGGCCTGATAGCCAATGATGACTAAGGAAATCTCATTTCATTCTTGCCAGAATGAAATTTGTTGATTTTCCATTCTTTTAATGAGAAAAAAGAAATGGTTATTTAATTGGCATTATTTTCTGAATACTGAGTTTCACCAAATTGCTATTTGATGGAAGGGAAAAAAAAATATCCCCCACAGACAAAGAATTTTTTATTCCTTTACTCTCTCCCACATAAATATTTAAATTAGCAAGGTGTGCATCTTTTCATTTATATATGTAAGCTTCCTAAACCTATACACAAAATTTTCCTCATTTGTTAATTTTTTCTCTGTATAGAAACATATTCAAAATTTTCCTCATTTGGTATTTTTTTCTCTGTATAGAAACATGTTCAAACTTTAAGGTATTACATTTGGAAATTACAGAGGATTTTTTTTATTCAAGGAATTACAATTTGTAACCATATGTGATTATTATTAAATATTATATGCATGTGTGCATATTTATATGGATGTGTTTATATATACACATGAAGTGTATATATGTTTATATGTATATTAATTAACTTCATTAACTCATTTCTAAAGGTATTTTAACTGTCCTCCAGGACTCAGATTTTGTTGTCAACGATAATCATCTTACTTGCCCCTTCTCTGGGCCTTTCCATGTATGTGATGGTTTTATATTGTGCACTCTTTGGAGCTCAAATCCATGCTAACACATGTTAAATACCAGTAGCTCAAGAAATATGAGACAATCATTTGACAGAAGACAGATCACATGCTAAATGTAATCATAGTAAATGATACCCAGAAAAAAAAGATTTTATAATAAAACTGATCACAAAAAAGTTGAAAACTATAATATATAAATAACTCTTATTACTCCTTTTTAAAAAACACAACCACGGGGAAGGTGACAGAATATATGAATAAGCAAATTGTAGAAGATAAATACAAATAAATAAAAAATGAAAATAAATACATTACTGATGAACCGTAAATTCAATAACAAGTTTGATCAAGCTGGCATAAATTGTATTTTTAAAATGAACTTAATATTGTTGAGGAAACAGGAAAACAAATAGTTGTACATTTTGTATCTGTACATTTCAACTAATACTATACCCTATGTCTTATTTCTAACAGCCATACGTGAGTGAGCAAGTCTCATTCCACCCTTTCCAGTGTCACTTATTATAATTTGCTATTGCTTTTATGAGAAACATTTCATTTCATTGGCACTTAGTTGTTGAATATTTTGCTTCACCAAATCTATAATAATAAAAGCCAAACGACCTTCCAGACATCCTTCCTGACAACCTTCTGAATGAAGCCAGGACTGCAAGAGCAGAGACAAGCTGCCATTACTGCAAGGGCTGAGTCCCTTGCACAGATTTCATGCAACAGGCCTCTAGTTACTATATATTGATGAAAAGGAAAAACCTACTATTGACAGACATTGACCTAAGCCAATTCATTTCCTATGAATTGGAATAATATTTTTTTGAAATGAGATAATCTTTTATTTAGCCTAAACAAATTGGACAAATTTTCTATAAAATCTATCTTTACCCATAACTACCATTCTATACTAAAATTTTTATATATCTTCCTAACAAAAAGTAGAGTAGGTTTATGTTTTAAATTAAGACAAAAAAACAAAACTCAAAATTCTGGACCAGACAGAGAAAGAGTAATGGCAAAGAGAATGAAAAAAAGAAATGGAGGATGAAATAGGAACCCAAGTGACTTAGCAGTTTTGTTACAGCACCTATGAATGAATGAAAAAGATTGAAAACAATTTTCTATCCAAGGTGTGCCTGAGGTAAATTTAGAATATTAACATTTAATATTACTTTTTGCTCTGTTGTCCAAAAAGAAAGAAACCTTCCACCATAAGAGTAATTATAAGGGATTTTTCTGGAGATTTCCCCTTAAATCTAAGACTCAATAGACCAAGTAATAAGGGCCATTTAAATAATGTGTGGTGACAAAACATATATTACTAAGGTTGACATATAATTTATTTTTTAAATATTTTTATTGAGTATTAGAGAGAGAGGAAGGGAGAGGGAGAGAAACATTGAAGTGAGAGCATAACTTTGATTGTCTATCTCCAGCACAACCTCTACAACAACCCTGGCATGTGCTCTGACTGGGAATCAAACCAACCTTTTGGTGCACTGGATGATGCCCAACCAAGTGAGCCACACAGGCCAGGGCTATATGACTTATCTTTAAAACATGAACAGGTATAGTTAATAACTATTAACTGATAACATGTAATAATGCTATGGTTTTTGTTATAATTCCCTATCTCTTCATTCTATCTTCTTTTTCCTCTCTTCATTTCTATTATTCTCTCTCCACAATCAATCATTCTCTTTACTAGATATTATTAATGAGTAGCCCTGCACACAATGTGCCGCCAGTAGCTCCCTGCCACTCTCCTATAGCTCTCTGCCCACTACCCCGCCCTCCTGTAGCTCCCTCTACACCCCGCCCCTCCCTTATAGGTTGCTGCCCTGCCCCCACCGGTAACTCTCCTCACTGGTTTGTAGCTCACTGCCCAACCCTCTTGCTAATCCATGATCTGGTCCTTCCATGGTCGGTTGTTATGCTGCATAACAACCATTTGTATATTACATCTATATTATATAGGATAGTTAATCTTTAGAGTCCCACAACCAAAGATACAATCTTTTTCATGTGATACATTTAGGAGCTTTTTCTTTCCTGAAACTAGAGTTATAAAATCCTAAATAAAGCAATCTAACTAACAGCACCACCCTACCCACTAACCCCCTTAAAAGAAACAGAAAATTTTACTTTCACTATCTCAGTGATGGTGAGTTCATGGATAATAAGGCTAAATTAACTTCCTCTTTGTTTTTGTACCCTCTTATACTGTCAACATTTCCATTGTGGATTGCTCAGTTTTATTCTTGTCATACAAACAAAAACCTTGGAGTTTAGTCACCCCATTAATTTCCAAGTATTCATTAAATGTATTTGGTATAAAAGAATCCTGGTAGAATTTTAAAAATTTTAAATGATTACACTTTAAGGAACATTTAAATAATCTTTATATTTAATTCATGAAAATTCTTTATGTTTTATGATCACATAATTTGATATTAAAAACAACTTAATATTTTCTCTCCTCTGACTCAAGGTGCCTTTCTGCCAATAAAAATAATCACTCTTTTGCCCTGGCTGGTTATTGTCCAGTGGTTAGAGTGTTGGCCTGCACACTGAAGGTTCATAGGTTCAATACCCCAGTCAAGGACACATACCTGGGCTGCAGGTTCCATCCTGGGCCTCTGTGGGACACAACCATTTGCTGGCTCTCTCTCTCTCTCTCTCTCTCTCTCTCTCTCTCTCTCCCCCATGCCTTCCACTCTCTTATAAAAATCAATAGAAAAAAATGTCCCTAGGTGAGGATTAACAAAAAGTAATAATCACTTTCATTTTCTCACATATAGTAATCTATGTACCTGCACATTTCTAACTACTCTCTGTTCAAGTTACTAGTATACTAAACATGTCAACAACCATGCAAAATATGTATTATTTTCTCAATTTTCCATGGAAAAAATTTTAAAATTATATTATTTGCTTAAAGCCACAAAAGTAAAAACTAGCTGGCCAAAATAAAATCCTATCTCTATCTTACATTTGTTTACATTGTTTTCATCCATCTCAGTAGAAATTTTGATAATTGAGTACAGATACTTAAATCCCACCACAAAAAAAGATAAGAGGACAGTTCCATTGTCCTAAAAAATGTTCTTATGGCCTTTTACAGATTAACTGCTCTCCTAATCTCCAGCCCCAGGCAACCACCACTTGGCTTTCTGTCTATCTTCATTATTTTATTAGTTTATATACATGAATCACAAAACATATAATCTTCTGTGTGGTTATTTCCACTTATCATAATGTTTAGAGATTTAGTAATACTCTTGTGACTATTTATATGTTCTCTTTACTTTTCTTCTCTTTTCTTTCCTTTTTCTTTTTTTAATCCTCACCTAATAACATGATTAGAAAGAAGGGAAAGAGAAAGAGAGAAATATTAATCAGTTGCCTGCTATCCATGTCCAGACTGAGGATCAAACCCACAACCTTTCTGTGCACATGACAGTGCTCAACCAACTCAGCCACTCTGGCTGGGCTGTTCTTTTTTTCTTTCTGAATAATATTCCAAAAGAACAATATGCCACTATTTGTTTAACTTTTTCACTAGTTAATGGAAACTTGGATTATTTCTCATTTTGCTTTTTAAAATTATGAATAATACTGCTGAGAATACTCACACAGAAATCTTTAGGTAGACCAATATTTTCACATTCTGTGGAAAAGATCTGAGTAGGATTGCTGATTGCTATCAAAAGTGTGTGTTCCACTGCATGGAAGTTACTGCTCGACAATGTGTTTCTGATAGTATTTCCACTATCATTGTATGAATTGTGATTACTCCATATTCTTACCAAAACTGAGTAGTGTCAGTCTTTTTTATTTTAGCTATTCTGTTGAATACATAGTGGAATTTCATTGTGGTTTATCTTATAATTCTCTGAGGACTAGTAATGTTAATCATCTTTTTTATGAGCCTATTGGTCATCCAACTGTCTTTTGGCAATGTCCCTTCAAATATTTTTTCCAGTTTTATTGAATTGTTTTCCTATTACTAATTTGTAAGATTTATATATATACTATCCTAGCTAAAAAAAAAAGTAATATGCAAATTAACTATCACTTTGCTACACCAAGCCACGCCCACAAGCCAATCAGGAGCGAGCAAGTATGCAAATTAACCCCAACCAAGGTGTCTGTGTCCACTGAGTGAGCAGGAGAGAGGCCTGGGTTTCTCTGGCAATGGAAGAAGCCACACTTTCCATGCACCCTGGAGGGCCCAGGCCTCCACTTAAGGATACAAAGTTTCAATTATAGAAGATAAATAAATCCCAACAGAAATGGCTGCTGCCACAGAGGGAGCAGGAGGCTTGGCTCTGCTCCAGGCTACAAAGTTTCAATTGTAGAAGATAAATAACTCAAATACCAGGTCCACTGCATGCCCTGCTGCAGGGCATGGCCAGCCTGCAAACCACCAAAGGTCCCTCACCCAGGCTGCCCCACTCCCCAAGGGAACCCCCACCCTGATATGGGACACTTTTCAGGGCAAACCAGGTGGCCCCCACCCATGCACCAGGCCTCTATCCTATCTAATAAAAGAGTAATATGCAGATTGACCATCACTCCCACACACAAGATGGCTGCCCCCATGTGGTCAAAGATCCTATCCCCCTATAGACACAAGATGGCCACAACAGATGGCCAGTAGGGGAGAGCAGTTGGGAGGGACCAGGCCTGCAAGGGAGGACAGTTGGGGAGAACTAGGCATGCAGGGGATGGCAATTAGGGGTGACCAGGCCTGAAGGGGAGGGCAATTAGGGGCAAATAGGCTGGCAGGGGAGCAATTAGGCATCAATCAAGCTGGCAGGGAAGTGGTTAGGGTGTGATCAGGCTGGCAGGCAGAAGCAGTTAGGGGCAATCAGGAAGGCAGATAAGCAAGCATTTGGGAGCCAACAGTCCTGGAATGTGATAGGGTTGTCCAACTGCAGGTGGGATCAGGCCTAAATGGGCAGTCAGACATCCCTTTAGGGGACCCAGGTTGGAGAGGGTGAAGGCTGGGCTGAGGGACCAAACCCTCCCCCTCCCCCCCTCCCTGCCCTCTGTGCATGAAATTTCATGCACCTGGCCTCTAGTTACTGATAAAAATGGTGCTGTTATCTTTTGTACTGCCACAAAATAGGTTTTGAATTAACTTTAACATCCTCTGAAATAGACTTATTTTCTAACCTTGATGACCTTAATCAATACTGAGGCTCTAATTACAGATATACTTCGGGATCTCATTCAATTTAAACAAGCTGCCACCTATAATCTTATCAAATAGAAAACAGAGGAAAAATAGGTATGCCTTACCTTAGCCTTCAGACTATTTATTGCCTTGCCAAATTCCCCATAATCATAGCACTCATTGCCCTACAGCATCTCATAGTGGACATGGATGCCAAGACCTAGTGAGTAATAAAATTCAATTATCTTTGGAATTCATGATTTGCTTTGCCAAATAGAAACCTATGAATGCTCCCCATCCCCCCCACACACACACCAGTTTAAACCATTAATATTTAAAACAGTCTTTAAGAATGGAAATCTATTATACAAGATCTATGTAGAGAAAGGGTGATTATACTAAGCTTTCAACTACTTGACTTATATATGACTCCCCCCTCTTTTCTCATAGAAGTTACACAAAATTCTCTTTTCCTGAAAGCCCTTGTCCTCCACACTGGAATTCTTTTCCTGACTGCATATTTACATTGAAATATTTCATTGATTCACATTTATAACATGTTTTTGACTATCCTCGATAGAGCTGTAATCCTTCACTGCTCTGAATCGTACCTGGCAGGTGGTTAACTCCATCCCCTAAGTGCCAGAATTCTCTTTCCCATGTATTATCTCCATTTCAGATCTCAAACCATTCTGTCTTTTCTCTGCAGTATCAGAATATCACCTTTTTTTTCAGAGCCCTATATGACTGTCATCTAAAGCAACTAGTTCATGCTAAAGAATTAAATAGAGCATCATGAGATTTCCCTGAAATGGAAGCAGCACAAAGTTCCCTCAGGAAAAGTTATGGTACCTTACATGCAAATAATATTTAGCATAGATTACAAAGAACTTTCAATATATCACCTGGTTATTTGGGAGCTTTTGCCTCTAAAGGGCACATAAAGCATTATCACATTGTTCACATGGGAAGGCTGAGAGGTTCAATGTAATTAAGATGCTCACCCAAAATTTGTAAGTAACACATGCAAGGTAGAACAATTGATGAGTTCTTGTTTTTCACCCCTCTATTCTGTACCATATCCCAAGATTCACAGTTTTGTCCCTTTTTATCCTGATATCATCTTTATATTCTACCCCTTCATTTATGTGGTATCCATAAGCCTACTTAGGTATCTTAATTCCTCCTAATTTTGGAATTAATAAGGACATTACTAACACAGAAACAATTAAGATTTTCAGGAACCAAACTTGGACTGAATTCTGCAAGCTCTGCAAAATAAGTGAATAATCATATTTAGGTTCTAAAATCTATATAAATAAATACACATTATGACTGATATATTTTTAAAATATTAATTCTAGTTAAGACAGCTAAATATTAAACCACTAATATTTAAAACAGAGTCTTCAGGAATAGAAATCTATTATATAGCCCAACATAATATATACTAAAGCTTATAAGACAATTAAACATTTTTCTAACTCAATTTAATATGATTAGCCCAGCTGGTATGGCTCAGTAGTTGAGCATCAACCTATGAACCAGAAGGTCATGGTTTAATTCCTGGTCAGGCACATGGCCAGGTTGTGGGCTCAATCCCCTGTGGCGGGTATGCAGGAAGCAGCCAATTAATGATTCTCTCTCATCATTGATGTTTCTCTCTCTCACTCTCCATTCCTCTCTGAATTCAATAAAAATATATTTTACAAAATTGTAATGTGATTATATGTGATTTCAATAGAGAGGCAAGTCATTCTTTTTCAAGAGAATATAGTTATTACACCCATCTCTCTTCATTTCACTTCAGTTTATTATGATTAAAGTCACTACACTATGGTTCTTCAGAAAACTGGTTTCAGACTCTTGGATGCTCACAAATATTGCTTATTTTTTATTTTATTTTCCCTCCATAGTCAATCATTTATGAAGTAACAAAGTTTTTTTTTTATTTGCACATAATTCTCTCCATTTGTTGTTGTTGTTTTTTTTCCCTCCGTCCTGACTTAATTTTTTCTCTTCTATTTTTCTTCCTTTTAGGTTGATCTTTTCTGCTGCTGAGTAATAGATTGCATCTTAATTATTGTTCTGAAAGTTTTCCTCCCACCATGTTCTCCACTCTTGAATAACATCTACCACAAGCCTATATGCTGAAACTGCAATAATATCTCAATAGAGATGTAATTCTTCTCTGATTACAAGCATGCTATTACTGTTTCTATGGCTATGTCCTCATTCCAAGTTTCATCACTCACTCATATTTTTTAAAAAGTTCACTTGATTCACCTAAAAATCTTATTGAAATGGAATAATATTATTGTATCCATTTTCCAAATGAAGTAACAGGGTACAAACATGTATTACTGTTCCCAAAAATTGTAAAGGGAGTTGTAACCCAGGTTTCCTAATTCTTGCCTACAACTATTTATTTGCAATCTGATTACTATAACTTTTAAGCAGCCCTACATAATGTCAGAATAAATTCATCAACTAATTGAGAATTAAATCATTTTATGTTTCAGAATCTTTTCCTAATTTGTATGCAATAAAATATTATTAGTATTGAACAATTCAAAATCAACCTGAACAGGTAAATACCAGAGTTTTTATTTCAATTTTAAAGTTTTTGTTCACTCTGCAATGCAATTAAACACTTAGGATCCCTCTTTATCTTAACATTAATTAACATATATCCTCTTTTCCCTGTCTCAGGTTTATAGTCATTTACTTGAAGCAATGTTATTTGGAAACATTATTTTGCTCCTGAAGTTTGTTGTTAGATGAATTATGTGATATTATATATTATTTAATTGGGGTTATATATAATACTTATTTGGAGTATATAATACTCCAAATAAGTACTATACACACACCCAATCAAATAATAACAAACACAAAAAAACTCACCGAACAACAATCTTCAGGTAAAAAAAAAAAAAAATAGTGATATATAGAAAGAATGAAAGAATAAAAGATAAATAGATAGATAGATAGGTAATGTATTCTATGCATAAAGAAACACACTTAACTTTTTTGATAAATAGACCAGGCAAAATAAACAAAAACTTTTTAACACTTCAAAGAAAAAATCACATCAACTTCAGTCTAATTCTCATTTACTTACTTTTTCCTGATTATGCTCAATATAGCTATAGGATTATGGCTTTTTATGAGCCCAAGAAGTCAATACTTTCATTTTTCTTATTAAAGTTTTGAAGTAATGAAATAACAGATTATCATTAATCTATTACCATCTTTATGACTGTTACTATTAAGTTTAAATTTTGAAAACAACATTTTTAAAGGATACAGAATAAGGATAGGTAGAAATATTACCTTTTGTTTTGTTTGCTCTTCTAAGCATTTTCATGACATTAATCCCAGCAAACTGCCCTCATGCATAAACTCTGGTTCCTCATAATGGCGTATGGCATTTCAATTTCAAACTTGCCCTCAATAAACAGAGTGAAGAATTACTGTGCTCATGCATAAGCTGCTTTGTGATCCGATGTTTTTCTACCATAATCAGTAACAACCTTATTCTTAAAAAAAATCAAAGTGCATGAAAAGTAAAAAAATCTTATTCCATATGCTAAACAAATTCTTTGTTCTTCCCTGAAGTAGAAAATATTAATAAAATAGTAAATGTCACAACGTAAACTTCATCATACAAAAACTGTAATGTAAATTAAGCAGTAAAGTGTTCAACAAATCTGCTACTTAGTTTCCAAAGGTGATATTGTTTATGTACTTATTGATTTCTTCAGACGTATAATCTAGTGTAGCTCATCCATTCAACTGACATTTCCTCTGCAAACTCCTAAACAATAAATATTATCTAGGAAAATACATTGTGCTCCAAAGAAGTATCTTCCTGTGCAAAGGAATTCTAAGAGAGATAATCTAAATAACCTTCAGAGTGCCACCAGTTAACCAAATTAAAAAATAAGTTTGTTGCAATAAAACTGTTTTTTTTAATTCTAGGTAAAATTTTAATTTATTTTTGTGTAATAGAATTTTAGAATACAGGTTTTATATTTACTAAGCCTGAATTTTGCTATTCCCCTTTTTTCTAGTCCTTCAACCAATCTTTCTTAAGTATTTATCAATTATCACTTTTAAGGAAATATAATTTAAAATATTCAATTAAGCTTAGCTTTATTTATAATTTTCACAACAACAACAAAAAGTCAAGATGCCAGGATGTGCCTTATATAATGCTTCCCTGAGAAAATGCTATTCCTGAGGAAAATACTCTCTGGTAATTAATCTACACTTCAAGACTACATGAATGAAAACCCTCACCTTCTCTTATTTGGATGGAATATAAAGAAAAAGAATTTTGGAACTAAGGTTCTTGTGACTTGTTAGCTATATAATTCTTATCTTGTTCATTTATCAATACATTTTTATTGAGCACCTACTATGTGCCAGGTACCCATCTAAACTCTGGGTCTACAATATGGAACAAGCATAATAGTAAACTATTATAATAAAACAGGATGGAAGAACAATTTTCAGTAGAACAGGCAGAATGAAACACTCTGAAGAGATAACATTTGAGCAGAAGCATGCTTGAGGAGTGGAATAAGAAGTGATGGTAATTCCTGGTAGAAAGTAGGTGTGAAGGCTTTGGAATGGGAGTGAACTTTAAGCATTTGGAAAGAGCAGAAGGCAGGTCCAAGAGGCTGAATCAGAGGGCACCATAAAAAAGAAGATGAGTTCAGACCAATACCTAGAAGTCAGATTGGGTGAACCTGGTAAGCCAAAGGACATTGGTTTTGATATGTGTAGGATTCAGTATCATTGGAAGCCTCGAGTAGAAAAATAATGTGAATATATTCTTGCTATAAAAGGCTCCCATATTCTGCTAATGGAGAATAGAGGATATACTGGTTAAACTCCCAAGTCTCAATTTATCATTTTTGAAAAAGGAATAATAATATTTGCCTAATGCATCCCAGAAACATTGAATGAATTAGCATGCATTAATGTCTGACACAACTAATATCTCAGTAATATTTCTCTTAGTGTGTTTTATTTCCTCTTGAGTTAGATAAAACAATACCCCTATTCCTTTCAAGGCAAATTTCACCCATCACTCCTATTCCCTTAATTCAATATTTTTCAAACTCTGACTTCTTCTCTGTCAATATTTTCCTTTCCTCAAACTTTCTTCCAAATAGCTTATTCATCCAGTGTAGTCTAAAGTCATATATATCTTCTTACCTCAAACAGAATAATTTTTTTAGTCCTGTTACTTCACATACCCAATCAAAATGTATCAGTCTCTATTTTTGTAACAAATTATGAAAAAGTATATTTCTCTGGAAAAACCAGTATGTTTTCAATTAGCAGGATTTATTGCTGACTCTATGGTAAAGTGATCCTTACTTTACATATGTTAAGATTTTTATTAATTAATATTAAATTATTGACATTTCCTTATGACATAATAGTGCTTCTGTTTATATTAAAATGCACTTTAAATTATTTTTTAAAATAGGTAGGCCATAAATTAGTGTATTCGTTTCTCATGTCTGACATCAATTACCAGTAGCTTAGCACCTTAAAAGAACATACATTTATTATCTCACAGGGCTATAAGTCAGGAGTCTAGGTTGGCTAAGCTGGGTTACAGAAACCACTACTTGATCCACTACTGGGCTGTGATCAAGAGTCTCTGGGAAAACTTACTTTGGAGCCCAGAACTGCTGCTAGCAGAATCTCATTTCCTTGCCATCCTTAATCTCTGAAGGCCCTGGCTGGTGTCCCAAAGCCAAAAAAGGGTTTCCATGATTGAAATCTGACTTCTGCCCATCTTTCTTCTACCTTAAGCCAGAGAAAATTATTTGCTTTAAAAGGCTTATGTGATTAGATTGTGCCTATCCAGATACTCAGGATAGTATGCTATATAAAAGTCTCTAGCCTTAATAACATCTGAAAAATCCTTCTTGACACATGATGCAACATCCACAAGGGCTCCATGGATTAGGGTGTAGACATCTTTGGGGAGTGAGGGCACACAATAACAAGTAGCACAATAAATGACTCATACGCTAAAACACATGGCTATTTACCTCCCCAACCTGAACACCCCTAAGTTATAGCTGATTATTGCTTAATTTAATACTCACAGAATACATTACTAATGTAATTTTAAATTTTTTATGTATTTTTATAATAAGCAAAAAGGTGGAAAACAAATACAGGTTTACCAAAAATAAAAAATGGAAATGTTAGAGAAAGAAGATAATTCTTTGAAAACAATTTGTTTGCACTGTGGAGAGAAAATAAAACCCTTACTTTATTCTTGTTTTATATTCTAGAATCTGAAATATGTTTTAAAAGCTTGCCCTATTTGTCAATCTGTCAGGAAATGTATTTCAGCGTCAAGCCTCATGCTCCTGGGGAAATCACGAAACATCTTATTTAGCTGAAGAGGCTGAAGCTTGAAGCAGTGCAATTAATATCTCCCATTTTTGCCATCAGCACGGAAAGCCGCTCCTTGGAATCTGAATCGCTAATTGTGTGTAATAGCTTACATCTGGCCTGTGCACGTTCAGCACATTAGACTTGCTGTCTGTGTCCTGTTCACTCGGCACGGCGTGGACGTGCTCTGACCGGATCTGCCACACTGAAGCTTCTCAGGAGAGAGAATATTCAGTAATACCTGAAATCTGGCTTTGGTAAATGGGCAGTAGACACTCTTATCAACAATGCATTTTTATTATCACTGGCAGTCTTGAATAAGCTGATAGGAACACCATCAAAACAAACAAAATAACACTTCCCTGGAGTGTTATTTAAAACTTTGTTTAAAGTTTTGTTTAAAATTATGAGATGAACAGGGTTGTTTTAAAGATTCACTTAATTCTGCCTTCATAATATGAAAACTCAAGAATCTCGCAAATATTAATACCTACCTCAGAAAACCACTCCTCTAAGAAGACAATCCACAATATACCAAAAAAAGGACAGTTATCTTGCATCACTGAAATGCTATATTCTTTGAACATCAATTTCATATTTTCCCCTCCTCTTAAACCCTGAAAACCACTTCTCTGAGATTGTTTTAGAAACCTGGTAGAGGGAAATCATGCAGCCTCTGTGCTTCTGTAACTGTCTTATTTCACTTAGCGTCATATCCTCCACAGTTATCCATTAGTTCTCTGTAGATGGATTTCCTCATTTTATTGAAGGCAGAATAATATTCCATGGTATGTAGATAACAGTTTATGTATCTATTTATTTATTGATGGACAGTTGGATTATTTCCAAATTTTGACAACAGTGAATAATATTTTAACATTGGAATGAAGATATAGTGCCTATAGTTAACACTACTGTATTGGATGCTTTAGAATATATTGAGGCAAGAAATCTTATTGTGTCTTACCATAAAAACAAAACCAAACAGAAACAAAGGAACTCAAGGAAACTTTTGGATGTGATGGATATGTATATTATCTTGACTGTGGTTTAAGTTTCACAGATGAATGCTTATGTCAAAACTCATTGATACAACTATGTACAGTTATATCAATTATAACTTAATAAAGCTGATATATATATATATATATATATATATATATATATATATATATTATATATATTATATATAGACTGACCTCAGGGTGGAAACAAATTTTAGAGCCTCAACCCTGCCATATTCCTCCTTCCAACTCAGGGAAAAAATTCCTGACATTCCCCAGCCTAGTATATCATGGTTTCAGCTCTGGTCCATAAACAACCTTCCCGTAAGTGACGAATATACCCATGCCCATAGTGCGACTATGTCACATTTGAGTCTCCTCGCAAAGGAGCTTGGAAAACGATGGCCTGACACAATCATTGATAAAGGTTAAGAAGATGGACATTTTCTGGGTTTTTCTTGTTTACACCGCACACTTGCTGACTTTGCATATGTCTTCCTCAGGGCATTTTCCCTTTGGCTTCTGGACTCAGAGCTTCCTGATTCCCTAACATGATTGTTCTTGAAAGAAAAGCACCACTCTTT
>JAAGEH010000307.1:43104446-43140356 GCA_011751065.1 Lasiurus cinereus
GATACTATGCTGATTCTTGAAAATATACAAAGCAACCTGGTGAGGTATTTTGTTAATCAATTTTGTTAAGGATTTGCAGGACAATAATCAACTTTTCTGACAGATGTGTAGATAAGTAGAAAAACAGATTTTTATTAAAAATAGATTTCAATGAGGAGATGTATAATACCAATAAAATTAAGGTAAACATTTATTCTTTTATGAACACAATTGAATGCCTCTTTAAATTAAAAACAGAAGCCAGTTACTGCAGGCCAATCAGTTCACTACGTCACACAAAAGGGAAACAAAGGATGTGATATCACTCCGGGGCTCATTGAAACACAGAATCCAGATTTCACAGTGTTCAGCTCTGTAAGGCAGTCCTTGTCCAAGAGGCAGTGACATTTACCCTAAGGCCTAATTTCTCTAGCATAACTAATCCTTGGTAATCAATTCATCCTCAAGGAGAAACAAAAAGGCAGTATTGCTGACAGTCTAGATTATTCTTGTCCTGTGTTCCTTGGTTGTATCTGATTGTGTTTCCATACTCCCATTTATCTTGTTCTATTTTTTTCCTGCTATCAACAATGGCTATCTTAAAGTTATTTTTAATATTTTTATAGAACTCAAAGTTTCTTAAGTGAAATAAAGAGCACCAAAGTATCCTGTAAGAAAGTGTAGGCTATAAGGCTTTGGCTGACAAGTTAAAGTATTTTTAATAAAAGTGTATGAGCATGTTTATGCTAGTCAAGATGACTGAGTGTGATCAATATTGAATCCAAGAATACACAATGTGAGGACACTGCTTTTATGTGTATTCTCATAAAAATAAGTTATATCTTTCCAGGTCATCATTAATATCACTATTCTTTAAGTACAGTCATGGTGCTATAGCTCCAGTAAACAAAGAAATATGATAATCTTCTGGTTTTCTGGAAGGGGTAAATTGAAACTCAATGTGTATGTTTGTGTGTGTGCCTATGTGTGTGCTTGTCTTTATATCCTTCAGGGGCAAAATCAGCAATTTTATCTCTGGACATTAATGAGTTTCTGTCTATTCACTCACATTCAAAACACTTTGAAAAGTATCTAGTACACAGTATTGCAAAAATATGTACAATATCCTCAATTTTATTAAGTTATCAGGCACTGTGATAATTAGTGGAGCACAACTAAGAGACAGAGATTTTATCAATGAATAAAAACAAAAACATAAGTTATTTTCTCTCTTTTAAAAAATGTCAAAATGTGATGATAAATCCAATGCCCAAGTGTTTTTTTTCCCCAAGATATTTTTTGAATCTTACTTGGTTTCAGAAACGGATGTTATCCAATATATAAGAAAAAACAACTTTGTGTCCTCTC
The DNA here is from genome assembly GCA_011751065.1 of Lasiurus cinereus. Lineage (NCBI taxonomy): Eukaryota > Metazoa > Chordata > Mammalia > Chiroptera > Vespertilionidae > Lasiurus > Lasiurus cinereus. The sequence goes on from JAAGEH010000307.1 coordinate 43,105,794, forward strand.
TGAAACCACTGGGATATACAGATTGGGGTAAAGGTAGGTTTATAGTTGCTCATATGGAAAATAATACAATAATGAATAGTAATGCAGGAATTAACTCTGTTGTTTACATACTCACAACTATAAACATATTTTTGCCCCATCCTGTATACTGAACACTAGTGAGAGGGAGGGAGGCACTTTATATATAAGAACCACATTTCTTTATAGAATTTCTTTAAGCTACTTCATTAGGGTTTCCTTTGAAAGTCCACAAACTTCTACAAAGTCATTGACTTGCAGCACTGCATAGACAACATGATCTGGATTTCCTCCACCTAGGTCTAATATCACCCCAATTACCCCACCACAGGAGATCCAGGTGGCTATTTTAATTAATATAAACTTGTGTGTGTGTGTGTGTGTGTGTGTGTGTGTGTGTGTGTGTGTGTGTGGACGGTGGAGTACAGGAGATATATATGGACTGTGGATCAGTGCATGGAAGATCAAATAGATAAATAGGTTTATTTTTTAAAAAAGAAACATGTCCAGTTGGTGTTGCTCAGTTGTTGAGGGTAAACCCAGGTACCAAGACATCACCCATTCTATTTCTGGTCAGGGCACATGCCCAGGTTGCAGGCTTGATCCCCTGTAAAGGGGCATGCAGGAGGCAGCCAATCCATGAATCGATGTTTCTCTCTCTCTATCCTCTCCCTTGCTCTCTCTCTAAAATCAATAAAAATGTTTTTTAAAAAGAAAAATTAGTATTAATTGGAGAAAGAATGGATTAATTCAACTGAATACACCCCCCAAAAATATTTTTATGAGTGTGTGTGTGTGTGTGTGTGTGTGTGTGTGTGTGTGTGTTTGTGTGTGTAGACAGTAAGAGAGAGGGAAATAGAGGGAGAGGGAAGGAGAAATATAAATAAATGGTAGCTCAATAAGGAGGCAATTGGGGAAAATTATGGCTATAGATCAGTATACATACATGCATTACTTAGCTCTGACTGCCAGGGGATCCTAGAGGCAATGACCACCTATTAGCAATGACCATACCCAGAGCTCAGACCTTAGTTTCTAATTTCTAGTTTCTAACCTCCAGTAGAAGGAATGAAAATTCTTAGAGAAATGTTTGATTCTAGGGATGGGGCTAGGAAAATATAAAATGAGCCTGGAGCATCATACTGTATCAGAAAGGAAAGATAGCCTAAAGAAACAGAACATAAAAAGGGAATATTTCAAAGAAAAAAGAGAAACAAACTTTACAAAGCTCCCAATATCCAAAGCTGGAACAATTTTATAAACAAAACTAAAGGCCTGATGCACAAAATTCGTGCAAGAGGCTTGTTTCTCCTTCCCCACTCCCACACCCCCAACGGCTGTGGCCCGTGCCTTGGCCTTTCCCCACTGCAGCTTCGTCCAGAAGATTGTCTGGTCTAATTAGCATGTTACACTTTTATTATTATAGATAAACAAGGTAGCATAGGATCATAATTCAAATGATAACATAAATATCCCTAAATTCACAGTGATATAAATAGTGACTAAAGACTGAATAAAGATACCAATAAATAAACAAAAGGAAAAACAGACAGCTTTTTTACAGAAGAATCCCCAATTATTTATATATTCCAAGAGGTGGAGTTTACATCCTGTTCCTTCCCTTTCCTTGTGGATGGGCTAGATTCAGTGACTCACTTCTAAAGAACAGATTAAGAAAATGGGAAAAATACTAATTTGACAATGGAGATACCTGGCAAATTGCCTTCATCAAATGATCAAAATCAACATTTGTACTGTCATATGGAGATTATGTACTCTCTGCTATCAAGTGAGGGGAAGAACATTTCATGGCTGTGATACATACCTTTTCAAAACCCCGAAACCCTAGTCTAATCCTGATACATGTAAGACAGATTAAATATGGGCCTGATATTCCTTAAGATAATTAAAATTATAAATAATAATAACAACCACTAAGAAATTGCACAGACCAGAGGACCCTAGCGTGACATGGAAATTATATTAAATGTGTTACTCTGAATTTTATCCTGCAACAGAACAATGATATTAATAGATGATGTCCAAATGAAGTCTGGAGTCCAGTTAATAGTAACACACCAAAGTCAATTTCTTAATTTTGACAGAGGCTCTTGGGTAATATGATGTTAACAATGACAGAAATCAGGTGAGTGTTTTATACTGGAACTCTGTACTATCTTTGCAAATTTCTGTAAACCTAATATTATTTCAAAATGAAAGATCTATTCAAAATAAAAAATGTTATTCTACATTTAATTTCAAATATTTGTGAAGCAAAATATATCACTGAACAAAAAAACAAGCCAAATACTGAGAAGAGACATTTGCAACCTCCAGTACAAATGAAGAATTAATATCCATAATTTTAGTGAGAAAGAATTATTAAGAAAAAGTAAAACTATCTATAAATTGTGAGGAAACAAGACACAGACCGGGAGAACATATTCACAATCCATGTAACAGATGAAGGACAAATCTTCATGTTTTCAGAGAGAGAAATATTAACAAGAAAATAAGAAAAAATGGTAAAAGTTAATAAACAGAAGCAGCAACTTGAAAATCCAATAAAATATATCTTGAAGCTATGTTAAGTAATAATCCAGGTGTGCCAGTTATTAATGTATTGTTTTTCAGCTCCAAACTAATCTTCTTTGTCCTACTTAAAGATACTGAAAGGTGATCCTGCAGATTGTGTCTCCTTTGTAAGAAGGCTTAATACTTAGCATCACCAGTAGCAAGGGCTGAAGAGACTCCAAAAATGTGAAAAAGGATGAGGGAATGCTTCCTCTAGTGTAGGATACTGGCATCATAAACTGCAACTTAGTCACTGGTATCCGTCTATTCACCTTATTGGCCATGTTTCTTGGATCTGTGGCTCAGAATAGCCAAATTCTTCATCAGTAGTGCTACATTTAATGTATTTATGGTTGCCATCTCTTCAGAGATGCCTAGAACTGAAGGACCCTGTTCTCTGGTTTTCTAAATTCTTGGTTCTACAAAATATGTGGGGGCCATTTGAAAGGGGACAGTTATGGCATTTCTTCCCCAGTGGAGTAGCCTAGAAATACTAAAATAAAGCAAATCCTCTCTGTAAGCAGAACTTCAGGTGGTACATTTTATAGTCAATTTTTTATGGACTAATGATGACCAGAAATATGAATTTTAATTTATTAATATGTGGGTGATATTGTTTTGATGGATGGTATTAAATTGAAAGACAGAATTAGGGAATTGGTGACAAGGAAAGGTAGGGAATAAAGTTGTTGCTAGGCTGCTCAGAATGAGCAGACAGTGAAGATATCTGTGTCCTATTTCAATGTTCACCTAAGAACATCTCCTGCAGTGGACAATATGACTTTATTTGTGCATTTCAATCAGCCTTCTACCCAAGCCAGTTCTCTCCAGTGATTGCTCAATAAGTTAATGAACAAAGTGGCCACCGTAGCAGCTTATTGCATGATCATGAAACTCCAATGGTTACATGAAGGAGGAGGATAAGGTATTCCATGAGTCCATGGCTGGTGACAGAACATTACAGATAGAAAAGGAAAATTCATATCTCACACCATATTAAATGATGATGCCATGTTATTGACAGCATTTCTTCTGATAAAGGAACTAATTTCAATGCAAAGGAAGTGTAGCTTTGGGCTCTTGCCTATGTAATTAACTGGCCTTACTATATAACCTATCACATAGAAACCCAGTTCTAATTAAAAAATGGAATTGGTTTAATGAAGACAGAGTTGTTGTGACAGTTAAGTGCCTACATCCTTAAAAAAATAGGATAAGACAGATGTCTTATAGGATGAAGTATATGCTTCATATGAGGGACCATTATAAGGTGCTATATCTTTCCTTTCACAAAAATAATGAACATAAGAATAAGGAATGGAAATAGAAATGGTTTCTCTCACTATTTTACTTAATGATTCATTCATAAATGTTTTGTTTCCAGTCTTAGCAACTACAAACTCTTCTAGTTTAGAGATGATAGTTCGCAAAGGGAGGATGCTTTCATCAGAAGATAAACCAATGGTTCCATAAAACTATGAGATAATACTGTTACTTGGACATTCTGTGTGTGTGTGTGTGTGTGTGTGTGTGTGTGTGTGTGTGTGTGTGTTTCACTAGAAAACAGGATTACTTTACTTGTGGTGTAACTGGTCCCAATCACCAAGAGGAAAGTTGCTTACTGAGAACACGAGAGATAAAAGACTATGTCTAGAACCCAGAGAACTTACCAGGTGACTCTTAGTATTTCTTTCCCATTAATAAAGTGTCACGAAAAACTACAACAGTCATAACCAGGAAAATGCATAAAAGTTCAATTAAAGAAGAAATTATAACCTTTTGTGACAGTGTAAATGGACCTGGACATTATAATGCTAAGTGAAATAAACTAGTCAGAGAAAAGCAAATACCATATCTTCTCACTCACATGTGGAATCTAATGAGCAAAATAAACTTATAAACAAAATAGAACCAGAGACATAGATACAAGGAACAAACCAACAAATGCCAGAAAGGAGAGATTTGGGGGACTGGATGAAAGGTGAAGAGATTAGTCAAAGAAGATTATGCATAGCCCTTGAACACAAATAGGGTGGGGATGGCCTTCCTCTCCCTACCTTATTCCCTTAAACTTAGCTCAGATATCACCCGAGTGGAGGTGGGCAAAGGAGGAGGGAATGGGTGACATCTGTAATACTGTCAAGAACAAAAATAACAAAAGAAGACCAGCCCTAGCTGGTTTGGCTCAGTGGATATAGCATCAGCCTTTGGACTGAATGGTCCCAGGTTCGATTCCAGTAAGGGCATGTATCTTGGTTGTGGCCACATCCCCAGTAGGTGTGCAGGAGGCAGCTGATTGATGTTTCTCTCTCACTGATGTTCCTAAATCTCTATCCTTTTCCCTTTCTCTCTGTAAAAATTCAATAAAATATATATTAAAGAAAAAGAAGACCAATGCTATACCGATTCACACATAGTTGACTCTTAAAATTTTTAAACTCTTAAAATATAAGTTGTCGGTAAGAACATGAAGATAATAGCAATTATTAGTGAGCATTAAATTACAAAAACACATTTGGGAAGAAAATTGTTAATTGTTAATTGTCTAGAAACTTGAACATGTTCATATCCTAGCTCTCAGTCATGTTTTCTTTTCTTTTTTTATTTCTTTATAGTGTTATATATGTGTCCTTATTCCCCTCTTACCCCCTATCTTCTCCCTCATGACCTCACCCCCTGTTGTCTGTGTCCATTGGTTAGGCTTAAATGCATGCATATGAGTCCTTTGGTTGATCTCTCCTCCTTACCCCCAACCCCCTATCTTCCCTATGAGGTTTAATGGTCTGATAAATGTTTCTCTGTCTCTGGATCTATTTTTGTTCATCAGTTTATGTTGTTCATTATATTCCATAAATGAGTGAGATCATGTGATATTTATCTTTCTCTGCTTCTTTCAGCTTCTGCAGTCATATTTTCTAAAAATAATGCCTGTCCATGTGCACAGAAAACATACACAAAGAAGCATTATATATAAAAGAATAAAATTGAATAAAACCTAAAATTTCAACATGTTAACTGAGGTTTGTTATACTGTATTCATTTAATGGTATAATATATAGCAATAGAACTAAATAAACAAGTACATTTAATGAAGATTAATACATTTCATAAATATAACACTGAAAAAATTTTTAAAAATATCAAATTATGTACAGTGTTAAAATATGCAAAATAATGTTTAAAATACATACATATATAATTTATGTATACTGTATATGCATATATTGTTAATATACACAAACATTTATAATTTAAAAATAAGCATGGGGATGAAAATATTTCTGGGAAGGATAAGGAAAGAATGGCATTGTAGGAAGGAAAAACAGGAAGCTTTCTATAGAAAAATTCATTAATTTGAAACAAAATCTAAGCCACCTTAAAATTTTGTTTCTTGCCAAGAACCCAATGAAAGCATCTTATTTAAGAAAATTTATAAGAATGCCTCCATGTTTTTGCACAGTAAGTATTCCATTTGAATATCTAATTTCCCTACTTTATTCCTTTAAACTTAGCTCAGATATCAGCTCCTTCAAGCATCCTTTCATGACTTCTTTAAGTTCAATGCTTTTCTCTTTATGGTAGTCTCTTTGCTTTATATTTGTTTGTTGCCTTGATAATCTAGACATCTATACACATATAGCTCTGTTTTGTTTTATGCCTAACAGAGAAATTACTAAGAAACATTTATCCAAGCTAAGGTTATTTTGAATAATCTGAAACCTAGGAACACCTAACTAGGACCAAGTTCTGAAAAACTAAAGATAAACTATATACACTGACTGCAAGCATCTTAGTCTAAAATCAAATGATAGAAACCTACATTTAGAGGAATTCTCAGTTTCTATTTGTCAGAATTACAGGGAAGGTGAAAAGGTTCATTTATTCATTCAACAAACATGTATTTAATTCCTGCTGTATCCCTGACATTATTCTAGTCAGGATAGATTCAAGGATGAGGCAAATGAAAAGGATCTCTTTCCTTAAATATATATTCTAGTAAGCAAAATAGCCAACTGACCCACAAATATATAAAAGTTATCATACATACTCATCATATTATCATCATTGAAGGGAAGATTTATCCTGTTGTCTTGGTGTCTTTGTAAAGTCACAGAAATATGAAACCCTGAAGCAATCTACCTTCTAAATTATTGTTAGATGACTTAAATGTTCATATTCAGTATCACATTTTGGAATTAGTTTTCTGCTACTTGCCATAATTTTTAAAAAATTGGGAGCCTTTAAATATTTTCATGACTACAATTAAATAATGAAAGAATCCTGGTCAATACTTGGTGAATATCCTGAGAAAGTTCATCAATTGGCAATTTTCAATTAGGAATTAAAGAAAGGTAATAGGTACAAAGAGGAGGCACAGATATTTGTAGTTTTGTTTTTACTCTTAAAACATATTCTCAGTAACTTGAAAGAGAACAGTAGACTCTCGATTTCAATAATTACAGGCTGCTATTGTTCCTTGTGATTAAGCACCTGTGCTACTGACCCAGGGTGGTAAGCTGACAATTAGCTTTCACAATCCTGCTCACTGGTGTTCCTCCTAGGTTAATGTTAGTAAACAATGGTAAGCAGGGGGATTTTCTAGGTAAGCCCAATGTAATCATGATTCCTGCAAAGTAGGATTCCTTTGCTGGTGGTAGAAAGAGAAGGTAGAGAGATTTGAAATACAAGAAGAACTCCACACACTGTTGACTTGAGGGATGACATGGAAAGAATGAGTAAGAAATGAGTTCCATCAATAACCAGTGAGCTTGGAAGAGAAGGATTTATAGCCTGGTGCAACTCTGAGCAGAGAATGAAGTCATGCTGTGCCAGACTTCTGCCCTACAAAAAATGATCCCTTGGTAATCAATTAGTTATTAATAACCAGAAAGAGTAAAGGGAAGATCAGACACTATAGTGAATTTGGGATGACATAGGGAGATACATACCTGTCAGTCACACCTGGAAACAAAGGTCATAGGCCAGAATGGGCATGGCCACTACAGGCCTGCAGAGATTTGGAATATTTAGTCCCCTGAAGTTCACTCCCTTGGTGCCTCGTCGCACTTGGCTCCTGGCTCACACTTGGCTTTTAACATTCTCCCATGTAGCCCAAGGCCATGTGGATCCCACACACAATAAGCTGATGGACTGCGACTAGCCTAATGCTGTATTGTATCTGGCTGCAACATGGAATGAAAACCCTGGACACTGGTTCTAATTTTAGCCCTACTGAAACCCCAGCTACATTTCTTTTACTGGACTAAGGGGAATGGGGGTTTGGAGGCCCAGGATATAATTCCACAGAAATAAAGCTTTCTAGCATAGCCCATCCAACTGTGCAAATCTCAGAAAATTCCTTTCTCCACACTCACTAGCAATTGGGGGGAGACAAGACAGGTTTTTCTCTGGTAACAAAAATATGACATAATAAATTTGTGTTGCTTAATGTCACAAGGTTTGTGGTGATGTGTTATGCAGAAATAGAAATGAATAGATTCAAATATTTATAATTTGTATTGCTTCTTGATTTTAATTTTCTACATTTTTATCTGGCATCATTTCCCTTGAAATAAATAAACTCTCCAAAAATTCCTTTAGGGTCAGGATGCTGGCTATGAATGCTCTTATTTTTATATCAATGCTCAGATATTTTCACTGGATATAAAATGCTGGGTTAAAATTTCTTTTATTTCCACTATGTTAAAAATTATGTTTTAATTCCCTCTTTCCTTCATAGTTTCAGAGAAATCAATAATAATTCTAATTGTTCTCTATAAGAAAAGTATCATTTTTTTAGATGTCTTGTTCTCATTTTTTTTTTTTAACTTTAGTTATTATTTGGCTATGATGTATGTGGACATGAATTTGAGTTGTTTCTAGTTTGTTGAACTTTTTTAATCCATAGGTTTATGTTTTTCACCACATTTGGAAAGTTTACAACCATTCTTTTTGTTTCTTTTTATTTTTTCCCCAGGCCTTGCCTCCCTTCGCTGGGGAAATAATTTCCATCATAGGAACCTCAAAGGCCAATCCCCTACCTTCCACTCTCAGAGTCTGCCCCCTAGTGGAGGTGCCAAAAGAATATGGCCCACAGTCTGTCCATATTCTCACTTGTAAGAATTAAAACAAATTAAGACAGATCTCGGAGGTTACTCTGATAAACCCTGATGCCTTCCAACATATACTAGTATCTTTATATAAATAAATGCATAAGGACATAATAATAATATTGGACCAAACTTGGTACTGAATGCTTCTGAAACTAATAAATGTCTATACCTCATTCCTCCACCTTCTATAGCTCCTCCACTGTATCCTTTGTTCTCTGAGCTTCTTTATATTGGCCTGCCCTTCCCCTCCTTTATTTTTTCCCCTTATATCTCCTCTACCACGTCCTACTGATTTAAGCTAAAATGAGAATAGGAATTCTAACAACTCCCTTTGAAGAAAAGCTGGTCTCAGCTGGAGAAGAACCAGTAACTGTTCCTGATTTTCTCAGCAGTTTTCAGCATATATATATTTCATGATATATTCAAATATATAGGAATTCCTAATTAATGTATTTAATATATATTATATAAATATATGTTTTGCACATTCTCTCATGGGATTTAGATGACATTAAACTTTGATCTTTTGCCCTGACCGGTTTGGCTCAGTGGACAGAGCCTCGACCTGAGGACTGAGGGATTCTGGGTTCGATTCAGGTCAGGGGCATGTCCCTTGATTGCAGGCACATCCCCAGTGGGAGGTGTGCAGGAGGCAGCTGATTGATGTTTCTCTCTCATCAATATTTCTGGCTCTCTGTCCCTCTCCCTTCCTCTCTGTAAAAACTCAATAAAATATATTTTGAAAAAAATTTGATCTGTTGGCTTATGAGACCATTTTTTCAGCTGCATAATTTATACTAACATATCTTCAAATTTACTGTTTCTTTCTTATTATCTACATTCTGCTACTCAGTCAATTCAGCCAGTAATTGTTTTATTTTGCTTACTGTATATTTTAGTTTTGCATTTGGTTCTTCCTTAGATAGTCTAAATTTTGGCTAAGACGGTCTGCCTTCTTATTTCAAGTCTACTTGTACTTACTTTTTGGAGCATTTAAAAAAAAATATATATATATATATATATGTTAGCTAATTTAACATCTGTGTCCTCTTAGTATTGGTGCCTGTTGATTGTCCTTTTTGTGATGTCAGTTTTTCCTAGCTCCCCATATGTGGAGTTATATTTGATTGTATCCTGAACATGTTGACTATTATGTTTTGAAGCTCTGGATGCAGTTTCAATCTTATAGAGAATGTTGATTTCTTTTGTTTGTTTTATCAGGCTATTAACTTGGTTGAATTACAGCTTAAAGTTGCTACCAGCTTTCTTTATGTTGCGGTTTCAATGTCAGTTACATTTTCAAAGTGTTTGCAGTGCTCTTTGGACATGTTCTATTCCCAAATCATTGGCATGAGATTTTAGGTTAGTTTACAGGTGACCTCAGACATTCATAAACTAATCTTGGGGTCACTTATCCCTCTCTGTGATATTTCAAATACATCACAAGTGCCTGGGACTCCTATTTCTGTTCTCTGGCAAAAAAAAAAAAAACCACAAATGCTTTTCTACTTCTTAATCCCGTCATCTTTTTTACCTTGTCCCCTCTCCTCTGGCAAACATTAATCTGTTCTCTGTAGCTATTGACTCTATTTCAATTTTGTTTATTTATTTTGTTCTTTAAATTCCATATAAGTGAAATCATATGCTATTATCTTCTCTGACTGACTTGTTTCACTTAGCATAATGTGCTGTAGGAGCATCCATGTCGTTGTAAATGGTAAGCTTTCATTCTTTTTTTTTGTAATCTTTATTATTAAAAGTACAGGGGTACCTCGAGATATGAGCTTAATTTGTTCCATAACCTTGCTCATATATCAAGTTGCTGGTATCTCAAAGCAAATTTCCATATTGAAATCAATTTAAATGCCGTTAATCCGTCCCAGCCCCCAAAATGCCACCCCAGTTGTTCTTGTTACGTATTTTTGAATAAGAAAAATGTATTTATAAATGACAAATATTGTATAAAAACATAATAAAAGAGAATGTAAAGGAATCAACTGGTTTTATAAAGTGTATTTACCTACTCGTTACACTCTTAATGCTACACTTTATCCCTAAACTGAATGTAACTTAACTAATCTTCACTGAACTTAATTGCTACTGGTCTTTGCATTTTTGGCCCATTTCAAAAAAAATGTGTCCAACGAGGTTTGCCTCTTCCTCTCTTTCAGAATGTTTCTGAAATGGGTGAGGCAAGTTTCATTGAACAGCTCCGATGCACGTCCAGTAGCAACTTTTTCGGGGTGTTTTTTTTCCATTAAGTGTGACACCCTCTCCCAGATTCCTAAGACCTCCTTTATCTCACTTGTAGAGATCTCCTCCACCTCTGGCTGCTCCTCAAAACCAATTTCTTGGAGAACCTCCGCATGTTGCTGAGATTGTAATTCTTGTAACTCCTCCGTGGTGAGTTCCAGAGAGTGCTCCTCAATGAGCTCATTCACATCTCTCTCATCCACCTCCAGGCCCATGGATTTTCCCAGAGACACTATCTGCTCCTCCACTGGCACCTCGGGTTCAAATCCTTCAAAGGTTCTTTTGGCTACGGCCTCAGGCCACAGCTTCTTCCATGCAGAGGTCAAAGTCCTCTTGTAACACTCAGCCAGGCCTGATCAATAATTCTGAGGCATATCACGATGTTCAAGTGGTTCTTCCATAACTCTCAAAAGGTGAGGTTTGTGTTCTCTGTCACCTCAAAGCAGCGCCGAAACAGGTGCTTGATGTACAGCTTTTTAAAATTAGAAATCACATCCTGATCCATGGACTGCAGGATAGGAGTGTTGTGGGGAGGTAGGTAGACAACCTTTATAAACTTGAACTCTTCGAGGAGTTCATCTTCGAGGTTCGGTGGGTGAGCAGGAGCATTGTCGAGGACGAGGAAGGCTTGCATGGTTAGGTTGTTTTCCTGTAGATATTTCTTAACAGAAGGGCCGAAAACCAGGTTTACCCACTCCACAAAGAACTGCCTGGTGACCGATGCCTTCGGGTTTGCCCTCCACATAACTTCAGTTTATCTTATAAATCTTACGTGACTTAAAGACTCTGGGGTTTTCCGAATGGTATACAAGCAGGGGCTTGATCTTGCAATCGCCACTCCCATTTGGCACACAGTGGGATCGTTAGCCTATCCTTCATGGGTTTGTGGCCTGGCATCGCCTTCTCCTCTGCCGTTATATAAGTCCTATTTGGCATCTTCTTCCAGAAAAGCCCTGTCTCGTCACAGTTGAAGATTTGCTGGGGGATATATCCTTTGGCTTCTATCAGTTCCGAAAAAGTTTTGAGGTAATCCTCAGCTGCTTTCACATCTGAACTCACCATGCCTGATGATGGAGTAAATGCCGGACCTTTCCCTGAAGTTATCAAACCAGCCTCTACAGGCTTTAAATGAGTCTTTCGATGCTTCATCCATGGAAGTGCGCGGGGTCTGCTCCAGCAAATCACCGTAAATCGCTCGCGCCTTCTCGCATATGATGCCCTGTGTTAATATATCTTCTTTAAGCTTCTTCTCGGTCACCCACACCATCAGTAGATTCTCCATCTTTTCATGGAGAGAGCTATGGAGCTTAGAAATTGTTGTAATGCTCTTAGCTAGTGTTATACCCTTTATTGACTCCTTCTGTTTAAGCACAGTGCATATCGTTGAAGTACTACGCCCGTATTGCCTCGCCAAGTCAGCCACTCGCACACCTTGCTCATATTTTTCTATGATTTTATGCTTTAATTCAGTAGACATCATCCTCTTCTGAGCACTGACCTTTCCACGCGCTTTCTTCGGACCCACGGTTATAAAAAAAAATGTGAAAAAGTATGTAAATGCACAAAAGATGCTTGGACAAGGAGGTAAACCAGCACACTGACTAAGGCGTGGGAAACTATGAGATGCTTGAGTCTCGGTAAACTGGTGGGTCATGTGCAGCCGGCGGATCCGTGAGATTACTCTTATCTCAAATATTGCTCGTATTTCAAAGCAAAAAATCGCTTGCTGGACGGCTTGTATCTCAAAAATCTCCTATGTTAGGGCACTCGTATCTTGAGGTACCACTGTATTATATAGTTCCTCCCTTTTCCGCCATCAGCCTCTTTCACCCTTCTCCCATCCCCACTTTCCCAGGCCCTCACCATTCCATGGTTTGTGTCCATGGGCTATGCATATATGCATACAAGTTCATTGATTTATTCTTTTTTATGCCTAAGTAATATCCCATTGTATATATGTCCCATATCTTTGTCAACCACTTGTCTATTAATGGGCACTTTGGTCCTAGAAATATCAGGGAGAACACTTTGTAAAGTATATGATTATATAACCACTATGCTGTACACTTGAAACTGATACAAAATAACAATGAATGTAAACAGTCATTAAAAAATAGAATTTAAAAAAATAACACCAAAGCTGTACTTTTATTCATGCTACTGTGTACTTCCTGAAAATGCTCTGAAATCTAAAGCTAAGCAGCAGGACAGAAGGAGAATCAAAACAATGGAAGTTTGATCCACTCTCTTGAGAACCCAGCTTTTCAGCTCAGATTGGAAGACAATATCCTCCCCCACCACACACACACACACCTCAGAATTTTAGGTGACCACAGATCCCTTCTGCTGCAGCTGCTGGTACTGTCACAACCTCCATGGCAGAACTCCTTTAGGGTTGGTATGCATGTGGAAGAAGAAATATGAGGTAATTTCCCCATATTCTCTGAGCTTCAGGAAACATGTTTTCTCCTAAAATTCACTCTATACTGCCAATGCCAACTTCCTGATTTGGGGCGGGCTTTAGTACAGGACAGAGTAAACTGGAGAAAAAGCAATAGCTCACAGCCAGTGAAGTGGTTCTTCACCCTCAAACAGCCACCAGATACATATTTCAAGGTTCTATGGTGCATTCAGGGGAGAGAGTGTGTGGAGGGTACTGATTCCATTTATCTAGGGATGGAACTCCTGTGCCCATAATTTTTAAACTTAAAAAAATTTAATTTATGGTTTTCCAAAATTTCATAGAAAATATATATTTAATAGGAGTGGTTTCCTTATGATTTATTGTGTTGTCTTACAGGTAGAAGGAGTCATCAAGAACTGGCTGGTGGAATTCAGTTCGCAGTAAATGTAGCATGATCAATGACAGGGAGTCAGATATCAAGTCAAAGTGCATAAAAAGGAAAATATTTTAAGAGAAGACAGAAAATGGTGAAGAATCTAATATATCTTAATAATACCCAGCTTAACACCAGTATTTTTGCAATAAATTATTTACAGACCTCAAGGAAAGATACAATGAAACTAAAACTATGCAAAAGAAAATTATCATTACCAACAAAAATAAAATTTTTAATGGATACAAAAGTAATCATTATTACATTTTATTTAAGACATGTCTTTTTTAGTACATATTCAGAAATGTATTTCAGGTTATTCTAACCTAGGAGTATATCGTTCCATGTCCAACAGACAAAGGTTATGTTCATATAAGTAGTCCAAGAATAAAATAGCATGTTTGGGTTGATTATCTAACAGTGGATATGAGAAACCTGGACTGGAGGCTCTATCCTTCACCCACAATTACTAATATGTAACCCTTGCTTTTAAAACCTTAAATCATCCATTTTACTCTCTGATCCTTTCTCTCTGTTTTGCTAAATATTTCATTCTATTATTCTCTTCTTTTTGTTATGTTGCCCACATTAGTGCTATAGAGACAAGATTTCCCTGTAACCTAGTCAAGTTTCCACCTCTATCCCTTTTTGTCAATGAACCTTGAAGACACCTAAGCTCCTCTCTGACATCTGCCACTCCTCACATTCAGTGGGGGGAGATGATCTCCATTCACCTTTGCTACTGATACTGCATTTTTTGACTGGAACCCAGATTCTTTGTCCGCCGGAATAAAAAATGAATCCACGGACAGAAAGTGATATAGCAAAGGTGGCGATTTATTGCAGAACAAGTACAGATTGTCAAGTGGGGAGAGGGAAGAATCCCACAGAATGGACTCCCAAGTAAGGAGGCGGGGGAGGGTCCCTGAACACTCTCACATGAGGAGAGGGAAGAATTCCACTGAGTTCTTTTTCCCCATGGCTTATAAAGGCTGTAGATCCTGGTGCCTGATATCCCCTCTGATGGACATCTGCCACTCCTCACACTCAGTGGAGGGAGATGATCTCCAATCACCTTTGCTACCACATTTCAACATGACCAAAACATTTGATCCATAATTTTCTCCACTTACTTTTAACTAGGGGAGTCTTTAGGATCTATGTTATCACTGCATTTTACAGTCTGCTTCACAATCTGTTAAGTTCTGCAGCACTACGTAATTTTATCTTCATTGTGAAACAGCCATTCACCATCTCGCACCATATGGTTCCATATCATGTTCCCAGAGTTCAGATATTGTCTTAAATTAGGCATAACTCCCAAAGTTTCACAACACATGTTTTTCTTATGGAGAATAGCACTCCTCTTCTAATATCCTGAAGTTGCTTCTGAGATAGCTTGACTTCTTAGTTGTGATCAAGATTAAGAAAGTTTCTGCCTGAAGTTTGTTCAGGTCTAGTTTGTATTCTTGACACTACAGAGAGCTTTGCACTTCAGAGAGATCCCACAAAGTACTTCTAAAGAAGTGACATACCTACCTATCAACATAGACTTCTGAAAATATCTGCCAAATAAGATATTTAGAACCTGGGTATAGACACAGTTTCTCCTTGTCCTGTTTGGTTCAGCTAAAAATCCTGGAGAATATATCCAAAACAAACCTAAGAAGACTACAAAGTGAAGAAGAAAAAAAAAGCAGTCTGGATAATGACTTCACCTGAAGAACAATGTGCTGGTATGTTTGTTGGGTGTTTGCCTCATGTAACCCATTCATGCCAATGGAGCAAACAAAAGAGGCCCAAGAAAAGCTTTCTGTTTCTAGATAAAGATAGGGAGAGAAGGGCAACCTTGTAAGACACAAAACAACCCTGACAAACATTTAGCCAAGAAAAACTCTACCCCAATAAACAGCATGGAGAAAGCTGCAGTCTCACCACCAACCCTGTCATTAAAGTCAGGTAGGGACATGAGAAACAGTCTTGTCTGGCTATGGCGAACTGCTCCCACTCCCTCATCCACATGGCTACAGTAACAGAGAAGACAGAAAAGAGCTAGGAAGTTCATCTTTGCCTGGCAGGAATGACCATGGTGTCACGACATGCAAGGATCCTGGATTTCCACATCACATAATAGTAATGAGACATATCTGATCCTCTCCGCTAGTGTCAAAGGAGGCAAATGGGAAACTGCAAATCTCACCACCCTCCAGTGGAAGTAAAGGCTATATAGGGTGCAAGAACAGGGTGGAGTAGCAGAGGACTAGTGGGGAGTCAGAAATCCCATCTCCGGTCAAGGCATCCCAGGAGTGGGAGAAAGGAAAGATGTCAGATGTTCCCAGACTAAAGGTGGTTTGCATAGGAATCTGGAGGAAGACTAATTTCAAGCAGGGCAGCCTATGTGATTGGTCAGGAGATCATTTCTGGCTTCCTCTCACTGGCTCTAAACTAGAAGCAGGGGCACAAATTACGAAAGCCAGCAGCTATTAGTCAAGACCTGACAAGTTGGAGCTCACTGCTAGAGATTGTGGTTTGGCTTCTAGCGGGCTGCTGCAGATTGTAAATTAGAGTTCTATTATAATAAAATAGTTCTGACCATTTCCATGTATTCCATCTCTAATTGGTCACATCTAAGTCCATTGTTCCTTTCCAGAGTTAATTCAAAATTTCCCTTTTAGTTAGATGGGTGCTGCCACTCACCTGCTACCATCCCAAATCCACATATTATTTTGTTCCAGCTATTACCCTTATCCATAATATATTCTACCACCCTCCTTGACTATCCTATCTAACTCTTCGAAACCAGTTCAAGAACCATGAAATGTGTAAGAATCTCCTCTTCACCCTCCTGTCCATTAAACATCCAAGTCCCTCTTCTCTACTCCTGGAGTTAGTTATCCAACTAACATTGCACCACATAACATAGAACCTTGCCTTGTTTTATTTTTTCTCTGTTTCTTGGAGGACAAGATTCAAATCAAACTTCTTTTGTTTTCTTTTGTGACAGAACAGAGTGATAAAAATATGGAATTTCAATCAAGAGGATCAGAATTTGAATGCTAGCTCTGTCATTTAATTACTTTTGCAATCTTAGACCTTGAATGTTATTTCCCTAATGTATAAAAGTGGAAAATATTAATGGAATCTTACCAGGTAGTGAGAACTTAAAAAAATACACTTTAATGGTACTATCAACAAAGAAGCATTCTATTTTCTTTCTGTATCCACTTTATTATGTAATATTAAAATAATGCCTGGATAGCAGGTAAGATTAAGCCTGATTTTATTATCTTAGATTTCATGCTTAGGATCCAGGATAACAGATAATAATTGGCATTTTCCTTGCCTTTCTCAATTAAGTAGGCATTTGATATATTCTCAAATAGAGAGAAACGTTGTTGAAAAAAGTGTTCTTTAATTGTTAGATGTAATCACAGTTTGAAATAACTTTGTTTTTTTTATAACCACTGAAGCAAATGCAAATATCTCTTTTATTGTGAAAAAAAGAAAAAGTGTGATTAAGAGAAATCCAAATGGTTTCTTTCTAGGGAAAAATGATGCCTTCCATTCAGAAATAAGACCATTTTTAAAATGTGCTTCAAATCTCCAGCTGTAGAATTATTGTGAGAATGAATTTATCTCCAAAAAAAATCTATTTTTAAGTAAAATGGAAATAAAGAATATAGTCTCAATAAGATAATATATAAGAAAACTGCCACTTACTGAAGCTAGGATAAGATTCATGCATTCTTTTTATACTGTTCTAACTTTACAATTTAGGGTTTTTAAATTTTAGTGTCAGTGAAAAATGCCATTTTGAAATCTTTGAAAACTGGCTTTCTTTTCTCAAAGAAAAGGTTTTGAGTTTTTACATTTTTTATATAATTTGATCTGATTTGCATTCCCAAACACTCATTGGTAAGATTAACACAGTGTCTACAAATAAGATAATAATATTCTCTATGAAACAGTGACAAAGTTGTTGTCACAAAAAAATGATACATATAAGCAATCTAAACTACTAGAATTAAACACATTCTCCAGATCTTTTTGAAATAAAGATTAAGACAGTGTCTAGACATCAGACAACAATATTCCCTATGAAAACAGTGACAACATTATTGTTACAATAAACAACATGGCACTTATAAGCGATGTAAATTACTAGAAGAAAATATATTATCTAGATTTTTGAAGTAAAGATAAGGAGAAAAGTATTTTTTTATTGCATGTGTTAGGTTAGTATTATTTTCAGAGGAGTTTAAATAATCTCATTAATATTACGTATTCTCCAGGTTATCACCCATTTTCCTGACCTTCCTCAATTAAAAAAAAAAAAACCTAAATGTTAAATGTGTATTAGTATGCATCAGAATAACTGATAGTAATTCACTATCATGCTCAGGAAAAAATACTTCTAAGATCTTCATAAGACTAAATGAAAGAGAAAACTTGCTATTGTATTTAGCATTGATGGTATTATTTAATGTCCATCTACAATTTAATTCAAAATTAAACCTAAACATGGTATCTTATAGATAATTAGATTTATTTTTCAAATTGGTAATTTAATGAGAAAAGCCAAATTCTTTACATCATGATTCCTATTTTCTAAGGTATACCTATTTCTTCATTTCCTTTGTAACCAAGCTGTGCATAAGTATACTTATTTTTTATCAGGAATTTAAACAACAATAACCATCCTATATAATAAAGAACTAATATGCTAACAGCAGAATGACTGTCCAGACAACCTTCCAGACGAAGTCAAGGCTGCGAGGGCTGAGCCCCTTGCAAGAGTCTTGTGTATCAGGACTCTAGTACATGATAAAAAAAAAAAAAGGCATTTTCTGATGAATCATTTATACTAGTATCATGTCATTGTGGGAGAATGACTGATGGTCATCCTAATCTCCGGACCTGTGAACATGGTACCTAAAATGTAAAACAACTTTTCAGATGTGATTACATCAATTATCTTGAGATAAGGGGTTATCCTGGGTTATCCAAATGGGCCCATGTGATTACTAGCATTCTTCTAGGAAGAAGGCAGAAGGTCAGAGAAGATAGAAGATGCTATGCTATTGGCATGGAAGGTGGAAAAAGAAGCCACAAGCCAAAGAATATGCGTGTCCTCTAGAACCTGAAGAAAACAAGGAAATAGATCTTCCTGGAAGCCTCAAGAAGAACGCAGCCCTGCCAACACCTTGATTTTAGGCATTCAACCTCCAAAAGTATAAGATAATATTTATGTTTAAGTTTGTGGTAATTGTTATAGCAGTAATAGGAAACTAACATCATTAATTTAACATTTTTATTTAGTTATTTTATTATTTTGTTTTTATAATTTATAAGTAGAAAATTAAGAATGTATTTCTTTTATAAAATATGTGCTGTTAGAAAACTAAAAATTGGGGGAAATACTTTGACAAATATTAGCACAGAATTGGGTATTATTTATTCATTTGGTAAAATTCATTTATTCATTTAATGTTTTAACCTGTTTTTTTATGCAGAATTTCATTCACATCAATAATTATTTTCACATGCCATGAAATTATAGCCCAGTGCTCACTAGTAGAGGATCATGGGCAAGAATCTTATGCCCTGGGCCAGATATAATTCAACCTTCGCCTAAATACTAGATGTGAGGCATTGGGCAATAAAATATCCATCAATCCCTTATTATGTCCATTCAAATGTAAAATGAAGATAATAATCTCTAGGATATTTTAAGGATTAAATTAAATAACACTATAAACCCTTTTTAAAAAAGATTGCCATTTATATTCCTTAATCATTATTATATAATGATTCCAAAAGGATCATTTATATTCCTTTTATTACATTGTATAAATTGGCTGTAGATATTAGAGATTAAATCTTTATCAGTGATAACATTTGCAAATATGTTCTCCCATACCATGGGCTTTCTTGTTATTTTGTTGATGGTTTCTTTTGCTGTGAAAAGCTTTTTATTTTGATGTAGTCCCTTTGTTTATTTTCTCTTTAGCTTCCATTGCCCTAGGAGTAGTATCAGTGAAGAAGTTCTTTTGGCATATATCTGAGATTATGCTGCCTTGGTATTCCTCTAGTATTTTTATGGTTTCCCGTCTTATGTTTAAGTCTTGTATTCATTTTGAGTTTATTTTTGTGTATGGTGTAAGTTGGTGGTCCAGTTTCATTTTTTTTTTTTTGCATGTAGCTGTCCAATTTTCCCAGTACCATTTATTGAAGAGACTGTCTTGACTCTATTGTATGTTCATGCCTCCTTTGTTAAATATTAATTGAGCATAATGGTTTTGGTCAAAATCTGGATTCTCTATTCTATTCCATTGGTCTATATGTCTGTTCTTGTGCTAGTACCAGGCTGTTTTGAGAACAGTGGCTTTGTAATATAGCTTGAAATAAATGATCCAATAAAAAAAAAAAAAAGGGCAACAGACCTACGTAGAATCTTTTCAAAAGAAGACAGAAGAAAGGCCAAGAGACACATGAAAACATGCTCAAAGTCACTAATTATCTGAGAGATGCAATCCAAAACGACAATACGATACCATCTCACAACTGTCAGAATGGCTATCAACAACAAATCAACAAATGACAAGTGTTGGCAAGGATGCAGAGAAAAAGGAACCCTTGTGCACTGTTGGTGGGAATGCAGACTGGTGCAGCCACTATGGAGAACAATATGGAGTTTCTTCAAAAAACTAAAAATGGGGCTCCCATTTGACCCAGTAATCCACCTAGGAATATATCCTAAGAAACTAGAACCACCAATCAGAAAGGATTTATGCACCTCCATGTTCATAGCATAATTTACAATGGCTAAGATTTGGAAACAGCCTAGGTGCTCATCAGCAGATGGCTGGATCAGAACACTTTACTGGTAGTACATCTACAAAATGAAATATTATGCTTTTACCATTTACAGCAACCTGGATAGAACTGGAGAGCATTATGCTAAGGGAAATAAGCCAGTCAATGAAAGAAAAATACTACATGATCTCAGTCATTTATGGATAATAAAGAACATTATAAACTGATGAACAAAAAGATAGGTACAGAAGCAGTAAAGCATCAAACAGACCGTCAAATTATAGTGGGAAGGTTAGGGAGAGGTGAGGTAGATAAGAGATCAACCAAAGGACTTGTATGCATGTATATAAGCATAACCAATGGATGCAAGACACGGAAGGGGTGAGGGTATGCATGGGAGTAGGGGGGGGCAATGGGAAGATATGTACACATGTAATACATTAATTTAAAAATGGGGGGAAAAAAGACAAAAAAAAAAGGCTTGCATATGAGTAGCAGCTCAATAAATACCAAGAATGATAATGTTGATGGTGAAAATGTTAAAAACAAGACAATAAGCCCTAAATGGAGTCAGTTATGCTAAGCCCCATGTCATCAAACCTACTTACAGTTTGGCTCTCCCAGAAATGGAACTTTAAGCCAATCAGGAATCACCTGATCAGCATTTGTAGGCTATATGCTTATAACTATAAGGTCAACAAGGACTATCAAGAAGATGGTGAGGGCAATTCCCAAAGGATTTATGGCTTAGAAACCAAAGACAAACTCAATCCAACATAGTGACTGATTTTACTTAATTGTAACCCTTATTCTCCTTATATGCTCATTTTAATCTCCTTATATGCCCACAGGACACACTCCATGACTCTACAATTAGAAATGAAAAGTCCATATAAAGATACAACATGGCCACCTATGTCCTTCTGAAAAGTCTCCACCCTTTTCCTGGAAAAAATCCTGAATAGTTCTTTCCTTTATGGAATGCCTTCCCCCACTCCTCCCACCCTCAATTAAATGAACCTTAATAAAGAAAAAAATTTTCGTAAAAGGGGGGCTTCTCTGCCTTCGGAGTAGCCACTCTCTTACTGCTTCACTAATTATAATAATGTTATGGTCATATGCTCTAATATTTGAAATATTGTGTGAAATGTTTGCTGTGTGAGACCCCAATACTCTGTAACTTCCAAATTGATGAACACCCCACTATCTTGATGTAATAGCCCTGAGTCCTTAAAGTGTAAATGCCCGCCCTGCTCCTAGCATAAGGCACACCATCTGGCCCACACCGATAAGGACACCAGTTGTTTACTACCGCTACATAAGCACTGGACCTTCTTCAGTCAACGTCTCCTGCCTGAGACGTCGCTCCGTGAGATGAGTCCCTGACTGACTGCTCCGCTGTGTGAGCTTGAACCGACTGTTGGCCGCCTGTCTGTCTCTGTCTTTGTCATCTTTCTTTCAGTGTGCATCGCCGGTGGCCTTTGCCAGAGCCTAGGACCCACTAGGAATAAGTAAATAAACCCTATGTGATTGCATTCTAATTCTGTCTTGTGTGTTCATGTGTTCCGGTTCATGCCTAGACATTGAAGTACCCGGGGATAGGCCGTTATTGCTGACCCTGGTCACCTATGTTTGTCCCACTAAGTTTAGACAGATAATTAATTGGGGCATAATTAGGAAAACTAATAAACTCCCTTTCGTTTTAAACTTTATGATGGCTTGTGTTTGAATTCTTTACTGCATGAAGCCAAGATCCCACAGTGGGTCATAGATCTCTGGATCCCCAGATCTCAGAAGGCCTGCATCAATGCCATCCCCAATAAGGAAAGTAACCTTGCAATAACCAATTCCCTCTTCTGCCTAGGATAACTTCAGTGTTCCTGTTCACTTCTACCTATACAATCTCTTGTTTTATATGGCTCTGTGGTTGTTCTAACTGCTAGATTTAATGGCACCCAACTTATGAATCATTTAAAGAAGCCAACAATATCTTTAAAATTTCCTCATTTGAATTTTGTTTTTTTAACACATATGATGAGGAGGTGGATGATAAAAGTGGTGGTGATTTCCTGCTGTTAATACTGACAGGAAGCCTAACATTGAAATTTTACAAAGGTTGGGAAACAGGAATTTGGGGTAAAAAAGACATGTTTTAGGAAATTTTGGAAATCAAGGGGACCGTGGAGGAAGCACATGGCTCCAGAGCAACAGAAGGTACATTTCCATAGAATGTGGGAGCTGGGAATAGCAAAATGTCTATACAGTATTTACAAAATCAGGAGAAGGAAGCCCTTCATCCAGAAGGAGAAGAAGAGAGCACAAAGGGAATAGAAAAACAATAAGGGGAGGAGGTGGGGAGAACATCACGTCCCATGTGAGGCTGACCTTTGAGCCTAGGAGTTAGTGACCAGTCTAAGGGAATAGTGACCAATCAGAGGGGATATCAAGGCACCAGGATATGCAGCCTTTATAAGCCATAGGGAAAAGGAGTTCGGTGGGATCCTTTCCTCCTCCCCACGTGGAAGTCCATTCTGTGGGACTCTTTCCCTCTGTCCATGGATTCATTCTTCTACTGAATGGACAAAGAATCTGGGTTCCAGTCCAAAAATTCCATTTCTGTTGCATTTAAAGATTTGGGGATCTAAAGAGTAAAGACAACATTTTCAAAATATCAGTAATGCCAGTATATAAGTGGCTCAGTGTCTATGTACAGTGGCAGTGACAGAAGGTGGATGGCGAGGGAGGTAGAGACCAGAAGCAGAGGTGAAATAAAAGGTAAGCCATTTGACCAGTTAACTGGGAGGCAATACTGGACACAGAGCTTATAAACTAGATTCAAATGAAGGATTAATAAGCTAGTATCTACCAAAGATAAAAATAAAAACTATTAAATGGGAAAAAATTTAGTCCATAAATTCAGAATTTTTTAAAATGCTTTTTAATTGAGTGATGACTGTTGTGGGGCGACTTCCACAACCAGTTGCAAATGACCACGGAGGCTGCTAAATTGGTAATAAGCAAGCAAGGATTTATTGAGCTGGCCAGTGACAACCGAGAGGGTACCGCATGCAGGTGGAGTCCACACACTCATGACTACACTGTCTCAGGGGTATGCAGCCCCTTTTAAAGATCCAAACCACATTTTTTTTTCCTTGTTCTAAAATCCGCAAACAGCTGCAGAGGGGGTTGGTGGGTTTCAGTGGGCCGCAATGGTTCCTGTTGAATGCTCCTTATCTCCCAACCACCCCCTGCTAGACATTGGAATGTGGAGCTATCTTGTGAAAGCAAATTGTAAAACTGAGCAAAGTTAATCATCTCTAAAGGTCATCTTCAGTCTCAATTCCTGGAGCCACTGAGTCAATAGGAATCAATCTCTTATGGTTCTGGTCTTCAGTCACAGGAGAATAAACTTTGTAATATGGGATGGATTTATGTAAGCTTCCAGACCAAACAGCAGTTTTTACCTGAGATGAATGCTCTTAAGGTCCTATTTCAATGACATATTTAAAACCCTCATCTCATTTTTTTTTTTTTTGTGAAAAAGAAAATGCAACTTTGGTCATTTTTATGCAAAGTAATTCCCAATAAGGATTGGCTTACTGAAATATAAATTTGGTTATTTTTTACAAGACTTGTTAATATTTTTCCAATAAGCACTAGTGTTGCAGCAGTTCTTTATGTCATTAAAATGTAAAAAAACAAAGAGAAATCAACAATTAGACATATTTCCATTCTTATTTTACACAGCCACAAAACCTATTAATATTACCAATACACACTTAACCTTAAATCATTAAAGTTTCTGCCAAAACCGGTTTGCTCAGTGGATAGAGCATCGGCCTGCAGACTGAGGGGTCCCAGGTTCTATTCCAGTCAAGGGCATGTGTCCTGGTTGCGGGCACATCCCCAGTAGAGGCCATGCAGGATGCGGTTGATCTATGTCTCTCTCTCATTGATGTTTCTGACTCTCTATCCCTCTTCCTTCCTCTCTGTAAAAAAATCAATAAAAGATATATTTTTAAAAAATTATTAAAGTTCCAAATAAATATTTTTTACTTTAATATTTTCTAAAGTATTTTGTAAAATGTTTTGCTGTAGCAAACTCTAAAAATTCTATTTCAGCTCTAGTCACTGATCCATCAAAACACTTAAAACTCAAATTCTGATAAGCATCTATGCCTGGCATTTTCTTTCAAGAAGAAATTACAAGTAATCAGTTGTGATGGCCTAAGGGAATTTCCAACAAAAAGAGCTATCCCAATATCTGACTTCTAGGCTTTAACCTCCTAATTTACTATGAATATGCATTTCTCTTTTTATAAAATAAAATGAGTATTTAAAAAAAAAAACACTGTGGGTATAATCCTTTAATACAATCTATTTCCATAAGAGCTATGTTCTATTTTGGACTTGTGTTTAGGAAAACAATTAGCAAGATACATATTAGTTACTTTACATCATTCGTTATTTTTCCTGTTTTTTTTATTTTTTTATTTATACTATTAGTACTATTATAAGTCCAAACTATTAAAGTAATAATTGAGTTTGAGTTTTAATCTAACATAGTTGTATACGATGTTTTACCTAAAGAAAATCATAAGGGCACATAAAATAATACCTTTTATTCTAATTGAATTGATTTTTTAAACTGACCCAAGTGAAGAATCCTATCTAATAAAAGAATGATATGCAAATTGACCATCACTTCAACACACAAGATGGCTGCACCCATGTGGACACAAGATGGCCAGCAGTTGGGAGGGACCAGGCCTGCAGGAGAGGGCAATTAGGGGTGACAGGCCTGCAGGGGAGGACAGTTGGGGGAAAACAAGCCTGCAGGGAAGGGCAGTTGGGGGTGACCAGGCCTGTAGGGGCAGGCACTTGGGGTGACCAGGCTGGCAAGGGCAAGCAGTTAAGGGCAACCAGGCTGGCAAAGGAGAGCAGTTAGGGGTTACTGGGCCAACAGGGTTTGGGCAGTTGCGAGTGAACAGGCCTGAAGGGGAGGACAGTGAAGAGTGACCAGGCTGGCAACGGGAAAGCAATTAGGGGCAATCAGGCTGGCAGGGAAGTAGTTAGGCATCAATCAGGCTGGCAGGGGAATGGTTAGGGGGTCATCAGGCTGGCAAGCAGAAGCAGTTATAGGCAGGCAGGCTGGCAGGCAGGAGAGCAGTTGGGAGCCAGCAGTCCTGGATTGTGAGAGGGATGTTTCACCCCTTTAGGCCCCACCAGGACCTGGCCTAAATGGGCAGTTGGACATCCCTCTAGGGGTCCCAGACTGGAGAGAATGCAGGCTGTGCTGAGGGACACACAACCTTCATGCACAAATTTTGTGCACCGGACCTCCAGTATTAACATAAAACCTCTAAAATACTTTTATTGGATTGTTGCCCTGAAAGATAGCATAGCAAAACTCATTTTTCTCACTGGGGAATACAACTAATGACAGTATTGGCAAATATCATAATGTCTGGAACACATTTAATCATTGACAATCTAACAGAGTTTAAAACTTCCATTGTCTTATCTGAGGACTCCAAACACCTGTACCCTAAGGGCAGAATTACAAAGAGGGGCAAGATTAAACTAAAGGTCAAAATGTTCTAGGATTAAATTTCTCCAGCATGTTGGGGTGATTAGCAAATTTTATTATATTGTGTTAATTTATATACTTTATTTCTATTATATTTTCAATGTTTGAAAACTAAAGGTTTTTAGTAGATAACAGATATATAATACTTTGTGTAAATCTAAAAAGAGTTAAATCATGTATCAGAAAAAGAGGAATAGAGGAAGAGAAGACAAACTGAGCAGAGAGGGAATGAAATCCTAAAACTATCAGTGCCTTGAAGAGGTAACACTTATACAAATGTCTATTGTGTATTTTCAATGTTTATTTAATGACCATTGTTGGATTGAATGGGTTTAAATAAAGCCTTTTTAGGGTCCAACTATGGATCTGATTAAGAGGCCTACAGAGGAATCAGGAAGATAAAAATCAATGTCAGCTAAAAATTCACTCTATTAGATGGACTGATTCCTCCCCTCCTCCCCTCAGAGAAAACAAAATTCTAAGAGGGTGGTCCCTTTACCAGTGGTATTTTACAGAGCAGAGCATACTATTTCAGAAGATCGACTTGACTAGAAGAAAGAGAAATGAAGGCACTGAACTTGGTATCTTATCAAAAATTCACCAATTAAGTCCTTTGAGAAAGGAATAAGTGAGGTATGGGAAATAATCTAAGGTTGATAATCCACTTAGGTGAATCTTCTATTGGCTGCTCATTCAAATTACCTGAGGAGTTTTACAAAATACTTATGCCTGGGTTCCTTCCCCAGAGACTGATTTAATTGGCATTGGTCTTCAAAATAATGACTTGTTTCCACCTATTTCTAGGTTTAAGGTGAAAATCTGTTACAGTAGGGTTTTTTTTAACCAAATTTAGTATTACAAATAAATATAATTTATAACTTTAATACCACATTTAATAGTAAGGGTGATTATTATTGTGCCATATGGTTATTAAGTACAGGAGTAATTATAATAAATTGAATGAAATTATATGTTTTTCCTATATCACAAGGCTAGGTTCTCTCTGGGATATCTTGAATCTCTAAGCTGTTGTGTACCTAGGATTATCTTTTGGATACATTGATGAGATCATAGGTTTAGGGGCACATTATGGAGTGAACTTTGGTTATTTGGCTTTGTACTAACATTTTCCTACTTCAAATCAATACCAAGAGTAAAGAGATGAGTAACAACACAACACATTAGGGAATACAGGGGAGTTAAAGAAGAAAGCAAGAGGAAAAGGAAATATGGGAAGAGAAAAGAAGATGACAGAGAAGATGCCAGAAAAGAGATCAAAGGCAACAGAAATGATAACTTTCATGGATTGGTTAAATTGATAATAATTATGAATTGACTGAATTCATAATTTTTTTTTCTTAGTATTTTTTTTCTTAGTATTTTTTTCTTTTCTACTGTTTATTTAGTGCTTCGGTAGTTTGGTTTTTGTAGGAAAATTGCCTTTCAGTGAAAAAAAGACAATGAGAACTTATAAATTCCATATTACAAGGCTCATTAATGTGATCCTGGGCTATATGATCTGCTTTGGCCAATGGAATACATATGGATTACCACACTGAGTAGAAGCTTGAATGAGAATGAGTGGACTGGCCCAGGCCACTTGTTCAGGCCTCCATGGGGGCTGCCTGAGTTTTAGGTGAGAAAACATGGGGAATAGAGCCCTCCCCAATTGATGCAAGCTGAACAGAGCCAAGCAGAAATGCAGCTGACTCACAACCATAAATAATAGTCATTTACTGTTGCAAATAATAGAATGTGAGAGCTGTTTGGTGCCATAATGAAAACTCATTAATACTTACATTGTCTGGGATAATAATTTATTAAAATGGAAATGTGGAGGCTTTCTTCATAGCAGGGACAAGAGAGTAAGTATACTTCTGGAATATATTATTTTCTTACATATCTCATAGTAGTTCCAGGGGCAGGAATAAACATTAAAAATTATCATAAATTAATACAATCAAAAGATTATATCCCACAGGAATGAAGATTTGTGTCATTCTATAAGCTACAAAAAAGATTATCTGTGGCTATACTGTCAAAATGTAAAGAAGCACTAAATAAACAGTAGAAAAGAAAAAAATACTTGCAGAAATAAAATCTATAGCAGTTATGTGGCAGATTATTATGATCTCTGAACACATAATAATCTGGCCACTCAGCATCTAACCTAATAAAAGAGGAATATGCAAACTGACCATAACTCTGCTACACCCACAAGCCATGCCCATCAATCAGGAGTATGCAAATTAACCAAATCAAGATGGCTGCGGCCACTGAGCGAGCAGGAGGCTTGGGTTTCCCCAGCAATGGAGGAAGCCAAGTTTCCTGCACATTCAGGGCAACCCAGGCCTGCACTCAAGGCTATAAAGTTTCAATTATAGAAGATAAATAAATCTCAGATACCAAGGCCTCCACTTTGGTCACTGAGGGGCATGACCTGCCTGCAAACCACCACAGGTCCCTCGCGCAGGCCACCCACACCCTAAGGAAACCCCTACTCTGATCCAGGACACTCTTCAGGGCAAACCAGCTGGCCCCACCCATGAACCAGGCCTCTATCCTATCTAATAAAAGAGTAATATGCAAATTGACCATCACTCCAACACACAAGATGGCCACCATAAGATGGCCAGCAGGACAGTTGGGAGAGACCAAGCCTGCAAGGGAGAGCAATTGTGGGTGATCAGGCCAGCAGAGGAGTGAAGTTGGGGGCAACTGGGCCTGCAGGAAAGGCCAGCCATGGGGGACCAGGCGTGCAGGGAAGGGCAGTTAGGGGTGACCAGGCCTGCAGAAGAGGGAAGTTAGGGGCAATCAGGCTGGCAGGGGAGCAGTTAGATATCAATCAGGTTGGCAGGGGAGCAGTTAGGCATTAATCAGGCTGGTAGGCAGAAGCAGTTAGGGGGAATCAGGAAAGCAGGCAGGCAAGCAGTTGGGAGCCTGGTAGGATCGGGCCTAAATGGGCAGTCAGACATCCCTCTCAGTGCCTCAGATTGGAGAGGGTGCAGGATGAGCTGAGGGACACACACCCCTGTGCACGAATTTTGTGCACTGGGTCTCTAGTATGTGTGTGTGTGTGTATACACACACTAGAGTAGAGACCTGGTGCATTACTTTGTGTATGGATGGGATCCAGCCAGCCTGGTCAGCGGGAGGGGACATAGGCAGTTTGCCAGTCTGCCTGGTGGTCAAACTCCTGGTCAAGGAGACAATTTGCATACTAGCCTTTTATTATATAGGATATACACTGAGTGGCCAGATTATTATGGGTTCAGAGATTATAATAATCTGGCCACTCAGTGTTTACTGGCACATATAGTCTTCCCCCATCTTCCCTTATGAATTTACCTAAAGTGGGAAGGTGGTTAAAGATGCAATTATATCTTTAAGTTACAGGGTAACAAAGGGCATCATGAACAAGAGAAAAATAAATGTCATAATAAGATATAACAGACAGGAGTTCATTTTCTCATTTTTGTGATAATGTATATTTGTTTGTATATATAACAGTGTGTTATCTTTAGCGGTAATGTGTTATTAATGCTATTACCTGTAAATTTAAATATAGTTAGGAGGATATGTGTGGATTTTCAGTAACTGGATTTGGGGGGTACGGGGGTGGGGAAGGATGATGCTGGCAGGTTCAGCTTCCAGTATTGGATCATGAGAAGGAGATAAATCTACAGAAACTTCATTGGGTAGTGCTCTTGCGATCAATACTCCTGTGAGAGAAGAAAAAGAAGCTGAGGGAGAAAAAGAACTTCAATTCAGTCTCACAAGCCTCAGCTGATCCAGTAGGAGGTTCTGAAATGAAAAAAGTGTGGAATTGGAAGTTACCTGTTTGCTCCCCTCCATTGCATATGTAAATGTTAGTTTATCCAATGATTCTTCTAGATGTCTTCCTCAGCTCTTAGTTCTAATTCTTTAAACAGGCACTTGATAGCTTTTATTTATTTTATTATTATTATTTTGGCAATAGTTTTGTGGGGTTTTTTTTTGTTTTTTTTTGTTTGTTTGTATTCGGCAGCTATTAAGGCATAACTGTATATACTTGGAATTTGTTTCTTTGTCAAAAAATTTAAAGCATATGTAGTTATTTGAGTAGAACATTTTGCAAAGATGTGTGAGAAGTCTATAACATTTTATCATCTCTATGCCTTTATGTTTTCTATTTTTACAATAGCATATCTTATATTTACAAATTTTAAAAAGATAAAGGAATTTCTATAGAAAAAAAGTAAAATATTTATCTGATTTTCTTCTTATCTGTTTTTTAACCAGTTGCCAATCTTCAAACCGTTTGCTAGTTTTCCATGAACCTTTTGAGCCACATTGTAATATGAAAACAAATGTAGCCTCTGATTTAAAATTGATTTAGCAATATTGGCTTGATGTATTTTTTACAGCTTTCTACTAAAATAAACATAAAGGCAAAGAAAAGATGAAAACCTCTAACACCACTAAAAATGTAGTCACTGTGTTTTAAATATGTAAATTTTCTCTGAAATATGGACTCGTCACAGAATTGAGAAACATCACTACTGATGAACATATGCTATACTCATGTAATAGTAAAACACTTACTTCATCACTCCTGCCTAATACTCATCCTGCTTTAGAAACTTGAGGTTTTTCTTCCAATCAGAAAACAGAGTAATCCTAGTCTACCGTGTAGGTCCTATTGTTTACATGTTATTTCCAGGCTGTCTGATGCAGCCTAAATACTATTTCCATACATCAGTCTCTGATAATATTTTATGTATTAACACCCAGAAAGAGACTAGGACCACACACAGAGACAATTTGTTCCCAAGTAAATGGGTACCTATATATTGTTGCATGCTCGCAGGTTGTTGCAAACTTGTGGTTTCATCCACATATGTATAAAGCACACAATAAGTGTCAGAGTCAGGGACAACGCATGCTGGAGAGCAGTTGTAATGCTGCTCATGTTTGTGGAAGTGATGGTAAGAAAACATTGTTTTTCCGTTCACTAGAGCTAAGTCAACTATATCCTGCTCTTTTCTGGAATGGGAGTAATAGCTATGCACATTTACTTTGATATTTTCTTTGCAATGTATATCATTGGCGTATTGGCAAACACTTTTCTAGACAAATGTATCCTCATTAGTAGATAGGTCAACATAAATAAACTACATAAGTAGCTTATTAAAATTTCAAAACAAAAGGAAAAGAACATCTTATATCTAAATTTTAATTACCTTAAATCTTAAAAGAATGTGTTATATTTATAGGTTTATATGACTTATATTTACATATTTATTTTATATGTAATATATGTCACCATAATTTATATGTATATATTATTTATTATATAATCCAGATTAATACTTTAGAAACTCATTGGACATTTTCAATGTATTTAAGAGGAGAAAATACAGAACCTTTATGAAACAAGAGAGCAAATTGGAGATCAACATGACTTTCAAATTGAGACAGAGATGAGAAAATTCAGAGACAGAAAGTGCTTATTGAAATCCATTGAATATGGTTATATTAAAAATACATCATATAAAAGGAAGAGAAGAACTAAATTTCAGATGATAATATAGCAAATATTTATAGATTTTAAGAAAAATTTGATAACTTTTTTTGTCCATCAGTCTTCATAGGAAAGCAACAAAAGCATTTTATCTAGAAGACCTCAAAATATTACTAGGTCTCCCATTCCCTCTTAGAGAAAAAGTTTTTGAAGACATGTTCATAATACATATGAAATATATACCAAAATTTGAGAAGTCATAATTAAAAATTAAGAAATATATTTGTTTAATCTCCTATAGAATTATTAAAAAATACACTCTGAATTGAACTGGAAGCTGTTAAACAATTTTCATTCACTCACTGAGAGCCTCAGTTAAATGCAGTTTTTCATTGTCTTCACTCTGCATGCATTGGCTGGCAAAATAAAGATCTACCTTTCATTCTCAGATGGGATATAGTTAGGAAAACACAAAAAGTAAGACAATTTTTAAAAATAAGGAAATTATATGATATGTAAGAGAGTGATTGTCCTATTTGGCTCAGTGGATAGAATATTGGCCCTATCTCCTTTGCAGGTTCAATCACTGTGCGAGAAGTAACCAATGGTTATGCATCTCTGACATCGATGTCTTTCTCTCTCTCTCCCCCCAGCATCCCCATCCCTTCCACTCCCTCTAAAAGTGGGTCTAAATATCCTTGGATGTGGATTAACAACAACAACAACAAAAAGAGTGATGGGTGTTATGAAAGCAAGAAAGCCTAATTTGAAAGAGGGGATGTATCAGAAAACATGTGGTTGGTAAATTGCAATGTAAATAGCAAGAATCACAATTGTTTGAACATTCAGAGACATACAAGTAAGGTAAAGAAAGACTTTAAATTCTTATATTATTAGTTATTATTGCCAGTGTTACTACTACATTATTATTACTATAGGTCCTACTGCTGCTGACATTGTTTCTAATGAATAAATACAATTTATGAAGTAATACGTATGTTCTCAAGCACTGGAATACATGCTTTACATATTTAATACAATAATCTCATGAAGGTATGACTATTATTATATCAGTTTTAAAGATGTGAAAACTATGACTGAGATTTTTAGCAACTTACCCAAATACTCTATCTTTCATAATGGCCATATTGACCAAGTTACAATCAAAGCAATCTTCTTAAGACTTTAAAAATTTCATTAAATTAAACTTAAGAAATTTCTTTAGAATGCATTTGCTTAAAGAAGCATTGACTAACAGATTTATATTTCTTTAAATATATTTACACTGACTTAAGTTATGATACCTATACCACTTAGAAAGGTAAATATACCCAAATGCTAATTAATGTCATAAGACTAAAATGAATTTTAGACAATACCAAACACAATGTGTTACTACATTTTTAGGGTTATATGTTTTATAATGAAAAACAAAAAGTAAGCTAGTAAAGCAAAAACATTGACTATAACCCAAAGACCTAAAAAATCCCACAAATATTTACAACTGGTACATAAAACATCTTAGAAAACACCACCCCTGGCCTTTGGTCAGTTTTGCTTTGCAGTGTAGAATGGTAATAATGAATTACAACTTTAATCAGTAGAGGAAAAGTTATTTTTATTTTGTGATCAGGTTAAATATTCAATTTTTGAAATCTCACATTGATGATTAAATTCCAAGGACAGCTTTGGCAGTCAAAATGTTTCAGAAATATCTCACAAAGGAATTAGGATTCCCTTAGCACTGACTAACAATAAGGGATGCTTGTAGGCAGTTGGCCCATTTTGAAGGACACCCTCAGCCAGGTTCCCTTGGCTCCTTTACAACATTTGTGTCTCTCTGCTTGGCTTCAGCCTCTAAAACTCTGTTCTGAAGAATTCCTTTGGGCTACAGGGGCTGTTCTGTCTTCAGGCTCAGAGACCTACAAGTGCCTGGGAGTTTATATCTGCTTCACCCACCTGGGAGACCCTAAGCCAGTTATAGACTGTTCTAGGAGTGAAGAAAGCCCATCTTCTGAGGTTTCAGACAGTGTGTAATATGCATGTTGCCATTAGTTTGTGTATTTACCAATTTATTTTCTTCATAGCACTTATAATCTGTAATTATTTTTAACCATTTTAGTTAACTATTGCTTTACTATTTTGCTTCCTTAACTAAGCATATAGGGCACACAATAAATATTTACTCCTAATCTCCTTAATCTGTTTGTTCATTTGGTCAATGATTTATTCAACTGGTATGGATTAAGTGAGTATCCTGTGCCACACAGTTTAGTATGAATCTAGGCAATAGAAAAACACTTTGAACACAGAAACACTGTCAAATGTTAGCCATAGTGCTCCAGCCTCCAATTTTTGCCTGACTAGAGAGGACTGGGACTTAATTTTTTACTGATAAGGCAATTCATACACAAACTCTCTAACTATAAATATAGATTTCTGAGATTCTGAGGACTATCTTTTTGTTTTATTTCTTAAAGTGCACAAAATAATAGGTATGGCATATACCTGTGTTGAATGAAAAAAATAAGTATGCATGTTCCTTATGCACATGTTAGAATAATAAATGAATGAATTTACAGTGGAAAAGGTATTGTAACAATACTGGCTATTTTATTTGATAGATGAAGAAGCTAAAGCCCAAGATGTGACTTACTTATTCCATTAATACAGGTCTTTGCCAACAACAAGAAGTCAGGGTTTTACCATTTCCGGACAGAAGCTCCTGTTATTTCTTGGGGGTTTTATTAAATTTGTTTTGCTTTATTTTGTAAAATATCCTTACCTGAGGATATTTTACCCATTGATTTTTAGAGAATGGAAAGGAGGAAGGGAGGGTAGAGAGGGGGGGGGGGGGGA
>JAAGEH010000307.1:43140456-43318023 GCA_011751065.1 Lasiurus cinereus
AGAGAGAGAGAGAGAGAGAGAGAGATCAATGTGAGAGAGACATATCAACTGGTGGCCTCCCACCTTGCCCCACCAAGGCAGGGATTGAGCTCGCAACCTAAGGATGTGTCCAAGACTGGAATCTAACTGGTAACACTTCAGTGAGCTAGGCCTAATAGGCTAGGGCTATCTTGCTTTTTTTTTTTTTTAAATCTTTTATTTCAAAGGTCTTCCTCATTTATGAAAAAGGGATGAAATAAAAATCCAAACTCTGCCACTGTCAAAGTATAATCTAGATAGATAGATAGATAGATAGATAGATAGATAGATAGATAGATAGGAAGAGATAATATACAAATTACCTGGGACACCATAATAGTCATGACCGACTCAGGAGAAAGTTGTGCGCACAGATGGGTGGGAGGGGAATACTTGGGCTATGAGGCTAGCCATGGATGGCACAGTCCTGGAGGGAAAGCAGGAGGATGTGTCCAAGTTGCCATCACAACCTGGCCCCAGCAGCCCCTGAGCCAAGGCAGGGGATGTGCCCAAGTTGCTGCCACCTCCTGGCCTTAGCAGCCCCAGAGCCAAGGCATGGGGGGGCATACCCAAGCTGCTGCTTCCACAACTTAGCCCCAGCAGCCCCGGAGCTGAGGCAGGGGGCATGCCCAAGCCACTGCCACCCGGCCCCAGATGGCTTGCCCCTGCACATGAGCTGCAGAGGAAACACCTTTTCTGAGCACTCATTGGCTAAGCTCACCATAACTTGGGTAATGAGAATCCAAGAAGGTGATCTAGGGTTTTCCACCTCACTGCTGCAGGAAAAAATAAGTTACCCTGCTGGAGGGGCTAAGAAATGGGGTATCTTGCCCTAGCCAGCTTGGCTCAATGGATACAGGCTCAGCCTGCAGTCTGCAGGGTCTGGATTCGATTCTGATCAAGGGAATGTACCTAGGTTGCATGTACCAGGGCCCAGGCCAGGACTCAGGCAAGAGGCATTCAATCGAAGTGTCCCTCACATTGATGTTTATCTCTGTCTTTCCCTTTCTCTTCCATGCTCTCTAAAAATCAATGGAAAAATATCCTCAGGTGAAGATTAAAAAGAGAGAGAGAAAGAGAGAGAGAGAGAGAGAGAGAGAGAGAGAGAGAGAGAGAGAGAAATGCCATATCTTATGAAAGAGACATCTTGAAAATGCCTAAAGAATGTTGTCATTTTTTTCATGGCAAAGGGATTGGAATCCATATTGATGAAAACATCTTGGCGGCTGGCAGTGGCAGCAGCAGCAAGGTGATGGTGGTAGCGCCTTCCCCTGATCAGCTCACAGAGAGAGGCCAAGTCTAGGAGTGGGCCTAAGCCATCAATAGGACACCCTCTGAGGGCTCTCAAACTGTGAGAGGGGGAAGGCTAGGCTGAGAGACCCCCATCAGTGCATGAGTTTCATGCACCGGGCCTCTAGTTTTCAAATGTTTAAAACAGAATTCTCCTGTCTCTCCCTCTCCCTTCCACTCTGAATTCTCATAAAAATATATAGTGAGGTTAAAGCAAACTTTTATGTTAACTCAGTGAGATGCAATACAAAAACTAATTCAGTTCAAAAAGTTGGAAAGATAAATTTTATATTGGGGGGTGGGGATGGTATTAAAATACAAGTTAGACACAAAAACACATAAATGTCTACAGGGTCCAAAACCAAAAACACCCAAAAAAGCTTAACTTGAGAAATTATTTTCTCCAGAATAGTAAGGAAAATAAATGTACTTTGTTATTTATAAATTTACCTCTAATTATAAAGAGTATCAGTAATGGGTATTTAGTCAAAGAAAATATGCATAATTAATAGTAAATAGAAAGTTAATTTCCCTAGGGTCAGATGACCTATAGGTGGATTAGGCATCATTTATGATTAACCAGTTAACTGCCACTCATCCAAAATGGAAACCATCCACACGCCACAATATTTTGAATTTAATTTAAAAAAATCAATTTTCAATCAATATTATAAAAATAAATATTTACTCACAATTTGAGTGTTCTTGAACATTTTCAGCTGAAAATTCTCACAAAAAAATATTTTAAATGTGATCAGGGTTGCCACTTAGGGAAAACATTTTTTTTTTTTAATAGAAGTGTGTGGCATGTGGGGAAGGTCTGCTGCTTGTGTCTACAGATGCTTATGGTATACAAAGGGTTAAATTAAGAAGTCATCCATATCTTTTCAACTTCCAAATTTTGAATAAATATCTTTAACTCAAACTAGTTCCGTCCTTATTAGCTAACAAAATCACACCAGTCACATTTGTCATGATTCATTCATCTTGAACCAACTTCCTCTAACACTAAAAATTAAAAAAAATTAAAAATTTTAGCAATGATCCCATAGGCATCAAATATAAAACTTTTCCAAAAGCCCTTATTCTTTTTAAATGTTCAACCATTTGATGGTGTTCCCTATTTCCTTTCTGAAATCTCTTCTTTTAACTTTTTTGCAGCATTATATAAACCATCCTTTTTCCTTTTGTGATTTTCTAACACTGTTTTCCTCATTCCTTTGATTATATTCAGCTAACCCCATAAGTTTAGCATTCCAAAACTTAGACCTCAATATTAATATCTTTGTTCTCTATGTAAGCACTTATTAGCAATTTAAATAAAAATTAAATTTAAAATTATATATGTGTTCTCCATGAAGTATTATTTGTATTAAAAATAAGGCCTATTAATTAATACTAGTAACTGACAGCTGGATATTCTTAATGGCTACAATTACTTATAGTTCAAAATATTTAAAGCTAGAATTCATATTAGAATCCCACTACCCACATTTTTCCTGTTTTGTGATTAATTTTACTGCCATTCTCTCAACTATAGGCGTTTAAAAATTTACTTACCTTTCTCTTCCTTTATTTCCTACATCCAGTTGTTAGATAAAACCTAGTAGATAAATACTTTTGTAATGTCTCTTATTACATCATTTTTATTCCCTGTACCAATAGACAGTTAATCTCTACTTCCCACCCAACTATGACCCAGACTGCTGGCTTGTTTAGCTGAAGGCAGACTCATTATCTCTGATCTAGCCAGATTAAACAGTGTAAAATGTGACTTCTACAGTACCTTCTGTTTACAGTTTTCTTAGGCTCTTTACTGATAAGATCTAATATATATCTTAAGTTATTTGTTATTTTTATTGATTTCAGAGAGAAAGGGAGAGGGAGGAAGAGATAAAAACATCAATGATGAGAATCATTGATTGGCTGCTCTCCAGCATTCCCCCTACTGGGGATCAAGCCTGCAAGCCTGCAACCTGGGCATGTGCCCTGACTGGGAATTGAACCATGGTTCATAGGTCAGTTTTCAACCATTGAGTCACAGTGGTCATACCTCCTTGAGTTTTAAGGCTATCCATGATTTTTCCTTGTCCTACCTATATTTCTGACATTAATTTCCTCTCCTTAATACATTGTAATTGTTTGTTCATCCATTATACCTCTCTTCCCCAATGATTCAGCTCATGCTTTCTTAACATCCACCCTGAGCATGCTTACTTCCTCCTCTACATACCCTGTTTTCCCAAGAATAATTCAGTGCCTTATATTAATTTTTGCTCCCAAAGATGCGTTAGGTCTTATTTTCAGGGGAAGTCTTATTTTTCCATAAATAAGAATACGGTACACATTTGTTGTTGAACAAATAAAAAGGAAATTTATTACCTGTATATGGTATGGTACAGTAGTAGTTGTCATCACAAACCAGCTCCCTGATTGATTGCGAGGTCTTTTTAAATCAGGAGTCAGATAGCTTCAGGGGCTTTATATTCTGGGGGTGGTCTTATGTTCGGGGGCGGCCTTATTATCAGGAAGGTCTTATTTTCGGGGAAATTCCTTATATTACAGCGAGAGGCAAAACTGGAAGTAGGTCTTATTTTCGGGGGATGTCTTACTTTCAGGGAAACAGGGTATATGTACATTTAAAAGGCAGACCCACATCAAGAGAACACACCATCAAAATCCCTGTCTTCTTTGTTACCAGTATACAGTGATCAGTGTATTATAGCAAGTGATTGATAGTTATAACTCAATCATTTGATCACCCACTTATTCCTTCAATAGATACTTTTAAAGCCTGCTTTATGTGCTGAAAATAGTAAATGGAAGAGATAATTTCTATCTTCATGAAGCTTATATTAACAATAAAGAGTAAAATAAATATTATTTCAAATTGTATTAACTAAGCTCCATGTATAAAATAACAACAAACAGATAATTGGGGAATGAGAGACATTTAAGCTTAGACCTGAAAACAGGAAGAATCAGACTGTTCTCATGATGAGATGGGACAGACAAGATCTAGATTAGCGGCAGTGCTGGATGGGGGAGATCAGTGCTAGGATTTTCATTGTAATTTGAAGATAGAATTGTTGGGTTTTTCAGATGGATTAGGCTAGAGTAGAGGTAAAGAAAAGGAAGTTACAACGAAGATTTTGTTATTTTTTTGTGGTTTTTTGTTTGTTTGTTTGTTTTTGTTTTTATTTGAGGAGTTAGTAGAATAAAAACCTAATTGAAAGACGTGGAAAAGACTGAAAGAAGGGCAGTTGTGTTCGGTGGGGGAGGGAATCACAAATTCTATTTGGAAAATATCTACTTAAATATTCCTATTATACATCTAAACTGGATTGAGAATTAGGTTGTTGTATGTGTGAAGATAAAAGCAGAGATCTTGGTTGGATATAACAATTTGAATCAGCAAGTTGATGAGATCCTCCCAACACTCCAAGGTTCAGAGGAAGAACCAGAAAGAGAAACTGGAAATTTTCTATAATAATAGAGGTGTAATATGCTAATTAGACTGGAGGATGACCTTCCAGATGAAACTGGGCTGCAAGGAAGCATGGGTCCCAGGTGCCATAGGGAAGCTGGTGCCGGCAGCCTGAGGAAGGAGGCCTACTCCTGCATAAATTTTATGCTTCAGGCCTCTAGTGTGAGTATAAAGAACATTGTACGTATTGGAAGCCAACTGAAAAACTTTCCAAGAAAGAGAAGCATAGCATTGTTTTAAATGCTGCTACATCAAGATGTAGCATTTAAGATGATGACTAATAATATTGATGGCTAGAAGTCCCTCTAATCTAAAAAGCCCCCTGCCTCTATAGTGCCTTGCACAGAGAAGGCATTCAAGCAAGTCATTAGTTGTTTCCTTTGTCACTGCCACATTATATTGTAGCATAAATTTATAGTGACAAGTTTCCTAGTAAAAGTGCAGTCCTGGCTTTTGTAAGAGTAAACTGGAGGCACTACATCCACTATTTGCTCTAAAAGTTCTTCAATTATCATCAATCCTTCAGGTTTGATGTCTACTTCCAAAACCAAAGTGACTATGGGTAAGTGACCATTGATATTCATTTATGTTCCATCTTTAATTCATGCTAGCAGTAGTCACATTTACAGTTAGAGGAGTCTATTACTTCACGACACTTCCCAAGAGGAGAAAAAGTTACTAAATAAATCAGTATATATATATATAAAGTGCCAAGTAGTATCCCACGTGAGCTTCTTTTATTCTTTAGGATTTCATGTCTAAAACCAACCTGTTTTTAGAAAGAAACAGGGGGAAAATTGTGCTTTTAACATTCCCCTCATTTCCACATGAAAATGCAATATTATCTGAAGCTCACAATAACCCAAAGTAGGCAGAAGACTATGGGTGGCCTCATAAAATCCATTCTGCTGAAAGACTCAGACTCATTCTAGTTCCCAGCTCTTATTTCACAGTATTTCAGCAGAATCGCTGTTTAAAAGTCGACTTGAGGAATGAACTAAACTTTTTCTCTGCCTGACTCCTCACAGGCCCAGTGACCTTTACAAATGACAGCAAATTTCTGTTGAATGAAGGATGAAGGGAAAGAGGAAAACATTAAGATATTTTGTCCTACTTTTTTGTGACTTGTTAAAAATAATCATGGGGCCTATTTGTCACACTGGAGCTTCATCTCCTTTCCCCGTAGCATCTGACACGCTCAATGAAAAAAAGTGTAAGTGAAGATGAATTGGCAGCAGTATCATTTCAGCTCTGTCTCCTGGTCTTTCTAATTTCGCCTCAGATGAAATATATATACAATATCAAGTCAGTTAAGTGAAAGAAACATCTATAGGGAGAAGGAGAGGAACCGGGCCCTTTCTCTAGTACAGAAACTGCTATTAAACAATATCTGTCTCTTTCACTTTCAATAGTCCAGTTATACCCCAAGTCGGCATATCTATAAAATGAAAATGTGTTTTCCTTTGGAAAATGGAAATGACAGATGATCCGAGGAGGCAGAGGACTGAGAGGAAATGAAAGGGAGGGAACAGAGGATTTAGGCTGAATAAATACTAACAACCATAAACTGAGCTAAGGGAAAAGATTGCATTCTAAAAGACATTGTCCAGATGACATGTTTTAAATTAAAATGAAACAATCCATTCAAGAATGTATAGTAGAAAATAATATGGCCCTGAAAATAAAATGATGACATAGAATCATACTACATAATTTAGAGCTAAAAGAAACTTTCAAGTTTCACCAAGTCAACTGGTAAGGATTCTTTATATGGTCTCCTTGAAGCACAATAACTAAGCCCTTCTTCAATACACTGAACAGAGAACGTCTTTGTCAAAATGTCCCTTCCTAATGTTGATGCCTCTTCCTTATTTTGGATTAATGTAGATTCCCTTAATCTATCCCAATTTAACTAGGTTGTGCTATCAAGATTAAATTTTTATTCCATATTTGTGGTAAGAAATGCTTCCTCAAATTTGATTACCACTAGGTCAAATATTTTTGTGTCTTTTTATTTGGTGT
This sequence comes from Lasiurus cinereus, assembly GCA_011751065.1. Taxonomy (NCBI): domain Eukaryota; kingdom Metazoa; phylum Chordata; class Mammalia; order Chiroptera; family Vespertilionidae; genus Lasiurus; species Lasiurus cinereus. The sequence goes on from JAAGEH010000307.1 coordinate 43,147,274, forward strand.
GTGTTTTTTTTAACCCTATTATTAATCTCTATAATATAGATCTATTTTATATTTCTCAGACTTCACAGTTACTTATATTTAAAACATTATGCTAATTTTCATAATTCTCTTTTAGTTGTGTAGCTATTAATGAACCAATATATTATTCATTTTAAATGGGCATTATTGATCTATATTGAAGTTATGTTTAAGCAAACCACTACATTCTTGTCTTTTTATTATTTGTTTATCTCTCCCATAATCCACTATTAAGTTGGTTAGCTTTTATGTTACCTATACTTAAGCAGTTGTGTTATTAAAACTAAGTGTGAGCATTGAACTTTTAAAATTTGATTATGGCCAAATGTCTTGATCTAGCCATAAAATATGAGAAATGACATTTCCTATTTCTGTACAAAAACATTTAAGGAAGTTAGGAAGCAACCCTTTCCCCACCCCACTTCCTAGCTATAATATTACCATATATTTTTACAATATTGCAATAAATTCAAAATAGCTTTGAATGAAGAGTGCACACATGTAGGGTACATGTCCTGTAGAGTCGTAAAGAGAAGAAAAAATTGCTATCATTTCCTGCTGTGAAACTTATCCTGGATATGATAAAAAAAAATTAGAACTAGTACAAGAATTCCTATTTGGGATTATCCAGATGTGCATCAGCAAATTCAGACCATGCTATATAATAAAAGGCCAGCTGGCCAGCCTTGCCTGAGATGTTCTGAAAAGGACAGACCAGCCAGACCCCACCTCTGCACAAATTTGTGCACCAGACCTCTAGTCACTAAATAAAATAATGATTATTTTGACCCCATGTACAGCTAGTACACATTCATTTTGTCATCATATACACTCCCCAGTGTGTCAGTTATGCAAGGGCCATTCATTATATATGGGAAGACAATAGTTCGATGAACAAAAGACTAAGAGATTCTTAAATACTCAAAGGTGTTTTTGAGTCAAGAAAAGATTTAGATGCAGTGGTACCTCAAGACACGAGTTTAATTAATTCTGTGACCTTGAGGCATGGGAAACTATGAGATGCTTGAGTCACGGTAAACTGGTGGGTAGTGTGCAGCCAGCCGATCTACGCAATTACTCCTATCTCAAATGTTGCTCGTATTTCAAAGCAAAAATCGCTCGCTCGACGGCTCGTATCTCAAAAATCTTGTATATTAGGGCACTCGTATCTCAAGGTGCCACTGTATTCTAGAATAAATTGTTTGTCAGGCAAAGTAACATTTTAAACCTGGATTCCTGGAAAATATTTGAAATATACGTTTCATATCAAACTATTAGATCATGCTGCCTGAGTAAAATGTCTATGAAAAGGAGATGTGTAGGTTAAAAAACAAAACAAACAAACAAACAAAACACACACAAGACTCTATTTCCTAATTCAATCAGAAGGTCCTAGAATAAAGGTACCTCTTCATATGTCAATTACCTTAATTATTTAAAAAATAACTATAGGTAGCAATGGATAGCAAGTAGAAAACACTTGATTTAATCCCTAAATTATGATACATGTTATTAATTTTGTATTTGTTATACTTGTTTGTTGTGGTATTAGAAGTAAAGTGCTTTTATTGTTTATATGCTTTTCATGGGTTCCTCATTCTTACTATTTTACACATGATTTCAAGTTGCTGAGTTATAAATAATTTTAGCTTTAGGAAAATAATCATCAAGTTGGAAGGAATGTTTTATAAGTAACCAGTAATTAACCACTTTGAGGGGGAAATATTATATTATTTTTCCTTTATGGTTAATTCTAAGAAACAATTTACCAATTGGTAGGAATAACATAGCTCCAATTAAAAAAAGTAATTCAGATTTCAACAAATAATTGACAGAATTCTAAGAAACATATGTTACCACTTAACTCTATTTAGAAAAAATATCTTGCTTAATTCTATACTTTTACTAATGAACTAACATACACACCCACTCAAATACTTATTTTCCCTGATTATATTTATTCCTATGTAATTAATTATTCATGAAATATTCTTTAGTTTTTTTTATTACCCATAGCATTTTATAGATTTAATAAATCTTTTCTTGAAAGCATAACAGGAAAAAAAAAAAGAAGTATTGAAACAGATGAGTCAGAGTTGACTTTTCAATTTTATTTTTTGGCTGTGTAACCCTAAGCAAGTGAATGAGCATAGGCTAGCGTATGTATGTTTAAAACACACACACACACACACACACACACACTCACACGTAGAAGGAGATATATCTGGCTGGTGGGAGGCAACTGAGGGCTGACATGAGAGCCACTACCCTGCCCCTGAGGACACCCTCAAATTCTCAATCCCTCAGGCCTTTCATCTTAGAAAGGTATCCAAGAAGCAGTTCCTAATTTTCAGACTTTCAAAGCCAACTGCTTAGAACTCAATAGCAGAAGATCAGATTCCTCATGGGGAAACAAAGGCCTCCAAAGTGTATTTTCTCAATAGCAACAAATCCAACCTTAGCTGGGCATCCTTGGTAGTGTGGAATGTAAGACACCATAACTTTTTGGCAGTGAAGACTTTCCCCAAACCCATGAGAATGACAGACACCAGCAGCTCTCACAGAACCAGCTCTTCCTTCAGAAAGAAACCCCTTAGGGAAGAAACTTAGGACAGAGAGAGGTTCCTAAAGGGACTTAGGCCTCCTGAGGAACTCAGACCAGATCTGCATGTAGAGTTTGATCACAATGAAATGCCTAGCCACCATGTGGAACCAGAAGAAAGGCCAACCCAACTCTATGACACAATTGAATCTTAATTACCTCCCCAAAGTCCTTATGGCTAAATACATTGGGAGCTGGGGCTTCAACATATGAATTTTTCGGGGATACAAACAGTCCATAACAGCTCTTCACTTATAAAGGAGTATGCTAAAACAAACACCACAAAGTACTGAGCATCAAATAAAATGAAGAGCACACACAATAATAGTACTTATTTTTTATAATTTAGATTTATTACAAACATTTTTATGATAAATCAACTTGGTGATTTATTTTGAAATAAACTTTTTTTTTTTCATTGTGTGCTTTATTTTAGAGGTTCTCTGTTTAGATATGTTTCTGCCTTTCAGAGTTTGGAATTGAACATTAAGTGCCATTTTATGAAAATTAATTTAAGTGTTACATGTAGCAATTCATTAATTGTGGCATTTATTTAGGTGTGTAACATGATGTAAAAACATTATTTCTAAAGTGCTAATTAACTTTCCAGAATTATTTTTGTCTGTGAGTATGAAAGGATAACAAAAATACAATTAAAATTATTACCTACAGCTAACTGGGGAAGATAGGTCAAGAAACAAGGAGAAAAACAAGGTGTGTTTTTTTTAAATTTCCTTATTAATTTTGACTGTGATACCAAGTGAATATTTTACCTATGTTAAAAACCAAACCATACAACAATCTCTAGGCACTGGGCAGGAGGGTAAGAAAGCTAAATAAATATAACTTATATTACAACAGTGTCTGCAAATCAGATAGAAAATAAGTACTTAAATTAAGTTACGAACCTAGATTTCTATCAAAAGAGAAATAAAATATATTTGTAAAATGTGAAATTATTAAATGTGAGGTATCAGAATAAATACAGCATGCCATTTCTCTTTAAGATCTTAATAGGTGATCTCACAACTAGAAAGACTAGAAGCAAACAAGTGAGTCTTGGCAATATGTGCTACAAAGCAAGAAGAGTCCAATGAGTTAATGTCAAAAGAACATGATCATTTGACAGAATTCCCAGTAAACAATTTAAACAGCATAAAGAAATACTAATGATATGCTGAACTAATAACCTTTCATTATTACCTTAATGATGAAATACTAAAAGATTAAACAGTCAACCGTAAAAAGTTCTTGCTTCAATATGAATCTATATCTAACTATCAATTTGCAGAAATATTGAAAAAAGGGAAGCAAGTAACTCCATGAGGCAATATTAGCACATTCAGAATAATCTCTGATATAATCTGGGTGATTTAAATATGAGCTGGGTATTAGATGATATTAAGGAACTACTATTCATTTTTCAGAGTTCTTAATTACATGGTAATTATCTTAAGAAAGTTTGATTCCTGCATGATAACTGGGAATAATAGCTTCTTAAAAAATATTGCAGAAAATAAATAAATGAATATGCACAGATACATTAAAAGAGGAGAGATAATATAAAAAGTCATGGCAAAGTTAACAATTGTTTAAGCTAGGCAATTATAAATGGGAGTTCGTCATACAATTCTCTTTATGTGAGTTTGAAAATGTCCTTAACTAAGAAGTGAAATAAAATAAAAAGTCACAGAAAGCCCAAATCATGTGGAAGCTGAATTTGTCAGGATAAGTCAGGTATAAGAAGTTAGTCAGTAGAGAAAGCAGGCTTAGGCAAATAAATGAGGAAACTGGTTAGTCTCTAAAGATTTCTAATTACAGTCCTTGAAACATTACAATTAATTTCTTTTTTTTAAATCTTAGTTGTTGAAAGTATTATATCTGTCTCCCTCATTCTCCCATTAACATCCTCCAGCATGCTTCCACCCCCAGGCCCACTCTTTCACCACCTAATAGTCTTTGTCTATAGCTTATGCATATGTATATATATACAAGCTCTATGTATATACTTTCCTGCTTTTTAAATGTAAGTTTGTGATTTTCTAACTAAATAAGCCAAATTAAAATACTATTTCAAAAAGACTCAGAAATATTTTGTACTGATATCATGAATTAAGATGAAAATGAACCTTTATTTACCAACTGAATATTGTGAAAAATTCAAAAGCATTATTGGATTTTAATATATATTCCCTTTAAATTATAAATTTGTTTTGTATAACTCTATTAAGGAGAGCAACAAATCTTTGTCCATTTGATGGCCTTGGGAATTTCATTCCTTATTAGGTCACCCAGTAAAAAGATAAACTCAGTTAAACCGGCCCAACAGAAGAGTTTCAAAGTCTGGAACTAAAACTCCAACACCTTTTTGAGAAATAAGGTCTTGTCCTGAACCCAGACAATACGACCTACAGCTGCCTCATAAAGCTGATTACTTCTACTTCAACCCTCTGAGTTCCCAGTTCTGATGAGGGGTGTCTCTATTAGAATCCTACCTTGTATGGCCCTTCGCCTTGGTTTATGTACCCCAAACTGGATAGAGCTATCACAGAAAAGTTCTCAACATAATTGTAGCTTTTGTGCTCTATGTATCTCTCCACATTTGTTTGTTTTTAAAACAAAAACAGCAGGTGTTCAATTTATTTAGAAATGTATGGCATTATCTGTTCTAGGAAATAGGTAGAGAGATTTCTGAATTAGCCTTCTACAATTTATTGAAGGCTCAATTATAGTTTCTGAGGACAGAAGATTCTAAACAATAAATTCTAAATAATAGACACTCTGTTTTTGAGAAACTTTAAAAATATTTAAGCAGTCAAAATTAAACATTCTAAAAACGCTCCTCGCTAGGAGAAATGACCATTCAATATAACACTGTGAGAAATGTTCAAGCAGCATGTGAATCTAAAAGGCCTATAAAATACAGGTAGAAATCCTTGCCAACTGGACCAGCTTAAGATAACTGCACAGGAAAAGAACAAAAGGGAAGGAAGACATCCTGGTATGGGTTCCACAGGTAATAAGCCTGAAAGTCACTACTCTGTCCTAACAAATAAAAAGTTGAGCAGACTGAAAATTCATCAACTCTTCTGGATTCAAAAGAGAAGGGAGGACATGGCAAACTGCTGCCCCAATGCTGGCGACAGAAAATACTTAAAAAAGGAAACCAGACTCACCAAAGCAGAGACTTCACACCTAAACAGTCAACCTGCAGCAGCCACGGCCAGACGAGAAAATGTCAGCTGGAGCTAGGGGCCTCCTGCAGACAACTCAGCCAGTTAGAACTCATAGGAGTCCTTGTCATAGGGAACACTCATGATATTGAGAAATTAACATCCAGGATTCATCCATATTCCCACAGTAAATATCAGAGAAATATTCTGGTGGGCTTCCATCAGGGAGTGAGGAAATGGAGCCATCTTTAAATATTCCTTAGGGTCCTGATCTCAACAAGACCAGCACTCCAGAGCCTAATTCCTAACCATCTCCAACTGGCTCTAGGCTTCCATGTAAGAAAAAGAAAATCCCATGCTAGTCACCCTGGCCCACTAAAGGGAAAGAAAAAAAATGAGAAACACATGAAATGCACAGCATAGTCGCTCGCCAGAAAATTGAGACCTAATAATAGAACTTAGAATGCTTTACCACCAAGTTAGTAAAGACCTATTTACAGCAAGCAGGTCCTTTCACCTGGTCAGACATTGTGTCTATCAAGAAAAAATGATGAGGTATACCATCCAGAAAAACAAACAAAACAAACAAACAAACAAACAAACAAACAAACAAACAAAAAACAGTTTGAAGAGTTTGAAGAGCCAGAGCAAGAATCAGATTGAGACATAGCAGGAATGCAGCAATTATGAGGCCAGGAATTTAAAACATCTATGATTAATATGTGAAGGACTCTAATAGGTTAAGTTGACAGCATACCAGAATATATGGGCAATGTAAGCAGAGAGATGGAAAGTCTAAGGACGATCCAAATGCTAGAAATAAAATGCTGAAATGCTAGAAATAAAAAATATATTGTAAGGCTGTCTTTGATGGGCTTATTAGTATACTGGACATGGCTGAGGAAAGAATCTTTGAGCTAGACATACCAATAGAATCCTCAAAAACTGAAAAGCAAAAAAGCAAAGACTAAAAAATAGGAACAGATTATCTAAGAACTGTGGGACAATCATAGAAGCATAACATACACAAAATGGAAATACTAGAGTGTGACAAAAGAGATAAAGGAACAGAAGAAATATTTGAAAAAATAATGACTAGGAATTTACCCAAATTAATGTCAGACACAAAAATATTGGTCTAGAAAGAAACAGAAGGAAGAATATTTTGTTTTTATAAAGAATACACACAACCTGTGAAGGGGAAAAGTTATTTCAATGTGGTCTTGGATTAGTTGTAAATGTATATTGCAAGCTCTGTGACAACCACACACAAAAAGAAAAAAAAAGTACAACTGATAAGAAAGAAGAGAAAATGGAATAATATGAAATGCTCAATTAAAACCACAAAGGCAGAAAAAGAGTAGAAGACAAAAAATAGAAACAGAACAAAGACAACAACCACAAAGGCAGAAAAAGAGTAGAAGACAAAAAATAGAAAATAGTAATGTGGTGGATATTAATCCAACTATATCGATAATCAATTTGAACATTAATGGTCTTAATTCAGAGTAGATTAAAAAACTCAGCCTATATGTTGTCACTTTAAATATAAAAGCACATGTAGATTCTAAGTAAAGGAGAAATATATACCATATTAGCCCTAATCAAAAAAAAAGCAGGAGTCACTATATTAATTTCAGACAGAGCAGATTTTGAAGAAAAATTATCAAAAATAAAGAAAGCCATTACAAAATGATAAAGTGGTCAATTCTCCAAGAAGACATAACAATCCTTAAAGTGTATGTGCCTAACAAAAGAACATCATACTGTGTGAGGCAAAAACTAACAGAACTGCAAAGACAAATAGATGAATCCACTATCGTAGTTGCATACTTCAACACTCCTCTCTTAGAATGGGACAGATCCAGCAGGCAGAAAATCAGTAAGGACATAGTGCAATTCAACAGCACCATCAATCAACTGAGTATAATTGATATCTATAAACTACTTCATCCAACAAAGGTAGAATACACATTCTTCTCAGGCTCACATGGAACATTCACAGAGATAGACCACCTTCTGAGCCATGTAACAAGCAGTAGCAACTTTAAAAATAAAAAATAAATCATCCAATGTCTGTTCTCATACTACAATGAGATCAAACTACAGATCTATAACAGAAATATAACTGAAACATTCCAACATACACAGAGATTAAACAATAATAATACATGGGCCTGAATTTGAAAAGAGACTTTGCTTGGGGTGATGGGTGTACAATGCAGTGTGTAGATGGCATGTGATTGACTTATACACTTGAAACCTGTATGGTTTTGGGAACCAATGTCACCCCAATAAATTCAATAAATAAAAAATAACGACGATGATGCCCTAACTGGTTTGGCTCAGTAGCTAGAGTGTTGGCCTGCTGACTGAAAGGTCTCAGGTTTGATTCCAGTCAAGGGCACATGCCTGGGTTGCAGGCTGGATTCCCATTGGGAGGCATGCAGGAAGCAGCCAATTAATGATTCTCTTGATGTTTCCATCTCTCCCTCTCTCTCCCTTCCTCTCTTAAATCAATAAAAATATATTTTTTAAAAATACTGATGATGAAAAAAAATTCAGAAAAATAATAATACACAGGTCAAAAATAAATCTCACAAGAAATTTCAAAATATACTAGATAAAGACACAACTTATCAAAATTTTTGGGATTGTGACTGTGAATGACTAAAAATTTAAGTATATGTTAAGCTTTGGAAATGCTCAAACTAGAATTGATTTCTGGAATTACTTCCACACACTGCCTAGGATTCCAAAGTCGTCCAGATCAGCACTTTATCTAAATTCCCTTCTACTTATAACACTCTGTGATTTGTGAATACCATTAAAAGTAATAAAATTGGTCAGTTACAAATACACTTCCAACAACGAGTTTTGAAATCCAGGTCCAACATTTTGTGAGGGTTGAGGGGAAGGCATAGTTGGATACCTCTGAAACTTAGAGAACAGGGTAGGGATATGAGAATAGCTGTCCACATGGGGGCGGCCATCTTTGACTACATGCGGATGACCATCTTGTGTGTTGGAGTGAGGGTCAATTTGCATATCACCTCTTTATTATATAGGATTATTTATCATTCTTTTTAATTGATCTCAGAGAGAAGAAGGGAGAGAGATAGAAACATTGCTCTGTTGTTTCCTGCGTTCACTGAACTGGGTACTGAATCTGCAGCCTGGGCATGTGCTCTGACTGGCAATTCATCCACCACTTTCTGGTGTATGGGATGATGAACTGTAAGAAAAATACATTTCTGTTGTTTAAGCCACACAAATTTATGATATTTTTTTTATGGCTTCTTGAGTTGACTATTCCTATATAACAAAAGCCTAGTAACTGAATGGCAGAACAATCAGAATGACCATGGACCCTCATCCTGGCTGGCCCTGTTCCGAATTGGCCCTTTTTGGGATGGGCCAACTGGACCTTGTTCTTATACAATGAATTTTAATATTTTCTATTCTCTTCTTTTAAATTTTCAAAAAACCTGTCAGAATACACAACATTGAATCCAAGTACCAATAATATGTGACATCACAGTCTGAGACACTTAGTAAGACTGATAATATTCAGTATTTTAAGTCACTTATGACATTGCAAGTACCCTTTCTCTGAAAAGTTGGCTAGGCTAGGAGAAGAGGGAATAGATATCTGGCCTACCAGATATTGCATATATTTTGTAGGCATCCAAAAGAGAAGGGCTTGGTTAATTGGGTGGCCTGGAACACAGACCTATCAGTCCTATTGTCATCAATCAAGTTCCACCATTCTATAGATAGGATTTGACATGGCAGAGTCAGTAGAAACTACCTAGTAATACCCATCCCATGTTTTAACAAAGTTAACAATTTTTTTTAAATGAAGGATCATAGGGGACATTTACTTTAAGCTAAATCTACATATTTTATTTTTTAAAAATATGACCCATAACTTAAAGAATACCTAGCTATTCTCATATTTTCTTCATCTGAAAAAAGTACTAATGAAAATGAGTGAAACAGCCTTGAAAAGTAACTCAACACTCTTTAGAAAATGAGTTATTTGAAAAATCTTCAGATACCACTGAGTGAGAGTCCTCAATAGAAAATAAAGACAGAGGTGTCCTTTCCAAGTCACTTTTATGTCTAGCCTCAAACCTTAACTACCAGCTAAGGGTTCATACTAATGATTAACCCAGGAACAGAACTCCTCTACAATATTAATTGACCTAATAAAATATTCTTCCTTGGGCTACTTTTCATGCATTCATTTTATTATCAAGTCGGCAACCAGTCAAAGAGTTATAATTCTTTTTATTTTTTTGTACCTGTATTCTAGGATGAAGTAATAGATACTATGATGAGCCAGCCCTTTGTAATATGGCTCCAGAGAAACTAAAAATAATTAAAGTTGTAACATATCATAGAAGGTATCAATATGAGATTCTAATTTATGGTGTTGGGCACATGAATTTTAGAGGCATTTAATATTTTCCTCTGCATTCAGTCTCTCATGGGCTCTCATAGGGGCTTAATCACAAGGAAAAACAGGCTGTAATTATTGGAACTGAGAGTCTAGATCAGTGGTCTGCAAACTCATTAGTCAACATAGTGGCAAACCACAGCTCACAAGCCACATGTTGTTCTCGAGTCACAATTTGCCGACCACTGTCTTAGCCTTAATAATAGACTCCTTACTGAAATACAACTTTATAATTTGTTCAAATATGAAAACATTATCATCTTAAACCACCATGGCCAAACCTAGTCTTACACATAACATATTATGCAAATGATAAATACTATACTTGAAAAATGGTATTTTTATAATTATATTGTTAAAATTAGTTTTATCACTTTCTATGCTGCAATGCACTTACATTGCCAAATTAAAAACCTAAAATTGTAATATATTTAATATAGGCTGAGCAAGAAAATTCTTCTAAGTTTTACAGATATAGGCTGCTATTTGGAGAAAATAGAGAATGAGTTTGTGTGTGTGTGTGTGTGTGTGTGTGTGTCCCTTTACACTTCGTCCATAATATTCTGAGACAAAGCTCAGATAATTTACACTCTGATTCTAACATTGGATTTGTTTCCCAACCTCCAACATTACCTTTTGGCAAACCCATGGCAGGGTTATTTTTAAATTATATTTTCTAATAAACTCCTGAAATAATGGTTTGTTGACCTACTTCAAAGCAAAGGCCTTAACACTGTTATTAAAATAGAGATATTTCCCCAACTATCTCCAGATCTTTATAATTGATCTCTGTGTAATGACTTAACTTTAATTCTCTATTTACTGGTTAGTATGGCCCACAAGAACACTTGAAATAAATGAAAAGTGTTAATACAGGGGAGACCTACTCTGAAAACTCAGGTCCATTCTAAACAGAGCATAAATCTTAATAAGTGTGAGAACTATCCAATCATCTGCTCTGTGCCATCGTAGATCAAGCGGTGACTTCCTGACACTACCCATCTGGATCTTCTTTTGTTGGATCATCTTTTTTTCAGAAATTTCTATTTATTTTGACTACAGGAAAAATGGTCAAAGTTCTTTTGACTTAAGATAACTTTTAGAAGGAGAGGAAAGTAAATACTCATAAATCTATGACAAATACATTTTTATTCTATTTATTTCTCCATTATTTTCTATATTGATTTTTAAAATCACACACAAAAATTATGAAACTCTGTTTCAAAAACACAATTTTTCTTCCACTATCATTATCTATGCAATTTTATTATTTTCTCATACAGTTCTTAAAATATCATTCTCTTCTCTATATACTTTCTTACCCAATCATCATCAAATTTAAGAAAAACCTATTATTCCAACCTGCAGCTCAAAACAGATAAAGTATAAAGTAGTGGGTATCATACATTTAACAAAACATCATTTTATTACACCTTAGCTCATCATTGGTTACACTGGAGCACTCATTAATGTATTTCCAATGCAGAGATCATTTTAGAAAATCATCATCAATTCAATTTTAACCTCTGGGCCAGACTGGATGTCATCTAAAACCTGACTATTTTCCAAAGTCATATGCTCTCTAAACAATTGGACAGAACCAGTATATCAGCTGAGTGTTTGGAGCAGTTACCCAATGACACAAAGTAGAATTAATTTCCAAATTTTGTGGTCACAAAATTCCTAGAAAACTTCTTCTTAAGACCTAAAGGAGAGGATCGAATGCTCACAAAACCCAACTTTCTCTGAATCTATTTTTGTTTCAGTTGTGCTGGTTTCTGGCCACTAATAAGGTAAGTGAGTTCACTGAACCCATTCCTTCCGCTCATCGTGCAAGTAACTCCACTTCTGGGGTAGACAGACAGGCTTCTCTGGATGTCCTTTGTAGGGTAGTTGGGCAATAAAACACTGTGGAAATTGAAAGTAGGCTCATTGCACATGGTGTGCTATTTCTAGACTATCCCCAAATTGTTGTTTCCTTACTCATCTGCTTCATTTGGCTGGAAATCCATGGAGGCAGAAATGTAGTGAGCAATAGGATAACACTGTAAACTCTTCACTTTGACACTTTGCCTGTAAGTTATACACGGTTCCCTTTGAATTGAGTTTTAGGGGTAAAATAGGCAGGTTTAGAGTATTTTAGGAAGAGAGAGGGTCCATGGGGGAGAACTGCAAAGGTGGAGGCTTGGAGCTGCCAAAAGGCATACATTCATAGAGAAAAAAAGAGGTGCCAGGATAAGGGGAGAGGAAGACATCCATTCACAGAAAATAGGGAAAAGCCACAGGGTATAGGGAGAAAGAGGAACCAAACTTTCACAGGGGATAGAAAAATGCAGAGAAATGAGAGAAAGAGGAAAACAGGTTTTCACAGGAGTTAGAGAATTTTACCACTGAAGGGGGAGAGAAACTTGGGTTTTAAGCTTTGAAGTTGATAATCTACCAATTGAAAGGCAGCATCAAGAAACAAAGAACTGCAGCCTTTATAAACCTTAGGATAAAGGAACTTAGTGGGTTACCCTCTTTGGGATCCCCTCTCCACCTTGGAGTCCGTACTTCTATCCACTAAATTTCCACCTTTTCATATACCACCTTTTGTCCATGGCTTCATTCTTTGAATCAACCTGGCCAAGAACCCAGGAAAGAAATCACTTTTGCATCCTGCTCGGGAAAAAAACACTCAACTCACCTTGAATTAGGAAAGAACACACATTATACAAAGCTTACCAAAGATATGATGCCCAGAGTCCGATTCTGGCAGTTAGATTGTTGTAAATTCAATTGTTTTAAAACATCTTTAGATAGGATTGCTGGGTTTCAGTGACCAGAGACCAAAGGCCAGCTGCATCACTATGACACTCTCTAGAGAAGCCTGTCTCACTCCCCTTCCTCCAATTTATTCACTGTGAAGGAAGGAGGTTGTTGCAAGACTAGAAAGATGCATTGATAATACTGTTGTTATCAAACAAATCATTCTGAGCAGGGACTAATGCGCTAATCATTAGTAACTTCAATTATTTTAAAACATCTTTAAATTTTAAACATCTTTCTGAACTATAAAATCATCACAGTAGTTATGTAAACTATTTGCATGAATACTCATTACACAGTATTAAGTCCAAACATTTCAACTTTGCTCACTCCTTTCTATAATCTGGGGGACTCTGGAGAAAATGACTTGGATTGAGGCCTAACACATTTACTATTATAATAAAAATAACTACCATTTATTTAGTACTTAAATATCCCTGATGTCATTTTAAGCAGTTTATATTATCCCATTTAATTCTCAAAATAGTATTAAGAGGTTAAAGTAATTATCCCCATTTTGCTGCTGAGAAAACAGAGGCATATAGTTTCTCCAAGTAAAGAAGCAGAGTAGAGATTTACATGTATAATTGTCTAACCCTAAATCCTATCTTTTTATTTATTTTATTATTTTTAATAATCTATATTGTTGAAAGTATTACATATATTCCCTTTCCCTGTCCCCTTGACCCCTCTAACCTGCTCCCACTTCCAGGTCTTTGCCACCTTATTTTCTGATTATTCCCATTTAGAACTTGACAATTCTGAATCTTAAAGATATTTTGTAATATTTTAAAAACAGTTTTTAATATTTAATATTTTAATACAGATCAGTCTGTCAGGTTCATTTCAGCTCCTTCACAACCAAACCTGGGGGCAGGGACTGCTTCAGCTTTTCATCCTTCTCTTTGTCTGTGATGACCAAGGTATAAAAGTATCTGCTGCATCGGACTTTGAACTTCACATTATCCTTATTTTTCTTGATCTTGATAGATTTGGCATCATTTCACCTGGCTGTGAGCTGGAAGTCCTTGATTTTCTCAATTTTGCAAGGCATGGCTATGAGGCACATGGTCAGTACAAGTGGCAAGAAGCAAAGAAGCAAAAAGAAACTACATAATTTAAAAAAAATACAAGCTAGGATGTGCCACGATCAGGAACTTAAATCAAATAATTTTAATTTTTGTTGCAGAAATCTTTCTTCCACATATTATTGATTCTCTGAAAGGCTGTTGAGATGGGTAGCTCATTAGTCCCTGCTCAAATAATCTCAGTAAGCTGTGATTTTAGAGGACTTCTACATTTTTCCATAATATTGCTGTTCCTTCCTTAGGGAGTAAGGTGTCAATTATTTTATATTTTGCCACTCTGTCTTTATATGGTAAGTCCTTTCATCCCTCCTTTGAAATTCCTGCTATCAATTTGCCATAGGTTTGAAATCAAATGGTTAAACGTTTAAAATAAGATTCTGTTGGCTGTGAGAGTTCATTTAAAAGTAATGCACATGAGCTTGTATTTTATAGGTTATTTGGTTGCTCTTTATAATTTTGTTCTGACTGAAAATCAACTCATGCTTATTATTTAAACAATAACAAAATGTAGTAAGGTTTAAATGTGAAAAATAAATACACCATCTTTCATCTCAGCAGCCAGACAACAGCTCAATATTTTAGTATATTTTCTACTGTATGTGTTTAATATTATTACTATTAGAGTGATTGACTTTAATGTTATTTTTTTATGGAACAGCTTGTATCTTGCTATTTTTTACTTAGCATTTAAATTGAAATATTTTCCCATGTCAATAAATAATTTTCAAACACAAGAATTTTAATTTTCATATAAACTTTATGGTAGAAATATGCCATAGTTTATTAAGCTATTTTTCTCTGTTCCACATCATGTTTCTATTATGTTCATTTTTGGATATAATTCTATGAAAATCATTTTTGTCCAATAAAAACTGGAACTTTGATTTCTAGTTGTGATTTACAAGGTCTAATTTTCTCAAAAATTAGGCACTAAA
Source organism: Lasiurus cinereus (assembly GCA_011751065.1). NCBI lineage: Eukaryota > Metazoa > Chordata > Mammalia > Chiroptera > Vespertilionidae > Lasiurus > Lasiurus cinereus. The sequence goes on from JAAGEH010000307.1 coordinate 43,162,360, forward strand.
TATATATATATATATATATATATATATATATATAGCCAAATTCTTTTATCAACCATTTTATAAATTTATACTCACACCAAAATTAAATAAACTTTAATGATTTTAATTACTTAATCTATCTCTTATAATACTTTTTCATACTCATGAAGTGTTTACTGGCTCTATTCCAAATATTTGAGGTTGAAATTTAGTGTTTCTTAAAAAGTGAGGTATTATTACAAACTAAGGATGCAAGGTTTTCATTCCACTATTAATTTTCATTATCCTTAAAATTCAATTTTATTTTTAATAATTATAAATGATATTATGGATTCACACAAATACACAGTGGTCTGTGCTTTGAGCTGTTTTTATAGCATTTGGGGGCTGGCATACAGAGGTAGCCCTACTCTTTCTGATTCCTCCCTAACTCTAAAACAGCTGTCTAATACTAAGTTACAATTGGTTTCTGTGCCACAGTGTAAACTTTATTTGTCCATACTGTTAGTGACTCTGTTGGAAGAAAAAAAGACTATTATAAAGCATAATCATTTGGGGGATCTAAAATAAACCCTAAGAAAAAGTCAACAAACATGCACATTGCCCAAACTATGTAGTAGGATCTGTCTGAGACTATTCAGGCTACTATAACAAAATAACATAGATCGGGTAGTTGATTAACTATAAAAACTTATTTCTCACAGTTCTGGAGGCTGGGAAGTTCAAAATCAAGATGATCACATTCTGGTAAAGTCCCTCTTCCTTTTGGCAGGTGGCCAACTTCTCACTGCAACGTTTCTGCAAAAACTAATATGTATGGATATATTAATCCCTCTTCTTCATCTCACTAACCAGTTATTGCACTAGTATTAAACCCTAGCTTAACATTCAAATTACTGCCACAGCATACATATTTAATTAGGGACAGGAACCTCACACTGGAGATACTCATTTCCTCTAAGATGATTTGTTCCCCTAGGCTAAGACAGTCCCAGCTTCATGAGTAAGGAGGCTTTATCCTTATGATCTGGTCTCATCATTTTTTTCTATCCAAATCCTGGTACCAAGTGAATCCAGTGAAGAAATAGCAAGAACACTATCACAACAAAACAACTGTTCACTCTTTAGATCTATAAATTACAAGATCTGTATTCTTAAGCACATTCATGTTTTATACTCTTACATACATACTTCTCTTTTAAGTGATTATTTTTCTTTATCTCTCTCTTCCCTTTGAACTTGTGCACATTTTCTCGCTTCCTGTAACAGAGATATACAATTCCCCAGCCCTATAACATCCCCAAGGTTAAAGTAGAGAATCTTAGAACTTCTTACTTCTTATGTTGAACTTCTTATATGTTAGAGAAACATAGAACTTCTTATGTTAGCTAACTCTTCTGTAAATATAACATTAGTAAGTTGCAAGCACTTTTCTATGGAATATTATTAAGGAAGCCTATAAATTAATTCCTTTTTCATACTTGTCCTGAGTAAGAACATACTGTGTATCTGTGTGTGTGTGTGTGTGTGTGTGTGTGTGTGTGTGTGTGTGTGTATACACCTACACCTGTTTTGCTGGAGGTCAAGAGCCTCTGCTTTGAAGGCTTAGATTTCCTCAGCCACTCTTCGATGTTCCCCAGTTAAGCGTGGTAAGTATGCCACAATAACCAGATTCTTACATTCTAAGATAAATGCTTAAATGCTTCTTAGATGCTGCAAACAGATGCTTATTTCAATGATGTCAATAATAAACAATGTGTGCAAAAATGTTTAAGAACTGGTGCTCCTCTGAGTGTGGCTTTCTCCTGGCTCACTTATAAAGGTTTCCTGTTTGAGGTAGTTTATTTATTTAAGCCAAAAAAAGGAAGAAGAAGAAAGGCTATGCTCCTTTGACAGTCTTTGGTGTTGTGCCCTTGACAAATGTGTGGCAGCCTTCAATTTGATCCGAGTACTTCTGTTTTGATTTTCAATCCCATCTCTAAAAATAATTACTGTATTTTTCTATTGGTCTAACACTGACTAATTTTTATATAGCATATTGATTTCTAATTTTGTTCCTGGCAGTTCATCATTCAATTTGCAAGACACATCATTCTTTCTGTGAGTTGCAGTTCCACATTATCCATCTTGAGCCTTTATTCTAAGGAATGTTGCCTCCCTTCTTCATATGGCAAGCTAACTTCCCTATCTAAGGATTTATCTTCTTTAAAAATTCATATTTCTTCATGTTTTGTTGTTGCTGTTGTTGTTAATAAGGTACTAAACTTTATTACAAGGCACATACAAGGCACATGATTTACAAACTTAATTTTTGAGGAAGTGGGAACAACTTACTCACCTAATCTTAGTTCTGCACTAATTATATAAGGTATGTGCTGGGGCTGACCAGCAGACCCTGAGTGACAGGTGAATGATTACTCTGGCACAAGTTTCTGTGGAAGAGAGGGCTAAGGGACTGTCTGGCTAAATGAACCAGACAGCCCCATTCACCTGTCTCCTTAGGCTCTTATTGTAGCAACAGCTTGAACTAAAATTAACCTCTAGTTATGATCAGCAGGGTAAGAATCACTGAAAAAACACATGCATCTGCAGTCTCCTTTAAACAAGGATGTTTTGAAGTCTAAACATAAAGATTCCAGTAAAATACTCAGGGACTCAGACTTCTTTGGAAAAGTCAAGGCAGGGTCTGCCTCCTTTGGCAAGAATCCCCTAGAGGCCTCTGACCTTTCATAGGGTCCTCCTTATAGACTTTCCAACCAAGTCCTATGATTCCCTACAGGTATGTATTCTATGAAGGAGCCAAAATCAGAGGCCCATGTTCCATTTTCATGGGTTTTCCTCTTCTAGATCACATGAGGATATATTAGCACTGTGACATTTTCTCTTGAATGAGAAGTAAAGGAAGAAGTGATAAATATTTTGAGCCAAACACAGACAAAGCAGAGTCAGAAACATAGATAGATCACAGGTGTTTTTAAAGATTAAACATATGTTACAATTTTTCTTGGTTTACATGAGGCTGAAGCAGAATTTGATTGTCAGCTGCCTCTTCGGGCCAAAAGAAGGCTTTGCTCAGGGTCTATAGGGGAGAGAAAGAAATATACTTTTTAAGGAATGTTCCCAACTCTCAGTTAAGCTGAGTCAGCAGAATCCTACAGCTCTCCTCACCTGGACTCTGTTTGCCTTTACAAGCCATTATGCGCATCACTCCCACAATAATCTTTTGAAGTCACTCCTCTGCTCAGAAACTTGTAATGGATGAGAATAATAGTATTAATGGCTCACATTAGCAAAGAGTCTTTCCATTTACCGAGTGCTCTCACATGTGTCATCTCATTTCCTCCCAACAACAATCTCTGGGTACTTAGGAGATCTGGTCTCAACTGCTTATCCTTAGTACAGCTTTAACACTTTCTTGACTAGTTAGCTGTTTTTCTCTTCTCCCAAAGGAAGTTGTCAGCCTCTTCTTTACTCGCAGACAGTAACTGTTTTCGCCTTCAAGGATTGCCGCTTGCACCCTGGCCAGGTAGCTCAGTTGGTTAGAATGTCATACCTATATATCAAGGTTTGGGTTCCATCTCTGGTCAGGTTACATACAACAAGAAACCCATGAATGCATAAATAATTGGAACAATAAGTCTCCCTTCCTCTCTCTGTCTCTAAATGAATGTTTTAAAAAATAATTCCCATTTGCATTTGCCCTGCTCTCTGCCTGCAATTGTTCCAGCCTCCTCTTGCCTCCTTGTGAGAGCCAGGAGGAAATGCCAGATGGTGGGGGCACCCTGGTTTCTGAAAACAGTGCCATGGATTATCAACCCTTTCTGGCCTCACTACACCCACTTCTCACATGAACATACTCTACAGTTTCTACCCACTCCCATGGTATGACCCTTTGTTAGTGAAGTTATGTTTGGTGTACAAATTTGAATGCTGACCCTCATCTTCATGTCATATTATTTTGGACTCATTTTGCCTGCAGATTCAAATTGATCATTGATTTTATCCACAATAAACTCCTCCCTGAACCACTCCACACAGCTCTGAAAAGTTCTTGCTAGGATTCCATCATTAGAAAATATGACATACCCATTAACTTTAAAGATGATTCTGCAGAAGTACTTTTGCAGGTTTATTTTGTATTAACTTCACTTTCTTTCTGGAGCAGCCTTAAAATCATCATCATGTTATCATCTATCCTCTTAGCACTGACAGTCTGATAAGGGTAGGAGTTAAGCCAACTTTCTTAACCTCTGTAAACGTCAACATCTGTATGAAGATGCCATGTTTCTCAGTCTCTCTGGTAGCCGGATGGTAGGTCAGATGAAAGCTAACGTCAAATTTTCTTTTCTCTATAAAAACTTAACTTCAGTATTTCCTTCTGGGACCTCTCAAAGTTCAGAAACAGCTGAAGTCACTGAAATAGCAATTAGGAAAAGTACATTGTGCACACACCAGAAAGACAGTGTGCAAACTGGGAGCACTCAAACCAAAACATGGGATGAGGCTCAGGGGTAATTATTATAAAGAAGCGTATAAAGCAGTAACTGTATATTCTTTATGGGGATTGGTTATATCATCAGGATCTTCTTAAATGATAGAGAATCGGTCAATGGTTTCCTCATATCAACCTTGGGAAACAGTGAGTTTTGCTTATACTTTCCAGAGACATAAGCAAGAAATGACCCAGGCCATTTGTAAAATAAACTCAGTTAAGCTTTGCTTGTATGACTTAACTGGTTTCGACTGCCCAGAAGGTTTTCAAGGCTGGTCTCCCTATGCATGTTATTTTAACAGAGCTTTCGGACCTTTATGAAGTGATCTGTAATACGATTATACTTTTCTCTGATTATTCAAATCATGTGTTAAAAGTTCATAAAAATAAATGTCTAATGATGTTAATAAAATATTCATCATCTCAGTGTTTCTATGTAGAAAAGACTTTTCTTTTTTTCTGTCTTTCTCTTCACCAGCTCTTATTTTTCCACTTTAAAGTCTCTCTTTTCCTCTTCCCTATTTTTCACTTTCTCTCTCCTCCTTTCTTTTCCCTCCTCTATTTTCACACTTATTTATTAATTCCAGTAAGTAGAATTTGTCAGGTAATTTTATCATAATGTAGTCAGATTTTAACACCAAAGCACTCTCTCATATTTCTTAAGTATAAATGGAAAAACACTGGATAATAAAATATGAATGTGTATTTTTTTTTACAAAGACACTACCCTCAATTCAGCAACAAACTCAACCAGCAACAGAAATTTTGGGGAGCTTGGCAGAATTTATAGTTACCTGTCAGGAGAAAGATTTCTTTAAAATGTACTTCTATCCTCCCACCAACATATCCTTCTCTCTATTTCTACTCATTGCTCTCTTTTGCTGTGATCTTTGCTGATCACCCTGCTCTACTAGAACTGTTGTTGCCCATTATTCAGACCCCATACTGTCATAACATAGCACAGAAAAACAAAACAAAAACAAAACAAACAAACAACAACAATGAGCAACTATCATTACCAAAATAAAAAAAAATCTTAGCATAATTTTTATCCATGGAGGTCTACAATTCCACTCTTCCAATCCCTTCTTCATTCTAAATTTATAATTCTCTTTACACCCTAAAAACAAGCATCTCCACATCTTCTCTAATCTACATCAATGTTGACCAGTGCCTCTTAATCTCAGCTTCACTTCTATTGCCCTTGGTGTCTTACCTGGGACTGTGACCTAGACAGGACTCTGAGGGTTATTGAGCTTCCCATCACTGACCCCTTTCCAGGCTGAGGATGCTGATCTGTGCATTTACCATAAAACTGAGCACCAGAAAATCAAGATGCACTCAAGAGGACTGCTTGGGCATCAAAAATAATCTTTTCTATTCCCACCAGGGGTAGCCCAATCACCTCCTGATAATCAGAATCAATAACACCTGCCAAGTTGGGACTCCTTTCTTTCCTGATATTCCCTGAGAACTTTGGAGTGCCCAGGCAGCAGTTGAAGAAGATGGTGTTCTACCACTTTCTGGCTTCTCTAATTTATGATGAAAAATCACCAGCAATTCTAATTGTTTTCTTTTTATAGGTAAGTTATTTATTTATCTCATTGCTTTTTGAGAGTTTAGTGAAGTGTCCATTTTCTAATTGAATAGTTTGTTTTGTGTATTGATACATTTTGAGAATATTTTATATATTCTATATTGTGTGATTTTTTGTTTTTAGTTTATGGAAGTTTGACTGTATGGTATCTTTTTATGAATTTCTTTGATTGATACTATTGGGAATTTACTAAGCTTCTTAAATATTTAAGTTTATGTCTCTTGATTATTAGGGGATATTTATAGCCATTATTTCTTTCAGTATTTTTCAGTCCCCTTTTCAACTTCCCTTACAGACTCTGATGACATGAATGTGAGAAATTTTTGTATATTTCTTTAGGTCCCTTGGGATCTGTTTGGGTCCTTTAAAAAATATCTATTTTATCTGCTATTAAGTTTGGGCAATTTATCATATGATTTTATTTATATGTGGAATCTACAAAACAAAATAAGCTAACAAAGAAAAAACAGGCTCATAGACACAGACAGCAGACTGGGGGTTGCCAGAGAGGAGGGGATTTGAGGGACTGGGTAGAAGAGATGAAGGGATTAAAAAGTACAAATTAGTAGTTACAGAATAGTCAAGGGGATATAAATTAAAGCACAGGAAATATAATTAATAACACTGAAATAACTATGTATGGTTTCATGTAGGTACTGGAAATATTGAGGGAACACTTAGTAAAGTATATCGTTGTCTAATCACTATGGTATACACCTGAAACTAATACATAATAATACTGAAAGTAAAGTGAAATTGAAAAGAAAAAAAAAAAGATTGGATAGTTTCTTTTGTACTATTTTTTTTCTTTTGACTTCTATTCTGCTTCTGATCCATTGCATTTTTTATTTCAGTTATTGTATTTTTTATTTACAAAATTTTCATTTAGTTGTTTCTATATCTTTTGCTTTCTTTGCAGTGATTTTCTATTTATTTGTCAAGATTTTATGTTTGTTTTCATTTGGTTAAAACATGCTTGTTATTTCTTGCTGAAAAATCTTTTACTGGCTGCTTTAAATTTTTTGGCAGATAAATTTAATATATATGTCATCTCAATGTTGACATCTATTGACTGTCTTTTTCCATTCAAGCTGAGCTATTCCTGGTTCTTGGTATGATGAGTGATTTTAAACAGGATATTTTGGGAATTACGTTATGAGATTGGAGCTTATTTAAAGTTTCTATTCTTATCTGGCTTCTTTTGACACTTCTCTGGTTGGAAGAAGGGTCATACCATCTACTTACTGCCAGATGGAAGTAGAAGTCTAGGTTCCCCCCTGGCCTCTGATGATACCACAGGGGCGTGAAGGTGGACGGGCTGCCCTTATCATCAGACTGGGGTGAAAATGAAAGTCCTGACTCTGGACTTGGCCTCTTCTGACACTAACCCAATGGGCAAGAGAAAGGGTGACTCATTCTGATGCATAAGGGAGAGCAGACCCTTCATGGATGAGGGAATTCTCTGTCTCCTACTAGTAGAACATAGGTTTTGAAATATTTATAAATCTAAGGTAGCCCATTTCTTTCTAAAGTTTAACTTATACAAATGTGTGCACCCTAGCTAATTTTTTAATATCCCCAGCTTCTAAATATGGTATGTGTTTGTTTGCTTTTTCTTTTTCAGTAAGTCCATGAAGATAGGTAAAAGAAATGACCACAGGTTTTAAATTATGAATATGGCATGAGGATGACTCTTCACCGGCATAAATGTCAGTATTCAGAAATAACATTACTGACTCAGCAATTTTTCTCAGAAAAGACAATAATGGAGGCATGAAAGAGATATAATTATGACAGTAGTATGTAATGTAGTTATCTCTTCTTCATTAAATTGTATATTCTTGCCCTGACTGGTTTGGCACAATGGATAGAGCGTTGGCCTGGGGACTGAAGGGTCCCAGGTTTGATTCCAGTCAAGGGCACATACCTTGGTTGCGGGCACATCCCCAGTAGGGTTTATGCAGAAGGCAGCTGATTGATGTTTCTTCTTTCATTGATGTTTCTAACTCTCTATCCCTCTCTCTCCCTCTCTGTAAAAAATCAATAAAATGTATTTTAAAAAATTATATATTCTTATATAACATTATCCTTGTTTATCAGTTGAGATAAAAACAATGCCAATATTTAAAAGGTATGAAAATATTTGATCTTTATTTCTTAAAAATATAAATAGAATACATTCGACATAGGATACACTCAAATTGCCACATCAGGGCAATGAGAAAATAACCCAGTACCAAAACATGTGCTTGAAAAGCATGAGCAGACTAAATAATCAGTTAGCACACCTGAATCCTAGTCTCCATGGTCTCTGTCTTTCTCTAGCAGTGTGATGACACTTTTAAACCTGTTTATTGATCCATAAATGAAGAGCTTAGATTAAAGGAGCCATGGTGGATAGAGCATCAGCCTGCGGACTGAAGGGTCCCAGGTTCGATTCCAGCCAAGGGCACATGCCTGGGTTGCGGGCTCGATCCCCAGTCAGGGGCATGCAAGAGGCAGCCAATCAATGATTCTCTCTCATCATAGATATTTCTATCTCTCTCTCCTTCTCTCTTCCTCTCTGAAATCAATAAAAAAATATATTTTTTAAAAAAGATTAAAGGAGCCAATGCTTATATACTCTAATATTTATACTTCAAAGAAAGGATAAAATTATTATATTTAAATATATCAGTGAAGCTTACCTCCAACTACGTCCCTGTGTAATACAGAGTTAGACCTTGTTTTCAGACTAATGAAATGTTTTGTACTATAGTGGTGGGATACCATTTGCTTTATTCTTTTATCAGTTCCTTTCATGATTATATCAGATTTCTCTAGAGAAACAGAAAAATAAGTGACAGGTAAAGAGATACGAAGATAATAAATAGATGATAGATAGGTAGATAGATAGATGATAGATAGAACTGGCTCACATGACTGTGGGGACTGGCAAGACAAAATCCAGAAGGCAAGAAGGTGGCTGGTAGACCAGAAACTTGGATAGGGTTTCTAAGTTACAGTCTTGAAGTAGAATTGCTTTTCCTGGAAATCTCAGTTGTTGCTATGAAAGCCTTCAGCTGATTAGATGAGGCTCACCTACATTATCAAGAGTGAACTTCTTTATTTAAAGTCAATTGATTGTAAGTATTAAATCATATGTACAAAATGCCTTCACAGCAAAATTAGAACAGTATTTGACCAAGAAGTGGGCACCATAGCCTAGTTAGTTGACACATAAAATTAACCAGAGATGGTGTGTAGTAAATATATAACAACTAGGGGCCCACTTCACGAATTTGTGCACCTTGTAAGGACCTGTGGGCCACAAGACTTCAGCACAGGGGTAGGCCCATCCTCTGTGCCTTTGCCTGACATCTCCCACCATGGCCCTGGTCCCCCATCTGCCAGCAGCATCCCTCCCACCACTACTGCTCCAACTTGCTGATGGCACTGGCCCCACTTGCACCCATTGATGCATTGCCTTTTAAATAGTAGGGCCAGTGCCAGCAGCAGATTGGAGCAGCAGCTGCCACTCTGATTGCCCTTCAGCAGCAGGGGGAGGTGGAGAAGCCCTGAGAGGCGATGGGGGCCAGCTCCAGGAGCCAGCAGTGGATGCAAGTGGGGCTAGCGCTGGCAGCAGGTGTGAGCACCAGGCGGGACCATGGCACATGGGAGCAAAGAGGCTCACCCGATGACAGCGACCAGCGCACTCCCTTGGTCTGGCACCCCCAGTCACTTGCTCCACCATCCCGCTGCAGCCAATGCCTGCCATGTTCTGCACTATGCTGCCTGTTGCTGACACCCACCATGCTCTCTGCATGCCCCCTGGTGGGTGGTCAGTGCACACCATAGTGACTGGTTGTTCAGTTGTTCCAACATTCAGTCTATTTGCATATTACGGTGTTTGTATGTATATATATATATATATATGGCACCTCAAATGAATCAGGAATTATTCTTGGTGCTTTGAATAAGAAGTCACCTGTAATCCTCAACACTATTTTATGAATTATCTGTGATTACTTTCACTTGGGGCATGAGGAAATTGATTCTCTGGAGGGAAAAAATTCAAATATCATAAAGCCAATTAATGGTACAGTCAGGATTGAGACTCAGGTTTAGTTGACTATGAAATATGACAAAATAAACACTGCGAGAAAAGTAAAAAAAAAAAATCAGATTCATATACTTCTATACTAGCTTTCAAACTTGAGGCACTTAAGTCTTCATATATATAAAGAAGACCCTGAATTGGATGTTCTCTAAAAATATTCTGTGATTCTATTTTGACACTGGATACATGTCTTTCATTTAGAATACATTATTGCCTTTGAAAGGGTAGACATTTCATTAGTGTTTGGGTTGGGTTGTTCTCTTGAGCCATATAATGATTTTGTGCTGGTTGATTATTCCATTACAACAGAGGAGAGAAAAACCATTGTGAAGAATTATGAATCTATAACTTGAAAGAAAATATGATGATTTTGTTTTGCCTATCAGCATTCTCATCTGCACTTACATTGCAATAAAACAAAAAACAATTGAATGAATAGGGAACCACAGGAACTGAAGCAAACAGTGAAGATGGCTGATGCCAGGCAATGAAATTTGCAGACCTTCACTCAATACTTACTTTCTCCCTAGGTGGCGTGGCCAAGGTTCTACTTATCTCAGAAACAGAAAGTAAGTTTTTAACATTATTACCTCCTGCTAAGCTCATGTAGTTATGCAGAAGCAGGCTGGATCCTTTTTGTCTCATTCATCAACTCCAACACTGTCATCTAAGTTCCTTTTGCAGAATCTTTATTACTGCCGATGATGTCAGAGAAAAGGAACATAGCTTGATTAATAGTTTGCAGGTGCAATTTACAACACTGGCAGCTAAAAATGATCTTTTGATTTAGAAACTGAGAACATTCAAAAGAAAAGTCACACCTTTGCTCAGAACTTTGATTTTAATAGGTTTAACAAGTCAGCTTCTGACTTTTACCATACTCTTCTTCTTTACTGCATCTTTAATAAAAAATACAGAATTTAACATTTTTTTCTGACATTTTTCCCTAGAAGAACTGAATGAAGCTGGATTTTTTTTAAATTTATAGTAGAGATAACTAATGTTTTATAATGACCTGGTAATAGGTGCACATCTTATTGTCATTCAATTACTAACATCTCTTCTTATGCCATTGCCTTTTAAATAGTCATCCAAATGGAAAGCACCCGAAATGTTACTTTTAAGTGGGAAAATAAACAAAGAATAAAAGTGTTATTTTTTTAAAAGAATCCCTGGGTATCTCTACATCAATATGTTATTTAAAGTGTAAGAGACATGTTGAGAAAAAGATAATATTTAAAATATTTGTACAGAATCCATTCATTTATCTAATTTTGTTTTTCTTTGTTGACTATTTACCCCTCACTTGAAGTTAGCAGAGATGCTTTCTTTTCTCATTTTCATTTTTCATTCAACTGACATTTTTTGACTGATATTCAGATGTTCAACTTTACCAATCTGCAATGGAGTATACTTCTGAAAGTGTCAGAAATTTGTACTATATATTAGAGAGGGTAAACTTGCAGAAGACATGGAGAAAGTCCAGTAGTTATATCTGCTTCTGTGCACTAGAGATAATCAAATCTTCAGAATTCTCTCTATTTTTATGTGACACCAATGCGTTAATGTCCAAGGAAATTTTTAAAATATAGTTGCTGTGCCCTTGGACTTACCCTGCACAAGCTTTTAGCAACTCAATTCTATAGATATAATCACTGATAACATTTGCCTAACTTTGAGTTAATTTTTTATTAAGATTCTCCATGGTTATTTTACAGTTAATAATGTTTAAAAATATATTACCCAAAAGTAAACTCTAAATTTATCTAGGTCATAAGCCAATTGGAAATATAGCAGATGTGCCTCTCAGTTAACAGACTCAGGTGTGAAGAAAATGTACGCCTATATTCCATCACTTCAACCCTACTGGGTTAGTGATGACATTCTTCTTAGACTTGAAGTGGGGGTAGGTTTGCCCTGCTGCCTCCAGTTTTGTCAAGGTTTGGAGTGGCTTATTTAGTAAAGGAATTAAGGGACAAAAGACAGCTAGTTTTCAAGCCACTGATCCTCATGTGAAATGAAACATAAACCATCACCTAGGCATGAATTATGCCTTTGGTGACTTATCTAAAAAATCATCACCATATCCGAGGTCTTCTAGGTTGTTTTCATGTGTTAGCTTCCAAGTGTTTTTACAGTTTTGTGTTTTATATTTAGATCTGTGGTCCAATTTGAATTAATTTTGCAAAGTTGTGAAGCTATGTCTAGATTAATTTTTTTGTTCTTTTTTCGCTTGTGGGATCTTGTTTTCCCAGGAAAATTTGTTAAAAAAAAAAAACCTATCTTTTCTCCATTACATTACCATTGCTTTTTTTGTTAAAGATCAGAGATCAGTTGACTATGAACCTATTTATTTCTGGGCTCTTGACTTTGTTCCATTGGCCTATTTGTACCTTTTTTTTTTTAATCCAAAATGCCTTGTTTTTATTTTCTGTTTTTCTTTTATAGACTAGGATCTTGATCATGAATGTGTTATCATTAGGTCTGCATTGTAAATGGCTCACCAATTGTCAATTCTAACTACATACAATTAAAATATCACTATCCATATTCCTTAACAGTCTGTCCTTACATTTTACATTTAAGAGAAACGCACATCCAAACTCTTAATGTTAAAATCCACATTATCAAAATCCTTGATATTTGAATCCTTGGTACTCTCATTATACTGGTGTAACAATTACTGAAATGTGGTAAGTCTCACCAATGCCATCGTATTGTTTTTTCATCTTGTGGTTGTTTCTGTTAGACATTGCAGTAATAGATCACATTGTTATCTGCTGTGAATATGGTAACAGAAGAATCTTGCAGATCCTCGTGGCAGAATTTTATGCATTGCCTTGCAAAGTATGCACCTACTAAGAACTGCTTTTCATAAGATTTAAGAAGATCCTTCACTAGATTTAATTTGGAGATCCGGGCTCAAGTTCAAGTTTTGATAACAATGATGCAAATTTTTCAGTAACCTGGAAAAAGTACCTAACTCTGAGAAAGGTAAATAACCTCTTTTTGCATCTACGTTTGAATTTTCTTTAATAAGCTGTGCAATCTTTAGGCTTTGTCTTGGCTTGTTCAAAAGACTTTGCAAGGATTATATATGGAATAAATACACCAATATGCTTTGAAAATTATTGTGCAAATGTTGATAATTCATTTTGATCACAAAGATACAGCAAATTATATTATTGATTCAGTTGTGTAGAGATAATTAACGACATGGTGTTTGAAAATTCTTTAACTCTTCTGCCATATTCATTTTTTCTGTTTCCGAAAGAATGGAATGCTGCTAGGAGAGATTACCACAGGAAGCAGATCCTTAGAGACTCCTTCTTGCTCCATAAATATTCTACTCTTCTGAGATCTTTTCTAAACTCCAGGATATATTATAAACATTAGAAGATATTTGTTCCTCAAGAGAAATGAAAGCTGAATTGTAAAAACTTCTAAATAAATTAATGAAAATTAAAGACACATATTGTTTTACTATTTCAGCAGAGCATTTAATAAAGACTTCCCTGATACGGTGTTCTGTAGGAACTTCAAATACAATCTCCCTCAGTGTAGTTATTACACCCTGTGGCTTATCCAAACTACTCCGCCCCAGAATGCCAAGTGAGGTCTGACTCCATTCATTTGCCCTGCTCAAATAATAAAATTGCCAACTCATTCTGCTTCTCTTGTCCCTCTCAGAATTCTCTTGAATTGGCCTCTTCTATGTTCACTGTCATTGCTCTTGTTCAGACCCCAACAGTCTTAATCAGACTATTGCAAGTTAAATTCTTTGGGCTCTTTGTCACTATGCCCCACAGCCTATATCTCCAAACTATCATGTTAGAGAGACCTTTGCAAAAATAAACAAAGAAAAACACACAGATTCAGATATATCACTTTCTCCTTTAAATAAATCAATATTTCTCCCCTTTCATTAAAATAAATGTAAGGCTATTTACATCAGTTAACATGGTTTTTGAGCCTGTTTTCAATCTAGTTCTCAAATAACTTTTCAGCAATCCCTCAAGGATACTTTACACACTCAGTCTTTCCTCAATCACATTTCACGTGATTTGCTATATCCCAAAGAGAGACTTTCAGAGTGATCTATGTCATAATAATTCTTCCACTCTTTCTTTATTCTCAGTGAGGGTAAGAATTTCACTATTTAAAGGGATTCTGAAAATTCTATATGCATCTGGAGGAGGGTCTGAATACTGTATCTTGAGGAGTGCTTGAAAAACAGGGGTTTTGTTTTTTGTGGGGAAAAGGGTGTTTACTCATTTAGTCTAGACACAATAAAACACGGTTTGATGACCACCTTTCAATATTTAAAAGATAACATGAAGTAAAGGGAGTAGAATCATTCTTACTGGTACAACAGGACTTGAACAAATTATTGGAATTTATAGAAATTTAGTCTTTCAATGAGCTTTTTAAAAACAAAAGTAATTAAATTGGCATTTAAAATATGTTTATTACTAACTTAGTCCCTTTATATATAGGATTTCTTACATCCTTACTACTCTATAAAATTTTAAAGAATATTTGCTGATAAGAACAGAGGTATTCAGAAAGGTTTAAACAACAGAGCCAGGATTTATGTTCCAAAATGACTCTCAAAATGAAGTGTGTTTTTTAAAAATTATATTCTTATTGATTTCAGAGAGGAAGGGAGAGGGGGAGAAAAATAGAAACATCAATTATGAGAAAGAATCATTGATTGGCTGCCTCCAGCATGCCCTACACTGGGGATCAAGCCGGGCATGTGCCCTGACTGGAAATTAAATTATGACCTCCTTCTAGTCAATGTTCATAGGTCGACACTCAACCCACAGAGCCACACTGGCCAGGCAAAGTGTGTGTCTTTATCACTACCTCTAAGAACCTTGCATGGGAAAAAGAGCAGCTAACTGCCCATTTATTAGAGATATACTAAAAGGAATCTCTGCACTCATTGAAAGTGAGAAATATCTGCTTTAAAAAAGAAAGTATTAATTTTAAAAAAAGAAAGTATTTACCTCAACATTAGGATTTGATAGTTTAATTGACCTATAAGATTGATATTAGTAAACATCTCTTTACAATTGGGGGTTGTTTTTTTCCCCCAAAGTACTGTTAAAAGTGGCCATCAAATGAAAGGAAGCAAGCCTCTGCTCTCTCCCGGGAATGTTAATCCAAGGTAACTGATGCAAGTTTTTGTCCTGTTTTTTGTTCCCACAAACCTTCCCAAGGTCTTCTGGTACAATTCACTTTAGGATATTAATGGCAATATATTTTTATGACATCTACAGTGCAGAATTAGCCTCTATAATGGCACTTAGGCACTTGCTCATAAAATTCAGCACTCAGGTTCTTTGGTGGCCTCTACATTGTCTCCTGGAGTCATTTCCTAACTGATAAATTCTTCTTTGTAATGGAACTTGTCAAAAAGGCTTACATAGCTACTTCAAAGTAAAGAAAAGATCCTGGAAAGACATTTTATTTGTTTTAAATTGTTTTGCAAGTTTCAGGGTATACAAGTAAACATATGAATCTGATCATTTTCAAAACAGAATGGTATAAAAAATTAAGAGGCTAGCTATTTTGAACACTCATCCTAACTATAGTCATGTTATACAAAGTAGATTTGACAACAGGAACACAAAAAATAAAGTGTGTGTGTGTCCATTCAGTATTTTATAAGGTTTAAACAATATAAAAAAGGTTCTATGGTTTTTATAACATTGTACTTAATAAGTGGATGTTCTGTCTTCATACACATAAAATCATTTTCCAAAGTAAACATGAATAAATAGTAAATTCTTTGAGGTGCTAAGCAACTTAGAAGTGCACTTTTTATATTCACTCAAAAAAATATCCATTAAAGGTCCAAGAATATAGCTCGAAGTGGAATGTATAACAGTTGATTAAACTGAGTTTGTCTTCTTTAGGCACTTTTCCCAATATTTTCTCAACTTCATATTCTATTTCATCTATCACTGCTAGCTTGATCCTGACCCTGACCAAGCAGCATTTCAGTACTGGCAGCTATGCTACGCTAGATTGGTTAACGTCTGCTTTAGGTTCTTCTTTCCCTTCTAAAATTTAACAGTATTTGAATACAGTTACTAGCTTTAGCTTAAACTCTTCTTGTTCACATATAAATCATTTCTGATTTGCTGAAGCAAAGCTTTCTTATATGATGGCAAATCCACATTTTTCCTACAGGAAAATAGTTACCTGGAACATTTTTCTGAGGGAATTTTCCAAAAAGACATTAATAATTTGGTGGTATAATACTATTTCTTAGAGACCTAAACTTTGATACACTTCCGTCCCACATAAGCCTTTCAGCCTGCTGAGCTTCAGCTGGAGGAAGACAGTGATAGTGTTGGGAGCTAAACACAACAGTACATTTCATGATCACCAATATTTTAGAAGAAGGAAAAGAAAGAGTTGTTCTTGCAGTAGCCAGCATGGTACTACTCACTCACTAGGCCTGAGATAAATAGACAATAATCAGAGAAAGTTCAAAATGCAACACCCAATTTGATATATTTGAAAGCAAGTGTGGAATACAATGGAGACAGTCACTCACAAATCACACTCCTAAATGTTCTGAACTCCTTCAGAACTGTTGAAAGTTATATCACAATACATCAGCAACATTACCAATATTCAGTATTTAAATAATTTCCATGTTATATATAACATTTAGCAGAAACAGATAATTGAAGTCCTCACTCAATGCACAAACATTTTAAGGATTTTTAATTAAAAGAAAAACCATACCATGAATAATTAAAGTTTAAATTCAAACATGATTAAGTTAAAATCACAAGTAATGATAATTTATTTAACAAAAAAAGTGTTGATTTGATGGTATTCAAGAAAGAGGAAATAGTTTCTTCTTTCAAGGAATCTATAATCTAATGCACATTCTCAGGTTTCAGGCTCTATAACCAGTGTGGTGTGTGCAGGAGGCAGCCAATCAACAAGTCTCTCTCATCATTGTTGTTTCTATCTCTCTCCCTCACTCTTCCTCTCTGAAATCAACAAAAATATATTTTAAAAACAAATTATATATCCCACCTAATAAAAGAGTAATATGCAAATTGACTATCACTTCACAACAAGTGCCCACAGCCAATAAGGAGGGAATATGAAAGTTAACATGACAAAGATGGTGGTGTCCAGCCTGGAACAAAGGTGGGAGGTGGCACCTGGTCCCAGGGTGAAGGTGGGAGGCAGTAGCCAGAGTGAAGGCTTAGGTCCATCCTGGGTGCCAGAGGGAAACCGGTGCTGGCAGCCAGGGGAAGGAAGGCTTATTCTTGCATGAATCTTCATGCATCAGGCCTCTAATATATATACCTATCTAATTATGAAGATCTAGCTGAGTTAAAATATTGAGCTCTTTACCATCAGGTTATGCCACATATGAGAGCTGTGGTAAATTACCAGGCTAATTTTATTACAAACAACCAAGCCTAAAGTAGTAGGGTCAGTTTTGTCAATCTGAACCTACCCAGGGCAGAATAGCTGGGATCAGAGCAGGCAGTATATGGATCTTAAATTGCATATTTCTTTCACTCTCTATTAACAAAAGAAGAAGAGCAAGATGAAGCAGTGATCTCAGGAGCAAACAAAAATAACCTAAATTTCTAAATCAGGGCAAAATTAAGATTTAAGAATATAACACTAACCACTTACATATAAAACATAGTTTTAATAAACTATGTAAAGAAACAAAAACAACAACAAAAATGAGTTTCACTCCACCAGCCAGGTAAAATTTAGGAGATAAAGCATAAAAATCAATGCAGCAAAGGAGCAGATTGCCAAATTCTTTAGCCTAAATTCAAGAACTATGTTTGGCATAGTCCTTGTACTTAACACAGCAAAGATGAGCACTTTGTAAACCAAATAGAGTAAGAATATTTCGCAGAAAACTCTCTTTTCTTTTACCTGGACCTTGACCTTTGCTCTGTCTCTTCTGTTCTCTATCTTGCTCTTCCCCCAGAGGTTCTGCTCTCCTCTGTCATTCCAGTTAACCATCCAGCTTAAACCAACCTCTCTTCCTGATTTCCATTTCAGATGCTAGACCACTAATAGGAGTCCTTTAGCATGACTTCAGGCTGAAGGATACTTTGGGAAGCTGTCTTTGCATGACTATAGCTCTTTAAAAAGCATTGAATATTAACTTAACAAGTTTATTGTAGGTCTTGTAGACCAGAAACACTCAACAAATAGGTTGTCTTTTTTCTTCTTTTCTTTCCTTTTTTTTAATGGGCCATAAATGGGTATGATCTATTCAGAAAGTTTCCATAAAGGAAAAATTTATGGAAATGATGTAAAAATGTTTACCTTAGGTTGGATGATATCAGAAAACTTTGAACAACTTACCTAAAAAAGTTTCAAAAATAAGAAATTCAAAACTGTGCTCTAAAGACATGTGTTACACAATAAGATTTTGCCAAGAGTAGACCACATTTGCAATGGTCCATTAAGATGATAATGGAGGTTAAAAATTCTTATCAGCCAGTGATGTCATAACTGCTATAACACCAAAGCACAATGCCTTATTCACATGTTTGTGGTAGCACTGGTTTAAACAAAACTATTGTTCTGCCAGTCCTATAAAAGGACAACACATAAAATTACTTACAGCTCATAATATTCCATAAAGAAAAGAAAATAAACAACTGCATTAGTGATTTATATATTTACTATACTATGTTTTTATCATTCAGAGTGTACTATTTTATTCTATCTAATAAATAGGGAATATGCTAATTGATCCTCATGCCATCACAAAGATGGCAGCGGCGTCCACAGCCAATACAGAGGTAATATGCTGATTGACTGCCATGCCCCTAAGATGGCAGCACCCTCAGCCACAAGATGGTGGTGCCCAGTTCCCTCAGCCCCCCAGCTGCACATGGCCAGCCCAAGGCATAGGCAAGCCTCAGATAGAGGCTTCCCAGCTGCCCAGGGCCACTTGAGGCTCAGGTACCCAGAGCTGTCCGAGGCTTGCGCTTCTGGCAGTGGCAACAGCAGAGGTGTGATGGGGGCATCACCTTCCTCTGATTGCTGGGTCACCTCCCTCCCCTGGGGTCTCCTAGACTGTGAGAGGGGGCAGGCCTGACTGAGGGATCCCCACTCCAGTGTATGAATTTTCATGCATCAGCCTCAAGTTTATATAATAAAAAGTTTGCTGTAAAACAGTAACTGGGGCAGCAACCTCTTATATCTCCTATTTACCTGGTCTCTTGGTTGCATTATTTCTTTTGTGCTTGATTTAAACTCATGTTATTTTGTGCAGTAATGTGCTCCACAGTCTTGTAGCCTAGAAGCCACCATCTATACCTAATAAACTAGATGTGTTGTAGGCTTTTCCATCTATTTTGTGTAAGTGCACTCTGTGATGTTCACACAATAACAAAATTGCCAAAAAACACATTTCTCAGGACCTAATCCTTGCCTGGTACAAGAAATTCATGCACAGGGGGAAGGGGAGGGAGGAAAGGGCTATGCCTCAAATCCAGCCTGCACCCTGTCCAATCTAGGACCCCCAAGGGATGTCCGACTGCCAGTTTAGACCAGATCCCACAGTGGGATCGGGCCTAAACCGGCAGTCAGACATCCCTCTCACAATCCAGGATTGCGGGCTCACAACTATTCACCTGCCTACCTTCCTGATTGCCCCTAACCACTTCTGCCTGCCAACCTGATTGATGCCTAACTGCTCCCCTTCCAGCCTGTTTGCCACTAAATGCCCTCCCCTGCAGGCCTGGTCACCTCTAAATTTCCCTCCCCTACAGGATTGGTCCTCCCCAACTGCCCTTCCCTGCAAGCCCAGTCACCCACCAACTTCCCTTCTCTGATGGCCTGGTCACCCCTAACTGCCCTTCCTTGTAGGCTTGATCATCCTCAACTGCTCTCCCTTGCAGGCCTAGTCCCTCCCAACTGCCTTCCCCTGTTGGCCATCTTGTGGCAGCCATTTTGTATCCACATGGGGGCAAGATCTTTGACCACATTGGGGCAGCCATCTTGTGTGTTGGAGGGATGGTGAATCTGCATATTACTCTTTTATTAAATAGGATAGAGGCCTGGTACATGGGTGGAGCCATCTGGTTTGCCCTGAAGGTTATCCTGGGTCAGGGTGGGGGTTCCCTTGGGGTGTGGGGCAGCCTGGGTGAGGTGCCTATGTTGGTTTACAGGCTGGCCATACCCCCCAGAGACCCAAGTGGAGACCCTGGTATCTGAGATTTATTTATCTTCTACAATTGAAACTTTGTAGCCTGGAGTGGAGTCAAGCCTCCTGCTCTCTCTATGGCCACAGCCATCTTGGTTGGGATTATTTTGCATACTCCGCTCTTGATTGGCTGGTGGGCATGGCTGCTGGGTGTAGCAGAGTGATGGTGAATTTGCATATTACTCTTTTATTAGATAGGATATATATATATATATATGTTTATATATATATATACGTTTATATGCATAGATACTAGTAGTTATATTGATAGTCTCTCAAAGTTAACAACCAAAATTTCACCAAAATTAAAAATATGAACAAATTCAATGTTGACAGACAGCATTATCTACATAACACACATATAAAATGTTTTTATCTAAAAAGCTGTTGATCACATTTGACAATAGCTTCTATTCCTGGCCTCAAGCTGAAAAGAATTTAATGTAAACAATATTACAGAAAAAAAGCCTATTTAGCTTCTAACCAAACTACTCTGGTAATTTTCTGGTTAGTACCATTTTTTAAAATTTTTTATTACCTTTTTTAGTCTTGTTTTTATATTTTTGTAAACTAACATTCATGCCCATGTTTAATATGTAGAAACTAGAAGATCAATGCACAAATTCATGCACAGGTGGGGTCATTAGCCTGGCTACAATAGGAGCAGATTGGGGCTGGGCCTGTTGGGAAGAGATGGTAGGAGGTTGCCTGGCTGGCCTGCCAAATTGGGACCCAATTAGGGGCTGGCCAGCTAGGGGGAAGGGCTGCAGGCAGTTGGGATTAAGTGGACAATTGGGGCAAGGTTGGCCATGGGGAGAGGTGTGGGTGGTGGATCAGCTGGCCCCAATCCAAAATGGGGTTGGGGGGGCCTATCAGGGGTCAGTGGCCAGGGGAGGTGCTGGAGGAGGCTGATCAAGGTGGAGCTGGCTAGGGGGAGGAGCCACAGTTTGATCAGTGTGGTGGAGACTGATTTGGGGTGGGGCCAGCCATAAGGAGAACCTATGGGCAGTGGACCAGTCAGCCCCACCCCAAAATGAGGTAGGTGGGGCCAATCATGGGTCAGTGGCCAGAGGAGGGGTTGGGGGAGATTGGCTGGCCAGCTCCACCCCTGATTTCTGTAAGGGAAGGCTATCGGGAGCAGAGCTGGATGGCGGGAGGGGCCACAGGGTGATCAGGGTGGTGGGGACTGATCCCTGGGGGCTGATCGTGAAGAGGGCTATGGATGGTGGGCTAACCAGCCCCATCCCAAAATGGGGTGTGTGGACTGATCAGGAACCAGCTGCCTGGGGGAGGCACCATGGGTGGTTGGCTGACCAGCACTGTCCTTGATTAGAGTGGGGGGGGGGGAGGCTGATTGGGGATGGAGTTGGCTGGGGCAGGGACTATGGACCCATAGGGGTGATTGGGACGCTTTGGGGGTGAGGCCTGCTGGGTGGAAGGGCCACAGGCAGTTGACTACCTGGCCAGGCCTCTGATCCAGATAGTGGCCAATCTGGGGTGGGGCCAGATAGGAGAAGGGGTTGCAGGCAGTTGGCCAGCTGGCTTTGCCCCCCTGATTGGGCAGGTTGGCTGGCTGTACTGGGTGTTATTGGGACTGGTTGTTTTGGTTATTTCTGTGATCTGGTTGCTGGCTTTATATATATAGATAGATAGATACTAGAGGCCCAATGCATGAAGATTTATGCAAGAATAGGCCTTCCTTCCCCTAGCTGCCAGAACCTGGGACCTGGGCTTTCACTCTCGCTGCCACCTTCTGCCTTTGCTCTGGCCCAGAACTGCCTTCTGCCTACTTGTGCTTCCCAGAGGCCCAGAGTGGCCAGAGTAGGG
Source organism: Lasiurus cinereus (assembly GCA_011751065.1). Lineage (NCBI taxonomy): Eukaryota > Metazoa > Chordata > Mammalia > Chiroptera > Vespertilionidae > Lasiurus > Lasiurus cinereus. The sequence goes on from JAAGEH010000307.1 coordinate 43,184,582, forward strand.
CAGAACACCTGTGTCATTGCCATAGCAACAATGCAAGCATCCTGGCCAAGCTGCTGCCATCTTTTTCACATCAATTTGCATATTCCCTCCTTATTGGCTGTGGATGCCACCATCTTTGTTGTGAAGTGATGGTCAATTTGCATATTCCATTTTTATTAGATAGTATAAGGCTGGGGAATGGAGGTAGATCATGAGAGAAGTGAGGGACATCATTTACTTTATTTATCACATTCTTCAGACATTTGCATATAATTACTGCATCTGTATTTTATTCTGAACTTCCTTCTTTTAAAAATTCTCAGAAGATTGGTTTTTGCATTATCATTTCATATTTATTTTTTATTTTATTTTTTTTAAAATATATTTTATTGATTTTTTATAGAGAGGAAGGGAGAGGGATAGAAAGTTAGAAACATTGATGAGAGAGACATCGATCAGCTGCCTCTTGCATGCCCCCTACGGGGGATGTGCCCTCAACCAAGGTACATGTCCTTGACGGGAATCAAACCTGGGAGCTTTCAGTCCACAGATCGATGCTCTATCCACTGAGCCAAACCTGTTTCGGCTCTTTTTTATTTTTTTATAATTCTTTGGTTGAGTTTACTGTCTATATACTCCTAGCATGTGTTAATTACATATTTATACAGAAAATTGTCCTCATGCTTTGGCATTGTTGAATCAGGTTTAGATATTCTGAGTTCTTTTTAAAAACATACCTGTTGTACTTTATATTTCAAACATTTTTGTGATTATTTAATGCATGTTACCTGGTAAAATCAATTAATACATATAATACCATTATCTCTTTTGAAGTGTAAATTAATTTCTCTCCATATAAATCTTATGTAAATGTTCATAGTACATACTATATATTTTCTTGTCTGAAATCTATAATAATAATGCTAATTAGACCAGAAGTCTTCCAGACATCATTCCAAACATCCTTCCTTATGAAAGCAGTGCCAGAGAAGCCAGGTGGGTCCTGGGTGCCTGTGGGTGGCCTGGGGGAAGCCAGCCTGGGTCCTGGGTGCCAGAGGGAAGCCAGTGCTTGTGGTCAGGGGAAGGAACACCTAGTCTTGCACAAATTTTCATGCATCTGACCTCTAGTAAAAATATAAAATAGTCTCCTTATCTACCAAAAAGATATTCCACTTTAAAAGATTGATATGAAAATTAAGGAAGTCATGTTTGCTTTAAATAATTTATAATATATTAAGTAGTTTTTATTGACTTCCTAGTAATTTTAAATGAATGAAATACAGTGGTACCTCAAGATACGAATTTAATTCGTTCCGTAACCTTGAGGCATGGGAAACTATGAGATGCTCGAGTCCTGGTAAACTGGTGGGTTCTGTGCAGCCGGCCGATCCTCAGGATTACTCCTATCTCAAATGTTGCTTGTATTTCAAAGCAAAAATCGCTCGCTCGATGGCTCATATCTCAAAAATCTCGTATGTTAGGGCACTCGTATCTCGAGGTACCACTGTATTCAAATAAATTGTTTTAAGATACAATGTAAAAAGTGTGGTTTGTAAAAAAAAGTTACTGGATATTACATAGGGTCAATCCCAAAACTGTAGATGTGCTGTATTTTAATATTCCTAAATGGACATTTAAATATTTATAAGTATACTCTTTGTCTAGTTATAGCAATGTAACATTAACCTAAAAGAAGAAATCTCATTTAAAAATATTTAACATTTAATAATTAGTTCAGGGATAAAATTCCAAAGTCTAGCTCCTTCAAATTAAACATTCAATTAAACAAGTTCCATTTAATAAAAAAGCAATTCTTCATAATCTTGAGGTTTATCATCAACACCAAAGCACTTTAACACATATAAAGTAATCTGATCTCAAAAGCTCAGTAATGTAAGCAGGGCATCCTACATAATAAAGAGGTAATATGCAAATTGACCATCATGCCCTCACACAAGATAGCTTCCCTCATGTGGTCACAAGGTGGCCACCAGGGGACAGCAGTTGTGGGTGATCAGGCCAGCAGGAGAGGGGAGCTAGGGGAACCAGGCCTGCAGGGGAGGGCAATTTGGGGGATGAGGCCTACAGGGGAGGGCAGTTGGGGGTGACCAGGCCTGCAGGGGAAGGCAGTTGGGGGCCATTGGGCTGGCAGGGGAGTAGTTAGGTATCAATCAGGCTAGCAGGGGAGTGGTTAGGGGGTGATCAGGCTGGCAGGCAGAAGCAATTAGGGGTAATCAAACAGGCAGGCAGGTGAATGGTTGGGAGCCAGCAGTCCCAGATTGTGAGAGGGATGTTCTACTGCTGGTTTAGGCCCAATCTGGATCCGAAGAGTTCCAGATTGGACAGGATGCATGCTGGGTTGAGGGACATCCCTCTCCCTCCTACTGCACAGATTTTGAGCACTGGGCCTCTAGAAGACTATAATCTCTATTTTACCAAATGGAAGATAGTGGCTCAGAGTTGAGTGACCACATTGTTTTCACAGGACTAGCAAAGGGAAATGTTGGGAAGAGAGCAAAGTTATCATTTATCCATCAGGCTTTCCCAACTTATGCCTTAGGAACTCTCTTCAATGACATTTACTAATTCTTTAAAAATAATTCTTCATGTAAAAGAAAAATAATTATGTATACAATATTCACCTCTCCCCTCCACATTTACATTATCTATCAAACTGTAATAAATAAATGCACATGGTTTTAAGTGTGGAGCTAGGAGCTATTGTTTGTGAATAAGTAGGTCTGTTTATTATCAACCATACCCAATCCAAAAATTAGTATTCATTAGCATTTCTCTTTGTATTCATCTAAACACTCAGAAAGATTTAATAGTTGCTTTCAGTGTTCAGCATGTTTCCATTTTCTCTGTGAATACTATATTTCTCAAGATAGTTAATTAGATGAAAGACTGGGAGATAAACACAAAAAAGTTTAAATATTTGCTAGAGTTATGCTGCTGCTACATTTTAATTCCTATCAAAATCAATAACAAGTTTCAGGCCTCTGAACAGAGAATTTTTTACCTGCTGATGACTGAAAGGGCAGTACATGTATTGTATTTATATATACAAGTTTCCCTTGCCTTTCTCTCCAACCTTCATAGCAATCATTAATAACATAACCTTCAGTACAGTGGGCTGTCATTGCTTTCCCTCTATTAGCAGAAATATATATCACCCATTTCCACAGAGAATAGGTAATGCAAGCTGAAAAAATATGCTAGTGAAGACAGGCATTCATTCAAGTTATTTTACCTAATTCTATGTGACACCTGGGAGATGGTGATATTCATTTCATCTTCCTATTGCAGATATTGGATGGGAAAAATCAAGGCCATATATTATAGACTTTTCATAATCCACACCCATAAAAAGTTTGCTTTGGGGGCTATAGTTCATTATGGCAGATTTAATTATTATTTTTGGTGGTGTTGGTGTTGATCTGAAAACAATTTTCCAAATTTTGTAGGAGTTTTGAAAATTAAAACTCACAATAAAATTGTAGAGCCCTTTTCTAAACTCTAGGCATTAAAATTTTTATAAGAAACTAAAATATAAATTATTACTACTTTTTAAAATATATACACTTTATTGATTTTTTTACAGAGAGGAAGGAAGAGGAACAGAGTTAGAAACATCCATGAGAGAGAAACATCGATCAGCTGCCTCTTGCACACCTCCCATTAGGGATGTGCCTGCAACCAAGGTACATGCCCTTGACCTGAATTGAACCTGGGACCCTTCAGTCTGCAGGCCGACGCTCTATCCACTGAGCCAAACCAGTTAGGAAAAATTATTACTACTTATGTTGTTTTCCTTTGTTATCAACATCAAGAAAATTTTCTTTTTCATTTGGCAGTAGAGAGTGGTCATGAACAAATCAGGCTACATATAATGTGTTAACTGCTATTCAAAGGAAATCACAACACATTTCACATTGGGAATGCAACATTAATTCTACTTAGTGATAGATCCTTTCTTCCCCCAACTGGTGGGGAGAGTATGATGTAATCTGCACCTGCAGCCTGGACATAAATGAGTACCAAACCAGGCACCTATATGCACTATACATTGAACCACCTATCAGCACCTGCCAAATACCCTAAGCCCTTGTCCCTAAGTACCTGAGTGACTATGTACCTTATATGGACCATACATTAAACCAACAATCAATGCGTGCTGAGTACACTAAGCCCCCATTCCTTCCCATTCCTCCCCTCAAAAGGTGTGTTCACCTCTGCACGTGTTGCTGTTCTCCCCTTGTGAGACAGCCTGACAGTTCCTTCTCCTCTAATAAAGCCTGTAGTCCTGGTTTTCAGCCTCTGTATGATCTTTCACTTAGGACAGTGGTCAGCAAACTGTGGCTTGCGAGCCACATGCAGCTCTTTGGCCCCTTGAGTGTGGCTCTTCCACAAAATACCACAGCCTGGGCGAGTCTATTTTGAAGAAATGGCATTAGAAGAAGTATAAGTTTAAAAAAGTTGGCTCTCAAAAGTAATTTCAATCGTTGTACTATTGATATTTAGCTCTGTTGACTAAAGAGTTTGCTGACCACTGACTTAGGAGAATAGAAGGATGTCTGCCCAGTAGTGAAACAAGCAGCCATACAAAGTAGTGAGTTCATTGCCAAGTATGAGAAGTATTAAGAGACTAGTTGGCACTCACCAAAATTGTTGTAACACAGAACACAGGATATTTTTAAGTAAAATAACAGCTGAACCAATTTACTCTCAAGCCCCTCCCTGCCTTGTCATTTTATATTTCTGCACAAAGTAAGTGATGTGAAAAGTTAATCCAACGTACCAAGAGTTTGTGTCAAGAACTGCATACTATATAGAATCAGCTCATTTCAAGTACTTATATGTGCCTCTCTATGTAAGTTATTTTTTCTTTTTCACAATAAACCTCTGAGTTAAAGATACTGTTCCCTCCCAACAATTAACAGAGAAGGAAATTTGCACAGACACACAAGGAGGAGGCGCTAAGGATCCAAAGCCTTTGCTCTCAGCTACTCTGCCTTCAAGGTTTATACTCTGTGTACTCTTCTAATTATTTTTGAATTATGTGATTCTAACCCTATTAAAGAATATTACCATTGAGTCTTTGGAGAACAAATTACCCAAAATAGATGTTCTCAGGCAGACTGCCAAAAACACAGCGCCAACACCTATGCTATGCCTTTGGCTCATTTTGATTTCATGAGGTCTCTTTACAGAGGCCCTGGATGCTCACGTAAGAAGACCAGAAGTGGAGCCAGAAGAACTCAAGGGGATCGGGTTTGCTCACACAAGCAATTTCTAGATTCATTCTGTGAAGATAATTCATTCACTCAGGAAAAACCTTCCTAACTTCGCATCACAGAAACGAAGTGTTTTTCTCATGACTCTTCCAAACAGCCCTCCAGGAACCCAGCAGAGATGGACTGTCACACGCTAGGCTGGCTTCCATGGAACCCCTACCTGACCCAATTCTTCTTCACTGAAGAATTCTCCTCAGGAAATAAAAAATGTTTCGCTTAAGGTTTCTGGCTTTCATAATATTAACATTACTGCTCATTTTGTTTCTCATTTTATAACTAAATTTATCCAAAACAAATTTATCGCTTATTCAGGGCATTACCACATATTCAGTCTCAAGCTAAAGTAAATTCTGTCCATTAACATTTTTTTTTCTTGATAATCTTCTTAAACTCCTAGACTTAAACACACGATTTTTATGCCCCTCTAGGTTATCTTGGTCTACCGGCCCCCAGGTTGACCCCCTTGCTCAAAAAGCTTCCCTGACTACACTACCCAGCATATCCTCTCTCTGCACCATCTTTTGCCCAAGGGTTTCAGCTCTGCAAGTCCTGGAAAGCACACTTCCAGGGGACTCCATTCACAGTCTGCAGCAGGGTCACAGGAGCACCAGGATGCAGGTGGGATCCTACAGACCCTCTAGCTTCCCCAGCAGCTACTCAGCTGGGTGGGTAACGAAACCAAGGAGTACAAGCAGTAAGTACCAGCTGTGAAAGATGTGATCAATGCACATCAGGATGTGGAATATTCCTCTCTCTGGGAATATTCTACATGACTGAGCAGTTAGCTCTGTTTCTTGTAAGGCTGTGTGTCTCAGTAACACACCAAATCACCTTTACTCATTTGGCCCTACCCAACATAGGATGGCTCAAATTACCGTTTTTATTTTTATTTTTTCTGTTTGACGGTGTGAAAACAAGCTATATTCAGTAGAAACCCTAATCCAAATTTTGAATTTTGATCTTTCCCCAGACTAGTGATATGGGTACTTTGTATTTCTCCTGATGCTGGGCACTGGCAAGGAGCAGCAGCTTCCCCTGCAACAGCCCCATGATCACAGGGTTAACAGCCAATACTCTCCAGCAGTGGTTCTCAACCTTTCTAATGCCTTGACCCTGTAATACAGTTCCTCATGTTGTGGTGACCCCCAACCATACTTCATAACTGTAATTTTGCTATTGTTATGAATTGTAATGTAAATACCAATGTTTTCCGATGGTCTTAGGCGACCCCTGTGAAAATGTCATTGGACCCCCAAAGGGGTCGCGATCCACAGGTTGAGAACCACTGCTCTACAGTGTATGCATTGTGTTAGATGTTTCTACCCAGTTACAGGATAATGTAAGTGTTCTGAGCACATTTAAGATAGACTAGGCTAAGCTATGGTGTTCAGGATGTTAAGTGTATTACAGTGGTACCTCGAGATACAAGTTTAATTTGTTCGCTAACCTTGCTCGTATATCAAGTTGCTCATATCTCAAAGCAAATTTCCCCATTAAAATCAATTGAAATGCCATTAATCGGTTCAAGCCTCCAAAATGCCACCCCAGTTGTTCTTGTTACGTGTTTTTAAATAAGAAAAATGTATTTACAAATGACAAATATTGTATAAAAACATAATAAAAGAGAATGTAAAGGAATAAACTGGTTTTATAAAGTGTATTTACCTACTCTTTATGCTCTTAATGCTACACTTTATCCCTAAACTGAATGTAACTTAACTAATCTTCACTGAACTTAATTGCTACTTAATTGCATTTTTGGCCGATTTCAAAAAAAAAACGTGTCCAACGAGATTTGCCTCTTCCTCCCTTTCAGAATGTTTCTGAAATGGGTGAGGCAAGTTTCATTGAACAGCTCCGATGTACGACCAGTGGCAACTTTTTTGGGGTGTTTCTTTTCCACCAAGTGTGACACCCTCTCCCACATTCCTAAGATCTCCTTTATCTCACTTGTAGAGATCTCCTCCACCTCTGGCTCCTCCTCGAAACCAATTTCGTGGAGAACCTCTGCATGTTGCTGAGAGCAACTCTTGTAACTCCTCCATGGTGAGTTCCAGAGAGTGCTCCTCAATGAGCTCATTCACATCTCTCTCATCCACCTCCAGGCCCATGGATTTTCCCAGAGACACTATCTCCTCCTCCACTGGCTCCTCGGGTTCGAATCCTTCGAAGGTCCTTTCAGCTACGACTTCAGGCCACAGCTTCTTCCATGCAGAGGTCAAAGTCCTCGTTGTAACACCCAGCCAGGCCTGATCAATAATTCTGAGGCATATCACGGTGTTAAAGTGGTTCTTCCAGAACTCTCGAAGGGTGAGGTTTGTGTTCTCTGTTACCTCAAAGCAGCGCCGGAATGGGTGCTTGATGTACAGCTTTTTAAAATTAGAAATCACCTCCTGATCCATGGGCTGCAGGATAGGAGTGGTGTTGGGAGGTAGGTAGACAACCTTTATAAACTTGAACTCTTCGAGGAGTTCATCTTCGAGGTTCAGTGGGTGAGCAGGAACATTGTCAAGGACGAAGAGGGCTTGCATGGTTAGGTTGTTTTCCTGTAGATATTTCTTAACAGAAGGGCCAAAAACCAGGTTTACCCATTCCACAAAGAACTGCCTGGTGACCCGTGCCTTCGGGTTTGCCCTCCACATAACTTGCAGTTTATCTTTTAAAATCTTATGTGACTTAAAGATTCTGGGGTTTTCCGAATGGTATACGAGCAGAGGCTTGATCTTGCAGTTGCCACTCGCATTGGCACACAGTGCTAGAGTTAGCCTATCCTTCATGGGTTTGTGGCCTGGCATTGCCTTCTCCTCTGCCGTTATATAAGTCCTATTTGGCATCTTCTTCCAGAAAAGCCCTGTCTCGTCACAGTTGAAGATTTGCTGGGGGATATATCCTTTGGCTTCTATCAGTTCGGAAAAAGTTTTGAGGTAATCCTCAGCTGCCTTCACATCCGAACTTGCTGCCTCACCATGCCTGATGATGGAATGAATGCCGGACCTTTTCCTGAAGTTATCAAACCAGCCTCTACTGGCTTTAAATGGGTCTTTTGATGCTTCGTCCAAGGAAGTGTGTGGGGTCTGCTCCAGCAGATCACCGTAAATCGCTCATGCCTTCTCGCATATGATGCCCTGTGTTAATGTATCTCCTTTAAGCTGCTTCTCCGTCACCCACACCATCAGTAGATTCTCCATCTTTTTATGGAGAGAGCAAAGGAGCTTAGAAATTATTGTAACGCCCTTAGCTGGCGTTATACCCTTTATCGACTCCTTCTGTTTAAGCACAGTGCATATCCTTGAAGTACTACATCCGTATTGCCTTGCCAAGTCAGCCACTTGCACACCTTGCTCATATTTTTCTATGATTTCACATTTTAATTCAATAGACATCATCCTCTTCTGAGCACTGACCTTTCCATTCGCTTTCTTCGGACCCATGGTTATAAAAAGAAATGTGATAAAGTATATAAATGCACAAAAGATGCTTCGACAAAGAGGTAAACAAGCACACTGACTGGGTGTGGGAAACTGGTGGGTCGTGTGCAGCCGGCCGATCCGTGCAATTACTCGTATCTCAAATGTTGCTCGCATTTCAAAGCCAAAACATTGCTCGCTCGATGGCTTGTATCTCAAAAATCTCGTATGTTAGGGCACTCGTATCTCGAGGTACCCCTGTAAGTGTTTTCTTTTTCTTAAGATATATTCAATATATGATGGGTTTATCGGGATGTAACCCCATCCTAAGTTGAGGAGCACCTATAATTGTTTTTGCTTCTTTCCCTTACTCATGTAGTGCTGCCGTTGTACCTCCAAAGTATGAGAATGTTTGCTTTGCTTTAGTTTCTCATTACTAAGAGATATTGTCTACACTTGCTTTAAAAACCTTATTAGCCTTTAGCACTGCTTATAAACAGCGAAAGGTGCCCTGGCCGGTGTGGCTCAGTTGGTTGGATGTCATCCCATGCACCAAAGTGTTGACAATTGGGGCGTGTGCCCAGTTTGCAGGCTCATTCTTGGTGGGGGCATGCAGGATGCAGCCAATCCAACTTTCCATGTCACATCCATGTTACTCTCTCCCCGCTACCTTCTGTATCTCTCAAAAGTCAATAAAAACTTTTTTAAAAAGAAAGGAAAACAGAAGTTTAATCAGGAGAAATATTTGTCTGTTCTGCTATAAAGCAATTTTCATACATATTTCTAAATGAAATTTGAGCAACTCAAAACCATATAACCCTAATGTACCATTTTCTTGCTGTCTTGATGAAAATTTAATATCATTATAGATATCTCATACTTAATTAATCATCTCTAGAATTTACAAAATAGCCCTTTCAATTTAGAGGAGAAGATATGGAACTTTTCTTCCATTTTACTTCTTCATGTAATTATTAACATCCACTTTAAAAATAATAATGCCACCGCCAGAAAACTTGCTTTACTGGTATTTTAAGGTCAACAGTTTAATTTTCTTTTGCACTTTTTTATTTTCATATCTTCATTATAACTCACTTTCACATAAAGCTAAATGTACTCTTTCATTACCACGGCAATAAAAAGATTAATTTAAAATAAGAAGAAGGAAAATAAAAACACAAAACATCAGCACTTTACTATATCCAATCTCTGATTCCTTTCAATTGCGTTATTTGTTTAATCACTTTCATATTGAAATATGTCAAATACCCTAAATATACAGACTAATAAAATGAACACGAAAGTACCCACTATTTCATGCTATCTCTCCTGACATTTGGTCAACCTGCTTCAAATTTTTTAAATTAATAAAATATTATTTAGGAGGTAACTTCTTCCTTATGTCATGTCTCATTCTCTGCCATGATGGATTCGATTTTCAGTCTCATTCACAATTCTGCTATTAGTGCATGTGTGATTATATGTAAATGATCTTTTTTTCTTTACAAATGGTATAATAATTTAGGTATTCATTCACTTAACTCACAAACCCATATTTTTGGCACCTTCCATATGCCAAACAATAATTTAAAAATTGAATTTACAATGAAAAACAATACAAAGTTTGTAACTCTTTTGGACTTTACATTCTAGTTGAAGAATTATCAGAAAATGTAACTGCTGTTTTTAAAAAAAAATAGAGTGTTGGAGTCAGAAGTTCTAAAATATTTAGGCCGGGGAGCAGAGTCTAAATAAAATAGCAGAGAGAGCGACATTTGAATAATTAGGTAAAGTCATTTAGAGAGGGTGACATAAAAACAACACTGAGGGCAGGCCTTGAATGATGAGTTCAAGAATCCAAAAATGATGGCAAGAATGTAGTGAGAAGGATGGAGAGCCAAGAGCAGGAGGTTGCCAAGGTTTCTTGTGTAACATGCTCTTTGTAGTCCCACGTAGTTTTTTTTTTTAATATATTTTATTGATTTTTTACAGGAGGATAGAGAGTTAGAAACATCTATGAGAGAAACATCCATCAGCCACCTCCCCCACGCCCCCTACTGGGGATGTGCCCACAACCAACTACATTCCCTTGACCTGAATTGAACCTGGGACCTTTCAGTCCGCAGGTCGATGCTCTCTCTGCTGAGCCAAACCGGTTTCAGCCCCACGTAGTTTATAAAGGTTGAATCATCTTTTAATGAGTAAACCTTGTTTAATTATTTTTAAAAAATTTTCCATTGGTTAGGAGCCTAAGTGTAATTATCATGTACACGTCAATTTAATTTCTAATTTTTCTTATTTTCACTAATGCAAGAGATACTGTGTACTTTCATGCCAGGGCTTCACCTTCCAAACTCTCTCTCCTTCTCTGTTTGTTGAAGCAACCAAATTATTAATCTTCAGAATATTGCATAATTTTGATTTTATTTGTGATACTGCTTATTTCCAATAGAGTCATCTGTTATTATTTCTTTTAAATAGTCATCTGTCATATGTATGCAAATTAATAGCTCTTTTAATAGGTTATTTTTGACTCTAAGTGAAATACTTATTATTTGTTTTTATGACTGAGATTAAACCAGTTACATGTGTAGAAGGAAACCATTGATCAGATTTTGCTCTACACCACCAACCACAGCACCCACAATGACAACTGTGAAGCTCCCTGTGTCCCTTTCTTCTAATGTTCTGAGAGTGAAGTGAAGTTGACTCAAGGCTAGTCAGAGGTCAGGGAAAGAACAAGAAGGGAAAAAGAAGAGCACAGCAAGCCATGGGTTAAGATTAGTAACATTAAAGGTTCAAGCACATATAAGAAATCTAGATCTACTCAGTAACAAGAAAGCCTACAGTTTTGAGAGAAATGAAGCAAGAACAATCTGAAAGAAATGCAAACGTTGCAAATATAAGTCCTTTAGATGACAGAACAAATTCTTCAGGAAAGTAATCTGGTATTTTCTTTTAGTAAAATATTCAAGCAGGACATTCACTGGCCCAACCTGTGAATCTCACCAGAAAGAAAAGTTATAAGTGGTAGAAAAACAGTAATTCCTCCCAGCCTTAGTGCATGGTTTAGTTATGTAATATAGTATTAAATGAAAAATTTAATAAAGATATAGTAGAAATTGTCAACATCTACCATTCCTCAGCCTCCACTGTACTCCTGATGACTTCTTACTGCCAATATTTGGCCCTGGCCAGGTAGCTCATTTGGTCAGAGGATCATCCCCATATACTAGGGTTATGAGTTTGGTCCTCAGTCAGGGCTAACTTCTTCCTTATGTCATGTCTCATTATCTTCCATGATGAATTTGATTTTCAGTCTCATTCACAATTCTGCTATTAGTGTATGTGTGATTATATGTAAATGATCTTTTTACATATAAGAATAAACCATTGAATGCATAAATAAGTGGAACAACAAATCAATGTCTCTCTCGCGGTCTCTCTCAAAGTTAATAAAAAAATTAAAAATATATATATTTGTATGTCTCTGAATAACATTTTTCAAAACCCTGGAAAGGCTATTTCAGGAAGCAGCCCTCAACCAATGTATCACTGGAGTAGCTGTACTACAAACACCTTAGCCTTCTCTTCTGCTCTTCTAGTTGTGAAGCTTCATATCACTCTTTGTAGTGTTCCTAAGGAGTTAAGCTCCTAGTGCCCTCTTCTGGTGGCTTGACTTAACATCCTTTGGTGGTTAACTTCCCTCCTCTACTTCATTTTCAAATTCTCTACTACATTTCTCCCCCTAAAGTATTTGAACTCCTTATAGCAGGGACTGAGCCCCTGTTTTTTTGCTGGCTGCTGGCTGGGACTGCTCTCAGTTCTTAGAGACCAGTACATTTCAACAATGGAAAAACATCCCTTTTCAAATCTTTCCCATGCTCTGAATCTCTAATTTCTTTAGTCTCCAGTCAGAGAAAATTCTGTTTTTCCAGGATTTGTGTAATTATGTCCAGCCTACTTAGATCATGACTATATCTTAAGATCAACTGATTTGGAACCTTTCAGCTGTACCTAGATTAGCACATGATTGAATAATCAGAGTCCAGGAATCCCAGAGAACCATCGTAGAATTGACAACCATAACCATCATTTAACTTAAATAAAATTGTCGTGACGCCTATTCAAGTATAGTCACTGAGTTGTGAACATAAAACGGGTGGAATTTATATGTAACTTAACACAATCAAGGTTAAAAAAAAGTTATTTCCATGTTTAATATCTTATTTAATATTTAGAAAAATCTTCTGCATAGTAATCATTATTATCCCTGTTTTGTAGATAAGGCAAAACTGAGAGTCATGGCATTTAAGAAATTCCTGTGAACATATAATGGCTAACATAAAATCAAATGAATGTCATCTGTGATTTCCATTATTTTTCCTACTTAATGCCTATTTTTAATGTAACTATAGGAGAGCCATAGGATTATTCATCGGCTCCTGAAAAACAGTCACCATTTTAAAATGTAGATGATATTACAAAACAGTTTTGTACTTACCCCACAGAATAGCTCTCAATTTTTTAGTCATTTTCTATAGAATTAAAGTTAAAGAATATACGTAGGACTACACTTTCCATAAAATCATCCCCTAGATCAACGGATGGGAACGTCCAGCCCAAGGGCCATCATTTGGTCTGGCACTGCCAAGGCAACTGCAGGCAAGACTTGAAATTCAATAAATCAAGGAGCTTTTTCATAGCAACATAAATTTATATTAAGTGAATTGTATTAAAGAAATTATGTTATAGAAATCCAAATGGCCCTTAGCAGAAAAAAAGGATCCCCACCCAGCTAGATGGATGGGGGAAAAGATAAGGGAAGGAGAGAGAGAAAAATTGTGAAAGGAAGAAAGGGAGAGAGAAGTGTTTTGCTAATAACAGCAGAATGAAACATTAGTCCATTTTTCTCAGGGTAGAGAGAACCATAAAATGAATTCAAGTGTCCCATAATAGAGATAGGCTATTTGATACTCCACACATTTTGCCTAAGAGTATGGAGTCTCAAATGCACAACATAAACCATCGCAGCTGCTATTTCCACTGTTTCAGAAACCACAACCCTAAAATAAATCCCACACTTAATTAGCAATTCAAATATTGCATAAAATATTGCTATGCTCCAATTTTCTCAGCTGATAAAAATCCAGGTTTTATAATAAGAGGGAAGACAACTAAAATATTATAAGTCCAAGGAGAACGCAGACATAAAATTGATTTTAATTGAAATTTTTCCCCTAAAGGAAAAAACATTTTCCTCGTGTAAAGTATGTTTAGGGATCACTAAATTGTTTGCAATTGCTTAACAGCTGCCTGGCACCTTCACAGTTTTTTTAAAGGTTTTTGTGGGTTTTTTGGGGAAAAGTTTTGAAAGCTGTAAAAAGTATAGGCTATAAACTGTTAAAACATAAAACTGCTTGCAACTTTTAATTCTATAAATGACTGAATACTCCTTAAACACAAAGAAAAGGTGTGTATACACACACACACACACACACACACACACACACACATATGTATATCTTTGGAATATAATTGCCTTCATCATCCCAGAAGTCTTTAGGACATTTCCTTTTCCTTGGTTCTCATCCAACTATGCCCTCAACCCATAATACACTAAAGTGCCATTATACGTTTTTTGCTCAGAAAGTCTTAAAACAACTTTCCTTAGCTTAGCTTTTCTCACCTCCTCAGTATGAGTTTGGTGAGGCATTTGCTAAACTGCCATTCAGTGCTCACAGTAGCCACTAGTGACTCAAGTTTAGTAGCCATTAAATACTTAAAATAGTAAGGAGATAGCTGTAACTCTCAATTGGTTGAATTATGACCCCTAGCGCAGTCTTTTCTTTATTGCTTGCATTAATGTCTTATCATCACTCACAGTGAAATTCAGGTGACAAACCTTGGTGCTTCTTAAACCTTTTCTAATTATACCACTTCAGGCTTTCTGATAAGCTCAGACGCTGTTCAAATCTTACCTCAGTGGAATGGTGGTCTCCAAGTGAAATGGGATGGTTCAGAACATGTATGTTGAATGAAACAATGTCATTATTACATGTTTTCTACATAGTTCTTATTTTATTTCCAAGCTAAAGATGAAATGTCTCAGAAGCCAAGGTCTTGTCTCCCTTGAAAATATAGCATCCTTAGTAACTGGCTAGGCAAGGCTGCCTACTGTTTTTTGAGACTTATGCATGCTGACAATCTGTCACAATATAATTGGAAATTTCTAGACCTCCAGGAATAACAATGGTTTGATATAGTTATGTGGCTATTTCACTATCTACTCAAGTTTATGTATTATATCTCAGGTGTTTACTTCTTGGGGTCTGACCATGGCTTTCTTTTGGGATATTTACAGTTAGTGACTATCTTTCTAAAACAAATGGCCAGGTTCATTATGATTTCTGTCTATCCAAAGGACAATTAATTTCATAGGATAAATATTGAAAAAGGAAAACAAGAGCAGAAAGAGCATAATCAAATTGAGAGATTAAATGAATGGCAGTTTCCCAGTAGAAAATTCTACATTAGTGAAATACATTAGAAATGGGATGTTAGTTAACTAAGCTTTCCATATATGACACTTTACACAACCAAAAAAGTGCAAATTGAGTAACACTTGAAGGTCTGAACTATAAGACACACCAGCCAATAAAATTGTCACTCACAGGCAAGTGATATTGTGACAAAAAAAGAAAGCTAAGTGTAGGGTGGTTTTATTGTGACAAATGAAGTGAATTATGTATAAAAATATGCATAATTAAAATGACTCTCAAAGAACTGTATAGAAAATTTATAGTAATAAATTCCTTATTTGAACAAGCATAAAACTTTGAATAAAAAAGTCTTTGTCTATGCACTCAACTAAATAAAGGTTAAACAAGCATTTAAAGGCTATCAGTTTTTTAAGGAAGGCAAAAATTTAAATTGATAGATTTTAGAATTTCCAGTTCTGATCCTAGCAGAGTTGGGCATAGAATTATCATATCATTTCTTTTTTAAAAATTATATGTTTTTATTTATTTTAGAGAGAAGAAGGGAGGAGAGAGAGATAGAAACACTAATGAGAGAAAAACATTATCCATGAGCTGCCTCCTACACAACCCCTACTGGGGATGGAGACAAAAACCTGGGTATGTGCCCTGACCTAGAAGTCAACTGGTGACCTCCTGATGCATGTGACAACTCTCAACCACTGAGCCACACCAGTCAGGTGAATTTTCGTATATTGATCCCCACACACAGACCATAGTTTGATCATTTTGTTCTGTTCTGAATGACACAGAAATTTCCTAATCACTGTTATCTCTAATTCTCAACATCTGAAAGCTAGAGTGATGAAATTCCATTTGTGAAACTTTTACAATCCTAATGAAAATTATACAATTATTTATACAATACATTTATCTTTGTTGTAACTAAAAAAGAGTTGTAATTGGCCCTCTTTTTGTTGTTTTGGAGAAATTTCATGATGGGTATAATTCTAATGCCTCTAATGCTGCTTTCTAAAATTTATATTGAAGACAAAGCTACTTCCCCTGAAGATGCCTTTCTTGCAATCAGAAAATATGAACAAAATTTTGAATGCCTATGGCTGTGAGTGAAAGTGTCTTTAACATGCTGGTAAAGAACAAGAGAGAAAAATCTTCTCTGTAGCCTCCATAATATTAACAAAGAAGCTAAAATATTTCATTTCTTGTTCTTTAAGTCTTTTTATAAGTCTTAACGGTGCCAATTCTCATCTTACAATCCAGACATCATCATCATTCTGCAAACCATTTTTTAAATAATTGATCATATTTACTCCTTTGAATTTTGGGTTCCCTCTTTCATTTTCTATGTTGGCTACTTACCCCTCACCATCACACTAAATCTAACCATTCCCCACTCTCTTAGGCTTGGCCACAATGTCTTCCAAGGAGGCAAAGGAGCTGGGCGTGCTATGAGCAGAGCTTTTTTCTGACCTAAAATGTCATTAATTTAGGGCATCCATCCAGATATAGAAGAGCACTTTATTGCAACTCTCAAAAAATGCAGCACCATAAAAGAAAATAAACATACCATCCAAAGGAATACAGCATATTTATACAAAGAGAGAACTTTTCACAGAAAAGAACATTCCTTTCCCTATCCCTAGAAACCACTAACCTGTTATCCATCTCTATAAGTTTGATATTTTAAGAAAGCTATGCAGCCAAGACCAGTTTGGCTCAGTGGATAGAGCATCGGCCTGTGGACTGAAAGGTCCCAGGTTCGATTCCGGTCAAGGGCATGTACCTTGGTTGTGAGCACATCCTCAGTAGGGGGCGTGCAGGAGGCAGCTGATCGATGTTTCTCTCTCATCCATGTTTCCAACTCTCTATCCCTCTCCCTTCCTCTCTGTAAAAAATCAATAAAATATATTTTAAAAAAGAATGCTATGCAGTTGGATTCATATAATATTCACATCTTTTTTAAGACAACTTATTACTTTAATTTTGTTTCATTATATTATATTGAAATATCATAATGCACTCAAATTTCAATAGCAAAGATGCTTTCAGAAGAAGTAAGTTCCAACATAGTTCTACTAAGACTCTAATAACCCAAGGAGATCCCAATACACTAGTGATGTTTGCATAGAGAATTGTATAGGAAATTAAAAACATGGCATCTCCCATATTAAAATTTCCTCGATTTCATACATAGCTTTGAGAATTCAGGCTAGGGAAATTGGCCTGAATGCTCTAACTTTTGTTAATGTTCTTCACTCAAAATAATGTCCTTGCAATACATCCATGTTGTACTAGGAATATATAGTTTATTTCATTCTATTGCTAAGTAGTGTTGCATTGTATGGACGTACCACAATATGTCTAACCATTCATTCTTCTAAGGACATTTGAGTTGTTTCCAATTTGGGGCTATAGCTATTATGAGCATACGTGTGTGAGCATGTATTTTCATTTCTCTGAGATAAAGACCAAGGAGAACAATTACTAAATTATATTGTATTATCATTATTTTTTGAAATTTGTTCATCACATATTTTTACATTAATTTTTATTCTTCAAAACACTGCAATACAATGCCAAGTTTTTACTATTTTTAGCACATTCCATAAATTGTGGATCTGATGTAGACCTTCTCTTGTTTCATCTTAGTTTCAGCTTTGAGTAGTATATATTTCATTGTATATCTGTCAAACATTTCTAGAGTGGCTGGAAATGTGGCTGTTCTCCAGAATGGCTAGAATCCCCAACAGCATGTTCTGAGTGGTCCAGTTACTCAGCATCCTTGCCACATTTGGTGTATTTTAATTTCAGCATTCCAATGTGGTATCCCATTGTAGTTTTAATTTGCATTTTCCTAATGACTAATGATTCTGAACATCTTTCATGTGCTTATTCATTTGCCATCTGAAAATCCTCTAAGATGAAATGTCTGTTCTTATCTTTCGCATATTTCCTAATGGGATTGTTTGATTTTTAACTATTCTGTTTTAAGAGGTTTTTTCCTCTCTCTCTTTTCTAGTTCATGGTTCTTTGTTAAATCTGAGACTTGCAAATATTTTTCCTAGTTGGTAGATTTTCATAGAGCAAATGTTTTAAATTGTAATAAAGTTCAATAAGCAATTTTCCTTTGAAGGACTGTGCTTTCATTGTTAAGTCTAAGAACTCATTGTCCAGTTTTGAGTTCCCAAAATTTTCTCCTGTTTTGTTTTGTTTTTCCTAAAAATTATTCAGTTCTATGTTTTACATTTCAGTTCATGACTCAATTGAGGTGATTTTTATGTTTTTTTTTTTTTTATTGAGACGTAATCTACACATATAGAAGTCTAAGTGACTGGAATGACCAGACCGACCAGTCACTATGATGTACACTGACGACCAGGGAGCAGATGCTCAATGCAGAAATTGCCCCCCCCCCCGCCCAGGTGGTCAATATGCTCCCAGTCAACCACTCCCTGCCAGCCAACCTCCCACAGCCCCTCCCTCTAAGCAGCAGGCCCCAATCAGGGCCAGGCTCTGGGCTGGGCTGAGGAACCAGGGTGGAGCGGGTGGAGCCGGGCGGGGGAGGGGGTTAGCCGTGGATGTGGCCCCTTTCCCAGGGGGGCCTTGGGCCTGCTTCCTCCTCAGCGCCAGTGGCCAACCTCCCGCAACCGGTCTATACCCTCAATCAGCAGGCCCTGATTGATCTGCCACCTGCCCACTGCAGTGGGGGTGTGGTGCAAGAGAAGGGAGAAGAGAGGGAGGTGGAGAACTGCATGGTGGCAGTGTCAGCATCTGGTGATCATTGCCTCCTTTCCAAAACCCACTGGGGCCTTTGGGCCCCAATCAGCCCATCTCTGGTCACCAGCCAGGCCTAGGGACCTCATAAATGAACAAATTTCATGCATTGGGACTCTAGGTGACATTTAACATTGTGTAAGTTTAAGGTGTACAAAGTGTTGATTTGATACACTTGTATACAGCAATACTATCACCACCATAGAGTTAGTTAACACCTTCTTCATGTCCCATAATCATCTTTTTCTTTTGGTGTGGGAATATTTAAGATTGAATCTCTTGGAGATTAAACTCTATCAGTGGTAACATTGGCAAATATGTTCTCCCAAGCAGTGGGTTTAATCTCCAACATTTACAGAGAACTCATGCATCTTAACTAAAGATAAACAACCCAATCAAAAAAAATGGGCAATGGACCTAAATAGAATCTTTTTGAAAGAAGACAGAAGGCCAAAAGACACATGAAAACATGCTCAAAGTCACTAATTATCTGAGAGATGTAAATGTAAAAACAACAATGCAGTATTATCTCACACCTGTCAGAATGGCTATCATCGACAAATCAACAAGTGCTGGCAAGGATTCAGAGACAAAGGAAGCCTTATGCACTGCTGGTGCAGCCACTATGGAGAACAGTATGAAGTTTCCTCGAAAAACTAAAAATGGAACTCCCATTTGACCAAGTGATCCCACTTCTAAAACTAGAAACACCAATTAGAAAGGATATATGTACTCCTATGTTCATAGGAGCACAATTCACCATAGCTAAGATTTGGAAACAGCCTAAGTGTCCATCAGCAGATGAGTGGATTATAAAATAGTGGTACATCTACAAAATGGAATACTATGCTGCAGTAAAAAAAAAAGAGTTCTTAGCATTTGCTGCAGCATGGATGGAACTGGAGAGCATTATGCTTAGTGAAATAAGCCAGTCAGAGAAAGATAAATATCACATGATCTCACTCATTTATGGAATAAAATGAACAACATAAACAAATGAACAAAAACAGAATCAGAGTCAGAAAAACATTGATCAGATCATCAAACCTCAGAGTGAAATAGGGAAGGGTGGAGGTAATAGGTAGAGATCAACCAAAGGACTTATATGTATGCATATAAGCCTAACCAATAGACAACGGGGATGAAGGCATGAGTAAGGGGATGGGGGAATAATGGGGAAATAAGGACACATATGTTACACCTTAATCAATAAAAAAAAATTAAAAATAAACAAATAAAATAAAAGATGAAAAAAAAAGACTGAATCTCTTAGCAACTGTCTGATGAAAAAGTGGACAGAGGAGCTGGCCCATTCACCCGCAACTTCCCTCCTCTACCATCCTGGTCATCCCTAACTGCCCTGCCCTGCAGGCTTGATCACCCCCAATTGCCCTCCCTTGCAGGCCTGGTCCCTCCCAACTACCCTTCCCTACTGGCCTGATCACCCACAACTGCCCTCCCTTGTAGGCCTGGTCTTTGCCAACTGCTCTCCCCTCCTGGCCATCTTGTGTCCACATGGAGGCAGGATCTTTTCACTAAATGGGGCAGCAATCTTGTGTGTTGGAGGGATGGTCAACCTGCATATTACTCTTTTATTAGATAGAATAGAGGCCTGCTGCACAGGTGGGGGCCAGCTGGTTTGCCCTAAATGGTGTCCTGAATCAGGGTAGGTGTTCCCTTG
This sequence comes from Lasiurus cinereus, assembly GCA_011751065.1. NCBI lineage: Eukaryota > Metazoa > Chordata > Mammalia > Chiroptera > Vespertilionidae > Lasiurus > Lasiurus cinereus. The sequence continues at coordinate 43,205,220 of JAAGEH010000307.1, forward strand.
GAGTGTTGGGTGGCCTGGGCAAGAGGCCTGTGGAGATTTGCAGGCCAGCCAAGCCCCTGGGTGACCCAAGTGGAGGCCTGGGTATCTGGGCTTTATTTATCTTCTACAATTGAAACTTTGTAGCCTGGAGTGGAGCCAAGCTATTACTATCCATTGATCAGCCTTTGACATATATTGATATAATCCCCATATAATATAAGTGTGCCCCATCAAGATACCAAGATCAATAACATCTTAGGTGAGGAACAAAGTTAGGCATGCAAAAAATTTTCAATGGATAGTTTATAGATATGTTGAAAGTGATCATGGAAAACAAATGAACAATAAGAAAAAATCTGTAGGTCAAAGTCAAAATTTATTTTCTTCCTAATATATAAAAAAACCTGGGTCATAATGACTGAGTCCAAACAACTGGACTGCTTCTGCTGCAGGTGCGGGCCCCAGCACTGACTGCTGAGTGGGCTGTGAATTGGGGCCAACAAGAGCCCAGAAGAGAGAAGCAGGGACTGATCCGTTGCCTCTGAGATAGCTTCTCTGAGATAGCTTTTGATCAGCACTTGCCTCTCTCTTTCTCTTCCAGTCTGGCCAGTAGTGCGCCATTATTTATTTCCAGGCCTCCACCCAGGCTGCTGATCAGCCCCACCTTTCTGATCAGGCCCCATTGATAGGCCCAGAGACACTGACTAGCATAGGCACCAACCAATCAGAAAAAAATGTGGTTGCTGTGAAAAACCAGTGGCTGTCTAAGAGACTTCTGACACTGACTAGCATAGACACTGACCAATAAGAAACAAATGTGGGTGCTGTGGGGAGCCAATGGCTACCTAACAGGCAGAATTTTTGACACTGACTGGCATAGAAACTGACCAATCAGAACCAAATTGGCCAGCAGAGGAGAGCAGTTGGAGGCAAGATCAGGCCAGCAGGAAAGGGAAGTTGGGGGCAACCAGGCTGGCAGGGAATGGCAGTTAGGAGTGATCTGGCAGCAGACAGAGGAAGGCAGGTGAGCAATTAGGAGCCAAAAGTCTCAGATTGCTAGAGGCATGTCTGACTGCCAGCCAGTTTAGGCCCAATCCCTGTGGAGTCCCCAGTTGGAGAGGGTGCAGGCCTGATCGCCCAAGGGGTCCCCAATTATACCTTTTCTGCCACTGGATAAAAATCATTATTCATATTATGATTTAACCTCCACAGAAACATTTTCTAAAGCTTTCACTTAGGGCACCACAGGTTACTCATCCTTAACCTTGGCTAACAAACATGACAGGAAATAATCCAAATGTCATGGACAAGGAAATATTTCTAATAGCAATTTGACCAGCAGGTTCTCAATATTTATTAAAAAATGAATATTTTCAGAAAAATCCAAAATTGCTTAAACATTCTGACTGCATTATTTATCCTACGTATCTTGCCTCTGGGTTTTCTTAATCACCATCTCATGTACAACCCAGCAAAACATTGCCAAGCATAAGGACATATTACTTGTAGTGTCATAGATTTATTTTTTGCAAAATAAATATGCTATGCATTTTTAAATACTTCCATTGCTAAGACTTAAATTTAGATCACCTTCTAGAAGTGGTTTCCCTTCTCTCTATTTGGGGGAGTTGTCTAAGTCCCTTTGAGTCTCTAATTGTACTGGGCATATATTTGTGCTTTACTGACCTCTGGGTTTCCTTCCATAAAACAAGAGCAATTCTAAAGAAAGCGAGAGGGGAAGGAAGGGAAGAAAAACAAGTAGCTGGCAAAGTATAAATTATAAATAGGATACTGGAGTTGATACATTTGCTTATGTCGGTGAATTTGGGATTCGGAGGAAAAACTAAAGGAAATATATCAGAGCAAAGAATGATAAAGCATATAAATGTACTCTTTATTTATAATAACAAAATGCATTTTCATGTCTGAGGAGGGCATTCAGTTTCTTCTACTTAATGTGATTTGTTTAGTAAGCTTTTATATAGTGTGCAGTTTCTTAACACATAACTCCAAACTCACACAGGGATTTCCTCTTTCACTCAAATGGTACCTCTAAATTTGAACTATTGATTCGAGGTGTTTTCATAACAGCATTCGAGTTTACCAATAAAATTATAGTATAAGTATTTAGATGTAATGTCTATGTTGTCAGGGAAATGTAAGTATAACATGAGGATGTCTTTTTCTTAATAAGGCTAGATAGTGATAACATTTCTGTATGGTTTCTAAATGTCGAACCATTGTTCCCTGAAGTCTGTTTTTAGGAATTTAATGTGCAATAGAACTTGCCTTTTTATTTCAGCATTTATTTGAATGCACAAATGCCTACTTTATACTACAGTGGTTGAATTTGATGACTTGGCTAATTTTCCTAAAGCATTATTTTATGATAGTAATCATAAAACCAGTACTGATCTGTGGCTAGAGTAAATACATCAATTTGCTATTAATAAAGTTGGTGCCTCCTTATGTAAAATATTTAAGAATTTAGTTATAAAGTACTCATACATCTAAAAACTATTATAAAGAAACAAAAATTAATGCAAGTGACTGAAAATCATTGACAAAAATAAATAAATTATGGAAGTCATACTCAAAAGAAAGCACAAAAGAAAAGGCCTAATATGAAGAACACTCTGATTTCTAGCATTGATAGAATACTGCTTCAGGACCCAAGGGCACTTGTGGCAAAACACTTGGAAAACAAGTATATTGGCTCAAGATACTATGAATAGATGGCAAGAATAAGGTAATCAAGACCAGATGTAAAAGCACTCCAGTATAATACATGTAATATAAAATAACAATAAAAACCCTATACATATTCATCTAATTTAGATTTAATTAAATTCATATTTGCTTCCTCTTTTCTTCCTTCATCTTCATTCTCAGGGCATAACCTTGCTCTAACTTCACTATGAAAGCTGAAGCCATAACCACCACTATCTGTATCCATGTACTCTGCCTTCCTACCTCTTAATAGTAAATGACAACTATAGCCCTTTCCTTCACTTGTGTATGATATGCTGTTCGCTCTCGCCCACTTGAGCATTTTACCATAACAATTCTTTCTCCTATATAATCAATTTTCTCCTATATTATTATTATAATCAGCACAGAAACATGCTGTGTTTTTCTCTCATTAAAAAAGTAAAACTTGCCGAAACCGGTTTGGCTCAGTGGATAGAGTGTAGGTCTGTGGACTGAGAGGTCCCAGGTTCAATTCCCTCAAGGGCATGTACCTTGGTTGCAGGCACATCCCCAGTGGGGGGCATGCAAGAGGCAGCTGATTGATGTTTCTCTCATCGATATTTCTAACTCTCTATTCCTTTCCCTTCCTCTCTTTACAAAATCAATAAAATATATATATTTAAAAAAAAAAGTAAAACTTCTTGGGACCTTACTTCCTCCTCAGGTTGGCTCTCTGTTGTTTTTCATCTATGTAAGCCTGGCTTAATCAGACAAAAGCCCTTAAAAGAGAATATTCTCCTTTGGTGGCAGAACAGGAGTCATCTGAAAAGTTAGAAGTATAAGAAGAATCTGGCATACTGTTGCTGGTTTGAAGTCAGAGGGATCCACATGGAAAGAAATGGGAGCAGCTTTACAAGCTGGAGAGAGGCCCTTGGCCAACAGCCAGTAAAAAATAGGCCTTTGTCTTCAGCTGCAAGGAACTCAATGCTATCATCACTGGAATCCAGAGGACAATCTAATAATCCTTCAAGATATAGGTCTGTGCACTCAGTGAGACAAGATCCTGAGGTGTGGCAGTAAAGGGTATGAAAATCTAGACTCTTATCTTAAAGAGAATCATTAATACAAAGGTTACTATATAAAACCAACTCAGGTAGGGAGTCAAAATATATTAATGACTTAGCCTGAAATAAAACCATTAACCCAGGAAATACAGAGATATCCACAGGTAGAACTTTGTCAACCAGTAGAAAAGAGGTTCGGTCATTAGAAAAAATAATCTAAGCTTTCTTTGCACAGTTGAGTAGAATATCATTGAACATATATCTAAATTCTTACCTATATGACAGATTTATAGAAATCAGTAAATAAAAATGTTATAAATATTTTATCATGCATAATTGGTTAATGTATGACTAGGAGCAAAATTCAATAAGTTGCACTTTAATGAAAAGTTCAAAATATTGAAAATTGTTCTTGCCTTTCTTTCTTTCTCCACCTCTAAATTGAGCAAAATATTATATGTCTATTGAGGTATATATTGTGATAATGGGATAGGTTGTGTTTTTATGAAGAGATTGTAAAACTCATGAAAAGTTGCCCACAGCCAAAAGGATATTAGGCTGAGCATAAAAACTATAGCTAGTAGAAAGTAAGAATTTTAATAAACTTGACAATACAACCCATCTACCTCTTTTATACTTCTTCAGGCTACCAATGTTCTCTCTCAGCCATGCTTCACTGTTATAACATTGATAAGTGTAAAGCAAGCAAATAAAAGTTTTGAAAGCTGGCCAAATAATTTTGGGTATTGAGTCATCTGAAAGCTAATATGGCAGAATTAGTTCATTGATAGCATAAAATGTGGTGGTTATATTAATGCTACAATAAGTAATAGAACTAAAATAGGTAAGAGGTGAGTATTAGGATGAAATAATAATAAGTTTTTATGCACAGAAAATCATAATATATCTAATAGTATTTTTGAGATTTCTAATCCAGCCTCTCAATTCAGAGCTAGGAAAACAGGATTAGAAGCAGTAATAATAATAATAGACATATCTAAATCCAATAAAAAACACTCATTAATCTAATAATAACATTGCCTACTTCCATTATTGACATTAAGACAATTACCACCAAGATCAGGTAGTAAAAAATGTCAGGACTTCCAGATGGGCTTTTGTTCCTGTCTTTAATAAAACTTGACAGAAAGGAATGTAATTAGTCAAGGGAAACTCCAGCTGTAGCTGAATCTATCTAAATTGTTGACAATCGCCTTAGCCTTTCTCTAATCTTAATAGGAATTCTTTTCTGCAGTGTTTACTACCATGATTTCACGTTCCTATAGTAGTGCTGACAGCTAAGACCTTTCAAGCTGTTCACAAGGCTGTGGGGAGTTAAATGAGGAACTCAAAGCCCATTGTTCTTCTAGAAAAAAAGCTCCATTTGCATTACACCTACATACCCACATACATACCCAAGTACTGACACACTACCCATGAGGAATTCCTATTTTTTAAACTTAACTTTAGCTGGGTTTACAACAAAAGGAGTCCTAAGTAGTGGGTTAATTTCTGTGACTACTATAGTTTTCTCCTTTTCAAGGTTTCCTTGTGGGGTGGAGGAAGAGAATGGATAAAAAATAAACACTACCCTATAAACTCCTGACTTCATTCAATGGCCCCTATAATTGTGCTTTCCTCACATTTAAGGATGCTGAACCCAAGGATCAGTTGGAAACATCAATGAATGACATGGTCTCTTCTTTCATCTACATAGTGAACTTCACATGGTAATCACACAAATGGTACGTTTTATAAAGAGTGCAAAACCAAAGGGATAACATACTCAGATGGCAAAATCACAGACAGCAGGCACTAATTTTAAAGTTTTCCACTTGGAATAAAGGGTCGTTTCTAATAGAATAGTAAAGTGTTTCATTCAGCCTCTGGTCTTTATATACACTTTGTTCAACACAGTGCTAGAGGTCTCTAGCTATATAACACAGCCTATACCCAGAGGTGAGCTTTGACGTGATTAAGGCAGGCTTCCATGGATGGGGGCATTGTGAATGGATATGTAAAATTTTCTCCTTTCAAAAATGAGACTAAGAACCTAAGATGACAATGAAACTGTCTTCAAAGTGGCTGAAGCTTTTAAATTTTATATACGTAAAGTTCAGAGTCTTGTGTAAATTTACAGCCTGATGCTGGGCTTTAACTCCACCAGAAGGCATCTGGGAAGGGGAAAGAAGTATGTATGTAAGAAGTAAGGATGTAAAAAGAGGAGAGAAAAGACAATACAGCATGAGCCAGAATCCATGAAGATGGACTGCATCTGGGATAATTTCTTGTTGTCTCTGATTTTGAGAGTAAGGCAGTCCTGCCGCAGACACTGGAGCCCTTGGTCATGAAATTGAACACACTTCTGGACCAGCTAGAATATTTTCAGGACAGATAGCTGTCCTATATTAATGATACTGGCCAGCAGATAATATAAAACTGGTATGAGTTACAATGTGACTACTGCCTTAAATCCATCCTCCAATTCTTACTCAAGAATCTCGCTTTGCCCACTATAACTGGTTAATATTTTAACCCCAATTTTTCCCCAATAAAGGAATATAATATCTACAATAATATACCATATCATATAAGTCTATAATATCCCAACAGAAAAGCTACACAGCCTCTGATTATCAGAATGGGATGTTAGTAAAGTATGGGGTGCAGGAAACAGATCTCCCCCTTGCGGGTTCTTGCCTCACAAAGTTTGAAAAATAAAATTCACAGACTAAAAGGGTGGAGATTTATTGGAAGCAAATACAGACTCCCACATAAGGAGGGGATCCCAAGGGGGTTACGCACTAAGCCCCCTTTTTCTAAGGATTATAGTTATTTGTCCCTTCATGCTCCCTTCCCCACTTTAATACTGCTTTTTATAATGGTCAGTCTTGTAGAATATCACCTTCAAAGCTCAAAATCCACCTGGTACCCTCCTTTCTCTCTCCCTCTTATCTTTAAACTTTCCTCTATCTCCTGTGAACAAGTTTACAACATTTCAGCATCTGTCCACATTTCTCTATTCCCTGTGAAAGTATGTTTCCTTTTTCCTCATACTCTGTGATTTTATTTATCCTCTGTGAATGTACCCTAGTATCTCTTCCTCTCCCCTTATCCTGTGGCACCTTTCTATTCTCTGTGAATACATGCCTTCTGGTATCTCCAAGCTCTCACCTTTGTGTTCCTCCTCCATGGACCTTTTTTATTTCTAAAGCTCCCTAATCCTGCCTATTTTATCCCTAAAATTCCTTTCATTAGTGACAGGCAGAAAAGCAAACATGACACAATTTGAATAACAACAGGAACAAATATTCATTGTATTTAAAAAAACTGATTATTAAAATGTTCTTGTGAGTTCAGGGATGATAGTCATAATAGAGGGATTCATAACCCAAATGGGTTGTTTGTATCATCTAGATAGTATTTCATTTTTACATTATTGACAGAAGCTATCAGTTTAGCCTGAAATTTTCTTGGTTTACAAATTCAATCCTTTTAGTTGAAAAGTACTATTCATTCATTTATTTTTTTTTCCCAAGGAACATTAGTAATTTGTGGCTTTCAAGGAATTTTAACATTTTATTTGTTATATATCGGCATAAATACATCCCTTTGAACTCTGTACACTATATATTTACTAGAGGCCCAGTGCATGAAATTTGTGCAGGGGGGAAGGGGTGGGTAGGATCTCCCTCAGGCCAGCTGGCACCCGCTCCAATCTGGGACTCCTCAAAGGATTCCCAATGGGATAGGGTCTAAACGGACAGTTGGACTTCCCTCTTACAATCCAGGACTGCTGGCTCCCAACTGCTCACTTTCCTACTTTCCTGATTGCCCCTAACTGCTCTGCCTGCCAGCCTGATCACACCCTAACCACTCCCCTGCCAGCCTGATCACACCCTAACCACTCCCCTGCCAGCCTGATTAATGCCTAACTGCTCCCCTGCCAGCCTGTTTGCCCCTAACTGTCCTCTTCTGCAGGCTTGGTCCCCTCCCCGAACTGCTCTCCCTTGCAGGCCTGGTTCCTGCCAACTGCCCTCCCCTGCTGGCCATCTTGTGGCAGCCATCTTGTGTTCACATGGGGGAAGCCATCTTTGACCACATGGGGGCAGCCATCTTGTGGTCAAATCTGCATATGACTCTTCTATTAGATAAAATAGAGGTTTGGTGCATGGGTAGGACAGCTGGTTTGCTCTGAAGGGGGTTCCCTTGGGGCATGGAAAGCCTGGGAGAGGGGGCTTGTGGTGGTTTGCAGGCGGGCAATGCCCTCTGGCAACCTAAGCAGAGGCCCTGGTATCTGGGAATTATTTATCTTCTATAATTGAAACTTTGTAGCCTGGACCAGAGCCAAGCATCCTGCTCACTCTGTGGCAGCAGCCATTTCTGTTGGGATTTATTTATCTTTTAGAATTGAAACTTTGTAGCCTTAAGCAGAGGCCTGGGCCCACCAGGGCTGCAGAAGCTTGGCTTCTTCCATCATTGGTGGCAACCTTAGCCTCTTGTTCTCTCCAGCTCCGTGGCTGCTGCCATTTTTGTTGGGACTCATTTATCTTCTATAATTGAATCTTTGTAGCCTGGAGTGGAGGCCTGGGATCACCAGTGTGTGTGGAAAGCTTGGCTTCCTACATCACCAGGGAAACTGAAGCCTCATGCCTGCTCTCTCCATAGCCATAGCCATCTTGGCTGGGTTAATTTGCATACTTGCTCTTGACTGGCTGATGAGTATGGCTTGTGGGTGTAATGGAATGGTTAATTTGCATATTAGTCTTTTATTATATAGTATGTCTCCTCTCTTAGTTCTGTTATTGATAATTTGTTTTATTTCTTCCTTTTACTTTGGCTGAAGGTTGATCAATTTTATTGATCTTTTCAAAGAACAAGATTTTGGTCTCTAATTTTCTCTATTATTTTTCTAATATCTTATATCTGATCTTACCTTTCTTCTGTCTACATTATGTTTAAAAATTGTGTGGTGTGTGTGTGTATAAATTGCACTCTAAGTACTGACTTAGCTGTATAAAATAAGTTTTAATAGGGTCTCTTTTCATTAAGTTAAAAATGCTTTTTATTTTCTCTTTTGATTTCTTCTTTGACCTATGAGTTACATATAGTTGCTACTTAGTTTTAAATATTTACAGATTTCCCAGATATCTTTCTATTATTGATTTTAACTTTATTATATTGTGATCAGAAAATACATTTTGTATGACTTATAGCCATTTAAAAGATTTTAGGATTATTTTTGTCCCAAAACATGTCTAACTTGGTAAATATTCCATAAATACTTGAAAAGAATATGTCATTGGCCTTTGTTGAGTGACATATTCTATTAATGTCAACTAGGTAAGTTAATTAATGTTTTTAATAAGAGAAGTATATAAATTTGATGATGTATATGAATGTCTATTTCTTCTTGTTTTTCTATATGTTTTTGCATCAAGCATTTTTAAACTGTTACGAGTTTAAAACAATTCAGAGTGCTAATGCTCTTTTGACAAATTGACCCCTTTGTCATTATGAAGTGACTCTGTTCCCAGTAATATTCTTGGATCTAAAAATCTACAGTTCTGGTATTAATATAGCCATATTTTGCTCAGTATTAATGGGATATATCCTTTTCCATTCTTGTATACTTAACCAAGTGGTGTCTTTATGTTTAAATTGGGTTTATTTTTGGCAGCATATTCTTAAACCTTGCTTTTTATCCAATCTGATTATCTGTCTTTTAATTGCAGGGTATAAACCATTTACATGTAATGCAATTATGATATGAGTGGGTTTAGCTCTATCATCTTGTTATTTGTTTTTTTAGTTCCCTATTCTTTTTTATGATTCTTTTGGATTGAGTATCCTATTTAATAAAGAGGGAATATGCTAATTGATAGGCACATTCTCAAAAATGGCTGTGTACTCAGCCACAAGTTGGTAGCACTCAGTGCCCTCAGTCCTACTGGTTCAGAAGGTGCATGGCATGGCCAGGCTTGTCCCCAGTCAGGTCCAGTCATTCTGCACACCCGCTCCCAGAGCCCCCCAGTCCTCTCAGCACCCCCAGCTACCCAGGGCCAGCTTGAGGCACAGGCAAGCTTCATATGGCGGCTGCCTGGCCACCCAGAGGCACAGGCAAGCCTTAGATGTCAGCTTCCCAGCTGACAACCAAGGCGCAGGCAAGCCTTGTATGGCAACACCCAGCCGATGCCCAAAGTGCTGGCAAGCCTCAGATGTCAGCTGCCTAGCCAACACCTGAGGTGCAGGTAAGCCTTGGATGGTGGCTACCCCGCCACCCAGGGCCAGCCTGAGGTGCAGGCAAGCCTCGATGGCAGCTTCCCAGGTAACTAGGGCCACCCAAGGCTCAGCTAACAAGGGCTGGCTGAGGCTCACACTGCTGCAAGTGGCAACAACAGAGGTGTGATAGGGGATTGCCTTCCCCTGATTGCCAGGGTTCCTGGACTATGAGAGGGAGCAAGCCGGGCTGAGGGATGCCTCTCCTCCCCATCCAGTGCATGAATTTTCATGCACCGGGCCTCTAGTTATTAATGAACTAGAAGCCTGGTGCATGAATTCTTGCACCAATGGGGTCCCTCAGCCTGTGTGATTGAGCTAAAACCAGCTCTCCGACATCCTCCGAGGGGTTCTGAATTGTGAGAGGGTGCAGGCAAGGCCAAGGGACCTCACTGGTGCACAATCGGAGCCTGGAAGGGATGCAGGAAGTTGAGCAGCCAGGGAGAGACCATGGGAGGGCTCCAGGGAGTGTCTGCTCATCTTGCTTAGTCCTGACCAGCCAGACCCCAGCAGCAAGCTAACCCACCAATCAGAGCATCTTCCCCCTGGTGGTCAGTGCACAGCATAGTGATTAGTCAACTGTTGGCTAATCTTCCCCCTGGTGGTCAGTGTATGTCATAGCAAGCAGTTGAGAGGCCTTAGCATATCATTAGCATATTTTGTTTTGATTGGTTGAATGGCCAACAATCAACTGGACACTTAACATATTAAGCTTGTATTATATAGGATTTATTTCATTTCAATTGGCTTCTTAGTCAAAATAATTTGACTTTTGATTTTAGTGGTTGTGTAAGCATTTTTAGTACATATTTTAAATGATCATAGTCTATATTAAAATAATAATAGAAATATAATCTTGTAACAATATACTTCTATAGAAATAAAATCTTATAACAATATACTTCTATGTCCCACTGCCTTTGTGCTGTTATTGTCATACATTTTTAGTATATGTTATAAGTAAGCTTCAAGTCTAGAAGCTTTATTTGAACATTTCTTTCCAATCTCTACTTAGTCTTCATAATCTTTCTTCTGTTTCCTTACACATATGCCATATTAGTATAATAAACATTTTAATATGCTTTTCTGTCAATTGTATCATCTGTTTTTATAGGTCTATTTATATTGATTTTTATCTCTATATTGTGGATAATATTTTCCTGCCTCTTTGCATGCCTAGTAACTTTGGATCAGATGTCAAACATTGCAAACTTTACTTTTTTGGGATCCTACAAATGTTTATATTTCTGTAAATATCCTTGACCCTTATTCTGGAGTATAGTAGAATTTCTGGAAATAGTTTAATCCTTTCTAAATTTGCTTTTATTCTCTTTTAGGTGTAACCACTTGTGACTTTATTTGAGAGCTAATTTGTGTGTTTGTGTGCGTGTGTGTGTTTTGCTTTGTTTTATTTTTATTGTCGATAGTATTAGAGATGTCTTCCATTTTCCCTCTTTGCCCCACTTCACATAGCTTCTGTCTCACCCAGACCTTCACTTCACTATTATCTGTGTCCAAGAACTATGCATACCAGTATATGCATATAAGTTCTTTGGTTAACCAGAAAGCTAATTTTGCTACTGAGGCAATACACTTCAGCATACTCTACCCAAAGATTTTAATTTCAAAATTGCAATCCTTCCAAATTGTGGGGGGGGGAAAAAAACTATTCCTGCCCATTGTGACCTCTGTAAATTATTTCTAATCTGTTTACAAGGTCCTTTCCCAGTCTCAGGTACTTGTCTCATATGCATTAATTAGCACTCAGCAAGGACTTGAGAACAAGCCTTTGCAGATATTCAGATCCCTTTCTCCCCTCCAAGGCTCTCCTTCTCTCCATCTCCCTCTTGCCCGCCCCTCACCCCCTTTTTATCTGGTACTCTACTTTGCAAATGTTACCCACTTTGGTCTCTCTTCTTTTCCTCTGCTCATCAAGTCAACCATTCTCCAGTGAGCTGGGGCAATCACAGAGCTATCTCATTTTTGTCTCCCTTCTCAGGGACCACTATTTTGTCCTTACTCGTGTCTAAGGTCTGAAATCATTGTTTTCTTCATTTTGTCTGTGTTTTTTTTTTAATTGTTTCAGTTAGAAGGTAAATCTGGTTCCTATTACTACATGTTCACAAGACTATTCTACTACCTTTGTTTTCCTATCATTGCAAAGGAGCCTCGGAATTGGAATCAGAATAACTAAATTTAAAATCTAATTTGATTGTGACCAGCAGTGTTTTGTCTATGACTTGTTCTTTTACTAACTATAGCAACTTTGACAAGTAATTTAATAAATTGTCCTAAAATTGCCATTCCCTTTTTATAAAGTAGGCACAGTTATACATGTTCTACTTATGATGAGATATTTTGTGTGTGTGTGTGGGGGGAAATGAGCACTAAGTTATGTACCACTGTTTTGTAATTTCACAGTTGAATTCTCTCTTCTAAATCTAGTGATGTTTCCACAATTGTCTGCTTTATTAAATACACAATTTAGAAATTGGTTCTTGACAATAAAGCATTCTAAATGCTGTCACAATTTTCCATATATTTTGTTATATGTTTTTCTCTGAATATTATCACATTATTTCACTGAATATTATCACCTCTATATCACTCTCTAAGGATTTGTACAGCTTTTCATTTAGGAAAGGAGATGGTCTCCAGTGCTTTTAAAACCCAGTTATAAATAGCTGGGGAGAATGAGTGTTTATAGGATAAGGCAGTTGTATATTATTATTATTAACCACACAAGACAATTCTTAATTCTGCTTTATGTAGAGAAGTCCTTGCCACTGCAAAAATACCACAGGATTTTCAATAAATTCTGTAGGATGGGAGCCAATTTTAGTCAATCTGTTGATAAGGAAAACTTGGTTTAAAGAAAAACAAAAACACACACCCTCAATATATAATTAGAAATGACTTTCCAAAAAATATGCCAGAAATATAAGTTGATTAAATTTTATTTTCAATACTCTCTATGCCTTCTTAACCTCTAAGGATCTTTTTCCCCATTTGTCTTTCTCAGCATCCTCATTTCCTGTCCTGAACTCCCTCTGATAATAGCTCTAGGAAAAGGTTTTGAAAAACTCATATGGTGGAAGTATTTGCTACAGATTATCATTCCAGGAGATAATGTAGTGTTGTTCCTTTTGTTTTATTTCCATTTGAGTTCAAAGAGTAACACAGCCTCTTATTTAATTTGGTTCAGGGAAGCATGTTTAAAGAAAATGACCTGTATTGTGGCATTTCACTCTGATTCCTCTGTGACTCTCTGAATGAAGATTTAATCATGGAAATTTAGAAATTATTAAGGGATTCCGGTAGATATCCATGGGTGTGCAAAACACAGGATTGGGAATCAAGAAACAATTTCTGATTCTATAGACTCTCAAAGCTCACTTTATAAATTTGGATAAATATTTCTCCCTATGCAGTGCTCTCATTTGCAAAAATATACACATTAAAAGCCCACAGATTATCTCTAGCACAGAGAGTTCACATTGAAGAGGCTCAATATGTATTTGTGAGGTGAAGGATCTTATTCACTGTTTCGTGAAACTTTCACCAATTTTCAAACAAAAAATCAAGCCCCTGAATAAAATTAATGTTAATCATTTTCATTTGTTTCTCTTCTATTTGAGTTTTGGGTAACACTGATTCAAGAAGTCAGCATATTGAAGAAAAACAAGTTATTAAAGTAGGTTCATTCACATGTAGACTGAAATAATTAGTTTGGAAATATTCTGCCATCTTTATTTCCTCCAAAGTCATGATAAAATTTTATGGCTACTAAGACTTCAATGGAGCATGTGACTTTTTTTTTTTCCAGGTAAAGGAACAATCAATCTTAGTTTAAATCGAGCAGGAGTATCAATCTTAGTTTAAATCTAGTAAGAACACTACTTAAGCCAATTTTTAAAGTTTCTAAAGAAATTGTTTTGAAAAGTACATTTTAAATGAAGTTGATATATTTGGCACAAGTTATACTATATAAGAGGCCCAGTGCACAAAATTTGTACATGGAGGTGGAAGTTGTCACTCTCCCAGCCTGTACCCTCTCCAATCTGGGACCGGGCCTAAACAGGCAGTCAGACATCCTTCTCACAATCCAAAACTGCTGGCCCCCAACTGCTTGCCTGCCTGCCTGCCTGCCTGATTATCCATAACCACTTCTGCCTGCCAGTCTGATTATTCCCTAATCAATACCCTTCCAGCCTGATCAATGCTTAACTGCTCCCCAGCCAGCCCAATTGCCCCTAATTGCCCTACCCTGCCAGCCCGGTCACCCCTAACTGCCCTCCTTTGCAAGCCTGGTCACCCCTAACTGCCCATCTCTACAGGCCTGGTCTCCCCCAACTGCCCGCCCCTACAGGCCTGGTCACCCCTAACTGTCATCCCCTGTAGGCCTGGTCACCCTCAAATGCCCTTCGCTGCTGGCCTGGTCACCCCTAATGGCCTTTCTTTGCAAGCCTGGTCACCTAACTGCCTTCCCCTACAGGCCTAGTCACCCCCTACTGCCCTCCCCTGCAGGCCTGGTTGACCCCCAACTTCCCTCCTCTTCCAGCCCAATCAGCCCTAACTGCCCTCCCCTGCCAGCCTGATGCCCCCAACTGCCCTCCCTTGCAGGCCTTATCCCTCCCAACTGCCCTCTCCTGCAGGCCTGGTCCCTCCCAATTGCCCTCCCCTGCAGCCTGACTGCCCACAACTCCCCTCCCCTGCTGACCATCTTGTGTCCATATGGGGGTGGCCATCTTTAACCACATGGGGGCAGCCATCTTATAAGTTGGAGTGAAGGTCAATTTGCATATTACCCTTATATTAGATAGGATTATTATGCTTTTAATTAGGCAACCTAAAAAAATGATTTCTTTCTGATGATTCTAAGTTGCTTTTTTTAAAGAAAAGAATTTATGAATTTAATATTTTAGATCGCATAGATAAGTAACACATGACTAGCATTTTTTCACTGTCCTTATGCCTTCTTATAATTACTAAATCCTCACAGATGCCATAAAATTATTCACTACTCTGACTCGTATGGCATTTTTTAATGTTTTATACTTTATCAACTAAATATGCATCTCTAAAAAGAGTGGTTTGTTTTAATTTTGTCTCATTTTTTTTTGTAATATAAGTACAATGAATCATATATTCTGCATTCTTTCCTTCCTGTTTTTAGTTTCTCAACCTTTTACTTCTGAGATGGATTCATATTCTGTGTAACTATATTTCATTCAATTTTAAGTCTTAGGAAAATACAATTAATTTATTTATTGTAGTGCTTTTAGGTATTTGTATTGTTTATACTAGTATTTAGGAGGTATTATAAATAATGCTGCTATGAACATTCTTTTCAAAGTACTTCTGTTGGGCATAAACCTTGGGGTAAAATTGTTAGTTATTTTGTTTTTAGAACTACTTTGCATCTTTTGTGTTTTCAATGTTTTTGGTTTTATTATTATTTTGTCCATGTATTTTACTTTTATTTGGCTTAGCTTTTGCATGTTTCTTATTAAATATACTCTAAGTAAATACACTATTTTTACTTCTTGACATTGTTTTAAATGGAGTGGTATCTCTTACTATAGCTTCTGATTCTCTTTTTAAAATATATTATTATTGATTTCAGAGAAGAAGGGAGAGGAAGAGACAGAAACATCAATAAGAGAGTATAATTGAGCAGCTGCCTCCTGCACACCCCCTACTGGCATCAAGCCCGCAACTGGAGCATGTGCCCCTGACAGAAATCGAACCCTGGACCTTCCTGTCTACAGTCCAATACTCTATCCACTGATTCAAACCAGCTAGGGCAGCTTCTGACTCTTAATTGTGAATGTGAAAATATTTGATTTTGGTGAGGTAATTTATATCCTGATATTTTATTAATGCTTTCATCATATAAGTTCTTCAACTTTATTACAGTTGTTTCAAACTTGATTTAAGTAATTTATGTCCTTTGAATTTCCATATAAATTTTATTTTAAAATATTTTATTTGCTTTTTAGAGAGAGAGAGTGAGGGAGAGAGAGAAATATTGATGAGTGGAGAACATCAATCAGCTGCCTCCTGCCTATCCCGTACCAGGGATAGAGCCTGAAACCCTGGGTATGTACCCTGACCAGGAATTGAACTAGTAAACTTTTGATTCACCCCACCAACTGAGCCACATCACCAGAGCATGAATTTCCATATGAATTTCCATATGAATTAGCTCATCAATGTCTACAAAAAAACATGGTGGGATTTTGATTTCTTGAAAATTGGAATTGTTTGAAATCTACACACCACTTGTGGGGAAGGGAGGGATGAAATCTTAGTAACCTGAAGTCACCTGACCTATGAACATGGAATTTATATTTATTTAGATTTTCTTAATTTCTGTAATCAATGTATTAATTTTCAGTGCACTGCTATTTCATTCATGTCAGATATATCCTGAAATATTGCACTTCTTTGAAGTCTCATGATTTCAAATCAAAACATCTGCCAACACAAAAGCATTTTATAATAATGCCATTTGGGGTTTAATTGTGTATCCTCCTCAAATTTATATGTTGAAGTACTAACCCTCAGAACCTCACAATGTGACTTTATTTGGAAATAGGGTCTTTATAGAGGTAATTGAGTTAAAGTGAAATAATTAGGGTAGGCTCTAATACAAAATAACTGATAGCCTAAAAGGGGGATATTTAGCAATAGATATAATCAGGAGGAACACCATGTAGCCATGAAGGCAAAGGTAGGGCAATGCTTCTACAAGCCAAGGAGCAACAAAGATTGCCAGCAAATGAGTAGAAGCAAGGCAAGAGGAATAGAATAAATTTTCCTCACAGCTCAAAGAGGGAATTAACCTTGCTAACACCTCAATCTCAGACTTCTGGCCTCCAACACTGATTCAATACATTTCTGTTGTAAAGTCCCCAGTTTGTGGTACTTTATTATGGTGTCATGGAAAATGTATACAAATGCTGGGAGTTAAGATTCAGAATACACTGGATTTTGTTTAATGACTTAGAAATAATTAATGTCCCTTTTCAGAACACAGACCTAGACTATATCAATGTCTCAACTATTTATAAATTAATGGAAACAACATTAATTCCTTCAGAGTCCTAGATTATCGTTCAGTAAAACATACCTCTACAGTACCAAGAAGGGAGCACATTTGAAATGAGGCCAGTCCCAATCTCTCAGTGCTGAAAAAGGTCAATCAGAGCTGTTCTGTCCTGGAACCTGCCACCTACCTGCACTTTGCCAGGCTCTTCCTGGGTGGCATGTTTGGAAGTTACATTAACTCATTACAATTCCCTAATGCGTCATTTAGAGTAATTCACTAGTTAGGATTGGCTCAGGCTAGCCCTAAGTTATACTAAATGGTACCCTAAAGGCCTGAAGGAGCTAATGTAGCTTTCAAAGTGGCCTCCTTTAAATATATACAATTTGCCAGAAGCAGTCAGCTACAGTCTGCTCAGGCAGCATATTCTGGGGAAAAGCAAAGATGTGTACTCCCAGGAAAGGGATGGGCACGTTAGCATTCTGGGTTCTAACCAACAGAAAAATACTGAAGTTATTCATATGGATACAACTGATCATTCCACTTATATTGTAATTATTACTATTACACAGTTAAAAATAAAAAGAGGGTTACATAGACATCATAAAATGCAATATTAACATTAACCTCAGAAAGGCTAAAAATCCTATGTACCAATTTTGACCTTCATCAACCCTAAACCCACGCTTCCATCACTAGATGCCTTGTATCGTCATGCCCCTGCATGCCTTCTTTAAATCTGTTTTCAAGAATTATTCTCATTTGCACCAGAGAATACAAAGTTAATAATGATGTCAAGTTACTCGCAAGAATAGGTCTATAAGTGAATGAGAAAGTAAGCATAGTTGGGGGAAGAAGCTAGAAAAAAAAATGGGGTTTAGGGGAAGTCAAGATCAGCCTGATCCCATCGGGAGTTGTGAATTGGACCACAGTTGTACTGACAAAGCATGGAGGTTACACTCTATCCACAGGCTGAGAATACATAACCCCTTGGACAATCAGCCACCAACAGCCCAAGACAGGCCTCCAGAGCTGGGTGCAGCTGAGAAGCATGAGGATGGTGCCTCAACATGCTCAAGGATGTCTGCATAGGCCATCAACAGCCTCCCACACCATCAACATGTAGTTACTCAGCTCCTAGCTGACTTGTTGATACTTTAAGGTGAGTCATAGGACCCACTCTTATTGATAAGACAGGAGCTATCCATATGTATGTATATATACAGGAGTGGGCAAAGTAGTGTTACAGTTATGAGAACTATGGAAAATAGGGTTTATTCATGTATTATTTATTTATTGATTATTGCATTATTTGCTATTCACCTACTCTTGCCCACCTCCCTATATAAAGCTAATCAATGAAAATAGGTTTATTTATTAGCATAACCTACTATACTAAATCTGACAACTGTCGGAAACCAAATATTGTTCTCACTAAATGGATGTAAACAGGAAGCCAGAAGGCTGGCCAACCTTAATTGCTCTGAAAGGTCAGAGCTGATTACTCATTGTTTAGTTGAAACTATCTGTTTGTATCATGTTAATTTCTGTTACCTCCTGCCTAAAGGCTAGGGGTGTGTCCCAAAGCCTTAATAAAAGGGAGAAAAAGGCCAGAGCAAATGGCAGTCCTTTCCACTAGAGGAAGGCTCCCGCCTGGCCCCCCAATATCACCAAATTAATGCTTTCTAGTCTCTCATTTCGTTTGCGTGCGGCCTCCTTCAGAACCCGAACCCTGACCCGGGAACCCTGAACCACGCGGGACGTGGAAAGAGGTTCCCACAGACAACCTTTAAATGTGTTATAGCAAAATTTTTGACCGTTGACTTTATCTCAAATGGGTTTATATATTACATGTATAAGAAATGAAAATTTTTAACACTCATTTTTTCTCACAATGAAATGGAGAAAGAAAATTCAAATTCAAACTGTAGAAAAAATAATTTAAATGGGTTTGATAATTTTTGAAGTTTGGAAATTTTTTAATAAAACTTTATATATGAACATTAGATTTAATAAGAATTTAGTCAAATAAGCCAAACACCAAATGGTTTAAAGAATGCTTTACCAGAACTACAATTTGTATGTATTTCCCAATGTCCATTCTTTTCTTTTCTCAGGCATTCCAGTATCTCAAATCCTGCAATTAAATTTTCCTATAAAAGGTAAACATGAAAATAGTCCTTTTTCTTATACTAACACACATAGATATATTCCAGACTTTTGTAGAAAGTTCTCTCATGAGAAAATATTTTCAGAAGTCTACACTAATGAAAGAGTAACATGCTTAATGACCGTACCTTCGTGACACCCACCAGCCAATCACAAGTATGCAAATTAACCCAACAAAGTTGCAGGTTAATTTGCATAAGCAGGTGCTGAGCGAACAGGGCAGGGCAGGATGCTTGTGTTGTTGCCACACAGGCATTTCGCACCACCCCAGCTGCTCTGGGCCTCTGGGTAGAGTGGGAAGGCAGAAAGGTGGCTCCAGCCAGAGCAAAGGTGGTGCCAACAGCCAGGGGAAGAAAGTCCTATGCTTGCATAAATCTTTGTGCATCGGGCCTCTAGTGATTAAACATTAAGGTCAACCATATGTCATTTGGTAGCCACACTGCTTCATTGGCCTACTCTGTGTCTTAGACTCGAGAGTTGCAAAGTTCATACTTCTTGTAGAAAAATGAAAAAAGATAATGATTTGCCCTGGCCAAGTTAGCTGGAGTATGGTCACATACACAGAAAGATTTCAGGTTCAGTTCCCTGTCAGGGCACATACCTAGGCTGTAGGTTTGATCCCTAGTCAGGGAGCATAGAGGAGGCAACTGATCCATACTTCTCTCTGACATCAATTTCTGTCTCTCAACTTCTCTCTTTCTCTCTCCCTACTTGCCTCCCTCCCTCCTCTCTGTCTAGAATCAATAAAAAACATATCGTCAGGCGAGGATCTGAAAAAAAAGAAAAAGAACAAAGATCATGATTTTAAGGTTAGAAAGAGATGTGTTCTCATATTTAACATTGCACTAAAATTTACCATTGGAAATTATCATGATGGCTACTCAAGTTCCTAGTTTCACAAATTGCATTGGTAACAAAAGTTTTCTGCCTGAGTTCTGTCCAAAAAAATTGGTAGTTATTTGTACAGTATGAGACAGTGACAGAAAGCTTGCTTTGATGAGTTGCAAATACTTATATTCAGGTGCTTAACAGCTAGTTGAAGGCGGGAGGGACAGTAATAATAAGGATTCTAATCTGTGCCATGTGCAGTCAAGTATATGCATGGAAAGTCTTTGTGTCCCCACAATTGACCTGAAGCTGCACTTCCAGGGTGACTCACTCCTGATAAGGAGATGCCTGCTGCTCCAATGATGCTTAAAGGCCACTGTCAACTCTCCATGACTGAGGAATGCAGAATCAGACCTGCAGTCCCAAATATGATAATTTAAAAGCAATTTATGGGTTTTACAGTTTATGCTTATGGTCAGAGAGGTCATCTCTTCCTGGCATTCATCATTTTACATATCAAAAAAAAATAAGCCTGGAAAACCAGATTAAAAATTCAAGAACACTAAGTTCAGTTATGAAAAGAACAAGCTATTAACTAGCATTAGGAAGGCATGCTTCTGAGTTATCCCTCTATCATTACCAAAGCAAATGTCCAGGAAAAGGAAGTAACTTTTTTTTAAAAAAAGCCAATAACATTACATATTCATAACAATTCAAAATGTTGACAAGTTTTTTTTTTAATTGCATGTAAAAGTTACTTACTCCCTAAAAATAGCTTCCTTAGTAAACTATGCATCTATTTCAATAACATTGGTGAGGCTTTCTTACGTATAAGGGTGGCTTGCATTTTTAGAAAAAAAACAAAACAGTAAGATACAGATTTAGTGAGTATTAATAGAAAAATCACACAGTTAGTAGATGTATACAGAGGCACTCATCAAAATGATATAGATACATACTGTCTTTCAGAGATATAGAATATATTAGTAAGCATCTATCATTATTACAATAAATCCATATTACTTGATATGTTTTAGTTTCTTAATTCTCTAAAGATTTGGAAAATTATTTCTAAGAGTTCTTCCTATGGCTTTAGTGTCCCTCTGAGAATTTCAAATGTGTCAACTGACAAGAAAAGGAGGTCAGGAAAATATATCTTCTCACAAACTACATTATCAGTATTAAAATTACCTCACTGCCTCAAAAAGTGAGCTGTGAATGGTGGCCTTGATACTAGCTACCATTGCCACTCTCATTTCACTTAGTCACTGGCCAGCCTCTCTCCATTTTTGTCCTTGACAGATATGAATGGTGGGTTCATAGGTTGCATGAACTCGATTCCAAAAAGAAAAAACACACCAAATTAACCTTTGTGATCAGAGGTGGCCTTGCTTGGTTAGTGGGGGTATATTTATAAACAGTAAAGATAAAATGTCAAGATATGAATAGACTTTGTAACTATTATGGATAGATAACTCTTTCTTATTAGACAAGGCTAAAAATGATTTGTCTTCAGTAATATAGAAGGATTATAGTGTGGCTGGTAAATGATGTTGGGCCTACTTCCCTTGGAAGTTTAGTGTATGACGTTAAAGAAAAAAAAAGTTATGTGCCCAAATGTTAACCCTATTTTAATAGTAACCTTGTAGAGTTAGGAAGTTCTTATCTCATGGAAATAAAACCTTATGTTCCAAAGGTAAATCTGCAAAATTCAAACAAGACGTTAAGCCTTTGGGATATGTGTTAATGGCTGATACAATAGAGTATTTATTTGTGTGTTCATATATGTTTGTGTGAATGTGTGTGTAATAGAAAATATTCCAATATTTTACTACTAATCAGCCTTCAGAATTTAGTAATATAAAAGCATATGTCAGTAGAAATAAGCTATTTCTTTTTCCTAATTACTTTTTCCTTTTCTAAGCATACTTCACTTTACTTAGTAATAAGCACTAAAAAAGCTAATCCCTAGTAAAAGTTTCCTTTATAGGTTTCTTATGACTGAGGAAATAAAGAAAAAATGCTTTGTCATTATTTAATAATGCATCTGATAATGAGTGCAGGGGCCTGAAGATACAAGGCATCTAGTGATGGAAACTGGACATAGGGTTGATGAAGGTTAATGTTAATATTGCATTTTATTATGTCTGTGGGATAAGAGAAATCAGATCATCTTTTACTATAATATTTGTTTTCTGGTCCTGTTTCTGAAATGGCTTCAGACCCATAAAGATAAAAGGGATGTATTATTATTCATAACAAGCCCTTTCTACTACTACTGAGTTTATGGTAATGAAGTGACTTTGGATAAGGGAGATGGACTATACATTTGAAATTCATTGAAATGGGGACACTCTTCCATAATATAGGATGGAACACTTGGGCAAGTATTATGAAATTGAGTATTAATGTGTATCTAGATTCACACAGAAAAAGTTACAGATACTATTGAATTCAGTCAAGATTATCTATCCCTCATTCAATTTTGATTTACCACCTTACTAATTTAAGTGTAGTCTGAAAACAGCATTAGTAGTCCCTGGAAGTTTGTTAGAAATGCTGAATGGAAGGTATTTCTACTAAGTTCTTCCAGAACTAATGAATCAAAATCTGAATTTAACAAGACTCCAGATGTTTTCTATATCTGGTAAAGATTGAAAAATGATTTACAGGAGAATATACTTATCTTTTTGTTGTTGTTTTACTTCCATATCTTATGTACATGCAATATTGACACATTTTCTAAAATCCCCTGTAATTTTTTTCTGCATTCTATCCCATTTACCATTATTCTTTTTCTCTCTGAATTTTTCTTTTCCCAACTGAATGTTCTTCTCTAAATTTTTCTTTCCTCTTCCTTTGTTATCAAGATTACAAGATATTTTTGAAATTTGAGCAATTTTAGCATGGTTTTAACATGGTCTTTAATAGTTTCCTTTCACTAGTATTCTTTAATATATCTGCTATTTTGTTTCTGATTATTGGAGAGTTTAATTTATTTGAAATTTGCTGAGGTGCACATTACGATAAGAGTTATTAGAATAAATTTTCAAAATTATATAATAAATAATGAAATCAGAGATATGGGTCCACAGAAATAAGTTATTTTTAAAAGGATCATTAATGATAGACATTATGACAGGTGTGAGATGATATCTCAGTTTTAATTTCTCTGCTGATTAGTGAGATCGAGCATGTTTTCTTATATCTATTGGCCATCTGTACATTCTCTTTGGAGAAATATCTATTCAGGTCTTTTAGATTATTTGTGTGTTTGTTTGTGGATGTTGAGTTTTATAAGTTCCCTATAAATGTTGAATATTAATGCCTTAGCAGATATATAATTGGTGACTATGTTCTTCCATTCAGTGGGTTGTCTTTTCATTTTGTTGATGGTTTCCTTTGCTGTGCAAAAAGTCTTTTGTTTGATGTAGTCTCCTTATTTTTTTATTTTGTTTCCCTTGCCCAAAGAAATATATCAGAAAAAAATACTGCTATGAGAAATGTTCAAGATTTTACAGAAATTCAGCTTGACTCAGTCACTGTGGAAAGCAGTATGGAGTTACCTCAAAAATTTAAAAAAATGGAGCTGCCTTATTATCCAGTGATTCCACTTCTTGTAATTTATCTGAAGAAACCCAAAATACTAATTTGAAACAATATGTGTACTCCTCTGTTCACTGCAGCATTATTTACAATAGCCAAGATTTAGAAGCAGCCAAAGTACCTAATAGTAGATGAATGGGTAAAAAAGTTGTTGTACATTTACACAATGGAATACTCATCTGCAATAAAAAGGAAGGTAACTTTACCTTTTGTGACAGCATGAAAGGACCTTGAGAACAATATGCTAAGTGAAATAAGCCAGTCATAGAAAGACAAGTACCAGATGATTTCACTCATATGTGGAATTTAATAAACAAACTGAACTACCAAGCAAAATAGACATAGACTCACAGATAAAGAGCAGGCAGACAAATCTAGAAAGGAGGGAGAGTTGGGGTGAGTGAAGAAAGAAAGAAAAAAGGAGAGAGAACTCATAGACATGGATAACAGTGAGATGACTGTAGGGAGGAGGCAAGTGGGTGGAGGTGGAAGGTGGCATAGAGGAAATAAATTGTGCTGCAAAAAATTAAATTTAAAACAAACAAAGAAAAGGATAAGTCTTGAATATCTAGTGAAGTTTTTTTATTTTATTTGGGGGTAAGAATCCATTTTGAGAATCTTAACAAAACTGTTTCTTGAAAAAACTAAACATATGCAAATAAAACTTTGCATATAGCTTCTGGGCATTCATCTACTCTGAATCCCACATGTGGATCTTGAATTTCATGTCTTAAACTCAAGCAAAAATAAATATGTCTACACTTCCTTTGCAGTGTTTCAGTCAATGGGAAAAATGCTGATTGTTCTGAGGGGGAAAGTATGATTTTTTTTTGTCCCTGCTGATGCACATTAATTGTGAAATATTGGTATAATAATAACAAACCAAATGAAATATAAATTTCCTTTAGTATTCTGAAGATAATTAACTCCCTTTCAGATGACGAAGTAGAGCAATCCAACAACCATTTGTTTTATGATGTAAAGCTCCCTTCATGCAAAACTGTAGGGTCAGGAACACTCAGCCAGTTGAGCAACTGGTTGGCTGCGCATCCTAAAGTGCTGTGTAATTTAGGTCAAGTAGGTTAATTAGCGTGTTATTGTTTGGCCAAATGAACAGCACCAAGTTGCCAAACTTCAATTCCTTAAATAGCAACACATAAATCTTTGTACTTGGCACTTCTACAGATGGCAGCATGCTATCTGATGGGTGGAAAGGGCTGCTTGAGCATAACATTAGGATTCTAAACAGCAAAAGAACTTCCGCATTGAAGAAATTTCACAGGACAGCAGAAATTTATCATGTTTGTTTTGTCACTGTAACTAACATCTTACCAACTCAACCTCATAAAATAATAAAGGGATATTTACAGAAGGTCACAAAAGGGGGAATGAATAAAATCAATTTATGCAGAGATAGTGTACAATAACTCCACTCTAAGAAAGAAATGACAAAGTATGTATTGTTGCTTAGTTTTTTTTATAAATAATGTAAACTTCTAGGCTTCTCATTTGTTTCTCATTTATCTTGCCTCTTGTGTTATTACAAAATGTTTTTGGAAGCATTCAGTCAAGTATTAATTCTCATTTTATTGTTTTCTGCCTTCTCTTCAATAAGCATTATATTTATCTTTACATTAAAAAATTACAATAGCATGCAATGCATTATGACAGGAGTCTCCGGGGAAGGTTGGGAAAGGGGTAGGTAATGTAGAGAGAATGGTTCTACTCTTTAAGTCAAGATGTTATGGAAATCCTATGTTAAATCCTGTTTCCCAGGTGTGTTGGTCACTGAGACCACATTCAGGTTTTCATTACTTACTGGAAGGACTTACAGGACCCAGGAGAGCTGTTATACTCATGCTTACAGTTTATTATAGCAAGAATATCTAGACTAAAATCACCGAAGGACACGGGTCCATAGGGCAGAGTTAAGAAGAACCCAAGCATGAGCTTCCAATTGTCTTCTTCCAGTAGAGTCAGTCAGTATTTAATTTTTCCCAAAATGTGTGACATATACAAAGTGGTGCCAACCAGGGAAGTTCAGCAGAGCTTTGGTGTTCAGGAATTTACTGTAGGAGTTAGTAACCTAGGTACATATGCTAGGCTCCTGTAACTGACTTTAGTGTCTCAGTATTCTGCCTCCCCAGAGGCCAAACTATCGTAGCATGGCTCAAAGCCCCAGGCATACATATAAAAATACGCATTTACCATAAATATCATTGTTACCATAATCTACACAGAGTGATTCAATGTCACAGGGATACAAAGACATTATTATCAAGCAGGCTATTCCAATGGCTCAGAAGTTATATCCCAGGAGGCAATCAAGGGGCAGTCCAAGAAGGCTTTGGAATGTGCATGGTTTGGGCAGCCTGAATCTGGTGAGTTAACTCTTTATCGCATACCATGGAAAGGGAACAACCATGGCTAAAGTTTTACCTTACTTATTGCTGTTTCCCCAAATTTCTCCTGGATTGCTTG
The DNA here is from genome assembly GCA_011751065.1 of Lasiurus cinereus. Classification (NCBI taxonomy): domain Eukaryota; kingdom Metazoa; phylum Chordata; class Mammalia; order Chiroptera; family Vespertilionidae; genus Lasiurus; species Lasiurus cinereus. The sequence goes on from JAAGEH010000307.1 coordinate 43,231,368, forward strand.
TTGTCATTCACTCTTTACCTTCAGGAAACTTTTGTATCTATGTGTACTTAAGTACAGACATATTCTAGGACTTTATTTTTTCTCTTCAAGCAACCAATAATATGTATTCTTTTCAAAGCAATGGTGAGCATTATTAAGTAATTTGCCCAGCACCTGAATAAATGAATCTTGTGAGAAGAGCAAGATGCATATAATTCTAATGAACCTACAGCACCTAAAGCTTGTGTTTCCTTGCCCCTCTGGTTCTTCATGTGAGCATGAGAACTCAGATACGCCAACAATACTATCCCACCTGGGTCTGAACCTAGAACAAGTATCTGAAATAGAGAGATAAAGGGTTCCTCCCAGGTAGCTCCTGTAGATTCTCTATTTTTGCTTAATTCCTACCCACTTTGAAACCAAGTTCTTCAACCTTCCCCAAATTCCTGTGAGCCACAAAATACTCTTTCAGCATATTAATATTAGGTTAAAATATCCAAAGTCAACATTTGTTCCTTTCAACAAAAATGTCAGCTGATATAGGAACTTTACTATGAAATTAAAATACAATAGAAGTGGATAAACAATTATAAGAAACATTTAAAAAATTGTAACAGAGAGAAACCAAGATGGTAGCATAGGTAAACACTTGAACTTGCTACCTCACACTACCACTTCAAAACTACAACTAAAAGACAAATGGACATCATCCAGAAACACAGGAAGGCTGGCTAAGTGGAAATTCTACAATTAGAAGGGAAGAGGAAAGCACACTGAGACTCAGAGGAGCTGCAGAAGTAAAGTATAAAGGTATGGAGGCACACGTGTGAAGAGCACTGGCAACTGTGGGCTTTTTAACCCACAGGGAGACACAAGCTCCTGACTGCTCAGAACTAGAGTTCTGGGCAAGACTCTGGGGACCCAGACTCATACAGGGAGAAACTGGACTGTCTGGCAATGGGTGGAACTCCAGGCAGCTTTCTTCCAGAGGTACTTACAGGGATTACCAAGGGCCACTGCTGTTTGCTCCACCCTGAGATTTTACCCCACCTCAACTGTGCACAGAGGCTTTTGTATATGAATGGCCTGTTCATGTGAAATCTAAACTTACCTAACAAACTGCAGCTGAGTCAGAAAGACACAGAACATCCAAAAGAAGAGCCAAGGTGCCATAGCAGCTTGCATTGCTTCACAGCTGGGCCTCACCTGGGCACCTCCAAACCCCAAACAAAGAAAAGGAATCTGCAGATCTCTCCTTGGCTCCTGCTGGGTGGCCTCAGGCAGAGGCTAAATGAGTACCTCTTGGAGATCCAAGAGCCAGTGTCCCAGGGGTCAGAGTAGGCCCATCCAGATTACAACTCCTCAGATCCATAAGAAACACACTCAGGGAGAAGACTCAGTGAGCACTAAAGCTTCTCTGAAGCAACTCTTGCTTCATAAGGGTGTCTCCAGCACAGAAGTTCTCCCATCATAGACACAACTGATCTTCACAGCCAAAGGCCTGGAGGTCAATTTCTCCCAGTGATACCAACAACAATCAAGGCTTAACTATAAGACTCTGCACATGCCTACAAAGGGGTGCACCAAGAATGTCCACCTCAGGTAACTGGGGAGAATGAGTCACTGGGCCTTATAGGACACCTAGCACACAAAGCCCCTGTAGCAACTCAGAGAAGCAGCCAAAATACAGAGACAAAGAAACAGGTACAAATGAAAGAAATGGAGAGAAGCAAACTACTGGATATAGAGTTCAAAACCACAGTTATAAGATTTTTCAATAATTTTATAGAAAAGGATGATAAATTTAGTGAGACTCTCAAGGATAGAAAGAAGGACCAAATAGAAATTAAACATACACTTACTGAAATAAAAAATAACATACAGATATCCAACAACAAACTAGAGGATCGCAAGAATCAAGTCAAAGATTTCAAATGCAAAGAAGAAAAAAACACGCAACCAGAAAAGCAAAAAGCAAAATGAATCCAAAAATGTGAAGATAGTGTAAGGAGCCTCTGGGACAACTTCAAGTGTACCAACATCCGTACTATGGGGTTGCCAGAAGAAGAGAGAGAGCAAGATACTGAAAACCTATTTGAAGAATTAATGACAGAAAACTCCCCCCTCCTGGGAACGAAATAGACTTATAAGTCCAGGAAGTGTACAGAACTCCAAACAAAAGGAATCCAAATGACCACACCAAGACACATTATAATTAAAATGCCAAGAGCAAAAGACAAAGAGAGAATATTAAAAGCAGCAAGAGAAAGAAATTAGTTACATACAAGGGAGCACTCATATGACTGTCAGCTGATTTCTCAACAGACACTATGCAGGCCAGATGGGAGTGGCAAGAAATATTCAAAGTGATGAGTAGCAAAAACCTGCAACCAAGATTACTCTACCCAGCAAAGCTATCATTCAGAATTAAAGGTCAGATAAAGAGCTTCACAGATAAGAAAAAGCTAAAGGAGTTCATCACTGAACTCCTATGAAATACTGAAAAGTAATCTTTAAGAAGAGGAAGAAGAAAAAGGTAAAGATAAAAATTATGAAAAACAAATACATATTTGTCAACAAGTGAATCTAAAAATCATGTAAATAAAAAAATCTGATGAACAGAATAAATTGGTGAATATAATAGAATCAGGGGCATAGAAAAGGAGTGGACTGACAATGCTCAAGGGCGAAGGGGATGGGGTGCGGGAAGAGACTGGACAAAAATCTTACACCTATAGGTAAGGACAGTGTGGGGAGGGGTAAGGGCATGGAGTGGGGTGGTACCGGGTGGAGGGGAGCTATCAGGGGAAAAAGAGGAACAACTGTAATAATCTGAACAATAAAGATTTGATAAAAAATAATAAAATAAAAAATTCTTAACAGAAGTCTAATAGCAGATTCCATGGTTGGCACAATTTCATAGGGTTTCAGATCCCTACAAGGATTACTAATGTATTTTTTCATTTTTTTGTCTAAGTAAACATGGGATATTTGGACAGTTATTTCTGGGAACTAGAATATGAAGTGCCTTCTTTGGGCTCTGTTATAAGGTTTGCTGAGAATCTCAGTCTCTCCTGGGCTATTACCTGGTCTTTCTAAATGTGGCCTCTGTATTACTTCTAGGGATGATTGCACTGCACTTTTCAATTCACTGTCCCTACTAAATTGATCTGATATATAGTAAAAATTAATAAAGTTCTTTTTTCTTTTAATTAAATTTATTGACGTGTCACTGGCTAATAAAATTACATAGGTTTCAAGTGTATGATTTTATGATACCGCACCTATATATAGCATTGTGTGTCCACCACACAAAGTCTTTTATTTTAAAGTAGTCTCAAAGTAATGACTTTGAATGCCATGTAATTTTATATTAATATTGAATTTCCTATACACTTAATGTATTTCTTTTTGTTCCCAAGCCTTGAAAAATTTTGTTCCCATTCTTGGTCTAATTTCACTGCAGGTCTTTTGATTTTCATGATGGATTCAAAGTTTCTAGAGGCCTTTTAAAAATAAAAACAAACTGGTATTTTACCTTTTAATTAGTCACACTTAATCTAAGGCCCTCCATTGAATTTTGTGCTAAATGAAGAAAAACTACATTTCTTGGCTTCTTTGCAAACAAAAATCTTTAGTAAGTCCTAGAAGATTTATTAGGTACAAGAATGGCAGGCTCTGTTCTGATCCAGAAAGTGGGGTGTTCTAACTTTAGGTTGAACCCTCTACTGTCTATATCCCCTCCAACAAACAGGATAAGGAGTTTGTAAATCAAAATTTCAAGTTTCCCGGTCAATTCCTAGACTATAATTCTAGTTCCCAGAAATAACTGTCCAAATATCCCATACAGAACATGGATAGACTTTTTCCCAAGATCTGTTCTGCTGAGAGGCCCACATCACAGAAGTATTCATTTCTAGATGTGAAATATTAGTATAATCATAACAATGTGGTTATTGTTAATGGCCTCCCACTATTTTTAGAGGAGTCGGAAGCACTGGAGCATATGGACTTTGTGTATACACATATGTGCACAGGTCTATCTCAGTGTGAAGCAGAGCAAGGGTAAGAAGAAATGACAAGTGGGCTGGAGTGAAGAATTAGAGACTGAGACCATCATATTCTTCCATATTTCAGAGAGCTGAGAATTTTAAATCCAAACCAGATTTCCCAGGTTTTTATGAAAGAAAGACTCTTTTTTAGAATCTTCTTCTAGGAAAGAAAAGAGGTTTGCTACGTTTATTTTAACTTAGAAATATGTACACATATGGTATGTGGCCTCCATTTGTACCCATATTCCAGGCAAGTTTGCTGATCCCAGAAAATAATCAATTTCCCTTGGGGTCAGTTATTCAAATCCATATCACTTTTGTTGTTGTTAATCATTACTGGAGGATATATTTTCCATTAATGTTTAGAAAGAGTGGAAGGTGGGAGGAAGGAGCTAGAGAGAGAAAGAGACACAGAGAGAAATATTGTGAGAGAGACACATTGATTGATTGCCTCCTGCTCTCGACTGGATCTGGGCCTAAGATCAAAGCTGTAACCCAGGTACATGCTCTTAATGGGGAATCGAACCTGTGAAACTTTGGTGCATGCACCAATGCTCTAAATACTGAACAACAATGGCCAGGCCCAAATCCACACCACTTTTATAGACTGTTTTACCGCAGGAATTAGTATATATTCTTCAGAAGTTATACAGACATATCTTCCATTAAGGGGATGATTTAATATATTGTTAAGACTATCACCCAGTTACATTGGAGAAATTTTAGAAAACTTAATTATAATATCTGGAAACTACAAAATAGTATCAGCTTCACACAGAATCTCCATTTTGTTTTTCCATTTCCACTAACTCCTCCTAACATTCATTCTTTTATCCATTTGAATCTGTTGATGTGCAGACATTATTAGAAAAGATAGAATGTTGTGTTGTGGTTGTAGACTCTTACCTAAGGCAGGCAGGAGGTTGTGATTTGACTGGGTTTAGATAGCAAAAACTGAATATTAAAGGAGAAACTTGATTAATCAAAGATTTGGGGGTGGAAGGTAAATGAAGATTCTAAAATAAAAGAGCCAAATCTAAAGGGAGAGAAATAGGCAAAGTCATGTCACAAAATAAAGAAGCTATTCCAGAAGCCAGGCAAGGTGGAGCAATCTGTTTTAGAAAAGTGAATAAATAACAGGTCCTGCAGAAATTCCTTAAGTTATTTAACACAGAGTTCTTTTACTGGCAAGTACTCCAATATCTCTAATTGTTTGGTCAATTCCCCGCTCATATTCAGATCATCTATATATATAAAACCCCAATATGCAAATAGACCGAACAGGGAACAACTGAATAACAGGTTGCTGTGATGTGCACTGACCCCCAGAGGGCACGTGCAGAACACGGTGGCATTGGCATCAGCAGCAGAGCATAGACCATGGCAGGCATTGGCCATGGTGGGATGGTGGAGCAGGTGGGGCACCAGACCAAGGCGAGTTCCAGTAGCTGTCATTAGTCAAGCCTCTGGTGGTTACTGAAAGTTCTTTGCTCCCTCATGCCATGGTCCCATGGGATGCTCACAACTGCTGCCAGTGCCCTGTTTGCACCTGCTGGCACCTGGCAACAGCCCCGATTGCTCTGTGCCATCAGCAGGTGCAAGCAGCAGCTGCCAGCCCTGATCACCCTTGAGGGCTTCTCCACCACCCTATGCTCCTGTTAAACCCGCTGCTAGCAACAGCCTCACTTGCACCTGCTGCTGGGCCCAGCGCCAGTCCCGACCACTCAGTGCCATCAGTGAGTGTGAGCGATGGCGGCTGACCCCGATCACCTCTGAAGGCTTCTCCATCTACCCCTGCTCCTGACATGTGATCAGGGCAGCAGCTGCCACTCACACCCGCTGCTGGCACCAGCCCCAATTGCTCTGCTCTATCAGTGGGTGCAAGCTGGGCAGCTGCAAGAGAAGGGCTGCCAGCAGTCAGGGGACTAGGAGTTGTGGGGGTAGGACCCAGGCAGGAGGCGCAGAGGATGAGTTAAGACCCACCTCTGTGCCCACTGCAGCCTCATGGCCCACAGTTCCTTTGAAGGTGCACAAATTCTTGCACTGGTCCCCTAGTATATTAATATTAGCTTCTAGAGATGACTTCTAGATTTGCATTTGTGAGAGGGAGGGTGCCGCTTGGGGAGGAAAGACAACCAGGACTCTATGAATTTGTACACATTTTAATTAAAAGTTAACACTTCCAAGTATGAATGAGTAGCCAGCTTGTTAAATGAACATGTAAGGGGTAGGCACAACGGGAGGGTGAAGATATGTGCAAAGTCTCAGAATTTACTAGTATACTGAAGAAAAAAAAAAGCATGAAGGAATGGAGGGAGGGAAAGCAGGAGGGAGGAGGAATCTAAAAAGGAAAATGGGAAATAACAGAAATACTGAGGGATTTGAATAATAAATAAGTTAAATTGTGAAATAATAAAGTAAAGATGTTAAACTAAGTGGAAAATTGTAAGGCAAAGTGAAATAGCAGAAAAGACGTGAGCAGAAGGTAAGGGTAGTCTAAGAAATCACTCACATACAGATCGACCAATGCAGAAAATGGATAAGATCCAAAGACAAGACTTAACCAGTTTAGCTTAGTGGAGAGAGTGTCAGGCTGGAGACTGAAGGGTCCCAGGTTCAATTCTAGTCAAGGGCATGTACCTTGGTTGCATGCACATCCTCAGTGGGAGGTGTGCAGGAGGCAGCTGATCGATGTTTCTCTCTCATTGATGTTTCTAACTCTCTATCCTTCTCCTTTCCTCTCTGTAAAAAAATCAATAAAATATATCTTTTAAAAAAGATCCAAAGACAAGAGACAGGACATGAGATGAAGATTAATTAAATAATTTAAAATGCTCTAGACATTATGGAAATACAAATACTATCCCTACAAGAGATAATAGTGAAATCTAGTTGATGAGCAAAATTCAGTCAGTCACCCAGCCATTATTTATTGAATGCCTCCTCTGTGCTAATCCATGTGCTTGGTACTATTACTTACAAAGTGCTGGACAAAAGCAATGGGATCCTTGATCTCCTGGAGTTTACTGTCCATGGGAGCAGCAGCTGATGGGGGAAAAAAATCCACAGATTAATAAATTAATATAAGTTGAAATGCTGAATTTCCAAATATAAATTGTTGGACTATAAAGAAATAAAAGTGGGAGTTCACCGAAGTCATCTCTAGAAGCTAATATTAATATATAATCTGAATGTGAAGAGGAAATTAACCAAGCGGAGACAGGAAACATGTAAAAGCCTTGAAATGAAAAGGCGCTTGACTTACTTGGGATGCTGAGGGGAGGCCAGTTTTGGTAAAGCAAGGTGAGCTAAGTGGACAGTGGTATGAGAGGACATTGGAGAGCTGGGAAAAGTTTGCTGGTTTACATTACAAATTTGAATTTTTATTTTAAAGAATAAATGTTAATTTTCAATACTGGGTGAGACCATATCAATTTTTGTAGTACATGATAAGCCAGATAAAGAAATCAAGATAGGTTGGCATTGAAAAAAAGTTTAAAAGAGATATGTTGCCGAAACCTGTTTGGCTCAGTGGATAGAGCGTCGGCCTGTGGACTGAAAGGTCCCAGGTTCGATTCTGGTCAAGGGCATGTACCTTGGTTGCGGGCACATCTCCAATGTGAGGCGTGCAGGAGGCAGCTGATCGATGTCTCTCTCTCATTGATGTTTCTAACTCTCTATCCCTCTCCCTTCTCTCTGTAAAAAATAAATAAAATATATTTTAAAATAAAATAGATATGTTAAATTAAGTTAATTTTAAAAAGTACACTGAGGTTGTAAGACCCCAAGTATATATGCATCTTGAGGAATATGAATCATAAGGATATTGGGCTAGAGACAACAGAGAATATTAATAAGTAATTAACACATGTACCTAAAATAAACTCAAACTGTTCCATGTTCATGCCAAAGATAATGAACATTGGATCAATATGAGCCCTTAGAAAAGTGATTGTGTTTTGCTTCCATGGAATATTAAAAAACATAATGGATATTGCCACAGAACATAATAGATTCTGCCCCTCTGACTGCTATGTAATTTGGTCTTGCTATCTCTTATTCTTTGAGAAAAGCAAGAAGAGGTCTACACACCCCAAGATAAAATGATAGGATGACCACTCATGACAGGGAAGTTGGAGGCATTAGCTAAGGAACTCTGGCATCAATACCTACTAAGGTATATTGAAATGAAACGAATTAAATTCTGTATCTATGAATGTTAAAGAAAACTAGAAAAGAGCATTTTATGTTTATATAAGCTACTTATATTTGATATTTTTGTACTAGCACTAACAAGATCTTGAAATCTGAATTCATCATGAAAGAAATCTTTCTTACAAATGAGAAATAATGAAAATAAAACTGAACTTACAGTCAACTATTATCCTATTGTTAAAGTCTTCACTGAGAAGATCCAAAGTATTCCATCTTATCTTCTTCCAGACTCGGATTTTTCTTATTAAAAATTGTATTAATGCACATTTATTCTCTATTTCTGTTGTACTTGTCAAAAGCAATAATACTTCATTATAATTGTGAATACAGGCTCTGTGTTTATTTAGGACCTACTACTTGGCAAGTAAGATAACCTCACTGTGTCCTTTTTCCCTTACCTATAAAGTAGACTGCCTCATGGAGTTGTGGGAATTGAAAATAGTTCCCAGAATATATGGGACCAGTGGGTATTATTTATTGGTATCTATTGAGGCCACTCAGATAAAAGTACTTAGAATTGTAAAATGCTATGCAAGTGCAAGCCATTATTACTTTTATTAAGTGAAATTTTTATTTTCTTTTGAATTCGAAGGGCACTGATGTGAAATTCAGCCTTTATGATACCCTAATGTCTATGACCAAGAGTGACAACTGGCATTCAGTATTTTTTGAAAAATGTAGCTGATTTCTCACAACATGGCAGATATGAATACGTAGTCAAGGATGTTGTACCAAATATTTTTATATATTCTACTCTAGAACTACTGTCCATCCTTCTTCATCCTGTTCTGGGCCTCCAAGTCTTACCTGTATCGATTATATCAACAGGATAACCATGCTCTCTCACTTCCAAATGAATACAGCCTATAAATAGCCCTAGAAAGATCAGAGAAAAGGGAAGAAAGTAAGTTCTTTAGTTATTTACACGCTCAGTTTTTTCTAGTCCAGTCTCATCACCTTGCAAATCATGTATTGCAAGTCATGTATCCATTGATTCCTCCCCAGAGAGCTTGCTTCATATTGGCTGCCTCTACCAAAGCCTCTGCTACATTCCCGGCAGCAGCCTGGATGACACTCTGTCTCCATCCCTGTGTCTCTTTGGTCTCTCCCAAGAGTGGTGAGTGGTACCAGCTTCTCTGCTGCTCATTCAGTTTCCTGCCATATTATGGCGTCCTAATACCTGCCCATGCCTCTCTCATAAGGTCCATTATAAATAATTTTTCTTTGAATTATCTTCATTAAGTCTCTTACTGGTTAGACTTCAATATAGGGAGCTTGAATTATTCTTAAATTTTCTTTTAAGATCTTTCATCTCAGGCAATATATACTGGTAAATGATGACACCATAAAACACAAGCATCCTTACTGTGACATAACTTTAAGAGTCAGTGCTGGAGGAGTAAGGTTCTTTGCTGTCCATTTTACAGGTGCTTGGCAGCATTCCTGAGCAAAAGCTAAACACATTTCTTGGAAAAAAGCCCAAGAGCTTATTTGTGTGAAGTTAAGGAATAGCCTAGAGCAGTGGTTGGCAAACTCATTAGTCAAGAGAGCCAAATATCAACATTACAACTACTGAAATTTATTTTGAGAGGCAAATTTTTTTAAATTTAAACTATATAGAAAGGTACATTGTTAACTTAATCAGGTTACTCCTTCAATCGCACTGTACATGCACGCCTGCATGTGGTATTTTATGGAAAAGCCACACTAAAGGGGCCAAAGAGCCACATGTGGCTCATGAGCCATGGTTTGTTGACCACTGACCTAGAGAAGTTCTAGAAGGGGAGGAAGAAAACTTGGAAAGTGGAGGTGTCACTCTGCATATAGGAATATAAATTGTCTCATTTACAGTTAGGCACACATATTAATGTAACCTCATTGTCCCTTCATACCAGTGATGTCTAAGTATATACTGATGAGTCTGGAACTGTATCTCAAAGTGAGAAATTTCAACTAGGAAACCATATGAACAAAAGCACAGAACCAGGAATGGTCATGGCATTTATAGAATTGTGCAAAAACATCAATCTGACAAGAGAATGGGTTAGAAAGAAAGGAAAAAATATTTAGTAGGTACATGAGGATTTTGAATGGATGTTAAAGAGTTTTAGAGCAAATCAGAAAGGCAATGTATGTTATATCTATGCAAGTACTTACTTTTTAAAGTATCTTATATTATTCTAGCAATTTTCAGCAAAAAAAAATCAAAGCTAACAAATATTGTTTGCTGGGACACAAACAGAGATACTGGCATAAGTATTACTCAGGAAGGAAAAACACCCAAAAGATATCTTTGAAAATGATTGATTATACCCAGATGTTGGTTTCTAATACAAAAAGGAAAGAAATGAAAATAAACCAGATAATCTTTGAATAAATGGCTACTTCTAGGCTGGAGTAAAACAAACAAACAAAAAAAAAACAATGACAGAAAACCAAAACAAAACAAAACAAACAAACAAACAAACAATGTAAGATAAGCCTGGAGCATTATAGTAGTGGAAAGGAAGAAAATGCTTTAAAACAAAACTGACAGCCCTAGTCAGTTTGGCTCAGTGGATAGAGCATCAGCCCTCAGACTGAAAGGTCCTGGATTTTATTCCATACCTCTGTTGCTGGCTAGATACTTGGCCCTGGTAGGGGCACATGTGAGAGGCAACCAATCGATGCATCTCTCTCACATCAATGTTTCTCTCGCTCTGTCTCTCCCCCTTCTTTCCACTCTCTCTAAACATTAATGGAAAAATATACTCAGGTGAGGATTAACAAAATAAAAGCAAAAAAAGGCAAACAAAACACCTCACAATCATTTGGGATATGTTACAGGACAAAGGAGCCCACTGAAAGAGGTCTAGTGGCCAAAGCCAGAGAAATTGGAGCAATAATATTGCCTTAGATTATTACCCAAAGCAAAAAATAAATATCCACAAGTTACCACTAATATAAGTAAGTAAATATACAAGTGGGGAGTAGACAAATTTCCTGTGCAGAAAAATTCCAAATAATTTATGTAGATTCACTGACTCTTTAGGTGTGGGCTGCTCATGGTGTTTCTTCCTAAAGACTACAGCATGTAAAGGGGAAAAAGAATAACTTTACAATGGAGAAATCTGACTAACATGACAAAAGTCAACATAAACAGTGACGTCATGTTATAGTCTGTGTGCTTGACATTGATGGGGTTAAAATGACACTTTACCTCTGTAGTGTTTATCCCCAGTATAATAATGAGAAAAACATCAGACAGTTCTGAATTGAGAGACATTGTATAGAATACCTGACCAGTATTCTTCAAAACTGTCAAAGTCATCAAAAACTTAAAACTACTCTGCTAAATCTAATAAACTAAAGGGAAGTTCAAGAAAATGTCAAAACAAAGAGGTGTCTAAGGAGACACAATAACTAAATATAATATAGTATCCTGAAAGTCATCCATGAAACAAACAAAAAAGTCTCTTAGATAAACATTAAATTAATCTGAATAAAGCATGGGCTTTATTTAGCAATGATTTATCAATAAAGGTTCATTCATTGTAACAAACATACTGTACTAATGTCAGATGTAAATATTAGGAGAAATTGGGTGTGGAGTGTTTGGGTCTTTGTACTATATTCACAGTTTTTATCTAAATCTAAAACAAATCTAAAATTAAAGGTTTTTTAAAAATCCCGATGTGAATATAAATAAAATATCTTATGTATTGGAAATATATATAATGTAACCACTTTGAGTTCAAAAGCTTGTTCATCATTGTATGTAGCATTTGGCACAGTGTCTGTCACAGAGTAGGTGCTCATTAAATATTTGAGTGAATGAACAGTTATAGTGGAGAACATGGGAACAAAAGCAGACTGCAGAGAGTTTATAAGAAATAAAATGCTGAAGAATAAACAATAAAGTAAATGATACTGTGGATAATAGAGAATAAGGAATGAGATAAAACATAGAAAAATAGCAGAGCCATAGATAAAGACAGTTAAAAAAAAAAGAGCAGGATAAACACTAACAATGCAAAGAGGAGAGGAGAGAAAAACAGACTCATTGTCCTTTTGCTATAGTTTGTGATAATAGGACTTGATCACTGAGTCACAGTGACATACAGTGACTTCTTCTGTTGAAATGCTTCCTCAGAATGGTCCAGGCCAGTGGTCGACAAACTCATTAGTCAACAGAGCCAAATATGAACAGTACAACGATTGAAATTTCTTTAGAGAGCCAATTTTTTAAAACTTAAACTCCTTCTAACATCACTTTTTCAAAATAGTCTCGCCCAGGCCCTGGTATATAAGAACCACACTCAAGGGGCCAAAGAGCCGCATGTTGCTTGCAAGTCACAGTTTGCCGACCACTCATCCAGGCCGTGTACACACATTGAAACTATCTCAGAGTTCTAACATTGTTTATTTTAAAATGAAAAACATAGGAGAAAACTAAGATAAATTATTCTTGATTATCTGCAATGAGAAAAATATACCTATAACATAAATTTTGAGGCATCCTAATTCTTGAAGGACACACAGAAAGTATTCCATATATACTCAAGAGCTGCAAAATGAATATAGCAAAGACCCTGATCCATATTCCTTCAAAGGACCGATCATGTTCCCTCTTACATTCTGAAGACAATGAACTCAATTCAAATGAAGTGGGTATTGATGGAGATGTTTTCTGACATGTTAGATTTATTGAGTAACCTTCTGTAAAATGCCCCTTATTTTAGGACCATTTTAATAGCCTTAAACAACAAGAGAGGTTATAGATTGTGATTATTTCCTCAATTAAAAAAAGGCAGAGAATTGTTAGATAAAACTGGAAATGTAAGCAAGTTCTAAGATGCACAAAGGTGAAAAGGGAAGGGATGGGACCCTGAAAATGAACTAGGTTTATTAAACATCAAACTTGCATAGGCCCAGATCTTTTCCTTGCTCCTGAATATTTTGTCAAAGCACATATTTAACACATTCCAACAGATTTAATAAAAAATAAATCTGATTTGGAAATTCCTATGCATTTTAAGGAAATATTTAAGTCAATAATTCATTCTACTAGGACCCTTTTCTAACTTTCTCTTTTCTATTAAGTGTTTTTTTAATTTATCTTTATTAATGATATTGCATTTTAACATCAATAATCATTAAGTGTCAGGAAAATGTGGATGTTTTTGCAAAATGATTTTCAAAAAGTTCCAAATGTTTTGCCATTAAGGTTTAAGCCTTTGAATACTTAAAACTGAATTACTTTAGGCTATGTTGAGGAAAAGATTTCCAGGATGTTAAAAATTGCAAAAGAGACATAAATAGAAGCAATATACTCTTAAAGGGGTTAATAAGGAATAAAATTACATTTACAAACCACAATCTTGTGTTCTAATAAAATGATTGTGTACACCCAGTTGTAAAAAGACAAAACTCCCATTAAAAAAATCATTATCTTGCAAGAATTTTAAATAAGGACATAACTATGGTACAATAAGAATAATAAATTATAGTGTCAGGATGTAGTATGTGGGTGTATTTTTGTCATTTATATTTTATAACACAAAGCAAACTTTTAATAGATTAACTATCAGTTCATAATTCCTTACAGTTCTTTGTTCTATAAAGTTTATTCAATGGTTTCCTTCTTTCATGGACTGTTAGGTCAAACAGCATTTAAAAATACATAATTAAGATGTTTGTCCTCCTAAACTGTTATTTCCATGCTAACATATTTAGTATTTTAAGTCTGTTTTTAAAATTTTTATATTATTAATGTATAATCTACTAGGTTTTACTTTTATTTATTGTTTTTAATTAAATTAATTGGGTGACATTGGTTAATAAATTAGATTTCAAGTGCACAATTATATGATACATGATATGTATATTGCCTACCACCCAAAGTCAAATCTTCTATCACCATACATTTGGCCCCCTTTACCCTTTACTCTCCCCTACCTCCTTCCCTCTGGTAACCACCATAATACTATGTCTGTAATTATGTCTATAAGTTACTGTTTGCTTTTCTTGTTTGTTAATTTGATGCTTTCAGTTTTATATCACACATGAGTGAAATCATATGGTTCTTGACTTTTTCTGTCTAACTTATTTCACTTAGCATGCTACTCTTAAAATCTATTCATGTTGTCATAAGTGGCAGTATTTCAGCTTTCCTTATGGCTGAGTAGTGTTCCACTATATATATGTGCCATATCTTCTTTACCCAATCCATTATTGAAGGACATTTCAGTTGGTTCCATGTCTTGGCCACCTGAATAAGGTTATACTTTTATATTTGGGGTATAATCAATGGGACACTTCAATATGTTATAATGACTTCTGAGGAGAAATGCTTCTTTCTTAGTTAAATCCCACTGGGAGAACCCAAGAAAGTTCCATTTCACATGAAGACCTTTGAGTAGTGAACATTGCTCTAATGAGGTTTCTGTGCATTAAAAAGTTGATGGCTGTTCCAAAAGTACTTTACTCAAAGTCAAGGACTGATACAGGCACCAAGAGATCTAGCATATTATTCAATGTTGATACCTACTATAGCACTCAAAAACATCACATTTCATAGAGTCTAATGATCTCTCTCTAGTACTCACTAGGGAACTTTACTGAATGCTTTAATGCCTGCCTTTTCATAATACATTAATTTTTCTTTTATTTTTGTATTCCTACTAGTTTTATTAGTTGTATTATATTTATCCCTTTACTGTTTCTGGGTCTTAATTTATATGATATTGGACGTTTATAGGAGCTCAGTGGAGGGTTAGTTTTATTTATGTACTTCCAAAATTTCTCTACATTTGATGAATGGATTTTGTACTGAGAGAAAATTTATTGTGAAGTACTTTCTGAATATCCCATCTTGAAATCCCCTTTCCTAATGCATAAAGTGCACAACTCGACATGACTTCTCTTAGTAGGGTTGAAAATGAATCATGAACAATGTTTCAGAAATAATATTGTTTGTAACTTCCAAAACAAAAGGAAAGAAAACTAAGGATTCAAGAACAGCTGAAAATATGCAGAGCAAACAGAAATGCTGCACATTATGTTTGCCAGAATTACAAGCAAAGTAGACAGGAAAAAAAATTTTCCTTTAGTTATATCTACTATAAAAAAAAAATGCATGGCCGTTTGATGCTTACAGTCACAGATAATTCCCTGTGCCATGAAGTCAAGGAAATAAGAGAGAGCAATAATACAAAGCAGTGGATAGGAAACATACCTGACCCATTTTTCTGCCTTAGAAAGAATGACAAAAGATAATAGAGGCATAGGTTACCTTGGTCACTTTCCAGAAGTAAAGGTACTGTCACTTTCATATGGGGTATGTCTTTTTGTGCATTAAGAACCGCTAGCTGTTAAGTCTAGTTGTGTGTAAGTCTTAACTAAGATTGCCTGAGCAGGATACATACTGTAAAGCAAGAAGCTGTCCTGAGAGATACAACATCTAAATAAGTCCTTAGAGGATATTATGTGCCAAGCAGGAGACAAATTCAGTCTTCTTAGATCTGATGTTGAGTTTCTAGGGGTTATGCTAATAAGAAATTTTTTTGTCAGGAAACATTTATTCTCATAAAAGCTATTGTCAGGGCAGCTGTTAACAACATTAGCAACACCAATAAAATTAAGATGCTCTCCTCCTTACGTGTAAAGGCTGAAAAATCTGCCTACCTGAGTTGGGCTCATAACTATACACAATAAATGCACTAAACTACTTTTGTGCAATAAGCAAAAATGATACTATACAAATCATTTTCAGAGGCTTTGCTGCTAAGTATTCATTATAGCTAGACACAGAGTATTAAGAAGCAATGGACCATATTGTACTGGCCCATTTATACTGTATACACACTGGATAATCATTGTTGGTATCAAGGGTAATCCACCAGCATGCACTAGCTAGAACTGTGACATAAAGAAATGAACTGTTTGAAGGGGTTATGGAACATGAACAAAGCTAGTCTTAATAGCTATAAACGCAGGCTTGAGACCAGAAATCAAAGTAAAACAGAATGTTCTTCCCGTCCTCCCCTACTTTATTCTTAAATCTATTAAAGCATTTCAAATAGCATAGAAAGTCACCCTATGGGAGATTTTCTCAATCCACAGTAGTCTCTAAGGTACAAGGAATCAGCTTTATCAGATTTTGCTAGGAGAGACCAGTGAGTAGGGAAAACCTGCATTATTTTGGCCAATAATTTCATGTTCCTTTTTATTTTTTTTAAATATATGTTTATTGATTTCAGATAGGAGGAGAGGGAGAGATAGAAAAATCAAAAGAAACTTGAAACACCAGAAAGAATGTATGTACCCCCATATTCATAGCAGCATGATTTACAATAGCTAAGGTCTGTAAACAGCCCAAGTGCCCATCAGTAAATGAGTGGATAAAAAAGCTGTGATACAATTATATCATGGAATACTATGCAGCAGTAAAAAAAGGACTTCTTACCCTTTGAGATAGCATGGAGCGTTCTGGAGATTATTATGCTAAATGAAATAAGCCAGTCAGTGGAAGGTAAGTATCACATGATCTCATTCATATATGGAATCTAATGAACAAAATAACCTGATAAAACAAATAGATTTAGAAACATAGAAGCATGAAACAGATTATAGAACTTCAGAAGGAAGGAGTTTGGGGATGAGAAGAAATCAACCATATGCATAACCCATGGACACAGACAATAGGGTGGTGAGGGCCTAAGGTGGAGGGCTTGGGGTGCGCTAGACAGACAAGGTCAATGGGGAAAAAGGGAAACATGTAATACTTTCAATAATAAAGATGAAAAGGACGAAACGAAGGAAGGGAGGGATGGAGAGAAGGAGGGGAAGAATAAGGGGGGAGAAAGAGAAAGAGAGAGAGAGAGAATGAATCATCAATTGGCTACCTCCTGCATTCCTACATGCCCTCAATGGGAATCAAGCCCACAACCCTAGCATACACCTTAACTGGGAATCAAACCATAACCTCTTGCAGAGACGGGTTTGGCTCTGGAAGAGCATCGGCTTGTGGACTGAAAGGTCCCGGGTTCGATTCCGGTTGGGGGCATGTACCTTGCTTGCGGGCACATCTCCACAGTGGGGCGTGCAGGAGGCGGTTGATGGATGTCTCTCTCTCATCGATGTTTCCGACTTTCTATCTCTCTCCCTTCCTCTCTGTAAAAAATCAATAAAATATATTAAAAAAAAAAACATGACCTCTTGTTGTGGCCACTGAACCACAACAGCGGGTTTCATGTTCTTTAAAAAATTCTAATTTTCTTTACAGGTTTCTTGAAGTATAATTGATATATAATAAATTGTGCATACTCAACATATACAGTTTCATGATTTTGACATATATATCCATGATAAGTGTATACATCACTCTAAAAAGTTTTTGTGCCCATTTGTAATCCTTTCCAACATCCCTTCCCCATCCTCCAGTACCAAGTGTCATCAGTCAAATAGTGATTTGCTTTCTGTCACTATAGATTAATTTACCTTTTCTCAAATTTTATATAAACTTATTTCTATTAATTGAATCATGTAGTTTCTTCACTTTGGCTTTTTTTTTTACTTGCCATAATTATTTTGTATGTATCAATGGATGCATGTGTATCAAGTTTTCTCAAAATGATTTTGGTAAATATAATTATTTTGAGTGTATCAAGAGTTTATTCCCATTTATTGATAAACTGGGGCCTCAAAGCCTAAATAAGGCTAATTCAATCAGAGTTTTGACTTCAATAAAAGGTGGTGCATAACCCATGGACACATACAATAAATGCAATGAAGGCCTGGGGATAGAGAGGTGGTAGTGGGAGATAGGGCAGAAAAGTTTAATGGCGGAGGGGAAAGTCAACAATAAAGGTATTTTAAAAAAACATGATTTGTGTAACAATGTTTGATAATCTCATACTTCTGTCATACGGTGACAGGAAATATCAATAAAATATTTTTTCTTGCTTCCAGCTAAATGTTTCATTCATTACTGGCTCAGCTGCCAAGTGTATGCTTCCCTATTATGAGAATGAACATCTTATAGCTGTTAACAATGATTACAAAATCCAAACAGACTAAATACAAAGGGAATTTGTCCCAAGGTAGTATATCAGGTTGCTAAGCCCACAGATCCTCAGTTGTATACTGCCTGTATCCAAAATCCTCTCTATCCTTTATTAGTTGTGTGACCATCAGAAATATGCTCCATACTTTGTTTTTTTTAATAAATCTTTATTGTTCAGATTACAATTGTTCCTCTTTTTCCCCCCATGGCTCCCCTCCACTTGGCTTCCATCCCACCCTCTGCCCTTACCTCTGCCCCCATTTTCCTCATCCATAGGTATGATTTTTGTCCAGTCTCTCCCCTCACTTCCATCACCCTTCTCCCCCTGAGAATTGTCAGTCTACTCCCTACCTTTGCCCCTGATTCTATTATATTCACCAGTTTATTCTATTCATCAGATTTTTTATTCACTTGATTTTTAGATTTACTTGTTGATAGATATGTATTTGTTCTTCATAATTTTTATCTTTACCTTTTTCTTCTTCTTCTTCTTAACGAGTACCTTTCAGCATTTCATATAATACTGATTTGGTGTTGATGAACTCCTTTAGTTGTTTCTTATCTGTGAAGCTCTTTATCTGACTTTTAATTCTGAATGAAAACTTTGCTGGATAGAGTATTCTTGGTTGTAGGTTCTTGCTATTCATCACTTTGAATATTTCTTGCCACTCCCATCTGGCCTGCATAGTTTCTGTTGAGAAATCAGCTGACAATCCTATGGGTGCTCCCTTGTAGGTAATTAACTTTTTCTCTTGCTCTTTTAAGATTCTCTCTTTGTCTTTTGCTCTTGGCATTTTAATTATAATGTGTCCTTGCATTCCTTTCGTCTGGGGTTCTGTGCGCTTCCTGGACTTGTAAGTCTATTTCTTTCAACAGATTTGGGAAGTTTTCAGTCATTATTTCTTCAAAAAGGTTTTCAGTATCTTGTTCTCTCTCTTCTTCTGTTACCCCAAGAATTCTGATATTGGTAAGCTTGAAGTTCAGAGGCTCCTTACACTATCTTCAAATTTTTGGATTCTTTTTTCTTTTTGCTTTTCCAGTTGAGTGTTTTTTGCTTTTTTGTACAGTGGTACCTCGAGATACGAGTTTAATTCATTCCATAACCTTGAGGCGTGAGAAACTATGAGTGCTCGTGTCACGGTAAACTGGTGGGCCCTATGCAGCTGGCCGATCCACGTGATTACTCCTATCTCAAATGTTGCTCGTATTTCAGAGCAAAAATCACTCGCTCGAAGGCTCGTATCTCAAAAATCTCGTATGTTAGGGCACTCATATCTCGAGGTACCACTGTATTTCAATTCTTTGACTTGATTCTTGTTTCCTCTATTCTGCTGTTAGATCTCTGTATATTTGTTTTTTATTTTGGTCAGTGTATGTTTAATTTCTACTTGGTACTTTTTCATCTCCTCTTGGGTTTCACTAAATTTATTCATCTTTTCCAGAAAATTCTTGAAAAAACTTTTAACTGTGGTTTTGAACTCTATATCCAGTCATTTGTTTTCTTCCATTTCTTTCACTTGTGATCAGTTCCTTTGTCTCCATATTTTCGTTGCTTCCCTGAGTTGGTAGAGTAGCTTTGTGTGCTAGATGTCCTATATGGCCTCCATATGGCCCAGTAGCTCCGCCTCACCAGTTACCTGAGGTGGACACTCTTGGTGCACCTCTTTGTGGACTGTGTGTACAGCCTTGTAGTTAAGTCTTGATTGTTGTTTGGTATTAGTGGAAGGAATTGATCTCCAAGCCAATTGGTTGTGAGGATCAGCTGTGTCTACACTGGGAGAACTTCTGTGCTTGAGTCAGCCTTATGATATACAAGACTTGCAAAATTACAAAAGGCTCTATTCTCAGCTTGGATGGGGTAGAGTCTCAGGGCTGAGCAGACAGCCGTGGCTTTCCATCAGCCCTGCCCTATGTGGCCCCTGGGTCTCAGTGTCAAAATATGGAGCAGTGAAAAACCAAGATGGCAAAACCCTCTCTGCATGCACTCACGCTCGCACAACTCCCGACCTCTGCCTTTTGTAGGTCCACTGAGTTTCCATGCACTCTGGGGAATCTGTTTGAATCTGGGTTCCCAGTGTCTCACCCAAAACTTGGGTTCAGTGTAGTCAGAAGTGGAGTTCCCCATAGTTGGGAGGTTCCCTCTTCTTCCTACTAGAGAAAGCCAGTGGCACAATCAGCAGTCAGTCCTCTCTGTGCACACTGGTGCACGGTCCTCCAGACTTCTGCTTTTTGTGGCTCCCTGAATTTCCTCACTTTTTTCCAACAGTCCAGACTTCCTCCGCCCCATATGAGTCTCTCCCAGAACTGGGGTGCAGTGCAGTTGGAACTGGAGTTCAGTGGAGTTGGGAGTTTCTGTCTCCCTCCCACAAGAGGAACCTGCCAGGCACTCCGCCGCCCATCTTCTCCACAGCGCATCTCCATACCTCAGCTTTTTGAAGCTCCTTGACTCTCCATGAGCCCTCTCTTTCCTTCTAGTAGTAGAATTTCCACTCAACCAGCTTTCCTGTGATTCTGGATGATGTCTATTCTATCTTTTAGTTGTAGTTTTGAAATTGTTGTGCATGACAGCAGTTTAGGTATTCAGCTATGCTGCCATCTTGGTTTTTCTCTGCTCCATATTTTGATTCTGTTGCCTCATCTTTAAAATTGAGCTGTGTCTAGTTAACAGATTTTGTTGGGACAAAATGAGTCAATATATGTAAAGTAGTTTAAAAAGTGCCTGATAACATATTTAAAAGTATACAAGTGTTAGATATTGTCTGGGTAGTTATTATCCTGTTGATGACATTTTTTATAGGTGATGCTCCTGCTTCATATACTAGTAATGTTAGTAAAGCAGAAATGTTTTTTCAGCTTTTTTTTAAATACTCACAAAAGATATGTTGTTAGTGGTGATTTTTTATTGATTATTTTTAGAAAGGGAGAGAGAAATACCTCAACTGGTTGTCTCCTATATATGCCCTAATCAGGGATGGAGCCTGTAACCCAGGAATTGAACCCACAACCTTTTGGTGTACAGGACAACACTCCAACTTATTGAGCCACCTGGTGAGGGCTTTTCATCTTTATTTTTAAAAAATATATTTTATTGATTTCAGAGAGAAAGGGAGAGGAAGAAATAGAATCATCAATGATGAAAAAGAATCACTGATTCACTGCCTCCTGCATGCCTTCTCAGATTTATTTTTTATTTTTTAAAATATATTTTATTGATTTCAGAGAGAAGAGAAGGAGAGTGGGAGGGAGAAAGAGAGAGAGTGAGGGAAAGAGAGAGAGAGAGGGAGAAAGAGATAAACATCAATGATTAAAGAGAATCATTGATTGGCTGCCTCCTGCACACTCCACAACGGGGATTGAGCCCACAACTCAGGCATGTTCCCTGACTGGGAATCAAGCGCTGACCTCCTTGTTCATAGGTCAATGCTCAACCACTGAGTCACACAGGCTGAGACTCAGCTTTATTTTTTATTGCCTGTTACTATCTAAATATATAAAAGGTTAATATGCAAAGTGTCCCCTCAGGAGTTCAACCAGGAGGCCAGGAATTTGATCACTAGCTATAACGTCCACTGACCACCAGGGGGCAGTGTGGACTGAAGAAAGGTTCTAGTTGGCAGCTGGCAGCTGGGGAAATGAAGCCCTGGTGGACAGCCAGAAGGTCCCAATCAGCCCTGATCACCATCCAGGCCTTGGGACCTCACCTGCGCACAAATTTTGTGCATCAGGCTTCTAGTTTAGAATAAGATCAACGATAATGAGATAATGGAAATGTCTGACAATAAATCCCCCTTAGGAACTTATTGGTTCTTCTCCTCTGCCTGCCATCCAATGCACCATAACATAATCTACATTTAGTTGCCACTTTCCTCTTACAGTTTATGATTAGGAATTCTAGTATGATTATCAAGGTGCTACCATGCCCTGTGAAGGAGATGGTATCTGAGAGAGTCAGAGGAAGCCTTTCCTATGAGGTGTTTTGTGCTTCCAACTTTGTATCATAGATTTAAAAAATAAAATAAAATCCATGTTATTAGCTATATTCAGAAAGTCCTTTTTTCATCTAGATTTTCTCAGGGAGAGTCCATCATAATGCTTGAAATGTTATCAGGAAAGTGGGTTGCTAGATTGCCTTCCAATTTATCAAGTTTGAAATGGCTAGATGGGATCAACAAGGCCTTACATAGGGAAAAAGAAGTGGGCAAAAAGAGGAGAATGTTCAATATCCCAGCAAAGTAGAGCCTAGTTTCATGGGACTAGAAATCCACCAGAAACCAAGTAGCAGTTCGTACTTGGGTGCCTCTTTAGTGAAAGTCCATGAGCACAGAGGGCCCTGAGATTTGTGAAGCACATTTTCCTGTGGAAGCAAAATTGACTTTTTTGGTCCACTGGTAATGTGAATGGGGCTCATAAGATTTTTTTCTTGAATTTATTGGGGTGACATAGGCTAATAAAATTATATAGGTTTCAGGTACACAATTCAATAATATATCATCTGTATATTGTAATGTGTGTTCACTGCCCCAAGTTAAGTGTCCTTCCATCACCATCTATTCCCCTTTTACTTTCTTCTACATTACCCTTCCCCTTCCATGAGTCTCTCTTTTTTTATCCTTGCTTAATTATTTTATCCTTCTCACCCAGCACTCAATCTCCTCCCCTCTGACAGCTGTCAGTCTATTCTTTATAACCGTAAGTCTGTTTCTACTTTGTTTGCTAGTTTATTTTGTTCATTAGATTCCACATATAACTGAAATCACAGGGTACTTATCTTTCTCTGCCTCGCTTATTTTACTTAGTATAATACACTCCAGGGCCATCCATGCTATCATAAAAGGTAATATTTCCTTCTTTTTTTACAGGTGAGTAATATTCCATTGTGTGATTGCACCACAGCTTGTTTTTTTGTTTGTTTGTTTGTTTGGTTGGTTTTTGTACTTGCAGGTCTATTTCAGGTGAACTCACAAGCTCATCCTCTAGGATGTAAATTTATACCATCTACTGTTGGACTGGGTTTAGGTAGGCAGCAAATGACAACACAGTAGGAAATAAAAATGTATGTGTCTTTAAATGAAATGACCACAGTAAGTATAATAATGCTGTAGTATTACCTAAGTCTAAAAGTTCAAAACAAGTTGCCTTTAGAAAAAGAACAAATTACTATTTTAATAAAAATATAAAAATCAGTCTATAAAATATAACATGGAAAATAAATTTTACCCATTGGAAAAATACATTTATTTATGTTAATGGGCCTTTATAAATATGACCTAACTTCTCTTTTTATTGTGAAACATCCTTGTAAGCAAAAACCATCTCTCAAGTCTTCTTAAAAGGAGTTTTTGTTTCTTCCTTTTATAGTTATGTGAACCCAAATTCACTTAAATTATGCATTCTTTTAAATGTTATGCTTTTACTATTTCTTCCTATGAACAACTATCAACACTAAGAGGAAAAAATCATTTTAAAGTCAAAGTACCATGAAAGAGAATGAAAGAGAATGGAAAAAAGGAAACACAAATTTTCAAACACAGGCAGTAGTTTTTGTCCTGAAAATAATTCAAGAGTGGACATTCAGTTTATTTTTTGTCTTAAAGATTATAGAACTATAAATATGTAACCCCTGCTAAGAAATCCTTCTTAAGGAGCAGCAATAGAAAAGCAAGCAAACCAAAAAAACAAAAACCTGTGCTTGAAATGTGGATTTAATCTGCACCTCTACATAACACAGATCTGACATATTAGTTGCTAGTAGATTATCTGCTCAATGGACCCAAATACAAAATGCAGTTCTAGGCCTCATAAGCATTATGTGAATTTCTTTAAGTTGCTGCCTTTAAAAGTCTTACTATAATAAAAGGCTAATATGCATATTGCCCGATTGGCAGAATGACTCATTCCTATGGTGTGCACTGACCACCAGGGATAGACACTCAACACAGGAGCTGCCCCCTGATGGTCAGTGTGCTCCCACAGGGGGAGCGCCAAGTTCATGGCTGGTGAGCACAGGGGCAGTGGCAGGAGTCTCTCCTGCCTCTGTGGCAGTGCTAGGGATGTCTGACTGCAAGAGGGCACAGGCTGGGCTGGGGGACCCTCTCAACCCCAAGTACATAGATTTCGTGCACTGGGCCTCTAGTTTACATACAAACTTATTAGATTTTAAATGTTTCATTAAAAATAAAAGAATGCTTTAAGAAAGTAAGCAAGTATATGTAAAGGGTGTGTAGGAGGCAGCCAATCAATGATTCTCTCTCATTATTGATGCTTCTATCTCTCTCTCCCTCCCTCTTACTCTCTGAAATTAATAAAACATATTTAAAATTTTTTAAAATATAATGTGCTGTTACATTATATTCTATCTCACTATGCCCCACCCCACACTTAAACTTACCATCTTGCAAGTGTATGTGTTTTACAGCAGTTATTTTATTTAAAAATTTTCATCATAATTAACAACAGTGGAACTGATTTCAATGAAATCAAGTTTTAGTGTATTTAATCGGGATAAAAGTTTCTTTATAAAAAATTTAATTCAAATATAAATAAGGAGAGTTACAAAATCTCTGTTTCTTCGCCTAGAATAAAATTATTATTTCTGCTATCTGGTCTTCTTTAGTGTAAATTTCATTAGTATGCAATAGCTGAGTTTGGCTCTAAACAGAAAGGTTAAAAAAAAGTATATTTCTGTATATTCTACTTTTTGTACATCTTATAAATGGTTCAAGTCTTGTCTCAGGCAGAATTTGTTTGTATTACTTGAACTGGCTGTATCACTGACCAAAGCCTACTATAGTCCAATATGTAAAACTAGAGCCCCAATGCACGAAGATTCATGCAAGAATGAGCCTTCCTTCCCCTGGATGCCAGCACTACCTTCGCTCAGGCTGGAGCCACCTTTCTGCCTTCCCACGCTGCCCAAAGGTCCAGAGTGGCTGGGGTGGTATGGAACGCCTGCGTCATTGCCATGGCATCCCAATCCACCTCTGGCCACTTGGTTCCTGTGTATGCAAATTAACCCGCCATCTTTGCTGGGTTAATTTGCATAGTCACTCCTGATTGGGTGTTGTAAAGGTATGGTCAATTAGCATGTTACTCTTTTATTAGGTAGATTAGAATAAATATCTTCATTGTAACAAGTTTCCTAGAACTAAGCAATCATATAAAGATAATTTGTCTATTCGGCTTTAAACCTTACAAAATGCATGAGTATACTACTAAAAGAGAATGGCATATTTCAGAAGATGGCACTTAGTCTTCTTAGCCTGAAAAACTTCATAGTACTCATATTCCTCTATAATCAGAAAGTTTAAAATTTGCACTCTGGGATTGTTTCTGAACAATAAACATGTAAGAGTTCATTTGTCAAATGCATTCTACTGTAGATAGTCAAGCATTTTGAAATGCACAATGGTAAGTTTAAACGTGGGGTGGGGCATAGTGAGACAAAATATGATGTAACAGCACATTATATTTTTAAAAATTTGAAAAATATGTTTTATTAATTTCAGAGAGGAAGAGGGAGGGAGAGAGAGATAGAAACATCAATGATAAGAAAGAATCATTGATTGTCTGCCTCCTACACATCCTTTACTGTGAAACAAGCCTGCAACCCAGGCATGTGCCCTGGCAAGGAATTGAACCGTGACCTCCTGGTTCATAGGTTAATGCTCAACCACTGAGCCACACTGGCTGAGAAAGCACTTTATATTTTTATAAAGCTCTTTAAGACTCTCTAGACTACACTCTTACTTCTTCACTTCTTGGTAGGATTAAAAATATAGCTTTACTCAAAGAGCAACAAAAATAAACTTAAGTGCTACTTAGGGAAACTATATAATGTGCTGTGCATTTATCTAGAATCAGTATGATTTTTCTTTCATGCCTGTGACATTGGTCATTAATCTTTGCAAGTGGCCAAGTGGAAATCTAAGGTGTCATCCATGCATAGCATTATTTCATAGATGACTAGAAGCACATTTTAAAGTTCAGCTTACTGAATCACTGAGCAGTAATTGACCCATACCTAACAAACTGGCAATGATCAGAGATCTTTACTGAATTACTTTTTGCAGCATCATCATTTTTCAAACCAAGAAAGCATACAAACATATCTTGATTGCAGTTGAAAATACTTTGAAGGGCATTAAATTTGTACAGAAATAGCATTTTACATGTAATCAGAGTTTTTAATAAATCAAAATCTATCTTTTCTTGTGAATTAGCCATGCTTCTTAATTTAAGTGTTCAGTTGGCACTGTGCAGTCACAACCAGGAAGGTCTCAAAAAGTACATCACTTTAATGATCATTGAAAACTGTCAAATACATCCTGCATTAGGTTAGAGGCAAAGGTGATTATACAAGAGTTACCTTAGGCACACATAGTTTATATATGTCTGAATTATTATGAAAAATGAAGCTGAAGATATTCAGAAGACCTATACATACACCTGATTCCACCACTCACTAGCTGTGGGACGTTGGACTAGGAACGTGCCTCACCCAATAGAATGTTATTCATCTAGAAAATAATAATAATATGGCTTGCTCTACCTGACACACTAAATTCCAATAAAGTTCAAATGAAATTATGCATATGAATATGACATTCCAATTTTAAATGCTATGCAAGAGAAAACTTGATTATCTACTGCTCTATTTTTGCCTCTCTACCTTTCAAGTGTCACCTTCCTTTAGCATTTCAGGATAAAATGGTCTGTTTCATATTTATCCTAAGCTCCTAACTCGCCTACTCCTAAGTGTGACACTCTGTCTTATGCTCCACTTCAAGTCTGGCCCTGCCCTGGAATTCTCTAAGGCGATGCTCCCACCAAAGTGGGACCAGTTGAGAAGACTGCATGTCTCCTCACTTTCCCACCCTTAGTTTTTTACATAAGTAATGCAAGTCTATGGTGTCAGCAGTTTAAAAAAGGTTAGGCATCTGGAGGAAAGCATATACACACTAGCAGAGGGGGATGTGGTAAATTGTACAACTATGCTAGGTATCTCAGTACTTACATACTAGTTTACCATAAAACACACACTCAGAATTTTTCTTCAGGATAGAAATTTATACATTTGTTAGATCATGATCCTCTCTCCTTCTATCTTTTTTCCCTTCTTCAAACCTCCAACCTTCAAATTCCTATTTATCCCCTTGCTACCACCCCAAAGTACACTGTAGGCTTTTCTTTACATAACCCCTTCTGTGCACTTATCAGTAAATCATTTTTTTTGAATTATTTTATAAAAAGGTGTTGGTGTGCATGTGTGTTTGATTGTTGTTTTATAATTATTAAGATTTGTGTAGGATATGCACATATTCACACAAAATGAGTTAATCATACTTATAAATATTGATGCAAAAATACTAAATAAAATCTTTTGGAACAAAAATTCACAGCATATTAAAAAGTAAAATCATTAATATTCAGAGTTTCTTCCCAAATTACAAGGATGAGTCAATATTAAGAAAGTGGAAGTATTATTCTTCTTACTAATTAGAACTAACACAAAAATTATTATTATCTTCATAGATGCTTAAAAGGTATTCAACAAAACTGAAAACCCATTCTACATAGAAATCATTCAATAATATAGGGAAAAATGATAACTTTAAAATTATTTTTACATTTATATATAATTATAATTTAATATTCTATGAGATATATATATATATATATATTAGAAGCATCCATTAAAAATAGGAAAAAAATTTCATTATCACATGCTATTTAACATTTTACTGTAGATCTGAGCCAGTATAGGTAGAAATGAAAAAATAATTAGAAATGTCTAGTTTCAGAATATGCCACCAATCAAGCAAGGCAAGAATATATTGAAAAATGATTACTAAAAATGAAAATACAGTAAGACAAACATTTAAAAAGAAAACACAAAGAAAGATAAAACTATCTACAGGGGTTACGAAAACATAAAGTATCTAGAAACAAGCTTCACACACACACAAAAAAAGTAAATGATACATGAAAAAAATTTAAACACTCCTAAAACTCAAATGAACCATAACAAATTGAAGCCATACAATTTACTTAGACACCATGTCAATCCTACCAAGTTAATTTATTAATTAAACTCAAAATAAAAAATACTAATATATATTTAATTTTTATAGAGCTGGAGAAGCTCATTCTAAATTTTATTAAGGAAATAAAAAAAGTAAAATTAGTACATTTAAAAAATATAAAAATCATTGTGGGAACCAGTTACATCAAATACAGTCTCAGAACTTTAAGAGGCAGAATATGCATGTCACTAGACTTACCAACAAATAGAAGCAATTTCCAATTCCAGACATAGACTCAAATAAATATATTAGAGAATTTAGCATCTGATGAAGGTGGCATTTCAGATCAGTTGGATGAAGATGTCAATAATAAGACTTAGGATCCCTGAGTAGCCATCTGGGGAACAAACTGGCTGTATATTTCTTACCTTGTGTAAAGAGAAAGTCCAAATACAATAAAAAGTTAAAAATAAAAATTAAATTCATAAGAATACATGGGAGTGGCATGATGGCTTGAGGAGCTCCATAGATATATTTCCCAGTGAAACTGGTGAAAATTATTTTAAAAAACACACACAACTATTTAGAGGCTCTGGAAATAAGCCAAGGACATGCTGCAAATGAAAAATTATTCATTCTAGGAAATCAACTAAAATATGGGTGTAGCCGAGGCTGCACCCCTAGTGGCAACATCAGAGGCTTCACAGTGCAGGGGCAAGTAGAATTGACTAAAATATTTTCATTCACTAAACAAGCAAGAAAACATACAATAACAAGCCTGGGGAGGGGGGAACCAGTTTCCAACAAATTATTACTAAACAATCAAAGAAACAAAACTATAATCCGTATCAGGAAAAGATAGTAAAGAAATAAAGCAGGCAACAGAAGGTATCTGTGAGAGTGATTAGATGTTGGAATTAACAGACAAGAACTTCAATGTAGGTATTATAAATATGGTCACTGAATTCACTTACCCACCTCTGCACACAGAAATAGGCCATTGTCTTCTAAGTCCATGACATTAGTCAAGTACAGTATGTGCCACTGTTTTCCTCTAAATTGTCAGTGATTCTGGGAGGTAGAAAGAGGTAGTAATATGACTTTTAAAATATTTAAAATATTTTCTTTACCAAAAGCAAAAAAAATGTTTTACTCATATAA
Organism: Lasiurus cinereus; assembly: GCA_011751065.1. Taxonomy (NCBI): domain Eukaryota; kingdom Metazoa; phylum Chordata; class Mammalia; order Chiroptera; family Vespertilionidae; genus Lasiurus; species Lasiurus cinereus. The sequence goes on from JAAGEH010000307.1 coordinate 43,260,842, forward strand.
CAATAAATTTTTTAACCATAGAAATCATGTGTTTACCTTTATGTCTCTAATATTTAGGGTAATGCCTGGCATATAGTGTTTATACAACAATTAATGAATGAAGAAGTAGATGAATGATAACATGTCATGTTTCATAACTTTACAGAAATGTCATATTCTATCTTCTACCCAAACCCCAATACCTTTATTCCTGTATACTTGAGACTATATTATTAAAATATACATACTCAGAATTGTTGTTTCTAGATTCATGATTTAATATATATTTTTGTCCTATATTAATATAGCAATAGCAGCTTTTTGTACATTTGCCCCATATCTATTTAGTCTTTATTTTTAACTTCCATTATTTTTATAGAGAAGATTGAATAGTTAGCCACATTTTCCTGTGATTATCTTACAGACATGACATATATATCTGTGGAATTCCCTGAGTTTCTGAAGCAATCTCTCTGAGGTGGGGTCCAGAAAATTTGCATTTTTAGTTTGTAGTAATGCTGATGCCCCCGGCTTGGGACCATGATTTGAGAAGCATTTCTCAAGAAACAGGAATTTACATCTCTATTTCAAGCAAGGTATCAATTTGTTGGTTTGGGAATCAATTTTTAGTAGTTTTCTGCCTCTGATCCTCCTTTCTGAATTTTCCACCTTTTTGTCTCTATGTGCTGCATCTGGATAATTGTTTTATTTTTATATTTCTTCCAGTTTTCAATTCTCTCTTCTGCTGTGTTCATCCTCTTGCCAAGAACAATCATTAAGATCTTAATTTGGGTTATCTTGATAATCATTTAAAGAAATTCTGTTTGCCTATTTTTCACATCTACTATGCCAATTATAAAATCTTACATGCAACTGATTTGATGTCTAACATTATATGTTCAAAGAATAAGAACAGTTATTTTAACATTTATGCCCGGAATTTGCACATTTTATTCTGGGTTCTCAAAGTCCCAACTTTGTTGGGAAAGAGAATCCTACAGATTCTAGACCTTGGTCAGGCTCTGAACCTTAACTTCTGTCTCCCTTGCTATAGAATGCTATCAAATCAAAACCCTGGAGAACTTTATCAGCAAATTCCCCTAAGGCAATAATAGATTTAGTAGTTCTATTTCTGCTGATTGTGTTACTGGAGAATCAAACTCCCTTGTCACTTGTGGGAGCGCGGTGGGAGCTCTTTCAGAAGCCCCCATGGAAGGATGGGAGGTGGAAAAGCCTTTATTTCTGTGGTTACATGTCTTGGACTACCTGCCCCTTAAGCCAGTCCTGGAAAAGATACAGCTGGGGTTACAGCAGACCCAGAAAGAAGGCCAGTGTCCAGAGCTTCTGTTCCATGTTGCAGCCCTGTGTGGTTCAGCATTCCAGCTAATTAAAATATATTAATCCATGTGTAGAGTCCAGTATGGCTGAGTATGACATGGGAACAGGAGAGCACATCTCCCTGCCACAGGAGAGCCAGGAACCCAGCACATGAAAGGAATGAGAGAGAGCACTTGTTTTATTCGTAAGTTTAAATATTTAGGTTTCCAGCACTTGCAGTGGCCATGCCCATCTTGGCCACTAAATTGTTCCCATGAATGACTAGAAGATGTATAATGTTGAAGACTATTTTTAATTTGCTTACATTTATACCACATCTGGCCAAAATTACCTTATAACAGACAAAAAGTGAACAATGTATAAAGTACTGTTTTCAGGTTTTGGGAAGCAATAGCACAGAACTGTGATCTTTGTAGGAAGGAAGACAAAAAAAATGAACCCTACATTTGACCCAACTTTATACCTAGAGGAATATTCTGGACTTCATAGCAGGGAGGGAAATTCCAAACAGAGCAATGAAATGGCTAGAAGTTGTTAAGTAGACATCAAGACAATCAGAAGCCCTGGCTAGGTGGCTCAGTTGGTTGGAGTATCATCCCATACACCAAAACATTGTGGGTTCAATTCCCATTCACGGCATATACCTAGGTTGTGGGTTTGGTCCCTGATAAGGGTATGAATGGGAGACAACCAATCGATGTTTCTCACACATTAATGTTCCTCTCTTTTTCTCCCTGTCTCTCTTGAATCAATAAAAACATATCCTTAAGTGAAGATTAAAAAAGAAATAAGCAGAAAGCTCTGCAGAGTGGTGGAAGATGTCCACATGAATAGACAAGATGTGACATGAATAGATCTTGAGAATACCATGCTAAATGAATGAGTCAGACAGAAAAAGTCAAGAACCATATGATTTTACTCATATGATATAAAACTGAGAGCAACAAATGAACAAACAAGAAAAACAAACAAACAAAAACTCATATATAGAGACAACAGTACGGTGGTTACCAGGGGGAAAAGGGAGTGGGGGGACTAGTAAGTAAAGGGGGTCAAATATGTTTACAGGGGGTGGTTTGCTTTTGGATTGTGAGCAGACAATGCAATGTACAGGCGATGTATCACAGACTTCTATACTCCAAATGTATATGATTTTATTAACCAATGTCATCCAATTAACCTAATTTAAATAAAAATAAATACATAGAAGCATTGTAAACAAAGAGCTCTAAAAATCTTTGAGGGGCCCTCTGAATCTTTGCTGACTAATACATGTGTCTAAGGTTGATATTCCATGAAGTTAGGAATAGAATGACTGTCAACCTGAGAGATGAATACCTCCCAAGGCTCACATGGGAAGGAGTACTGATTAAATTCCAGCCAACCAGGTAACTGGAGATCACCTCCACTGGGACTAAATAAGCTATATCTAGTTGTAAAAAAACAAACAAAAACACAGAAAAGCTATAACTAGAGTAAAGGCCATTCTATATTTTCTCTACCCAAGCTTAAAAAAAAGGCTATAGCAGAAGAAACTAAACCACAAGTTACTTAGCTGTTGATCAGAACAAAGTCTGACAGTCTTCAAAGGAAAAATCAAATTGATTCCAAATAACCTAACTGCATTTTGAAAACATTGCATGAATATTTATGAGAATATAAACACAGCACACATCTAACAGCAAAAGTTAACAATGTCTGGCATTCAAAAAAAATTTATAGACAGAAAATGTAAGAAAATAGGACAAATAAGAGAAAAATCAATCCATTAAAACCATCTAAAGACTGACACAGATTTCAGAATTAGCAAATAAAGATATGAAAATAATTATTTAACCACTAGAGCTCAGTGCATGAAATTCATGCATTGGGGAGAGGACAGAGGAGAATGTCCCTCAGCCCAGCCTGCACCCTCTCCAATCTGGAATCCCTCTAACAATCCAGGACTGCAGGCTCCAAACTGCTCAAATGCCTGCCTATTGCCCCCAACCAATTCATGCCTGCCAGTCTGATCACTCCCTAACTACTCCCCTGGCAGCCTGTTCACCCACAACTGCACTCCCCTGCAGGCCTGGTCACCCCAAACTTCATTCCACTGCCAGCCTGGTAGTCTCCAACTGCCCTTCCCTGCTGATCTGATCACCCCTAACTGATCTTGCCTGCAGGCTTGGTCACCCCCAACTGTCCTCCCCTGCAGGCCTGGTCCCCAGCTGCCCTCCCCTGCAGACCTAGTCCCTCCAACTTCCCTTCCCTGCTGACCTGATCACCACCAACTGCTCTCCCTGCTGGTCCCATTGACCCTAACTGCCCTCCCCTGTCAACATGGTCCCCCAACTGTTCTCTCCTGCAGCCTGCAGGCGTGGTCACCCCCAAATGCCCTCCCTTGCTGGCCTGGTCACCCCTAACTGCTCTCTCCTACAGACCTGGTTCCCCCTAGCTGCCCTCCTCTGTAAGCCTGGTCAACCCCAACTGCCCTCCCCTGCAGGCCTGCCCCCCCAACTTTCCTCCCCTGCAGGCCTGGTCCCTCCAAATTCCCTCCCCTGCTGACCTGATTACCCACAACTGTCTTCCCCTGCCGGTCATCTTATAGCACCCATTTTGTGTCCACATGGGGACGTCCATCTTTGAACATGGGGATGGCCATCTTGTGTGTTGGAGTGATGGTCAGTTTGCCTATTACCTCTTTATTAGATAGGTATCCCATGCATTCAAAAAGTTAGGCAGAGACATGAAACATATGATATGACATAAATCAAACTTCTAGAGATGAAAAGTTACAATGTGAGAGATTTTAAAAATATCCTACATGAAATTATCAGAATATTAGACATTGTAGAAAAATGTATTTATGAAGTTGAAGACAGGAAAATAGAAACTATTCAAAATAAAACAGTTGGAAGATAAAAGTCCCCAAAATAAATAATTGACAGAATATTGATAAACTGCGGGACAACTTTAAATGGTCTAATATACATGTAATTGGAATATTCAAAGGAGGAGATTGTGAAGGAAGGATAGAAACATATTTGAAAAATAATGGTTGAAAATTTACCAAAATAATAAAAATTATAAACCCACAAATCTAAGAAACTCAAAGAACCCTAAGTATAAGAAACTTGAGAAAAGTACACTAAGCCTCTTCATAATAATCTTTTAAAAACCAGTGATAAAGAAAAAACTTAAAAACAGCCATAAAAAGACATTATGTAGAAAACAACAGAATGATAGCAAATTTCTGTTTCAGAACAATGCAACAAGATCTTTAAAGTACTAAAGAAAAAGAAAAACTTGTTAACCTAGAATCCTATACCCAACAGCATAATTCTCAAAAATGAGGTGAAATACTATCTTGCCAAGCTTACCAAAAACTGAAAAAATTCATTAGTACTAGACCCATGAAACAACAGATGTAAAAAGAGGTTTGTCAGTTAGAAGGTAAATAATACCAAATAGAAGAGAACAAGGAATAAAAAACACACAAATGGGTAAGAATATGAATGAATATATAAGCATTTTCCTTATTATTTATTTTTTAAATATATTTTATTGATTTTTTTATAGAGATGAAAGGAGAGGGATAGATAGTTAGAAACATCGATGAGAGAGAAACATTGATCAGCTGACTCCTGCATACCTCCTATTGGGGATGTGCATGCAACCTAGGTACATGCCCTTGACTGGAATCATACCTGGGACCCTTGAGTCTGCAGGCTGACACTCTATACACTGAGCCAAACCAGTTAGGGATTCCTTATTATTTAAATATCTTTCAAAGAAAACTGTCAAAAGTAAAATAGTAATCATTAATTGGTGGATTTATAATCTATGTAGAAGTAAAAATTATGAAGATAAAGTAGAATAATAGATACATAATTACTCTAGAATAATTCATCTAAAAGAAAACAAAGGGTAAAAGAAATAAAGGACAGATTGACAAAGAGAAAAAAATTAGGAAGGTAATAAATGTAAACCTAATTTTATCAATAATCAGCATAAATATTAATAGCCAGAGCCCCACATCCCAATTAAAATGCAGGTGTTTTGATTGGATTAAAAAGCAACACCCAAGAATATGTTACCTAAAAGAAATCCACTTTTAGTCAGAGGTTCTACTAGGTTAAAGGTAAATGGATGGAGGATTTCAGTTGAGATATGTAGTGAGCTGAACAAGAAAAGCTATTCAGTAATATAAAGAACAAATATGCACCAATACAGATGAATCTCAAACACATGCAGAGTAAAGACTTACACTAAAAAATATGTACAGTCTGATTCCCTTTAAGAAATATTTAAAATTTAATTATTTTTTTTTCTGATTCTGTATAGATGAAGTTCTAGAACAGGCAAAACTTATCTAAAGGAAAATTATCAGCATAGCAGTGTCTTCTGGGAGACTGGGCATTTGAATTGACTAGAAAGGATATGAGGAGAGAACTTTCTGGGATGGAAGAAATATTCTATCTCTTTTTAAAAATATATTTTATTGACTCTGTGTGTGTGTGTGTGTGTGTGTGTGTGTGTGTGTGTGAAAGAGAGAGAGAAACCAACATGAGAGCAAAATTTCATTTAGCTGCCTCCTGCATGCCCCTTAACTGGGATCAAGCCTGCAACCTGGGTATGTGACCTGACCAAGAATGGAACCAGCAACCTTTGGTGCATGGGATGACTCCCAACCACATAGGCCAGGGTAATACTATACAATAGAAGCCTAATATGCTCTCTCCCTTGCTTCTACTCTCTTTAGAAGCCTAATGTGTCTGGTTGTCCAGTCAGCCATTCAACCAATCAAAGCACAATATGCTAAGACTGCTTGCTATGACCAGAGGGCAGATGCTCCAACCAGTAGGTTAGCTTGCTTCTGGGATCTGTCCCATTGGGACTGAGCAAGATGGGCTGGACATGCCCTGGAGCCCACCAGTGGTCCTTGCCTGACTGGCCAACCTCCCTCATCCATCCCTGTCCCCAATTGTGCACCAGTGGGGTACCTCATCCTGGCCTTTGTCCTCTCACAATCCAGGACCCTTCAGGAAATGTCAGAGAGCTGGTTTCAGCCCAATACCACAGGCCAGGCTGAGGGACTCCACTGGTACATGAATTTGGGCCTCTAGTTACTCATACAAAAAAATGAGATAGACTTACAGCAAATTAATGACTTTTCATGAACCCATTGGATATCACATTTGTCAGGGGACAAATGGCAGTCCTGAGGAGGAATAGACACTTGCAGAGAAACACAGGAGCCAAGCACTTGCTAAGTGTTAAAGAAGCTACCACTGATCATAGAAGTCAGTAGCATCATTAAACTACAAATTCTTCAGAATTTCTGGAGCAAAAATGCAAAACTCCTGGAGGTTAAGACATAGGGAAATTCTCACCTTTTCCTTTCAAGGGTAGGAAGGGGGAAAACTGGAGAGAGTTCATCTGTGGTATTCACTGGGGGACATGCAGAACAGCTATTATAAAGTCCATCCAGGCCCTTCTCCCATATTGAAAAGACTTACTGTGCAGTTGAAATGTAGAATTCCATCTCAGCCAGGAGAAGGGAGCTCTACCTAGCCTCAATTTCTCTATCTCACCTAAAGGATGCTGAAAAAAACCTTCACCTCCATGGGAGAGTGTCTCAAGGCCATTCTGAGATCACTGGATGATAATCATTGCACCAGGGCAGGAAATGGTGGTTGGGGGAACCTCTACCCTGGAGGAGGACAGAAACACTTATACAGACCAAGTCCCCAAACATGGGTCCAATGTGCACTCCAGAGACTGAGATTTAATCAGAATTTCAACAGTGGTTGGATGGATTCTGGCTGGAAATAACCTCTGGCCATTGACAGCATTGTGATCCCCCAGTTCTTGTCTTGCTTGTAGGAATGAATTCAAACAAGAGACAACAAATAATAGCAAAATGAGGATTTATTTGTAGGAAAGAAATACACTCAGATAGAACCTGAGTGGGCAATTCAGCTTACTGAAACCAAACCAAGTACCCCAATATTTGGGAATGTAGAGGATTTATACCCCTAGGCTGGAACACCTCAACATAAGGAACAAGTCACTCCCTCTCTTGGGTCTCAAAAAATGTATCTTTAAAGTCTAAAGCTCTTTTGACCAAATGTTAGATCACACTCTGGAGGGATCAGAATCCTTCCTCCTCACATAGGGGCCTTCTACCTCCATTGTCTGTTTTCATTTTGTTACATCTCACAGGTACTCCCTCCAAGCCCCAGCTTCCTCTCCCAGGTCATACCTTTCCATATGAATCCTGGACCACCAAGTCTCTAGTAAAGCTGGGAGAGCTACACAAAGAGAAAATCAAAACCAAAAGGGGAGAGAGTTGCTAGAGAAATTTGCAGCTTCTGGTGTTCACAGCAGCAACATACATCCAGCAGCATAACTACTGACTTGGCTAATGTAAATTCCTACACTAAAGGCCTGTTTACCTCACTGTTTACATCCCTATATGTCAAACAAAAAAGTCTAAGGCATGCAAAAAGGCAAGCAAATGGCAAGCTTTTATCATTGCTCCTATTTCTAACTGCTGAAGACAGCTAGAAAAGCAAGATAAAACGGAAGAAAATCCAGCAACCACAACTCTCTGACAAACTCCACCACAAATTAGCCTGGCTTAAGGGGCACCAAACTGTTTTTGCAGTCCCCTGAACCTTGTAGATATCCCTGTCCCCTAACTCTGATCCTGAGATAGAGATATTCATTCCAGTGGCTTGTTCAATTTAATACCCTCAGGAGTAAAACAGTAAGGAAGCAGGGTAAGGTAGAAGAAGACATCCAGAAAGTATGGGTTTTCATAATTATGGAGGCTACTGTTCTCCACCAAAAAGCTCTGAATCATAAATGACACCCACAGAGCAGTCTCACCTTGAGGCATGGCAGTCCATTTTTTGTACCTCTGTGTCAATATCTGGCCATTGTTTGCAATGGATGGGATGGTCATAGTCAACAAAGATGCCACTGTGAGTTTTCAGCAGCCAATATTCACAGAAGTCAGGGTCAGGTGCACTACCAGCAGTAAAGGGAATCTGGATGCACACCAAGAACACTCAATATGACTTTTCTCACACTAGCTTTTATTCTTCATACTAAATCTTTATAGTTTTGCCCACTTACTCTAAAGTATAGAAAATACAGAAATTATGATTCAGTTTCTCTGAGCTCTCTCACCACCTTGTTACTTCTCTGTAACTACACTGTCTGTACCAGCTCCAAACTTTTTGCACATTATCCTTTATCTGTCCCCCCCATCCTCTGTAATAAAGAGGTTATATGTAAACTGTCCATTATGTCTTTGCATCACAAGATGGCCACCCCCATGACATCACAAGATGGACACTCCCATGTTGTCACAAGATGGCCATCCCCACATCACCACAAGATGGCCAGCAGGGAAGGGCAGTTGGGGAGGACCAGGCCTGCTGGAGAGGGCAGTTGGGAAAGACAAGACCTTCAGGGGAGGGCAGTTAGGGGTGATCAGGCTGGCAATGGAGGGCAGTTAGGGGTGACCAGGCCACCAAGAAGGGCAGTTAGGGACAACTGGGCCAGTAGGGGAGCAGTCAGGTGTCGATCAAGCTGGCAGGGGAGTAGTTAGGAGGTGATCATGCTGGCAGACAGAAGCGGTTAGGGGCAATCAGGCAGGCAGACAGGCGAGTGGTTGGGAGCCAGCAGTCTCGGATTGTGAGAGAGATGTCTGACTGCCCGTTTAGGCCCAATCAATCAGGGACACAATGGGGACACACTCCCCCATGCATGAATTTCATGTACCAGGCCTCTAGTCTATACATACATAAGGCTAAGTATCTGTTCTTCCCTCAAACCTGTAGCTATGAGGCACATTGACCACCAGGGGCCAGACACTCAATGCAGGAGCTGCCATGATGTGCACTGGCCGTATTTATATATAAAAGGCTAATATGCAAAGTGTCCCCTTGGGAGTTCAACCGGGAAAATGCGAGCTCAATCACACACTATGACATGTGCTGACCACCAGAGAGCAGTGCAGAAAGAAGGAAAACTCAGGAAAGAGTTGACTTGGCCAGAAGCTGGCAGCTGGGGAAGGGAAGCCGCTGGCAGCAGCTGACAGCCAGAAGGCCCCAATCAGCCCTGATTGCCAGCCAGGTTTAGGGATGCTACCTATGCACATATTTCATGCACTGGGCCTTTAGTTTAAAAATAAATGGCACCACAAACCTAGCGCCAACAAACCAACACTTGGCTGCTCCTGTGGGACATATTTTCCTCTACCACTCCAGAGCAACACCCCCACCAAATTGCAGCCAACACTACCAAGACCCCATGGAGCAAAATGCAGCCCACAGCCCAGCCAAAACCAGCCCAGAAACAGTCACTGTGGGCACGAGATAATGACACCACATAGCAATGCCTGGCTTTTTCTCTCCAGCAACTAGTCTTATTGGAGTTTCTTCAGCCCAAGAACACAACTTGCTTTATAGCTGTGTGCAAATATTTTACAGTTCAACCAAATGTGAAGTGTTTTCTATGCCTCATCTCATTTTATCCTCATAGAAGTCCTGGGGTAGGTAGATAGGAGACTCAGTAGAATCCTATTTTCTTTTCATTAGCCAGAAAACAGAGATTTAGAAAGCTTATAAACTTGACCTGACTAAAAAGACGAAAGAAATGGTGACTCTTGAAAATAACTTCAGGTTTTCTAACTGCAGAATATAGTCAAACACTGCTGCAGTTAAATATTTTACCCTTTGTTCTCCCTGCATGATCTACAATAATTATCTACTTCGTGTTGATATTTACTGCTATGTTCCTGACAATTGCCTGAAAGAGAAGTTGGGGTGCTTCACTGGGCTAGAAAAAGTTTAGCTACATCAGAAAGCAGGTCTAATTAGGCAAGTTTATCTATCCTATATAACAAAGAGCTAATATGCCAATTAGACAAAATAGCAGAAAGACCGATGACCTTCCAGATGACATTCCAGATGACTTTATGGATGAAGTTGGGGCTGTGAGGACCAGCCGAGGCTATGAGGGGCTGTGAGGGCAGGCCAAGGCTGCAAGGGCCTCAGACCTCTGGTCTATACATATAAAAGCCTAAGTGACCAAACAACCAGAATAACTGGTCGCTATTACATGCACTGACCACCAGGGGGCACATGCTCAATGCAGGAGCTGCTCCCTGGTGATCACAGCAGGAGCCCTGCTCAGCTGACAGACTGGTCCCAAAGGCTCACCAGCCTGGTGGAAGCCATTCCATCAGTAGTCCTGCACATCCCATCCAGAGAACAACGGAATAGCACCACTGGCATGATCCCAACAGTGTCGCTGGCCTCCTGGAAGTCGGCCTTGGCTCAAGGGCCACTTCCCCTTTCTAGATGCTCCACATGGAAGAAAGGATATAAAAGCGGCCACCAGGTGGCTCCCAATAACCAGTGAGAACATCAGTGGAATGGATCCAGATCCTGGGTTGGCAAAGGTGTCCCACAGCCCACCTGGAGGGATCATCACATCTCAGCTCCTCCCCACCCACCTCAGGACCCCACCTGTGCACAAATTTCATGCACTGAGCCTCGTGTGTGTGTGTGTGTGTGTGTGTGTGTGTGTGTGTGTGGCTAAGTTGACATGCATGCACAATACATATAAAGCTCTCATTGGCACCAATCACATGTGTTTGTTTCCATCTGTCATTGTCGATTGTGGATTTGATTGACATTTCTATTATAGAGAAAGGGCAAAGAACAATATCAAAATATTTTTTCTAATTAATTTCCTTTCAATGTGCATGAATCTGTGCATTGGACACTAGTATCACTATAAAATCTTGCTAAGTTTTATTTCTTTACTTCTGCTTCCTATGTAATCACTTTCTCATCTTCAATTTCATCATGTCTATTCATTTTTTCTTTTAAATATTCTATTCCTTGATACTGTGCAATCTTAGGTCCACCACTTTTTTACCAACCAATTTTTGAAAGAATAATTTTGGCTGCTCTCACCATTTAATTACCATCTGTCATTCCTTAACCATTTTCCTTTTCTGGCTCTAATACTGCAATGTGATCATGTAGACTTGGAAGCAGTAAAGATACATTTTTTAAATGATTCTTCAGCCTCTAAGATAATGTAGAAATTATTCCATTAAAGATTAGCTATCTAATCAACAAATTCAATGGCATTTTCTCAGTTCAAAAAATATATATATGATTCACTACCATCATACTAACTCCTTTGTAATTTTCTCCATTTGGTAAAATGATATAAAGAAAACTGTACATCCTCTTGGGTTAAATATTATGAAGAAAATATTTATTTGAATATAAAATTTTGATAAACTGCAATTAATAGCAAAAAAATCCTTCTAAGACAAAGACATTCTATTTTTTTATAGTTTTTTAAATGTTTTTATTGATTTTAGAGAGGAAAGCAGAGTGGAGAGATAGACAGAAATATCAATGATGAGAGAGAATCTTTGATCAGCTGCCTCCTGTACCCCCACTACTGTGGATCAAGCCTGCAACTCAGGAATGTGCCCTCACCTGGAATTGAACTGTAACCTCCTGGTTAATGAGCCAACATTCAATCACTGAGCCACACCAGCCTGAAGTGACAATGACATTCTATTGATTTTAAGTTCATTTGTTAGATGGAAAGTTTAGATGAGTGTAATATTCAAGTTTGAGTCCAAAGCAAAATTGTTCTGCATAGGAGTGGAGAGGGAAAGAAGTAAGAAAGGAGGGAGGGAGGGAAGTAAGGAGGGGACGTCCTTCACAATTCTGAAATGTTTGGCTGATATACAAACTTCCATATGGAAATCCCAAATGAAGTAAAGCAAAAATCTCTTTAAAGTACCTTTTCAGAAGTTAAATGTTATTTATAGACTGATTGCTATAGTTAAAAATATTGTCCAAAAAATGTTATTTTCTTATAAAGAGAACATCATCTCATCCACACCTTAGGATTTTGGTCTGTGGATGAGCTTGTCCTCATGTTGGCTAAAAACCAAAAAACGTGTTTGATCTCTAAAAATGATGGCTTAGAAGTACAAATTGGGAAACTTCAGCTTTGTTATCTCCTAACATCCTCATTTGTGCCCATAATTTAATAATTCCTTGCCTCTGGTGGTGATTTTTAAGGCAGACTTTAGCTTGCTAATATCATCATAACTTTTACCAACTCCTTGTTATAAAATCATAAGCTCTTGAAGCTTGAAAACTTAACAAATCCCCTATAGAAGTCACTGTAAGGGATAAATGGACTCCTCTATCACCATTCTTACCCAGTCACTTTTATGGTTATAACTGCATTTAAAAGTCAACGTGGCTGTCAGGGATTCATCTTGGCATTCTGACTGATCCTCCATGTAGTCAATCTTGTTACTTTAAACCATCAGTATCTGTAGTTCTCCTACACCGAGAGACAGGAGGAGGGAGTTCAATATTTCATTGGCTGTCTAAAGCAATCACTTTTAGGCATGAATAAGTCAAGCTGAAATGGATGGCTTCAGCCTACATTAGGAAACACTTGTGTGAGTGGAAAGTTGAAACATGGTATAAATTCAGGTTTGCAGATGCCACATTGTGTTCTCCTTTAGCCAGTCTCACTTTAGCCTCTATTGAAATGATAGATATATAATATTGTTTTAATACAAATGCAGCCTAAGTCTCCTGAAACTGATTTATTCAAATGGTTTGTGATATTCTAGCAGAGACCTCGTTAAGAAAATTCAAGATTCTAAAGTCAGAATAGCATGGCTGCCTCTCAGAACATGGATGATGGATGGAAATGGTTGGCTGTGAATGCTTACCAGTCTGTGGGTGTATTTCATTCCTTTGATCCTTTAAACAACAGTTGAAGATTTTTTTTCCAGCATCAACTTTTCTCTTTTCAATTCCATCATCAATCTGTAATTCATTTCAGGAAGTATTTTGTTGGCCATCTCAGTATTTCACTAGTTTCTTTCACACCTTCATTTTTTTTTTTTTTTTGGTACCGGAGATGAGATTTTGTCCAGAGCACTGGGTTATGTGCTGAAGGATTAACCTATATTCCTTCAGTTTCACATGTCTCATATCCTCTAACATATTTGCTTGCCTATAAATACAGAAACACTTCACTTCTCCAAAAGAAAACTATCATGGTTATACTAGTATATAAACCATGAAAATGAAGAGAAAAACAGGGCCTTTGTGCTTTAACACACATTCTGAATTAACATATGGAAGTTCCAAAATTGTTATTCAATATTCTCATACTTAGACTTTACACCTTATGTTGACAAACTTAGCATGTGATATGCAAGTCAGGGAATAAATGGAAGTTATTCCAGCATAAGTTCCCCCAACTGTACTTCAAATATTATTACCAGGTAATAAATCACTAAGCAAGTACCAATCAAGATGATTTAAGGGGAAGAAATTTTTTATCTAAACTTTAAAGATTGTTTCTTGAAGATATAAAACATCTTTCCATTTACTGGGATTTGGAGGTTATATCCTTATATGAAAATAATAAATACTTTTTAATTTAAATATATAATAACTATAGTGATCAATATATAGACAATATTTTAGTGCCTAAAAAGGCAGTTGTTTACTCTTCTGTAAAAAGAAAGAAAAATTAACTCTTTGTAATGGCATAAATGGACCTGGAGATATTATGCTAAGTGAAATAAGCCAGTCAGAAAAAGATAAGTACTATATGATTCCACTCATATGTGGAATTTAATGAACAAACTGGACTAAAAAGCAAATTACAGACTTAAGGATAGAGAGCAAGCAACAGGCTTGAGGGTAGGGGGATGCTAGGGAGAGGTAGGGGATTGAGCAGAAAAAGAAAAAAAGTGAGAGAACTCATGGACACAAATAACAATATGGTGATTGCCAGAGTGGGTGGGAGAAAATGGGGAGGTGGAAAAGAGCATAAAAGGGATAAATGGTATTGGGAAAGTAAAATAAAATAGGCAATTGTTTACACACATATATTTACTCTGTCAGCTGAGAGGACCCAGAAACACCACCACCCTAGTAGCAATGAGCACGCATAAGAATTAAATTTTAGTTTTTTTAATAGCATTCTACAATAAAAGGAACCAAGATTTCACTCCTTGGGAAAATGTCTGATTCTAGAAAACACACAGGATGCTCCTGGAGCACCTTAAATGCCAGAAAGGAAATGCTCAAGTGCATGGACACACACACACACACACACACACACACACACAAGTTATCTCAAAGGAACATAAAAACCAACTAAAAGAACTCCCAGTTGCCAAAATATTTTCTATTTTGGGTTATAACCAAAATATAAAATAAATATCAGGAGTTTATACTAATAAAAAATAACTGAATAAATAAATTGAGGAGAAATGACTAATTTCTCCTTCAGAAAATGCCAAATAATTTACATAGATACTTTACCCTCAATGAATTGGAATAAAATCTCTATATTCCTTCATTCTGTACTACTCATAGTAACTTCCCTTGAAAAACTGCAGTCTTGAGAAAGTGGGTAATAGAAACTTTATTGTGTAGAAAACTGTCAAACAGTTCAGTCAGGTGATCAAGGTTAAGATCAGCAGTAATAAGTCATGTTGTTCATACAAACCCTTGATATGATGTGATTAAAATGGCATTTTACTTCTGTGGTGCTCTTCCCAAGAACATATAATCCTGCCCAGCTGGCATGGCTCAGTGGTTGAGCACTGAACTATGGACCAGGAGGTCATGATTTGATTCCTGGTCAGGGTATATGCTCATGGACTAAATGCACAAAGTGGGATGTGCAGGAGACAGCCAATCAATGGTTCTCTTCGATGTCTCTATTTCTCTCTCTCTTGCCCGTCCTCTCTGAAATCAATAAAAAAAAAATACTTTTAAAAGAACATATAATCCAAATATAATCATGACAGAAACACTAGACAAAGCTAAACTCAATGACATTGTATAAAATACCTGACCATAACTTCTCAAAATTGTCAAGGTCATTAAAAAACAAGGAAAATCCATGTTGGCTTCAGCACCATATATAGTGAAATTTGAATGATACAGAGAAGATTAGCATGGCCTTTGCAATAGGCTGAAACATGAAAATTCATGAAATG
The DNA here is from genome assembly GCA_011751065.1 of Lasiurus cinereus. NCBI lineage: Eukaryota > Metazoa > Chordata > Mammalia > Chiroptera > Vespertilionidae > Lasiurus > Lasiurus cinereus. Next base: position 43,276,242 of record JAAGEH010000307.1, read on the forward strand.
TTCCATATAAAAAATTTTAAAAGAAAATTAAAAAAATAAAAACTTGAGCAACTGTCAGAGAAAAGAATATCACAAGAAGACATGAATACTAAATGCAATAATATTCCAGATAAAATTCAAGAATAAAGGATATTAGGTAAAAACTAAGAAAATCTGAATAAAGTACAGGCTTCATCATTTATCAACAGTGGTTCCTTAACTGCAACATGTATCATATTACTGTAAGATGTTAATACAGGCAACATTGGTGTGGGGTATATGGGAACTTTATATAATGTTTATGTTTTTTTTTCTGTAAATCTAAAACTATACTAAAGGAAAATTTCTTTTTAAAAAGACAGTTGTGAAAACTTAATTTTCTTTGTTACTTAAATAGGAAACATTTATTGCCTACACATAATATATTTAATAATGTTGAAGCAAATCTCCCTGCTTTCTTATTTTTTCCATAGCATTTATTGCCACCTGGCTTCATGTATATTGATAACTTGAAAATAATTACAATGAAGGCAGGGTTTCTGTGTGTTTTCTTAAGTGCTTTATCACCATTATATATTAGTTATTGTTGGTTAACAAATCACCATAGCATTTAGTCATTTATTATTTCTCATATGTCTGTGGGTCTTGGTCTGGCTGATCTATGCCAGGTATTTTCATGTGCCTCGGGCCAGCTGGCTGGGGGGCTTTCCAGATGCTCTGGTCTGGCCTAAGCTACAATGACTTGGCTTCTTTCTCTGTGTCTCTCAAATCCCTATAGCAGGTTAGCAGAGGTGTTTCTCATGGTAGTGACAGAGCTCTTTAAAATGCAACCAAAATTTTCAAGCATTTTTAAAATCCTCTACTAACATTAACTTTGCAGGTGTTTGATTAGCCCAATCATTGGCTAAGCCCAGAGTCAGGGTGCCAGAGGACTATCAAAGACTATGATACAGAAGGTGCAAACCATGGAAGCTGTTGATGCAAAAAACTTATTGCAATAATCTAGAAGAGTGAAAGTTGGTATTTGTTGCATCACAGAATGAAACAACTTTCTTTCACGTAACAGTAAGTTTTTATTGATTATATTTGATGTGTATAACACATCAATATTACAAGGTAAAGAACTTTCCTTTATAAATTTAGAGTCCTATAACACAAGCAAATAAGCACCATATAGCTACATATCAAATTTAGCAAAACGTGTGTGTGTGTGTGTGTGTGTGTGTGTGTGTGTGTAGTTGAACTTTTTATCTCATTCTATCAATTAGTTTTATGTAAATATCCACATTATTTTCTTATGGTGTAAGTCAATCTTATCTATTCTGGTTCTCTGCTTTTCCAGTTGAATTTTAAATTAGCTTATCAATTTTCAGAAATTAAGAAAGGAATAAATCTATACCATATTTTGGAGAGAAATGACCTCTTTACAATATAACAGTCTAAACCAGTACAAATTCATTTCATTTATTTAATTTCTTTCAGTAAGGTTTTGTTGTTTTCTATGTCTAAGTTTTGCATAGCTTTAAATAAATTTTCTCTAAGTTTTGGATGTTTGTAGATGCAACATCTAGCACACTTACGTTAATTCTAATTGTATGATTATAGATTATTTTAGATATTTAAGTGCACACTACATTACCTGTGATGTGAATAATAATATTCTTTTTATGGAAGAACGCAAGCACATGCACGCGCACACACGTGTGTGTGTCTGTCTGTGTGTGTGTGTGTGTGTGTGTGTGTGTGTGTGAATTTTTGACCCCGACTTAATTTTGTCTTTTTTTTCCTCAATGGCAACAATAACTTCCCAGTGATCTTTCACTCATTCTAATCTTTATTCAATTCACAGACAACCAAAAATCCTTCCGTTTCTCCTTGAAATGTCTTCTACACACATTCCTTTCTTTCCTTTTCCATTGTTAATGCCACTGTGTTCTCATCAACTCTGATGTGGACAATTTCCTAACCATTTCTCCTATATCATCTATTCCTTTTTCACTGAAAATTGACTGCTTCATTATATATATAATTTATTTAATATATTGTCAACTGGTTGTTTTTGCCCCAATATTCATTGATTCTTAGCTCACTTCATAAAAATTCCAACATCTTCAACTTAGTATTTGAGGCTCTATAAAATATAACCTAATCCTAACTTTGCCATCCTTTTATCTCTATGTTATGTATCAGGATAAACTGTTTACTAAATTTCTATTTTGATACCTTTTCATTTCCATCCAATAAAACTTGGCATTCTTTATCTCCCTCTATCTAATGCCTATATTTATTTTCCTCTTACAGATATTTTCTACCTTTTTAATTCTTATAGAACTTTTATTATTTATTTGATATAAAATTTAATTAGGTACTACTTTGTAATATTACTCAATGTTGCTCTTGAGCTAACACTGAAGTTTTCATGTGTCTTGATTTCCCAAAACCGATTGTAAATACCTATGATTCAGTATTCAGCAAATATTTAATTAAGTCTACTATATTTCAGGCATTATGAAGACAAGGCGTTTGCCTGTCTTAATAACATAGTAATAGCAAGACAAATAATTATCAAATAAACAAATATCTAACTAACACATTTTCAAATTTGGATCAGAACTATAAAGAAAATAGACAAGGTGTCTATGCTTATGGAGAAGAAATAAATGAGTGAGAAGGACTCATGATGTATGACAGAGAATCCGTAAGTTGAAAAGTGATGTTTGAAAGAACTGCTGAAATGATCAGATTCTGGCCCTTCAGGCTCATAGAGCACCCTCCTTATTGTTTCTATCAGCAAAGAGTTGGGTCAGCAGAGATAGGTAAAGCTTGGCATAGCCCCAATCCTCATGCTGAACATTAATCTCAACCTTCAAATCTTTTCCTTCATCTACTAATTTATTTTAAAACTGTAGCTATTAAAAAAATATATGGAATAGCATTCTCTACAGTTCTTTATGAAATAAGACTCCTGTCTTTAAAAAGAAAATGCTCAAAATTACATACTGGAAAGAATGAAGAGAGGTTAAGTATTGTCAATCCACAAATTTATAAGCCTTTTTTAAAAAAAATCAAAATTTATTATACATTAAAGTATTTAAATGATGGCTATTTGCTGAAGTATGGTTTAAATACCAATGGTAGCAAACAAGTGATAGTCTAGGAGATTGGGAGAAGAAGGAATCCCCAGCTGGAAAGGTAGGACCAAGCTAGTTGTAAAGGCAGCAAGGGAAACAATGGATATAATAGAAGGGAGGGGACAGTGATACAGAAAGAAAATACTGCTGAATTTCCCTGTCTTGATGTTGTCTCATTCAATATGCAATTGCACACTCACAGACCTATTAATAAACTGTTATCAGTTTCTTTCCCAGAGTCGTGCCTTAGGGTTTGCAGAGAAGGACTAGGCCAGCCAAGAAGAAATGACCAGAGAGAAGAGTAGTAGTGTCAATCTAAGCAAGGTCAGCCCATGCCTGGAAGCCAAGACCAAGTGCTTTAAGAAGATGAAGGCAAGGCTGACGTCCTTGTGTCCACTTCAGCTTCCCCAGCATAGCTGAGTTAAACTTGAGAGGCTCAGGAGTTATTAGAATCATATTCTGGTCTTGGATGAGACTCACAGCTATGTAAGCCTACATGTGATCACTTCACCTAACTGGGATTTAATAACATACTATGAATAAGAACACTAACCTACGAGGCTATGAGGATAGTACCTGGCTCAGAAAAATAAAAAGTGACAGACCTCTTATTATAAATCCTCTCCATTCATTCAGTCTTCCAATCAACAAACATAATTACTTGAATTACATAGTTATTAATTTATCAGGAAAAAAGTCTGCAAATATTCCTAAACATTATGAATTGATGCTCATAAAACTAGGAGTTATTAATAACCACATTCTGGAAAATAGATCCAAAATATCCTTCCAGATATGGCTTTTTCAAATAAAAGTTTGTTGAATAAAAACCACTTATATCATTGATTAAGAATTAATTTTTAGTAATGGAAAAATGGGCATATGTCCTTTATGTTTTTCTAATGCATAAATATGCTGGTTGATTATTAAAGTTTTAAAAATAGCTGTGCATAATTAACTTTAAACTCCATTTTTATCTCAAAGTGACAATGTACTGCATAATTATTAGTGGTTAGCAAACTCCATTTTTCTGCAGTGTTTTTATTGAAGAACTAGTTTACTAGCTCAGAAATTAATTATATACATTATTGCTTTGTTTTACTGATTTTTAAAAATTTTATAAGTTAATAGTATCTTTGTTTACACAAGTATGTATTCGGTACTACATGTATAACATTTTTAGTTATACCTATATTTTGTTTACTTTATATATGTTGCACGAAAGTAATTTTTATTCATATAAATAAAAAGTTTATTATTAATCTAAATCAAAAAATAGACGAAACCGGTTTGGCTCAGTAGATAGAGCATCAGCCTGTGGACTGAAAGATCCCAGGTTCGATTCTGATTGGGTGTATGTGGCTTGGTTGTGGGCGCATCCTTAGTGGGGGTGTGCAGGAAACAGCTGATTGATGTTTCTCTCTCATCAATATTTCTAACTCTCTGTCTCTCTTCTTTCCTCTGTAAAAAATTGATGAAATATATTTAAAAAATAAATAAAGTTTGAAAATGGTAATCATAAGAAGAGACTATGGCAAATATTATCAAGGTATTAATTTCAAAATACTTAAGTTTGAGTAATGCTTCCATAAATAAAGAAAATTTAAAAGATAAGCATCCTTTATTTCTTTTTTAAGCATCATTAATTAAAGGGAATCAGATTTCTTTTTCAAGAACAATTCTGGAGTTAAAGCCTTTTTCTTAAACTTATACTGCATTTCTTTATATATCATTAAAAACCTATAGGGTGCTTCAAGATAATGGTACTTAATTATAATTCCTAGTGTATCAGGGTGATTTTAAAAATTAATTATGTTACCATATAACACTCCATTAGGTATATTTATACATACATTAACAAATGAAAAAAATATAAAAGTATATTACTGCTACTCAAACACTAAGGTTTGGGCAAATCCTATATAATAAAAGGGACTTTATACACATGACTTAGAATTTTAGAAATTTGAGAGCTGAAGAGGACCCCACTGAAAGATCATCTAACACAACTCTTGTTTGTGTGAATGAAGAAACTAAAGCCCCAGGATTGAAGTGGTTTGTGCATGTCCACATATATGTGTACACACACACACACACATACATACATATACACACACCTGATTGATGATAAAGAAAACATTGCATTTCTTTGCAAGATAAAATCCTTTCCAAATAATGTAAAGATTTTTCACATCTACATATATATAATTTTTTTTCAAACAAAAGTAGCATAGATCCATATATTTTAGTTTATGATTCATCTGCATCTTCTGAACTAAACTATATCTCTAAGAAATATTCTTTTCATAAGAACTGCTGAGTAATAGCAGCAGGAAAAATACTGACTCTTGAGAACAGGTTTGGGGATCCTGAGACCCTCAGCTCAATGGAATGGCCCTCCCTTGGGCACCTTTGAGGTCAGTAGTTTGGGGCTCTTTCACAGCTAAGAAATAACTTTTCCCTCCATGCAGGGGCTCTCCTTGCCAGCTGCCATACCGTAGAATGTATTTTATTTTTTAAAAACACTGCAGACTCACAGAATTCTCTTTATGATCATTAAAATAATAATTCCTGGTTATTACAAAAAATCTGGTAATATGGAAAAGAACAGGAAAGATCATAAAAATCAATCACAATCCCACTGTGATTATGGATTTCATTGTCAGAATGCATTCTTACTTCCTAAAATCCTCGGGCTTTATTTTTGAATCCATGTGTTTTGGGGGACAGCAAATAGCTCAAGCTCCAAAGAGGTATGCCATCAGCAGATATCCCCTGTCCATGGCTACAGTGAAAGTTTTAGGAATAAAATGGTATCTCCTAAGTCACCTGTGTAAATGCTTTTTATTCTAAACACTAGAGGCCCCGTGCATGAATTCGTGCATGGCTGGGGTCACTCTGGGTGGCCTGCAGGGATTGGGCTGAAACCCATAGTCCAACACTTCCTGCAGCTCCTACCTGTTGCTCCTGCTCATCCCTACCCCACTGTGTCCACCACAGGCGAGAGCCCAATCAGTCCCAATCAGGAGGGGTTTGCTCACCAGCCATTAGCCCTGCGTCTGATGCCCTCCCAAGGGGAGTGGCCTCTGGATGGGGCCGAAATGGTTCTCTGACATCCCTTGAGGGGTCCCTGATTGCATGAGGATGCAGGCCAGGCTGAGGGACCCCGTTGTTGCACAATCAGGCTGGGAAGGGAATGCAGGAGGGCTCCAGGGCGTGTCTGGCCCATCTCTTAGGCTAACCTTCTGATTGGAGAATCTGTCCCCTGGTGGTCATTGCACACTATAGTGAGTGGTTGAGCAGCCTTAGCATATCATTAGCATATTACCCTTTGATTGGTTGTTCAGCTGTTCTGCAGTTAGGTCTTTTTTGCAGATTACTTTTTTATTGTATAGGATATTATCTCAGCATTATATTTAGTGCTAATTTTATCACTCTCTGCCTTCTTTAAGATCTTTTCACATAAATCATTTTTGAAATTTTTAATACATGTAAGTATACATTTTTCATTTGAACTTTATCATTGCTTTAATAGTCAAAAGTTCATTCCTGCTATAATCTAAAAGTCCCCCAGCCCAAATTTATATATTGAAATCCTAACCCTCAAAGATTATGGTTATTAGGAGGTGGGGCCTTTAGGAAGTGATTAGCTTATAAGGTTGGAGCCCTAATGAATGGTTTCAGTGCATTAAACAAGAGCACTCACAAAGCTCCTAGCTCTTTGCACCACATGAGGACACAAGAAGACAAACTATGAACCAGTAAGAAGACCCTCACCAGAATTCAATCATGCTGGCACCTCAATCTCAGACTTTCAATCTCTAAAACTGTGAAAAACAAATATACGTTGTTTATAAGTTACCCAATCTGTGGTATTTTGCTATAATATTCTAAATAGCCTAAGAAAATTACCTTTCATAATGAGCCACAGCCACTTATAATCTAGGTATTATGGCATCATGGTTTGGATGGAGGAAAATTTTTAGTACTAACTTGAAAAGCAACTGAGAAACTGTACAAACTTTCTGCCCAGGTTGCCACAAGGTTATTTTTTTCTTTGTGATATTTTAATTACCCATTTATTTAGTATTCACTTAATAGATTCATTGAGTTCATATTATGTGTTACACACTCTGGTAGATAGAAAAACAATTTCTGTTAGAACAAAATCAGGATTATAATGACACAAAAATGTACCCAAAGAATTATGGAAGATATCATCCCTCTTTGCCTCATGCAGGAAGGTATTAGAATGGACTCTGTGAAGGAGTTTGAGCAGAAGAGGAGAGAGGAGTTTTTTTTTTTAAAAAAAAAAAAGAATGGCTTAGGCAGAGGCATAAAGAGGGAGCAGTGCAGGGCAATGATTCACCTTTGCTGGAATTTAGGTGGAATTTAGGATACAAGGTACAAAGTAGCTAAAAATAATACTGGAGAGATGGACATGACAGAGCACAGAGGCCTAGAAAGTCAGAGCAAATGCACACTATTTGTGGCACAACAAGTCCCTTCAAAGGGTTTTTGCAGAAATTTTAAAAAATATATGTTTTATAAAATATATCCTCAAATTATATTTAGTTTAAAGAAAAACTAAATGACCACATATTTCTGAACCTTAGAATAAAATAAAAAGAAAATCTGGCAAGCTTTTGATAGTATCAAAGGAACTTCTGGATAGTAGAGAGACTGACCCATACCTGCAGTTTCTTACCTCTACAATCACAAATTCTGACCATCATGCAGAGGAAAATTACCTCACTGTTCATCTTTACCACTTATTAGACTATACAAGGGCCAGAAATGCTATCCTTCATTCAGGTTCCATAAGCAGAAAAAAAAATCCAATAAGGAATTAGTGAAATACAAGCAAGAAGATTGGATGTGAGAAGTTTTATTCCTCCATCTTAGTAAAGATTTTCAAATATTATATTCAAATTTGGATGTAAATATTATTCTTCTTTTACCTTTTTAATTTCTTCTTAGGCTGATAGTTATCTTTGGAGAGGCTATTTTCAGTCATCATGAATATCCAATTTCTTTTTGTGCATTGTACTCTTTGCTACTGTGAAGGTAAATCTGAGCTAAAAGTGAAAATTGTTTCTTGCTGTATTAATTTTCTCTACCACACACAGTATAAGCTCGAATCATGTTGCTCTTCAAGGTTTCTTCCGGGGGTAGAGTGAACTTCACAGAGCCAAGTTATGGCCCCCCTTTAACAATTTTATGAGCCTTAAAGTATAGACATCCATATGTGATTTTCATGTACCTAGGAAAATTAGGTTCAGATGTAGTGGAATTATCTTTGCATAATATTCCATGAAATGATGATATTTCTGCTGCCACACAGCTCATAATGACCTATAAGTAATCTAACTTAAAATATTAAATATTAAAAATAAAGTAGGTTTTTATTAATTATGGTGAGTTTGAGGAAGAAGCTCAGAGAAAACTAGGGTCTTTAAGTTTAACTAAATCCTGATCTAAAGTCCTACTGTAAATGTGACCCCTAGATTTTTATGGCCTGGCTATAGTTTGAAAAATTACCTCATTTAAACATAGTTTCAGGTAATGTTTTTTTTTTATTTTTATGCAATGAAATGTTTTAGTGCAGCTGCTGGTAGATAAGGCACAAATTTTCAAATCAATGTGCTCAGCGCTTTTGAAAGAACTAATTCACTTTTTCATAGAGCTAAAATCATATAAATTTATACTCAAGTATAAAATTCCTAAAAATATATATTCCGTGGTACTTACCTAATAGAAGCACATTGGTATTTTAGTTCTCATTCAATCACTTGAACATTCTGGTTATGCTCTTAGAATAACAAAGACAAAATTGTTCAAAATGGTAACTGTTAAAATATTTTAACAACTTAATAGCAATAGGTCAAACTGGGTGTAATAATACATTAGAAAAAAAAGTGTGCGAACAGCATTTGTTTAGCCATAGTTTATAATTAAATTTATTAAAAACATTATAAAATTAACTATTTATTATAAAATTACTCTAGAGCAATTCTAGAGTAACCATCAAAGAAGCGAAGTGTGTAACTGAAACAAATGCCTATGTAGATAATATTCAACTGAATGATTTGATTATCTAAGTGATGCCTTAACAACAAAAACTAAATTAGAGAAAATGTGCTTGTCTAGATTGTTTATGATTATAGGATCATAAAGCCAGTTACTGGGTGGTTATCTGGTCTGACTTCAGAAAATGAACAAACATTTAAGATATAATTCCAATTCTACACAACTTATCAAAGCTCTCATAGTAAAAATAATTTCCCAGTTTATTTTTCTAAGGATAGCAGTATTCTGATATCAAAACCAGACCAAAACACAAAAGAAAATTCCAGACTACTATCTATAATGAAAATAGTCACAATAATCCTTCATACAATATTAGCTCATTAAATCCAGAAATACATTTTTAAAGCAATACCTCATCATCAATTAGAATTTATCTCCAGAATGCAGTTCTTTTAACATGTTAAAATCCATGATACACCAAATTGTAATATTAAAATTAAAATTTCTTTACCTTAATAGATGAAAAAAATAATTAGACAAAATTCATTAAGCATGATGATAAAAACTCTCAGCAAATGAGGAATAAAACTTTTTCAATTTGAAAAAAAGGGATCTATGGGAAGCTTCCAGCTAATCTCATGGATAATAGTGAGAGACAGACTGCTTTCTGTATAGAAACAGGGGCAAAACAAGAATGCCTATTCTCACCATTTCTATTCAACATAGGACTGGAGGTTCTACCTATAGCAATAAGTAGAGATGTAAACAGGGCAATAAAATTTTATTCATAAGTCTACAGGTAAAGCCTCATATCTTCATATTTCATTGGGAAAGAAGGAGGAATAGCCAAAATACCTATCTGACCCATATCCAGCCTGAATTTAATTAAAGCGCCTAGAGCAGTGGTTCTCAACCTTCATAATGCCACGATCTTTTAATACAGGTCCTCATGTTGTGGTGACCCCAAACCATAAAATTATTGCTACTTCAAAACTGTAATTTTACTACTATTATGAATCATAATGTAAGTATCTGTTTTCTGATGGTCTTAGGTGAGCCCTGTGAAAGTGTCGTTCAACCCCCAAAGGGGTCTCAACCCACAGATTTGAGAACCACTGGCCTAGAGCAATGGTTCTCAACCTTTCTAATGTCGTGACCCTTTAATACAGTTCCTCGTGTTGTGGTGACACCAGCCATAAAATTATTTTCGTTGCAACTTCATAACTGTAATTTTGCTACTGTTAATGAATTGTAATGTAAATATCTGTTTTTTCCGATGGTCTTAGGCTCTACAGCAGCAGTTCTCAACACACAGGTTGAGAATCGCTAGCAGGGTCGCCTAAGACCATTGAAAAGATCATTACCACAGTAGGTTTGGTCTTTATTTATCAAATGAATATACAGTTTGACAAACTAAGAGGGTTTGTCAAACTGTATATTCATTTGATAAATAAACACTAAACCTACTGTGGTAATCATTTCACAATATATGTAAATCAAACCATCATTCTGTACACCTTTAACATATACAGTGATGTATGTCAATTATTTCTCAATTAAACTGGCAAAATAATAAAAGTACACTTAAAATAAATTTACAAAAGAGACCTAATAATCTTAAAGCACTCTTGAAAAAGAAAAATCTGCTCTAATCCAGCAGATAAATTGACTCTGATAGAATGACTCTGAAGTTTTTACTGAAGTGCATATTAAGTGTTTTTCTAAAATCAGACTTCTCCTGCCTCACTGGTCTGGTTCAGTGGTTGAGCTTCAACCTATGAATCAGGAGGTCAAGGTTCCATACCCAGTCTGGGCATATGCCTGAGGTTGCAGGCTTGATCCTCACGGGGAGCGGCAGGAGGCAGCCAATCAATGATTCTCTCTCATCACTGATGTTTCTATCTCTCTCTCCCTCTTCTTTCCTCTCTGAAATCAAAATAATAAAAGAAAACAAAATAAAATAAAAATAGACTTCTATACATAAAATCAGAGAACAAAATTCTGTAGAACAGCTACATATGTCATAAAGCTACTCATATTAATGAGCTATAAACTTGAATTTTCCATTCTATTAATTTTTCACCTCCCAAGTAAGTCCTGCTTTGCTCTTCAGAAAGGGACTGTGGCTGTATGTGCCATCTTGATGATGCACTCAGAGGTAACGCTAAGAAATTACAACTTTGAAAATAACTCAATTCAACATATATAAGGGAAAGGTGAGACTGTATTTGTTATACATTCTTTCCCGATACATATTTTTAACATATGCACACTTAGATAGATAGCATAAACATAGTATTTTGCTGAATATTTCTCATTTCACCAATTAGAAATATATAATCCAAGTCTATATTTCTAAAATTTTAGTTATTAAAAGTAGATATTCTTATGTAATGACCTTGCTCTTGATTGAAAATCTCATTCTCACCATTTTTAAAATTATAAATAGAAAGTATATTTCTATCTTCATTATTCCCTTGATTTACTAGTAGCATATGTACAAAGTGATGTATGGACTGTAATCAAAACTTGAATACTCCAAAGTTCCATAAGAATTGCTGAAATCAGTGTTGGTATGCCTTAATCCATAGGCAGCATTAATTTTTGCTCTTCTGAGACAATGTTTTGATAACTGCTGAAACTATATGTAAGCATGTTTGGACATCATAATGCTATTTTGATTTTTGCTCACTTTATCATTCTTAATAAAAGAAAGGAACCCTGTCAGAAACCAAACATTGTTCTCACTAAATGGATGTAAACAGGAGACCAGAAGGCTGGTCAACCTTAACTGATCTGAAAGATCAGAGCTAATCACTCACTGTTTAGTTGAAAACATTGTTAGCAGAAGCAGCCTCTACCTATTTGTTTCATGTTAATTTCTGTTTTGTTATTTCCTGCCTAAGGGCTAGGGGTGTGTCCCAAAGCCTTAATAAAAAGCAGAAAAAGGCCAGAGCAAGTGGTAGTCCTTTCCACTAGAGCAGTGGTTCTCAACCTGTGGGTCGAGAACCCCCACCACAGGGGCTGCCTACGACCATCAGAAAACACAGATATTTACATTACGATTTACAATAGTAGCAAAATTACTGTTAGGAAGTAGCAACGAAAATAATTTTATGGTTGGGGGTCACCACAACAGGGGAACTGTATTAAAGGGTTGCGGCATTAGGAAGGTTGAGAACCACTGCACTAGAGAAAGACTCCTGCCTGGACCCCCAATATCGCCAAATTAATATTTTCTAGTCTCTCTCTTCATTTGCGTGCAGCCTCCTTCAGAACCTGAACCCTGAACCGGGAACCCTGAACCACGCAGGACATGGAAAGGGGCTCCAACAGAACCCTTAAATTTTAGAAATAAAAAATGTGAATTTGTGCAGACACCTAATTTGGGAATTGAGAAGTTAAAACCCGTGGGAAAGGGGGAGAAAACCAGAACAGTTACTTTCATTCCTGGACCTAGATAAGGTCCCTGCACATTTAGAGCTTCAGACTTTGAGACTTTGGGGTGGAAGAGAAGAGCCTAGGCAGAGGGAGGGGCTTTGGGAGCAGTGGGATGCTGCTGAGAGAAGGGAGCCTGGGAGTAAAGCACACAAAGGCCCTGCAGCGCCTCCCTCCCCCCTGCTCCCTGCGCTCCCCAGCACTGATCTGATCTGTGTTAATAGCCTTGTTTCTGAAGATCTCTGGATATTCATGGTAGAGAAGAATAAAGAATAAATGAGGAGTGACTGTGATGGAAACTGTCATGGCAGAACTTAAAAGAGAAAAAGGAAGAGAATTTGCTTAGCGAATAGATAGGGAAGTGTGTTTTCTGTTGAGCAAGGAGTGAAGTTAACCAATAATGGAAAGAAGAAAACCAAAAGAATGAGAGAACAGAGTAAAAGCCAGGGAGGGATAGATGCTTGTTTGCACCTCTTCCAGGTCTTCCTTCATGAATAAACACAACAATTTTGTTCTTTGAAATCTTTGTTAGTATAAGAAATGATACTTACGTAAATATATTTATATACGCATACAAATATAAATATATACATACTAATATTCATGAGCATTCCAATCTTTCTAATGTACTCACAAATATCAAGCACCATGTAGAGACAGTGAAGTGACGTCTAGAAGACATTGCCAATTACATTTCAAAAGAATATATATTATCAGAATGACAAAAATATAAAGAAAGGAAACCATATTGCCTGAATATCTCTGTTCTCTGACATTTATCTTGCATGCACACCCAGAACTCTCACAAGGCAAGCTCTGGAAATCAATACTGTAAATAAAATAGCATTGGCGTCTCTTCTCATTTCAGCGGTGAAGTGAGTGAGTGACGAGTGGTAATATCTCCATAAATAATGTTTAGCTTCAGTCTCTTTTAGCCTCTTCCAAACAGATGAGCAATTTCTGAACAGCAACGGCAGAAAATGCATTTTTACCTCTTCATCAAAAACATATAAAAATGAAATATATTGTGATACTTAATACTGTGTATATTACAAACTATCATGTCAATCCAGTATAAATGTGTATGTTCCCCCACCCGCCCTGTGGTTCTGACCTTCAAAAGTGATGATGTGAGGAGTCCTAGGCTTTATGTCAGCTTACCTAAAAACACAATGCAACTGCTATATTAATACAGAGTTGTGGCTTTGCTATAAAGTTTGAATTTTAAAAGAAACTTTGAACCTGGTGTTCTGTTCTAAACATTAAATATGAAGAAAAAAGTATTCATGCAAGCAACAGGAAGAGGTTGAGACAAGGTTTCTTTGAAATGATGCTCCCTATTCTTCTCACCCTCAAAACTCCGTGGAAGATTTTGCATTATCTAAATTCAAAAGTAGCAATTGGATGACTGGCATTATCTCTAGCACAGCTACTCAGAAAAACTTTCAAGAAGTGCATGCATTTACATATGCACACCCTTAGATTTCTTTCTACAGTAAAATGTGAATCTCCAGGTATAGACAGACAAAAGCTTCATAGTAAATGAACAAATATATTTCAGCTGAGTAATGAAAAATTGATGGGCACTGAAAATTTTCTTTGAAAGTATCAAATACATTTTCCCTCTGTATGTTCAAATATTTTATATGCATAAATATAATAATGCTACTACATTTTTTGTAGCTTATTTAATTCCTATAATCAGTTCGGTCAATATTTTGGTTTTAAGAGGACAGAATTTTCCATAAAATATTAATGAAGCCATGGTGTATATGTCAAAATATTTTTAATAGAGTTTTATATTAATTTACATATGTCCTCAAACAGCAAAACAATTTTTTTTTTCTGATCATGGTACCGGTAGGCATGTGATATGGTGGAAACATGCACTCCCTATCAGAGCCTGTCAGATGAGATCTTGGCTATTGTAAATAACACTGCAATGAACATAGGGGTACATGTATTTTTTTTGAATTAGTTTTTCGAGTGATATTTTTAATCTGTTCCCAGAAGTGGGACTGCTGGGTCAAGTCAGTTTCATTTTTTATTTTTTGAGGAAAATCTATACTGTTTTCCACAGTAGCCACACCAGTCTGCATTCCCATCAACCGTGCATTAGGGATCCCTATACTGAAAAAGAGGTATGACACAATATCTCATTGTTGGGTTTAATTAGCATCTATCTGATGATTAGTGACACTGAGCATTTTTCACTTGTTTATGGGACATATGAATGTATGATCTCTTTAGAGAAGTGTCTAGTCAAATCCTTTGCCCACTTTTTAATTAGATTGGTTTCTTTGTGCTGAGTTATATAAGTTCTTTAAATATTTCAAAAATTAACCCTTTGAGCAGTTAGCAGCTGAGCATCGCTACAGGATGCCCAGGTCCAAACCAGAGAGGGTCGGACAGGCATCGCCACCATTCGTCCAGTATCCAGATACCATTGATGACATGTACACATAAGGAACTGTCTGACATTGAAACTGGGACTCAGAGCTATAGGACATTGAAATTGGGACTTAATCATTTTTCTTTTGCTCTGGGGGGTCTATTTCTAGCCTACAGGGGAAAGATGTTTTTAAAGACAAAAATCAGGGGGTGGGGGCGGGGGAAGCAGATGCAGAGGCAAAGAAGCATTGAACAGACTGTCCTGCTACAGTGGGAAGGGAGGGGAAGTTAGGGAGGAGGGGCCTATAGGAGATCAACCGAAGGACTTGTATGCATGTGTGTGTGGGGATAACCAGTGGATACAGGGAAATGGGGGAAGGTGGGGCAGGGGGGGGAAGGGGATAAATGAGGGCATGTATGGGGGGGGGGCGATAAGGAGGGAAAATAAATTAATTAATTAAAAAAATTAACTCTTTATCAGATGCTTCATTGGCAAATATGTTCTCCTATTTAGTGGGTTCCCTTTTTATTTTGTTGATGGTTTCTTTTGCTGTGCAAAAGCTTTTTAGTTTGATGTAGTCCCATTTGTTTATTTTACCTTTGTTCCCCTTGAACAAAGAGATATGTCAGCAAAAAATATTGCCATGAGAAATTTCTGACATTTTACTGTTTTCTTTCAGGATTTTTATGGTTTTGAGTCTAATATTTAAGTCATTAGTCCTGAGTTTATTCTTGTGTATGGTTTAAGAAGATGGTCTAGTTTCATTTTTTGCATACATCTGTCCAATTTTGACAAAGTCGTTTAATAAATAGACTTTCTTTAACCCATTGTATGTTTTTGCCTCTTAAGTCAAATATTAATTGACCATAAAGGTGTAGGTTTATTTATTGGCTTGCTAGTTCTGTTTCATTTATTAATATGTTTGTTTTTATGCCAGTACCATGCCGTTTTGATTACTATGGCCTTGTAATATAGTTTGGTATCAGATAGTGTGATTCTTCCAACTTTGTTCCTCTTTTTCAAATTGCTGAGGCTATTTGAAGTCTTTAGTAACTGTATATAAATTTTTGGAATATTAGTTCGAAATCTGTAAGATATGCAATTGGCATTTTTTTTTGCTTCTTTTTCAACATTGTTTTCTTTTTTTTTATTGTTTAAAGTATTACAAGTAGTAGTATATATGTCTCCTTTATCGCCCATTGACTTATCGCCCATTGACCCACACTCTATCTCCCAAACCCCCTGGCACATACCATTCTGACAGGTGTGAAATGGTAACTCATTATTGTTTTGATTTGTATCTCTCGGATAATTAGTGACTTTGAGCATGCTTACATGTCTCTTGGCGTTTTGTATGTCCTATTTTGAAGTGTCTATTTAGGTCCATTGCCCATTTTCTGATTGGATTGTTTATCTTCCTTTTGTTAAGTTGTATGAGTTCCCTGTAAATTTTGAAGATTAAACCCTCATAGGAGATAACATAGGCAAATATGTTCTCCCATGCAGTGGGCTTTCTTGTTTTGTTGTTGGTTTCTTTTGCTCTGCAGAAACTTTCTATTGTGATGCAGTCCCATTTGTTTATTTTCTCCTGAGTTTCCATTGCCCTAGGAGCTGTATCAGTAAAGATATTGCTATGACAAATGTCTGCTATTTTTGCTTATGGCTTCTTCTAAGATTTTTATTGTTTCCCATCTTACATTAAATCCTTTAACCATTTTGAATTTATTTTTGTGAATGGTGTAATTTGTTGTCTAGTTTCATTTTTTTTTATCTATCTGTCCAGTTTCCCCAACACCATTTATTGAAGAGACTGTCTTGACTCCATTGTATGCTCTTGACTCCTTTGTCAAATATTAATTGAGCATAATGGCTTATATTTCTAGGTTCTTTGTGCCATTCCACTGGTCTATATGTGCCAGCACCAGGCAATTTTCAAAACAATGGTGTTGTAGTATAGCTTGATATCTGGTATTGTGAGCCTCTCAACTTTGTTCTTCTTTCTCAGATTTGGTGCAGCTATTAAAAAAAGTGTGTGTGTGTGGGGGGGGGTGTCTTGTTTTATTCCAGATGAGCTTTTGGAGAGTTTGTTCTATGTATTTGAAATATGCCATTGGTATTTTAATGGGGATTAAATTGAATTTGTAGATTGCTTTGGTAGTATAGACATTTGCTTTGGTATTATGGACATTTTAATGATGTTCATTCTACCAATCCAAGAACATGGTATATTCTTCCATTTGTTTATGTCTTCCTCTATCTCTTTTTTCAGCATTATGTAATTTTCTGAGTACAGGTCCTTTAGGTCCTAAATTTATTCTGAGGTGTCTTAATTTCTTTGATGCAATGGTAAATTGAATTGTTTTATTTATTTATTTTTTTGTTTCTCTTTCTGTGAGTTCATTATCCTATATAATAAAAGCCTAATATACTAAGTGTCTGGTCATCTACTCTGATTTAATCAATAAGAGGGTAATATGCTAATGATATGCTAAGGCCACTCAACCCACTCTCTGTGATGTGCACTGATCACCAGGGGGCAGACAGTCGACTGGTTGATTAGTCATTATGATGTCTACTGACCACCAGGGGGCAGATGCTCCAACCAGTAGGTTATCTTGCTGCTGGGGTCCAGCCGATGGGGACTGAGCAAGATGAGCAGTACATGTCTTGGAGCCCTTCTGTGGTCCCTCCCCAGCCCTGATCATGCCCTGGTGGAGTCCCTCAGTCTAGTCTGTGCCCTCTCATAATTTGGGACCCCTCAGAGATGTCAGAGAGCCAATTACAGCACAATCCTACAGGCCAGGACAAGGGACCCCACTGGTGCATGAATTCAATCACCAGACCTCTAGTTGGTATATAAAAAGCAATAAACTTCTGGGTGTTAATTTTGTATCCTATTACATTGCTGAATTCATTTATTAAATATAATAGTGTTTTGATGGAGCCTTTAGGGTTTTGTATTTACAACACTATGTCATCTGCAAATGCCATTGGCATTTTAATAGGAATTGTATTGAATTTGTAGATTGTGTTGGGTAGTATTTCAAAAATGTTAATTTTGTCTAAACAGGAACATGTTATTATCTTCCACTTATTTGTATGTTCCTCGTTTTCTTTCTTTAGTATCTATAATTTTCCAAGCATAGATCTTTTACATCCTGGTTAAATTTATTTTTAGGTGACTTATTTTTATTGTTGTTGTAATAGTATTTTTTTCTTAATTTATCTCTCTGATAGATCATTACTGGTGTATAAAAATGCCTTGATTTCTGAATATTAATTTTATATCCCATTTACTATTAAGATTTCTCAATAGCATGATGATGCACCCACTTTCAATTTTAATTTATGACATGGCATTCCTGATGGAGTAATACTATTAAAAAATTCAATGGGAAAACTTTTCTTTTCAGCATCATCTGTTGAGTCAATGGGATATGCTAGTCTAGTATTTATTTATTAGGCCAAGTAAATTTTTGGTAGAGTCTTCAGGGTTTTTATATACAATATCATGTCAGTTCTGGACCAGATGGCTTCATGGGCAAATTTTACCAAACATTCAAAGAAGAACTAACAGTTATTCTTCTCAAACTATGCCAAATATTCAAAGGAAGGAAACTTCCAAGCTCTTTTTATGAGGCCTGCATCATCCTAATTCTAAAACCAGATAAAGACAGTATAAAGAAATAAAATTATAGGACAATATCACTGCTGAACATAGATGCTAAAATCCTCAACAAAATATTAGCAAAATGGATTCAGAAATAGATTAAAAAGATGATCCGACTATGATCAAGTGGAATTTATTCTGGAGGTGCAAGGTTGGTATATTTGCTAATCAACAAATATTATAAATCACTAAAAATGAAAGATAAACATAACATGGTCATATCAATAGATGCAGAAAAATATTTTGATAAAATCTAGTACCCATTTATGATTCAAAAAAACTCTCAGCAAAGTGTGAATATAGAGAGTGCACCTAACCATAAGAAAGGCCATCCTATATAATAAAAGCCTAGGTGCATCACACCCTCATGCAACACCATCACACGATGACTACCATAAGATGTCCCCCTAACATCATTACAAGATGGCTGCCATAGATGGCTGCCACAAGATGGTCAGCATGGGAAGGCAGTTGGGGATGATCAAGCCAGTAGGGGAGCAGTTAGGTGTCAATCAGGCTGGCAAGGGAGTGGTTAGGGGGCACTCAGGCTGGCAGCAGAAGTGGATAGGGGCAATCAGGCAGGCAGACAGGTGAATGGTTAGGAGCCAGCAGTCCCAGATTTTGAGAGAGATGTCCGACTGCCGGTTTAGGCCCAATCCTAAACCTGCAGTCAGACATCCCCCAAGTGGTCCCAGATTGGAGAGGATGCAGGCCAGGATGAGGGAATATCCTTCCCTCCCCCATGCATGAATTTCATGCACCAGACCCCTAGTACATGATAAACCCACAACCAATCTCTCTCATTATTTAAATTAATCTGTAGTGCAAGTTACTTTATATGGTAGAAATATATTATAATGTGAAAATTCCTCTATAATTCACCTCTCTCATAAATCTGGATTATAGCACACATTTGATAAACATGTAAATAGTCATAAATTCTAGCAGATTTTAATTTCAGGAGACAGATACAAATCTATGAACTAAATAACTTTGCTTTTCACTTAAATTTGTGGTAAATTTCTATTCCAGGACTGACATGATATTGTGTATAAAAACCCTGTTTGCACAGCAGCTGGTATAGCTTCTGGAGCTTACCTGCTTAGGTTCACTGCCTGGCACTGCACCTGTGCAATACTTCTTGCTCTGTCTTTCTAGGATACATGTTTCCAAGAACTCCAGATGATTTATCTTAATCTTGAGCACTTGAAAGTACATGGGACCCAGCACTATTCCAATGAAACTTGGCCTTGTGATTACTTCTGATGACTTCAGAGATTAGAACTTTCCCATTAATCATCTTGGCAGATGATTTCAGAATTCTGCATTTGTACATTAATAAAAGCATTGAAGTGTTTTGTTGTGTGTGTGTGTGTGTGTGTGTGTGTGTGTGTGTATGTGTGTGTGTGAAGAATCTCAACTTTAAATTTCTGTGTTTTGGGGACCTAATGATGTTCAAAAGTGGTGAACTGTAGTACATTTTACTTTCTAACCCTTTTTCTGTGTAATACTTGAACATCTTGTCTAACGTGAAAAGACTAATTCTTTGCCTCAAATTTTTTCTTGGAGGAATCTAAAGTCATATTTGGTTTATCAATATTGCTGCTGCTTCTACATGATATCAGAGACTACCATTAATTGAGGAGTGTGTTTTTCTGCCATGGATGCTGCTAAGGATTTCAAATACTGATATTAATTATTTATTTAAAAAGCACAGAAACTCTTGAGATGCATGCGTCATTTTCCCCACTTTCCTAATCAGTAAATGAAGATTAAGGAATTGCAGCATTTTATCCAGAGGCCCTTAAAAACAAATGGCATACACAGAATTTGAACTAAGGCAGTTTGAAGTTAAAGATAATGTACTGAATTATGGTGGCAAAAAAGCAAAGATGTAAAGATAAGAACTCAGGTCTGAGCTCAGGATGTTATGCTAACCACAGGGCAACAAGTATGCAATGGAAAGATACTGTTTCCCTGGAAACTTTTTCAGTTCTGCTGCAGCATGTCAATCTATTTTTGGGACCAGCCTAATAGCTTTCAACCCTAGCCACACTTTACAATTTCCTGGAGAGATTTAAAAGAACACTTAATATATGAGCCCCACCAATTAAATTCAAATATTTTGGGGTGGGGTCCACATATAGGAGAGAATTCCTATAATGACCATTTCAATAAACATGTCAGTTCGAACCAAGAAGATAGAGTGTTTGGGTTTGCTGTAGATGTGATGATTGTTTTAGTGGTGGTTAAGGGAGGAAGATGTGCAAATGGGTAGAAGAAATCCCAAAGTATCCCAGCATCACCAACATTGAAAACTATTAGAAGCTACATCAACGTTTGCTGATCCATGGACAGATCTGTCCTATCCCCACTAAAGTTCCTGTGAAGTTTTCTGTATCCAAAGGAGCCAGGCAGTTTGGTAAGTGTATTAAAGTTAAAAAACACTCTAGTGGAT
The DNA here is from genome assembly GCA_011751065.1 of Lasiurus cinereus. Lineage (NCBI taxonomy): Eukaryota > Metazoa > Chordata > Mammalia > Chiroptera > Vespertilionidae > Lasiurus > Lasiurus cinereus. The sequence goes on from JAAGEH010000307.1 coordinate 43,297,340, forward strand.
AAATACATGAAGTCATTTTAGTGTTCACTGGCCTGACATGAATGCAAAGGGCTTTTCAAAAAACTGCTGTGTTTCATAAATTTTATTGCCAAAAATTATTCTTCCAAAATATCATGATTGTTCTCTATGGGGGATAATTCAGTAAATAAAAAATACAATAAATGGAACAAATCTGAAGACTTATCTCATTAGGTCAGGGCAACATCAATACCACTGTTAGAAAGACCTGCTGTTTTACAAAGCAAATCACATCTAGGTAAAATGAAACAAGAACAGAAAAGAAAATTACTTAAGAGTGTGATAGAGCCAAGTTGGGAAACTGGAAGCCATTTAAAGCAGATGTTCAGTATGGCTGAATAACATTAAATTGTATATACGTACCACATTGGCTTATCTGATCATTTATCAAAGAGCACTTTTTTTTCATGTCTTGGCCAGTGCTATAATGAACTATATAGGAGCATAAAGATTTGCAAATAAATGTTTTCAAAATTTTGGTGTGGACACCCACAAGAGGAGTTTGCTGGATGTTGGGGTAACTCTATTCTTAGTTTTGTGAGAAGCCTCCATACTGTTTTTCACAGGGGCTATACCAATTTACATTCCCAACAGTCATTGAATGAGGGTTTCATTTTTTTCACAACCTCTCTAACACCTTTTATTAGTTGTCTTGTTGATAACAGTCATTCTAACAGGTCTGAGGTGGTATCTCATTGTAGTTTTGACTTGTACTTTCCTAACAGATAGAGAAGATGAGCATCTTTTCACATATCTGTTCGCCATTTGCATCACAGAGTAAGATTTTACTTTGGGTGATAGGCACACCATGCAATATACAGATGATGTATCAAAGAATTATACACTTGAAACCTATATAATCTTACTAACCAATATCATCCCAATAAATTTAATAAAAAATAAAACAAGATATATGCTCAATAAATAGTAAAATATTTGCCACTAAGATCGCAAAACCATAGTAAACACAAGAAAATGGTTTACCCTTTATAGGCTACTACATGTCTTCTGGAAGATGCAATTATTTTGTGAACAGAAATCATCCATTGATTCTAATGCTTATGCCGGGGATAAAAGAGGCCCAGAATAAGTGATGCAATATCTAAGAACAGAATCAATGAACTAACAGTATCCAAATTCAAAACTACAGAAATCAAAAACAGTGTAATATTGGTTAAATAATAGAAAAATAGGTCAATGAGACAGAATAAAGAGCCACAAATAGGCCCATACAAACTAAGATAACTGATCATTGGCAAAGCTGCAAAGCCCATTCAATCTATCTATATAATAGAGGAATATGCAAATTATCCAGGACACCATAATGTCACTACTGAACAGCAATGACCTGAAGCTACATGGCACCTGCAGGGCATGACAGGAGACTCCAGGCCACGCCTCTCACCCCCAACCCCCCTAGCGCTAGGCCAGGAGACCTCCGGGCATGCAGTCCACCCCAGTGCTGGGCTGGGGGATCTCAGGCTGTGCCCACAACTAGCAGGGCTTGACAGGGGACCTCAGGCTGCACCCTTCACCTTGGCACCAGGTGAGACCTCAAGACATGCCCCCTGCCCCAGTGCTGAGCTGGGGGACTTCAGGCTGCACCCCTTGCCCAGTGGAGCTTGACAGGGGCCTCAGGCTGTGCCCCCCATCCAGCAGGGCTAGATGGGGGTGGGGCCAGCAGAATCTGAATCTCACCCAATGTAGGTGGGACCGGCTGGGTCTAGGTCCCATGGTGTGCCCCAGACTCTGACAGGAGGGAGATTTTCATATACATTTTACTAATTTTCTTTCATCTCTGACAGTTCTATTATAAAGAAAGGGCAAAGGGCAATATTGAAATATTTCCTCTAATTAATTCCCTTTTAATGTATATGAATTTCATGCACTGGGCCACTAATTAAAAAATAAGTCTTTTCAACAAATGGTACTGAAACACCTGAACATCCACATGACAACACACACACACACACACACACACACACACACACACACACATCTAAACACAGACCTTATACCTTGTGAAAAAATTAACTCAAAATGGATTATGTATCTAAATATAATGTGCATGTAAACATTCCGAATTCCTAAAAGACAACATAGGAGAAAATCTATATGACCTTGGGTTTGGCAATGAATTTATATACAATACCCAAAGCATGATCCATGCAAAAATAAATAACTGGCAAATAGTACTTTGTTAAAAATTGTAAACTACTATTTGGTGAAAGACACTGTCAAGAGAATGGAAATACAAGCCATAGGCTTGGAAAAAATATTGGCAAAAAATAGATTTAAAAATATACTCAGAAGTCTTAAAACTCAATAATAAGACATCAAAAAAATTTAAAAATGGGCATAAGATCTGAATAGACACTTCACTAAAGGAAATGCACAGATGGCAAATAAGCATGTGAAAGATGTTCAACATCATATATTATGGAACTGCAAGTTAAAATTATAAATGATAACACTATACCCATATTAGAATGACTTAATTTCTAAAATATTGACAACTCCACATGTGAATGAGGATATGGAGCAATAGAAAATCCCATTTATTGCTGGTATAATTGCAAAATTGTACAATCATTTTGGAATATAAGGTTACAGTATCTTATAAATTTAGACAGTATTACCATAGGATCTATCAACTGTATTCCTTAGTATTTATCCAAATGAGTTGAAAACATATGTTCACACAAAAGTCTACACTCAGATGTTTATAGCAGCATGATTCATGATGGCCAAACCTTGGAATCAACCAAGATGTCCTTGAATAGATGAATGTATCAACAAACTGTGGTACAATTGTGCAATGGAATATGATTCATCATTAATAAGAAGTGAGCTATCAACCCACGTAAGACATGGAGGCACTATGAGGCATATAATTAAGTTAAATAAGCCAATATTAAAAGGATATGTACTATAATTCCAAAATATGACATTGTGGAAAAGGCAAAACTAAGGGTGACAGTGAAAAGATTTAGTGTTAGCAGATGTTGAAGAGAGGGAAGGAGAGATGCATAGATAAAGCACAAGAGATTGTTAAGGCAATGAAACTATTCTGCATGATAATGTAATGTTGAATATATGACATTATGCATTTTTGAAAATCCATAGAACTGTAGAACACAAGAGTGAACCCTGATATAAACTACAGACTTTAGTTAAAAATGATCTATCAATATTGATACATCAATTATAACAAATTTATCATTATACTAAAATATAATAATAATAATAATAATAATAATAATAATAATAATAACAATACAAGGGTGCCTGCCAGTGTGGCTCAGTTGGTTGAGTGTCATCCCAGAAAGTCAACAGTTCCATTAAATTAGGGCATATTCCCAGGGTTGCTGGCTCCATCCCCTGTAAGGATCATGCAGGAGGCAGCTAACAGATGTTTCTCATCTCACTCAATGATCTTTCTCTCTCTCCCTATCCTTTCCTCTCTTTGAAATCAATAAAAACATACCTTTTACAAATTTTGAATAATAATAATGGAAACTACATGGAAGGGATGGTGGTGAAAATTGGTATATGGAACTTCCTGTATCTTCTGCTCAATTTTTCTTTAAACTTAAAATGGCTCTTTAAAAAGTCTATTAATTAAGAAAAAAGAAAAAGGAAGACATTATTGCTTCAAATTCAGTTCAAAATAGAATAATAGGAACCAGATTTATATTCCTATCTGAAAGAACTAGCAAAATCAAAAAGCATATAAAGTAGCAGTTCAAGACATTGGACATCAGGCAATGAAGGGGAGTAATTTACAAGAGATAAAAAAAAAGAATGAGATGGACTCCAAGACAGCAATAACTGATTGCCCAGAGAGAGTTCCTGGGTCATGGTGTAAGGAGGAAATTCAGATGAAGACTGGTGATATTCCTGATGTGAGGAGAAACCAGTTTCTAGGGAGGACAAGATCCTCATAAAGAAGAAGACAGCATACAGAGGAGCACCAGGGAAATGCAGAGTCTACATTAAGACTTTAACTAAAAATTCATCAGTTAATAAGTGTTAAGAAACTACACAAAGTCTGGAAAGTACTAACCAGCAAGTTGAAAGGGGACAATTCCCAGAGTTTGCACAGATCGAAAATAGTTTTTATTTGCAATACCCTATGTGAAAAATCTCATCATTGACAGGGCGTCACAGAGAGTACTCAGAAGGGTTCTACCTTAATAGAGTAGAAATTTAATCCTAGACAAAATTTAGTACAACTCTGAAACTGTCTATCAATGTTTAAAAAGTAAGCCGGAAAGGAACACCATGTTTTTAAGTAACTTAACTACATCCCAGACCAGAGTAGACAAATATCTAAAGGAATGAAAAAAAAAATCCAAAAGCCAAAGTATCTGGAATTTTATAAAAAATTTACCCAAAATACAAAAAAGCAGAAATATACAAATGAAAATCAGGTAAAATCAGTCAATCAAAAAATAGCCTTGGGAGGGATGATGGAATATTAGTAAATAAACTAATAAGAGAGTTATACTTATAATCTGTATAGTAAAGAAACTAAAGGAAACATTATAAGTAGAAACACAGAAGAGATAATAAAGACCAAAATCAAGCATTTGAAGATTAAAAATACCAGACCAAAAAAAAAAAAAAAACATATAGTGAATGAGATAAACAACAGATGAGTCATTGCAGAACAGTAAACTTGAACACATAGCATTAGAATTAAAAATGAAGCAGAGAGGGGAAAAAACACATTAGCAGTCATCACAGGTAAAAAATTAAGGAGCTAAATATGCATAGAATTAGAATTCCCAAAACAGAGTAGAAAATAGAAAAAAATATTTCAGAGAATAATGCCCCAAATTTTTAAAAATATAATCAACACTTTCTTGGGGAACATATGAAACTTGGTTGGAAAGTTTATAAGGAGCACATTCTGAGAAAAGGGAAGAATGTGGAAGGTTGCCTGTCCTGTTTATTGAAATTCCAACTTAGGATAGTGCTGTAAGCAGTGTCCCTAATTATTCCTTGACCTTTCCAAACAAGTCTGTGCACGTGCAGACCCTGAGTGTTTACTGGAATCCTTATGCTTAATCATTAGGTGTCCTTGCTTAAAGGACATTACAGACACATGTGTACTCCCAATATTACTTACCCTACTGATTGTATCAAAAAGATAAACTTAATTTCAAACTGCTGTTAAGATAAAAACCTAACAAGACAGGCAATTGAGGCTGTCTAGTTCCTTTAGCTAGGCAGTCCCTTAGCCCTCTCTTTCACAGCAAACATTGTGTCAAAGTGATCATTTATCCATTGCTCTGGGTCTGCTGGTCAGCCCCGGCAACACTTCAAACCTACAGGCGTAAAGTATAATGAAGCTCAAAAATAAACAAACAAACAAACAAATAAATAAATAAATAAATGGAGGAGGAAAAAAACACACCACAAAATCAAATCAATTGCTAAAAATCAGTGATAAAGAGAAAGCTCTACATCATACACTCAAATGAAAAAAATACTTTGTGCAGAGAGAAACAAACATAAGAATAAAAAAAAAAACCACAACTTATTATAAACCATGGATGGTAGTCCAGAAGGCTGTGAATACCAAAGGGAAAAAATGATCTTTCCATCTATAATTTCATAGCTAGAAAAGATAACTTTCAAAGACAAAATAAAAATTTTTATAGTCATAAAAATTCCAAAAGGATTAATCAGCCATAGACTTGCACTATAAGAAATAGTAAAGGAATTTAGACAACAGAAAAATAATATTAGTTGCAAATATGGATCTACACAAAGGAATGTAGGGCACTGCGAATTGTAACATCATATGTAATTTTTTAAATTATTTTTATTATTACTTAAAGATCTTTAAAAGATATATTGTGATTATTTTAACTTAAAGTATAATAATACATCTTTTAAAGATCTTTATTAACAGAATTACAGTGTATGACAATCATAGGCAATAGACAACAGGAGATACTTAAATTATGTTAATTAATATAAAGTTCATAAACTAACTGTGAAGTGGAATAATTATCACTTCGGAGTAGACTGTAACAATTCAAAATGTGTACTATAAATTTTAATGCAACCACTTACATAACACAGTAAATGATTATAATTAATAACTTTAAAGAAAATTAAATGGAATCATAAAAAATAATGCTAAAAAAGACAGGAAAAGAAAGCAAAAGGAATTAATAAGAGATGGGACAAATGTGAAACAAGCAGCAAGATGTCAGATATGAAACCAGCTGCATAGATATTCATATTAAATGTAAATAATCTAAATACATTTTTTAAAATAGATATTGTCAGATTGGAATAAAAGTAAAAATAAATTATATACTGCCTAAAAGAACTACATATTAAATATGAAAACATAAATAAGGTAAAAGAAATAAGATGGAAAAATATATCATGCCAACAATAAAAGAAAGTTTGGCCGAAACTGTTTTGGCTCAGTGGATAGATCATTGACCAGAGGACTGAAGGTTCTTAGGTTTGATTCCAGTCAAGGGCATGTACCTTGGTTGTGGGCACATTCCAAGTGGGGGGTGTGCAGGAGGCAGCTCTCTCTCATCGATGTTTCTAACTCGTTCTCTCTCATTTCCTCTCTGTAAAAAAAATCAATAAAATATATTTTAAAAAATAAATAAATAAAAGAAAGCTTGAGTTGTAATATTAATATCATATGAGTATATTTAAGAAAAAGGACATTAACAGGGATAGAGAACATCATTTTATAATTATAAAATAATGAATATATCAAGAAAACATAATAACTACAAATATTTATGTATGTAATAATAGAGCTTCAAAATACATTAAGCAAAACCAAATAAAACTGCAAGGGACCTAGAAAATCTACAATTATTGTTGGAGATGTCAAAACTCTTATCTCAAAAACTGACCAAAACCAGTGGGCAGAAAATCAATAAGGATATAGAAGACATAAACACTACTATTGAGCAACTTTATTTAATTGATGTTTACAGAACACTGAACAGCAGCAGAATATTCAAACTTTTCACTTAACAAGATAGACTGTTTTCTGAGCCACAAACAAGATTCATTGATTTAAAAATTTTAATTATACCAAGTATGCCCTCTGACCCCAGGGAAACTTAATTAGAAATTAATATCAGAAAGAATTTGAATATTCATAATTATTTGGAAAATATTCTTCTAAACCTAAATATTTAAGAATAAGTCCAAAACAATTAGAAAATACTTTGAATTTAATGAATATTAGAAGACAACATATCCAAATCTGTGGAATATATCTAAAGCAGTATTTAAAAAATAATAATTTTAAAGCATCAAATGCCTATATGAGTTAAAAAGAAAAAAAGGTTTTGCTATACTGGTTTGGCTCAGTGGATAGAGCATCAGCCCCCAAGAGCCCCAGTTTGATTACAGTCAAGGGCATATATCTTAGTTGCAGGGTCTATCCCCAGCCTTGGTCAGGCACATGCAGGAGGCAACCAATCAATGTGTCCCTCTTACATCAATATTTCTCTCTCTGTCTCTTCTCTTCTTTTCAATTCTCTCTATGAAATATCAATGGAAAAAATATCACTGGGTGAGAATTAACAAAAAATAAGAAAAAAAATCTCACATAAATTATCTCAATTTCCACCAGAAGAAACTAGGTGAGCAATCTATCCCAATGAAAATGTAAGAAATAAAATAGATCAGAGAATAAAACAATAAAAAATAAATTATAAGGAAAATCAATGAAACTAAAGGCTGTTATTTTGAGAAAATCAACAGAGTAGATAAATTTATAGCCACCGTGGTCTGCGGGGAAAAGGGGAGAAGACACAAATTACTGATATCAAAAGTGAAAAAGGTTATGTTGCTCCAAATTCTATATATACAAAAGGAATTGAAATATTAAGTTTGAACAATGTTATGCCAATAATGGTAAACTTGGATGAAATGAAAAGTTCCTTAAAAGATATATATGATCAAAAGCCCATTCAAGAAGAAACATGTAACTTGAGGGTTAGGGTGGGTTGGAGAGGGACAATGGGGGAAAAAGAGGGATATATGTAATACTTTCAACATTAAAGATTAAAAAAAAGAAAGAAACATGTAACCTGAACAATGCCATGACTATTTTAAAAATTATTTTACAGAAAAACAATACATATAACTAAACAAGTAGTCTATAAATAAGTCTTCGCATATATGGTACATTTATTGTGACAAAAGTGCACTTGGTATATGTAGGATAGGCTGAGGTGGCAGCAGTGTGAGCTATTAACAATTCACACTTGGGGACCTCTCTGGTATTGCTCTCTGTCAAAGAAAGCTGACCACCCAAGGCTCTGCCTCCTTTTTCAAAGGTTACTTGATCCAATGATTGGTCCAGGTAGTAGTACAAAGATCTGCCCCCTGGCTTTCATCTGCACACATCCCTGCTCTAGAGTTCCCCAAGGAATCATTTGACTCATCTGTTGCAACTAAAGAGCAATTTACTTTTCTCTCTGTCCAATTTTCTCATCTCCAATAGGGGTTATTCCCAAGAGTTTTTCCAAACATCCGTCTCTATGCAATTACCAGAGCCTCAGAATCTATTTCCCAAGAAAACAGATCTGGGATGGTTGATTATCTTATTTAACCGACTAAACAATTCTTTAAGATAGGTTTTATTAGTACCTGGGTTTTACAAGTGAGAGAAAAGCTAAAGTTAGAAATTTTAAGTAACTTGTCTGGATCACTAGGATAATGGAGGAATTGATATAATAAAGGCCTGAATAATGCTAAACCATACAGCCTTCTGAGGGTGTTTTTATCATGAGTGAAGCACTGAAATCAAACCTAATTCTAAGCCATTGTATAAATGCTGAAGGCATAGTTTATCTTGATTTATCAAAGTATCCCAAATAATAATTTTATAAGTTAAATGAAATGTAATGATGGAATAGAGAGATTAATTAACATGTAACTAACCCAATGAGTGTTGATTAGTAGGGTTATTTCCAATACCTAAGTAATTTTTTTTAGGATAACATATTGTTAATGCCCACACAGCCTGTCAGATATTTAGCATTGGTAAATGATTATAGAATTTAATTGAAGTCCTTTGGAGGCTCTGAAGGATTGTCATACAGCCCCATCCTTGATATTTTCTTTTATGATATTTATATCAGTACATTGAAGAGAGCCTGTAATTACACTTAAAAATCTACTATAAATATTCCATTAAAATAGTGCTAAGAAATTATGCATCAAAACTCAAAGATACCTTATTTAGAAATATTTATTCAGGAAACATTGTTTGAGCAGTCACTATGTACTAAATTCTCTACCATACACCTAAGCCATAAGATTATTCAAATATTTTTTAATATATTTTATTGATTTTTCACAGAGAGGAAGGGAGAGGGATAGAAAGTCAGAAACATCGATGAGAGAGAGACATCGATCAGCCACCTCCTGCACACCCCACACTGGAGATGTGCCCGCAAGCAAGGTACATGCCCCCGACTGGAAATTGAACCTAGGACCTTTCAGTCCACAGGCTGACGCTCTATCCACTGAGCCAAACCGGTCTTGGCTATTCAAATATTCTTTATTTTCCACTACAACAAAACATTTAATACTATAAATGCTATATTTTCTTTCAAAAAAATGAACTGCATGATGACAACTGCTCAAGGTACTGGGCTGATTATATATTATGAGAAATTTAACAGCATAATGCTGTTATCAAGATTATCTCAGTCAAATTTATGCTGGGTTAATAGACACACAGTGATGAGGTATACAAAATATATATATATATATCCAGCTACATTCTGACCTAGTTAGGCCATCTCCACAGTATACTACATTCAATTTAAGCACCACGTTAAAAACACCACAGCCAAACAAACATTTAATAAAATGACACATACACTTGCAATTATCCAGATTAAAGCAAATAGAATATACTGGTAATTGTACTCTATGAAAACTAAATGAAAGCACTAGAATTATTTAATCCTAAGAAACAAAGGTTAACATAAGGCATAAGACATTCACTAAGGTCTATGATGTCAAACAGATAGTAGCTTTGCTCTCTGATGCCTAGGAAAGGAAGGTGAAAGAAAATTAGAAGGAAGCACCTTCTGAATTTACTTATAGAAGAACTTTATAACAACTACACCAATTTCAAAAGAGGAGTGTTCACTCAGAGTATGGTGAGTTTTCTCTTCCATAAGGCAATTTTTCAAAGCAATGCATAAAATTTGTTGATCTAAATAATTTCTAAAATTTCTTCTACTTCCTTCTTGTGAAACAGAGAGACCATTTTGCTTTAAGATAAACAATTTAATGGGATAACATGTAATTGTGGGTTTTCACAAGGTTCATATATCCTGAAAAATAATGCATGTATTATAGTTCCTATAGTGGTATATTTCCTTCATGAAATATGTCCAGAAAAACTCACTGTGGAAAACCAAATTCAAAATTCAACAATCTTGTGCAGTAAATTCCAACAAATGAATTTATACCTGAATCTATTTATTTGAAAAATTATGATGAATAACAATGCCATAAAAACATTTTCTACAATACATGTTAGTCACTTATTTCTTAACCTCACTATGTCATATAATTTACAATACCATTTCAAATTTGAGGGTAACATCTATATACCATACATTAAAGAAATATGAATATACTATAGTTACTGTTGGTATCAACTTAATAAAAGTAATCAGGACAGTAAATTTTATATATATAACATAAATATAGGGGTAGGAAAAAGTAGGTGTATAGTTGCAATACAGATAAATAATACAGTAATTAATAAATAACATTGTAAGAATAAACTTTTGAATACTCACAGCTGTAAACCTACTTTTGCCCATGCCTGTATGATTTGTACTTTTTTTTCCTCTTTTCTGGCCAAAAGATAATTAAGATTTTAAAAATAGTAAAAAAGTAAATGTTTTTCCATGCAGATAATTAACAACTGTTATAAATATTGGGTGTGTACTGAAAATAGGTAAATATTTTTGGGTTGTTTCCTAAAGAGGCTTAAATAGTCTTTGGCTAAGATAAAAGAAGCTCTATTTTTCTCTCTCTCTTTCTCTCTGTCTCTCTCTCTCTCAAAAAAATAGAAAATAAAAAACTAGTGAAAACCACTCATGTACCATTCAGAGGAAGAAACAGAACACTAACCAGTCTAAAAAAATGAACCTTATCCTAACATCATTTTATAAAAAGAATTAAATGACTTGGGAATTTTTCTAAAGTTAATCTCTTTAAATAAACACATAGTAACTAGTGAGGTCAAACAACACACATTTTTCTAACAACGGATATTAGCTGTAAAATGTATCTCTTCTCAATTTATTAAGAAACTAATGATTCATTATATGAAAATACCAACTCAGAAAACATTATTCTTTTATGAGAATCAAATAATGTGTATGATTTTAGAATAAGGAGCCAAGTGAAGAAAGGAAGTTGTTGTTTCCACTATGGAATATTGTGTTAGAAAGGGCAGATATGAAGAAGTAAAGGAGTTAATATACAAAGCATTTCTGTGGAATTTAATTCAAGAGCTAAAACTTACTCAAAAAGTTATTTGGAGGATAATTTTCAGGAAGAACTTTGATGGAACTGTAAAATAACCTTTAGCTTTGAGCAAATTTAAATGATTATCCATTCGGTTAACAAATATAAATGAGGCAACTATCATGTGCAAGCATTATACTAAGCACAAGGATAAAATGAGTTTTAAGAAATGCACCTTGTCCTTATTGAAGTTAGTTCAGCAATCAGCATTATGAGACAATAATTTATAATGGTTTCCTAATGTGCTATATAATAAAAGAATCTGATATAATGCCAATGCTTCCTAAGAAAATAAACCATTTTATTTTTCGAAGGTTGCCATTGGCACAGTAGAGAATACAGACATCACATGAATAAGTAGTGTGCATAATTATTTAAAGCACAGGCTCTAGAACTTGGGTTAAGAATAAAGTAAGTATACTAGAATATTCTAATTAGACACATATTCATGTTTATATAGAAATCTATCTATCTAGAGAAGGGGAGTTAAAGAGAAACATCTTATACTGTGTGTGAATGTATAAATGGGTGATAGATCACACACAAATTAACCTAGACTATTCTCTGCCCAGATACTAAAAGAAAAATGTGTAGAAAAAGTGGAAACTAAACTGGTCTGTAAGGAAAATTAGGAACTAAATATGTAAAATGGATGTTTACCACAAGATGGGCTATACAAAACAATGGCAACAGCTAGGTTTTTCCAGAGCAAAGTTAAAATAACCTTGCTGCTGCTTTGTTTTCTGGCAAGACTCTTTGGATGAAGTGGATGAGGACAGGCATTCTCTGTTGTCCATGGCTTTTTTATTGATTTTTTTACAGAGAGGAAGGGAAAGGGATAGAGAGTTAGAAACATCGATGAGAGACATCAATCAGCTGCCTCCTGCACGCTCCCTACTGGGGATGTACCCACAACCAAGGTACATGCCCTTGACCAGAATCGAACCTGGAACCTTAACATGACCAGCTCCAGATCTTGTAATTTTACTTCTTATAATGGGCATTATTTTATGCTTTAAGGAATAACTGGTATTTTTTAGATAAGGAAATAATGTATTTTAAAAGTAGTGACCCTTAAAAGTCTGCATGAGAAAATACTGCAACTCAAGGAAACTTTCAGTGACACAAATCACAGTTCTGCACAGATCCTCCAAAAATCTATGTAAATTAACAAACAGTATATTTTGATGAAGTAGAAAGACTACGAGTTTAAAAATGGGAGGAGGAAGAAGAGGATCAGCCTGGCCCTGGTATGCCAGAGCTTTTTATTTCTCCAGATCTCATTAAAAAACTGGAGACTTCATCAGTTAATACTGGTAAATGGGTCACTACAGGACACCCCAATGTCCTGCATGTCATCTGCATTAGGAGTCATCCACTGTTAGCTCTGAGTTGACACTAATCTCCAGGGACTCAAAACAGCTACACCGGGCCATCTGTCAGCATGGCAAATTGTGGAAACCAGAGATATTGGGAGTCTTGCCAGTAGTCCATCTTACAATGAGCCAGTGCTCCTGACAGACCATTATGAGTTTCTTTTACATTGCAAAAAGCATACTTCATAATTGCCAAAATCTCCCTAGTTGTGTGAGAGAGAAAGAGAGCTATTCTAGCAGAATAAAAACAAGGACAATTGCTTTTTTTAAGAATAAATAAATGAAAGTAATATGCATTTTTGGAAGAATTCCAAAGACTCATGATCTGAGTAAAAAAGACCTAAAAGATGCAAATGTATGAATTCCTGTTGTGTCCCTGAATAATTCAATTCTAATACAGTGGTCTAATGGATCTTGGATGATACAATAGAATTACCATCAACTTAATCAGAGAGTGATGTCAATCATAGCTCTCACTTGCAAATGTGGTATTTTTACTCATGCAAATCATCAGAGCACCCTTGTACCAGTTAAGCATTAATGCTCCTATTGAGTGAGTAAAATTTTTCTCAATCCTAATCAATTAAGACTATCAGGATGAGATTGCCTATATCTGATAGGTGCAGCAGAACATGCTTTTTATATTAACTCAGGATTGTTTAGATTCTCTCCATATGTGTTATAATATAGTCTGCAGAGACCTTGTTGTATCCCAGAAAATATCATGCTAGTATTTTTTAAAATATATTTTTTATTGATTTTTTACAGAGAGAAAGGGAGAGAGAGAGAAAGTCAAAAACATCGATGAGAGAGAGACATCGATCAGCCACCTCCTGCACGCCCCACTGTGGAGATGTGCCCCGCAAGCAAGGTACATGCCCCCAACCGGAATTGAACCCGGGACCTTTCAGTCCGCAGGCCGACGCTCTATCCACTGAGCCAAACCGGTCTTGGCAATGCTAGTATTTAACATGCTTTCATTTTACTAATTGGGCTTGGTAAAATAGTATTCTATTAGTAAAACTTAGGAACACACATGTATATTGCCAGGTGATAGACAAACCCTATGAAAAATCAAGGACCTGTCATATCAATAAACTTGCTAGGATGCAGTGTTCTTGACCAGGACAAAAAATCTCCTGTAGAGTGAGAGAAAAGTAGACAGCTTTTTTTTAGTGTGGCTAAGCAAGTTGCACATAAAATATTCACTTCAAATTTCCTATCCCACAAAACTTTTGAATATCTTCCTTTATAGCAGAGGTCAGAAACTTTTTATTTAAAAGATGAGATAGTAAATATATTATATTTGTGCACCATATTCTCTCTTTTGCAACTATGGTACATTATTATAACATGAAGCCACCATAGATAAGTAGTGAATGGGCATAGCTGTGTCCCAATAAAATTTTATTGGTAGGTAACATGCTTTATTGGGCCTGGGGGTGGGGCATAGTTTGGTGATCTCTGTCTTATGATATGCCAGGAAGTTCCATCATCCCAAAGTTACGACTATAAAATTATAGTTTAAATTAGCCAGCTCTTTCCATTGGAAGAAATCAAAGCCAAGTGAGCAGCAGGCTAGGTAATGTAGTGCTGAGATCTGCTTCCCTGGTATCACCTAAATGTTTTAATAATGGAGTACACTATCAAAAAATTTAGAGACCACATTTTAGTAGTTCATATTATATGAATATAGAGTATTATGTCTTAAGATTTTTTAATGTACTAATATAATGTTTACATAGAATGGGGGCATGTATATGTGCACACACTATTGAATAATGCCCTTTCAAAACATCTCAAAATTTCAATGCATCCGGCTTTATGCTTAGGTGGAAATTTCATAATGAAGTTTGTTTTGGATGACACTGATATTTGGATGACACTGAAATTTGATGGAAAAGCAGTAATGATTCTTCTTCATTTTCTCATATCTCAGCAAGCAATTTCTATCAACCTTCTTGCCTTGTCCTCCAAGTGAAATATTTCTTCACATATAATGTTAATGATTAAATAATCACAGTTTGGTGTGTATTTAGTCAATTGTATTGCACATCTTGAATTAAGGGTATAGATCATACCTGAAGCTCACATCTGGTTTTCTTGCACTGTATACATACAACTGATACTTAGAACAATGCTCAGGAAGATTAGCAGCACAGGTCTAGATGATTGTGATTTTCTGTGACAGGAACCTCTCAACATGACGAAAGGGGAGCAAAATGTCATCATTCTACTTCTAGACAGACCTTATAAAACTTCAATCATTCCCAGACAGGTAACAGATTCCTTTTCCCATTTATGCTAGGATGTTGTGAATCTTATTACTTCTCTTTTATAGGCCATTGATTTTTCTTATGCATTCCATGTCATCATTACTGTCTGAATAATGTTAATACACCCTCGTTACTATAAACTATTTTTACTTTAATAATTTTCCCCCAACAAATATTGAGAATCAGTAATCCTTAACTCTTGTCCCACTCTTCCACTTATTTTTTTTATTTTTTTAACGTATATATTTTTTATTATGGATAGTATTACTATGTCTAATGTATGCTCTTCCATTTAATGTTCATGTGACTTTAGGCAAATTACTTTCCCTCCCTAGACTTACCTTTTCATCAATAAAAGGAATAAATTGTTATAAGTACACAACTACAACATTCTAAATTTATGAAATCCCTTCAGTGGTATTAAACCACTTGATCTTTCCTACAAAGTTTTGTCTGTCTAAAAAATTAAGTGTATAAATCATTATTAATCACTATCATATCTTTTCTTGAAAATATTTCATTTAGACTTTGGATTGTATTTTATTTTTTAAATGATATAGTGATTTAAAAAATAATTTTATTGATTTCAAACAGAGGATGGGAAAGGGGAAGAGAAAGAAATATTGATGAAAGAGAAACATTAGCTGCCTCCTGTGATGGTGATCAAACCCATAACACAAGCATGTGACCTGACCAGGAATGGAATCTAGGTGCATGGGATGAAGCCAGCCAACTCAGGCACACCAGCCAGGTAATATTAAAAAGTTTTTGACAATAGTAGCTATTTCATTCTTTAGCATTTTTTGGATTTCCACATTTATACTACATATCTAACCACTCCATTTTAGCTCTCTTCTAGCTTCTCATCTAGCTCCTCTTAAATACTATAGGGCTTTGCCCTAAATTTTATTACCCTATACAATCCACCTGAACAGTTTTGTCCACACATATGGTTTCAAAACCATCTATATGTTGACAACTTCTAGTCAACATATGCAGCTCAGATTTGTACCTTATAATTCAGTTCTATGTAATATCTCAAATCAAATATAGTACAAGCACCTCAAAGGCTGTGTATCTCATTCTAAACACATTACATTTTCCAATATTCTGCTTCTTTTTTCTGCTTCCTGTTCTTATTAAATGTTTCCATCATTAACACAATAACTCAAGCTTAAAACCTGAAAATCATCTGTAAATCTCATTATCATTACTTCAATTCAATTAGCATCTGAAGAATGTAACTGGGAGAAGTTAAAATAGCCTTGATTTTTGTACTGTAGACCAACTCCCTATGGACAAAAAAACACTCCCGCCCCCAATAAAATATGAAGTTTGGTTCATGGGAGAACAAGTTTGTGAATTCATTTTGTAAAGAAATAGTTCTGTTCATTGCAGCTACAATTTGTATGTTTAAAAGTCCCTGGCTGAGGAACTTGTTCCCAAAAAACATACTTAAAAATTCTTTTAAACATACAAATTGTAGCTGCAACGAACAGAATTTTATAGTTCTCTTCAAATTTTTACAAAGTGTTTACTATATCTAGGCACTCTGCTAAGTATTTTATAAATATTAATTTATTTCATCCTCAAAATGAGTCTATACAGTTGATGTCTATAAAACCTATAAAATGGAATAGGGTTCATTTTAAGAGATTAAAAACTGATGCTCCAAGAGGTACATTATCTAAGATCATACAGTCAAAGTAGTCCAGCTGGGATCCAAACCCAGGCTGTCTGGATATAGAGTGCACATGCTTAATCATAATGCTAATCACATTTGTTAACTTGATTTCAATCAAACTAACTGGCACATGCTATATTTCTTGGGATATTTCAAGATAGTAGTTTATTTTATATGAATTTTCAGATATATAGAGAATCACTATAAAAATCTTCAAAATCTATATGCAAATTATACCTGGATCGTCTCCTTCCTTCTATTAGACAAAGGAGAAATGGCTTCCCTTCTCTTCAAGTATCTGTCAGAAGTTAGTTTCTACAAGATATACTTCTGTATTAAATTTACTTTAAACAAGATCAAGGCAATATTCAAAGGTGATAAGATTATTTAGAAGTGGCTCAGGACATAGCACTAGAATTGAAATGTTGTGAAGGGTTCTAAAAAGACTCAAATAGAAATTTTGTACTAAAAAGAAAATGAAATGCAGAAAACATGCATTAACAATTCACAAAGAAACCCGTATCACTTCGTAAAATGTTCCTAGCCAGAACATGTGACTTTAAATGCATTGGGGGTATATTTTTGTTAACATCAGGTGTGTTTGATCTGTGAAAGATGTCCACACAAGGGCATTCACATGAAGGCAATTATTCTAACACTAGAGGCCTGATGCACAAAATTTGTGCAAGGGGCTCAGCCCTCGCAGCCCTGGCTTTGTCTGGAAGGTTAACCGGATGGTTGTTCAGCTATTTAGTCTAATTAGCACTTTATTATATAGTACTAGTGGCCCAGTACACTAAATACATGGGGGGGAGTGGATTTCCTCAGCCAAGCCTGCACCCTCCCCAATAGAGGACCCCATAGGGGCTGTCTGTCTGCTGATTTAGGCCCAATGCCACATCCCTCTCACAATCTGGGACTTGTGGCTCCTAACCGCATTCCTGCCTGCCTGCCTGCCTGATTGCCCCTACCTTCTCTATCTGCCTGATTGCCCCCAACTGCTCTCCCCTGCTGGACTAATCTCACCCCCAATGGCCCTCCCCTGCCGGCCTGATCTCACTCCCAACTGCCCTTCCCTCCTGCCCTGAATCCCCCCAACTGCCCTCTAATAGCCCTTAACTGTCTCTGCCTCACTCCCCACCACCATAGCTTTGTCCAGAAGGAAGTCAGATGTCTGGTCGAGCCAGTCTAATTAGCATATTACCCTTTTAATAGCATAGATAGATTATATAGGATAGGATTGCTTAAATGGGGGGAAAGCCTTTTTCAGCAGGAGGAGATGCTCTTGGCAGACCAAAATACATAATCCCTATATCTGGACTGATAGCCAGTCATATGCACTATACTGCCAAACTGGTTATGAAAAAATTGAACTGCTTTCTTACACCTTATACCAAACAGCTGTTGACCTTAAAACCCCTCCTCAGTCCCCACCTTAGGCTCTGCCTTCACAATTCACCCAGATTAGGTTCTGATTGGTCAGTTTCTATGCCAGTTTCTAGCTCTGCCTCCTAGGCAGCCATTGGCTCCTTGCAGTTCACGCAGAATTGGTTCTGATTGGTCAGTTTATATGTCAGACAGCTCAAAAGCTCCATCTCTTAGGCAGCCATTGGCTCCTCACAGTTCACTCATATTTAGTTCAGATTGGTTGGTTTCTATGCTAATTAGCATCTCTGGGCCTATCTCCAAGCCTGATCAGAGAAGCAGAGCTGATCAGTAGCCTCCATGGCTGCTTGTGAGTTCCAGAGAGAAAGAGAGGCAAGGACAGATTAACAGCTGCCACGGAGGCTGTGGATCAGACCCTGCTTCTCTCTCCAGGCCTCTCAATGAGCCTCTATCACAGAATGATCCACAGACCCCTCAGGAGTTAGTGCTGGGTTGCTGCACCTGTAGCAGCAGCAATCAGTGCTGGGTAGCCAAGGCAAACCAGCACTCACTGCAGGATGACTTCCAGTGTTCAGACATCCATTCAGTCATTTTGGCTCTTTATATATATAGATGTTCTTAATGGTGATATACTCTCAGTGGACAGATTATTATGATCTCTGAACACATAATAATCTGACCACTCAATGTATATCCTATATAATAAAAGGCTAATATACAAATTGTCCCCTCAACCAGGAATTCGTTCACCAGGCAGGCTGGCCAACCGCCCATGTCTCCTCCCCTTGGCCAGGCTGGCCGGACCTCACCCATGCATGAATTCATGCACTGGGCCTCTAATACACACACACACACACACACACACACACACACACACACACACACTGAGTGGCCAGATTATTTTGCTTTCAGAGATCATAATAATCTGGCTACTAGTGTATATACAAACTCAAATTAATCTTAGGAACAATTTGGACATTTCTTCTGATTCTTAAACCATCATTTTGGATATTTTTTTCTGACTCTTAAAGCATTATTTTTCTCCTATGCCAATGTCCAGGAGCTCAGGTCATTCTGTAAAACGTAAGTAAGGCCACCACTTACATAATTTGATTCATAATAAATGGAGGGAAACAAGTCGGTAGAATATAATTCAACATGTATATTTAAAATAGAAAAAATCCTGATATATTCACTTAAAACACTGTGATATAGCTTATCATGTTCATACAAATTATAAAGAGAGAACAGTGTGGCTTTTATTTACAGTACTTTCTTGTAGCCAGCTTTTTTGCTAAATAAAGGTAGGTAAACTAGGCACATATGTATCTCTATCAATAAATTTTAAAGAGTCAAATTAACTTCTTGAGTTCTTTATGAAATATGTCTTACAAAGTGGCCTTGTGACTGATGTGGAAGGCTGAACCCCCCTGCCATTCCTGCTACCTGTATAGAGGCCCATTGGCCTCTTGAATGCCCCTCCTGTCATTCCTGTGATTGCTACTACGTGGTTGGCGGCTTCTTGCGTTACACAGAAAAGACCAGACAATTTGTTTTCCTATGAATAAGGGTTTCCAAATAGTGTAACAAACTCACAATTGAGTCAGCATTGTAAGCTTTCCAAATATTGTAATACAAAGTTAGTAAATTCCATAAAATCTGACAAAACTCAGACGTGAATTTCACTCAAATACATCTGGAGAGAATTTTAAATTGTATATTTAATTTTAATGAAATATTCGTGACCATCAAGAATTATTTAGATCATCATTAAAGAGGCCTGCCCTCGGAAACCTTGCGGGTTATTTATCCATGCTACTTCCCTTGAACACAGATCGTGGAGAAGGTGATCTCTCTGAAAGCAAGCTTTTCTGTATCTCATACTTTCCCTCACAGTCCTTGCCAGAATGCTTGGCGTACAGTAGTTGTCTCCTCATACAGATGTGCTTGTTCAACCCGGCCTTTATTAATTGTGTGTTCTACACCTGACCTACTTTATAAAAATAAGACGACAAAAAAAAAATGGCCCTGAGATGCAAAAGCTTACAAGCAAACAGAGGATATTAACATAATGTATGGTAGTCTCCCCAGGGGATGCCTGAAACCTCTGATAGGATCGAACCCATATATATATATATATTTATATATATATTTATATATATATATTTATATATAATTATATATATATATAAATATATATATATTATATATATATATATTTATATATAAGTATTATATATATAAATATATAAATATTATATATATATATAATATTTCCCCCCATATATACATACCTATGATAAAGTTATAAAGTTTAATTTATAAATTAGGCACAGTAAAAGACTAATAGCAATAACGAATAAGAAATCAGGACAA
>JAAGEH010000307.1:43318033-43355837 GCA_011751065.1 Lasiurus cinereus
GGGTTAGGGGTTAGGGTTAGGGTTAGGGTTAGGGTTAGGGTTAGGGTATTTCATTAGCGGGCCACAGCGTGAGGAAGGGAGTAGCGTGGGGCAGGGCGCCGAATGGGGCGCGGTGCAGGACAGGCAGGGTGGCAGGCATCTCGCCAGCAAGGACAGGGTGAGTGGGGCGGCAGGAGTGGCAATGGGCTTAGAGGAGCAATGGTGAGCAGAGGGGCAGACCCCGGAAATTTTTGAACACTGTTGAAGCGTTTGAATTTTAGCAGGAAGACTCTGAGAAATAGCTGAAAATTAAGTAGTGAAGGATGAATGGGTTTTACAAAGAACTACAATGTATAGAATGAAGGCAGTTGAAAATGTTGCAGCGACTCAGGGGAACAAAAAACAACAACATTGGCCTAAATGAAAGCAGTGGCAGCACAAAAAGAGGGGGGCAGGGGGAATCATTCCTAGGAGGATTATGGAGATGGAATAAATAAGATATCAAATGAGCAATCAGTAGAGAATGTAAGAGCTGGTTACATCTCCTACGGTTCTGATCTTGCAACTGTGTGGATCCTGGTGCCATTCGCCAGAATAAAGGGTATGAGAGACGAGTGCATTTGGTGGGTTATGAAAGAGGAAAAAAAAATGTTGAGATATGAATGTGCTGCGTGGTTACATTTTTGGATTATTTGGAAAGAAGGGGCAGCACAGAACAGTACAAGTGGAGACTTTTCGTCAAAGGAGTTGATTAAAATAGTGTCTTTCCTCTTGTGTTATTGTGAGTAGTAAATGAGTTAGCACATAAATGTTCCTAAGGTTTGACCTGATAATGTAAATGTTATTTAGTAATGTTTTTCAGTTATAATTTATATCCCAACTGGAGGCACCCAAGCAGTTTGAAATGGTTGTCAAATTACTTTGAACAAGTCCTAGCCAGTTTGACTCCGTGGATAAACATCTCTGCCAAGAAGACCTAATATGACATGGACCCATCTGAGCTGAGTATAATAGCAGAAAGAGGGCTTCCTCTTTACTTCCTACCATATTACACACATACACAAGTATACATGAGATTTCAGACTTTCTGTTGCAGGACCTGCTTCGGAGATCAGAGCTTTCCCTGTTATATCACAAGGAGTGCTCCATACCTCTGGCTCACATATTATCAACTTAATGGAAAATCATTAATTTACAAAGACCACTGACCTTCAGGCAGTTTATGTACTAGTAACTATGCCTTGATCTATTATTAGTAGGGAAAAAAAAACAAAGCTCAACTGGGCAGAACTAGGTTAGAAATTATCTAAATCTAAAAGCAGTATTTCCCCACTCTATGATAGTACATAATTGTAAACAATAAATATCATAGTCCAGTCTAATTATTTAGAAACAAGTGAGAAAGAATGCTGGGAAAATGGTTTGGAGTCTCAAGTAAAAGAGTTAAAACTAAATTTGGTAAACAATGGGGAGGTTGGTAATGCCCAGCATCAATGATTTTTTCACAACTCATCCACTCTCTTCCACAAATACTTCATAAGTCCCTTAACAAGCTGGCCATAAGTTTGATATGCTTGCAATGTGCCAGATCCTTTGTGGGCTCTAGGTCAAGAAAAGTGGCAAAGTACTTTCCATCATGGAGCTTAAATTCTAATAGAGGGAGGCAGAAAGTAAATCACATTAAATATATACATCTGGTGGTGGTAAATGCTATAAAGAAATATGACATAAGATAAGGAGTAGAGAAGATGAGGTAAGGAGGAGGTGTCTTGTTATATATGGTACTATTTTATACAGATGGCTTCTCTAGAAATGCAGTTTCCTAGAACAGAAAGAATAGAACCAAACCCTTATTTCCCTCATTTTGTAATTCTATTGCCTACTCATTTTCCTTACATAAATGTCTACATTATTAATACAGGATTTTGTGTGTGTGTGTGTGTGTGTGTGTGTGTGTGTGTGTGTATTTTGTTTTGGTTAGATGCAATTTTTCACAACATAGGATCTTGGAAGAAGAAAGAAAAAAAAACACAAAAATGTTCTCTAGCCTCTTTTTCCTCTAAAAAAAAATTAGAGCCAAAATAACTGTTTAGCAAATCTGCCACACTGTCCCTGTCTCCTAAGCCCTATCATTTTTTAGTAGACCAATTTTCTGTTTTATTTTCTGTTGACTGGGGAATTATGGGAGCAGTCCTTTATTGTTTTTAAGAAACTAGTCACTGAATTCGGGAAGGCTGAGCTTTCTTTTTGCTCTTCCAATTATGAAAGGGAGCCTGAACACAGCCGGATCAAAGATGCAAACAGCTGTGATGAACACTTCTCTGATACATTTAATTCACTAAAAAGCATAATTCGCTTCTTTCTGAGTTCCTTAAGAATTCTGTAACACAATGACATTCTGACAAATTTGTCATTTGTGCACACCTTTATTTTCTCAGTATTTTTGTTAACAATAGAAGCACTTTCTAGACATTTTAAAGGGCATAAAACAGCTCAGGAAATTGTACCTTGGTTATAGCTTCTGTGAAGCTAACAAAAGTTTCAGGTTTATTCGTGTCTTTTCAAATCAGGGATATTATAAATTTGATTTTTTTTATCATCATGTCGTTGTAGATCTTACTGTCTTTACTCTCTTGCTACTCTATTCAATCTAACTTCCGTCCAACAGTCACACTTCACAATTTACAACTCTCCTAAAAACAAAGGGCAAGGGAAATCTAGCAGCAAGTACTGTGAGGCAAAGCATTCTTTCTTGCTTCTGATAAAGTAACATTCTGGAAGATATAAAAATGGTGCTATCAAAGAGGAGAAATGTGGTCTTGAATTCAACTTTGACCCACTTATTGAACTTCAAATGGAGCCAGCTTTAAACCATGACAGTATTGGTAGGATAAGGTATCATATATGACATCATCCACAAGACCAAGAAACCTCCCTCCTTAAAATACTAACCTTTTCATAAGTGTTACATTAGTAAGTAATCCATGGCTTTGGGGTTAAATGTTTCTTTATCCTTATTCTTAAAGCACCATTATCGACCGGTACACATGTAAAACATGGATTTTTTTTACTTGAGTTTATGTGGCACTTCTTTCTTGGGTATTAGAGTAATAAGTTTATTCTCTCTTGGGAATAAAAAAGAAAATAGCAGGAAAAGATAGTTAAAAGGCAGGAAAAGGATTGCTAAGTCCATTTCTTTAATATTTTCCTAGAGGCAGCCCTACGTTTGACAGCAAATGCTTAAAATTGTTGCCATTCCACAATAATAGTGCATCCACAGAGGATGGGAGAAGGCAATCAGGCATCTAGGAATGGGCTCCTCTCCTTTAGAAATAGAGTGCTAACATTCTTAAAATTTTCATCAAATTAAATCTGAATGGAACACCCACCTGGCTGGTTTCAATCTGTAATAATTTTAAGTGCACTTGTCATCTAAACCCAAGGGAAAGGTAGAAAATTATTCCAACCTGGATGAATAGTTTCGTTGAAAATAATTTTAGGATAGCCATCTTAAAGGAAGCAATGTCCTAAAGAACAAAATATTGGCTATATAATGTAAAGGTTGTAAAATAATCACACATAACCTTAAAAATATTCCTAGCATAAATAAATGTTTTTCACTTTTTTCTTGCTCACACAATGTATCAGAGAAAGAACGGTTATTATTGTCATTATTTCTGTGGCCTTGTTCATTATCCAAATGCTTTATAGACATTGATTAGTTAACTGTATGATTCCTGCCAGAAAGGTTAGTCTGATTAACCTCAGAGCCAGAGCCAGAGTGTCCAAGGTTAAGTGATTCATCCTTTCCTCCAAGGAGATCACTGAAGGACAAGATCTCATTGCTAGAGTTCTTCTGTCTAAAGTAGTTCCTATTCTGGCTGACATATGTAACACTGAAAGGACTTTTCCTTCCCTAACATAACTACTGTCAGAAAAAAAATTGGAAATCATGCATACTTATTGGTAAAAAATGAAATATCCTGGTGAGATTCTCTGTTCAATTAGAATGAATATACTTGGATAAGTTTTCTAATCTGTTGCCAGTGATGCATTATCAGAGTTACTATATTTTCATCCAACAATTTGCTCCTTCTTTCAGTATTTATTGAGATCTCATTACACCGCCAGAGGAATGTAGTAGGCCCCAGGGATACTGAAGTGAATTTGAGAGCCTAGGTCCTATTCTCATGAAATTTACTTTCTAACTGGTGAGAATGGCAAAAAAAAAAAAATCATTAAAGAACCAAGAATCATGGCAAATAGAGATAAGAACAGGGGGAGAATTAGCACAGTTGGAACTGTGCCCCCATGATTTCTAGATGGGGTCATCAGAAAAGTTGTCTCTGAGAAGGTGGCATTGAGAGTGAATGGCAAGAAGGAGATAGCCATGGGAAGAGAAAAACCACAGAACATTCCAGAAGGAAATACAAGCTAAATAAAAAGCCTAACAGTAGAAATAAACTATGCATGACCAGGGACCTGAGAGAAATTCAGTGTGTCTGGAGTTTGTTCTAGGTACCTTGGAAAAGCTTGAAGTGTGATGTGACAAAACCTTATTCATATTTGTAAAACATTACTTTGGCTGTTATTTTTGGGAAAGAGCAAAGGAAGGGAAGCCAGGTAGCAGGCTATTTCTGTAATTCCCATGACAGATGAAGGTGATCTGAACTAGGATGGTAACAGTGGAGATAAAGATTTAATTGGATGGATTTATGTAGGTTTTTATGGTAATATTGATAGGATTTGCTAATAGATATGGGAAATATGGACATTGTAGAATTAAAGATAACTGCTATTTCTTCGGGTTGTAAAATGAATGAGAATTATTAGTAAATGTTTGAAATCTAAGGCTTGTCACAATGCATTTTAACTTGGGAAATGCATAGTACCAGGAAAATAAAATATAAGGAATATCTGACATCATCTAAGATGTCAACAAAGCCTTCTTTCGAAAGTGACATGTAAACTAAGATATGAAGAAATTAGCTGGAAAGTTTCTATGACCATCACTGGGATATAGTCATAATTCATACACTCATTACCACTAGTTATTGATTAGTGCCATTAGATGTTCTTCAAATTCTGGAGAGAGAGACTCTGGTCACTTCATTGTCATCAGGGCAGGTGTGGCCCAGGGAATGCTAGTGTCACAGAGCCTGGAGTTTTCCTGGACTAAGAGAGATCCTGTTATGTAGAAGAAAAGTTAAGTAAGACAGCAGATTGACTTATGTGTCTAATATAATCCTCCATTCACTTTTACATTCCCAGAACATAATAGAGTCAGGCATATAGGAAACTTTCAGTGTCAGTGATTAAATGTATAGAGGCAAATTAAAGAGATAGGAGGCAATTTGGGGTTTCTGTTAAGTAAAAAAGACATCTGTTTCCTAAATCAACCACAACCATCTTCCAAATATGCCACTCCTCCCACTCCATAATCTTTTGGCACTGTATCTCAATAACAGACACATTAACAGTATCAGCTTAGAAATATATTGGTTATTATTGACACCTGAAATTGTTCACATATAAATCCAGTGCTTCTCAAACTTACAGAATCTAAGAATCACCTGGGCCACATATGTTAAAATGCAAATGCCTAAATCTTGTCCATTTTAGGACAACAATACAAAATTTAATATAATGCAGCAACCCCACTTTAGGAGAAATATCCAAAAGAATTGAAAGCAGAATCTTGAAAAGTTATGTGCACCCCTATGTAAATAGCAAAATAGCAGCATTATTCACAAAAGCCAAAAGGTGGAAGAAATTCGTGTCCATTAACAGATGATAGATAAACAAAATGTAGTATATATATATATATACACACATACATACACAATAGGATATTAATTAGCCTCAAAAAGGACGGAAATTCTGACATACACTACAACATGGAGAAAGACCTTGATAACATTATGCTAATAAGCCAGTCGCAAAATGGCAAACACTATATGATTCAATTAACATTTATTTGAGATTTCTAGAGTAGGCAAATTCATAGACACAGAAAGTAGAATGGTGTTGCCAAAAGTGGGGGATAGGAAGAAATTGAAAGTTGTTGTTTAATGTGTTTAGAGTTTCAGTTTCAAAAATTGAAGAAGTTCTATAGATTGGTTACACAATACTAAGTATATTTATCACTACTGAACTGTACATTTAAAATGGTTAAGGTGTTTTATGTTATGCATATTTTACCACATATCTAAAAGGCTAATATGGCCAAAACCGGTTTTGCTCAGTGGCAAGATCTTCGGCCTGTGGACTGAAAGGTCCTAGGTTCAATTCTGGTCAAGGGCATATACCTTGGTTGCAGACACATCCCCAGTAGGGGGCGTGCAGAAGACAGCCGATTGATGTCTCTCTCTCATCCATATTTCTAACTCTCTATCCCTTTCCCTTCCTCTCTGTAAAAAATCAATAAAATATAAATAAACAAACAAACAAACAAACAAATAAATAAATAAATAGCGAATATGCAAAATATCCCCTCAGGAGTTTGACCAGGAAAACGGGAATTCAATCCTTGCTTTGATGTGCACTGAGCACCAGGGGGCGGCGTGGAATATGGTGGGTGAGCAGAGGTGCCTGTAGGGTGCTGAAGGAGCAAGGGAAAAAGGAGGTGGGAAGGTAGTGAGGCAGGGGGAACTGCCTGGTGGCAGCGCACAGGCAGTAAGGAAAGGAGGAGGAGGAAGGCAGGGAACCTGATTAGCCCTGATCACAAGCCAGGCCTAGGGACCCTACCTGTGTATGAATTTCATGCACCAAGCCTCTAGATGAAAATAAAATATTAATTTTATCAAAGATCTCAAGTGATTAAGATGCAAATGAGGAAATTTACTTTGAGAAACACAATGGTATAGTTAGCCGTTTTCCCAATTCAGTCTATTGTATATCTAGATTCTCATGGATCATTTTCACTGACTGAATTGGACTTCATTACCTGTCTATTGGATTCCAGCAGCCATATATCTGTGGGTTTTTTCTTCCAATCCCATTTCTATCCTAAGCTAATATCATATTCCCAAAACAATGATTTCTGTTTAATATAGATGGATTCTGATTCTGATAGGAGATTCTAAGAGAATGAGGAAAAAAAGCACAGTGCAGAAAATGATCAAATGACTACAAAAATAACAGAATGTAGTATGCTTACCTTAGAATTATAGATTTTAATTTTATCTTTTCTACAGTTTAACATTCTGAAACTTGAAGTCTTTTATTTAATATGACCTACAAATAACTTATACATTAAACGTTTAATGATAATACAAGGCAATAAAAATGAATTTGTTATCCTTTTCTCATTTTTCCCACTGAGCCAATAACAAACTACATCTCAAATATTCTTACCATGCTTGAGGAAGAGATTCCATAATTGAAATGATGTCCTTTCATATCATGGTAAAATCACTAGTTCTCTGACTTGACTATAGCATCACCTAAAGAAGTAAGACAAATAATATTCCATCCCCCATTCTAGACGTATTATTTGTAATACTTTCAACAATATACATTTAAATACAATAAAAATTAATAAATGAAACACACATGCACACATGCACACACGCACGCACTGAATGGCCAGATTATTATGATCTCTGAACGCATAATTAGCCACTCAGCAGTATGTATATGTGTGTGTGTGCATGTGTGTGTGTGTGTATGTGTGTGTGTATGTATATATATGTATATATATGTGTATATATATATATATATATATATATATATATATATATATGTGTGTGTGTGTGTGTGTGTGTGTGTGTGTGTATGAGACCCAGTGCATGAATTTGTGCATGGGTGAGGTACAGCCAGCCTGGCCAGTGGAAGGGGACATGGCCAGTTGGCTGGCCCGCCTGTTAGTCAAACTCCTGATCAAGGGGACAATTTGCATATTAGCCTTTTATTATATAGCATATACACTGAGTGGCCAGATTATTATGTGTTCAAAGATCATAATTGGCCACTCAGTGTACACACATACACACACACACACACACACACACACATGTCAGCAATAGATGAAGACGGAGAACAATTAGACTAGTTGATACAACATGGAAGTCACCATCTTTTGGGTATCTTTAGTCAAAGACAGAAAATAATTAAACCAATTACAACTACTGATTTAATACTCTTTTAATCCCTTACCTCTACATTTCTCTCTATTCTGGACTGAATGTAATTTCCCCTGCATTTTTTTAAATATATTTTGTTGATTTTTGACAGAGAGGGAGAGTTAGAAACATAGATGAGAGAGAAACATCGATTAGCTGTCTTCTGCACACCTCTTACTGGGGATGTGCCTGGAACTAAGGTCCATGCCCTTGACAGGAATCGAACCTGGGGCCCTTGAGGCTAACACTGTATCCATTGAGTCAAACTGGTTAGGGCCATGGTCGGCAAACTGCAGATTGCAAACCACATGTGGCTCTTTGGCCCTTTGAATGTGGCTCTTTCACAAAGTACACATCCTAGGCAAGTCTATTTTGAAAAAGTGGCATTAGAAGAAGTTTAAGTTTAAAACATTTGGCTCTCAAAAGAAATTTAAATTATTGTACTGTTGATATTTGGCTCTGTTGACTAATGAGTTTTCCAACCACTGGGTTAGGGCATCCCCCCACATTTATATGTTGAAGCCCTAACCTCCAATGTGATGGTTTTTGGAGGTGGGGCTTTTGGGAGATAATTAGGTTTAGATAATATCCTAAGGGTGGAGGCCCTATGATCAGGTTAGTGCCCTTAGAAGAAGAGGATGAGACTGGAACTTAAGTAGATGGCTAGCTGCCTACCCGGACAAGAGCTCTCACCACATCCCAACCTGATATCAGACTTCCAGCCTCCAGAACTATGAGGATTAAATTTCTGTGGTTGAAGTCACTGGTCTGCAGAATTTTATTATGGCAGACCACCCTCATTAAAACACTCTCGTGAGCCTCATGTTACTTAATCTTATCCCCTAGCATCTTCATAATCCATAAAACAGATCTTATATAGTTTCTAAGTACAAATGATAGATGAGAAGGATAACTCTCTAAACAGTTGATCCAATTCTGTCAAATGGTGGGGTATAGTTGTAAACATCTTATGGGTGTGTCATTTTGAAGACTTGATAACTGAAAGTAGGGAAGGAGTAGGAGTAACAACCATGTCTCACCACACAGGCAAGCCTGTGCAAGATGGACTAAAAATATAAGGACTTTGGAATACAAACAAGCAAACAAAAACAGTGACAAACTTAAGAGACTAAAGGGAGTTAGAAGTTTCATGTTAACTTTAACATAACAAAAAATAACTTTTGGGTAAATCAGACATTAAAAAAATAAAGAGATAATGTGGAGATGAGGGAAAATATACAAAAAAATTTTTTAAATGAAAATGTTTAACAAATGTTTTGAAGGGGTATGATGCTTTTGCTTCTTGCTCTGTAGATTTTATTTTATTATAGTGATTATTTTTTCTTAATAATCAAACTAGTTGAATTTTGAAACACAAGAGGGTATGTTGTTTTGTGTGTGTGTGTGTGTGTGTGTTTAAATTCATGAATTACTAGCTTTTATATGCTTTCTGACTGCCACATGGTGCATGTTAATATATTGCATGAGAAAGGCAACAGGGTACAATGAACTTCCTAATGTAAAGATCAAATTGGTAGCTAATCAGTTTATTAACAAATAGCTTTTATGTAGCTCAGTGATTTGAAAATACAATGTGGGAGCATCTACATTCATTAGTATGGCTTTCTCTAGTTTTCAAAAACTGGGTAAAAGGGTTTCATTTTGTTTTGAGATGATTTTTACATAATGTTAATATATACTTTAATAAAAGATTGCCACTAAGAAGTAGCAGTGTTTTGTTTTATTACTAGGGGCCCATTGCACAAATTCTTGCACCTTGAAAGGAACTGTGGGCCAATGAGAATGCAGTAGGGACTAGGCCAGGTCTTGGCCCATCTTTTGTTCTCCCACCTAGCCCCTCCTGCTGCAGCTCCAGATCCCCTGTCTGCTGGAAGCCCCACTCCAGCTTTCACCAGCGTCAGCCCTACTTGCACCCACTATGGCTTGGAGTGATTGGAGCTAGCACTAGCTCCAATGGATGCAAGTGGGGCCAGCACCATCAGTGGGTGCAAGTGGTAGCTGCTGCCCCAATTGCCCCTCAGGAGCAGAGAGAGGTGGAGAACCCCTCAGGGGTGATCAGGGCTGGCAGCCACTGCTAGCACCTGCTGATGGCTCCAAATGATTGGGACCAGTTCCAGGCACCGGCAGTGGATGTGAGGGGTGGCTCTGCCACCGTCTGTGGGTGCAAGCAAAGCAGGCACTGGCAGCAGGTGCAAGTGCTGGGTGGGACAGTGGTGTGCGGAAGCAAAAAATTTTCAATAACCACCAGAGGCTCACCCTGATAACAGTGACTGGAACCCCACCTCGATCTGACACCCCCACTCACCTGTTCTATCATTCTGCCATGGCCAACGCTCACCATGTTCCTCACATGAACTCTGGTGGTCAGCACATGTCATAGCAACCAGTTTTTCAGTTCTGGTTGTTCTGCTGTTCAGTCTATTTGCATATTAGCCTTTTATTATATAGGATTATTAATGATTACCTTGCATAGAAGAAAGAAAAAAAATGGGCAGGTGATCAGCCTCTCTGGAGAGGCTAAAAAGATGTTCAGAAACACTTGGACACTGTCTCTTACTTTCTTCTCTCCCCATCAAGAGGAGGGGACTTGGACTTATGCTGAATTGGTTCAAAATGTGGACATCAATACATCAGTAGTCATGCCTTTAATGGAAATCATAGAAAATTAATGAAGCTACTTCTTGAATGGTGATAAAAATGCCACAAAAGACTTATAGTAAAGCAAGTATTGGGCCTCTTTCTCAATTCTGGTAGGTTTCTACCAGCCAAAAATTCTCATGAGATACTCTATGATGACAGAAATAGACATATATGCTTCATATAAAAACAAGGGGCAAGAAAAAACTACCTTGAAATATGATGCATCTGCTCCTGCTCTCTGTAGCTGCCTTGTATCCATCAATTTTTGTGTCATTGGACAAATATATGCATGTGCGTATGTGTGCATGTACTCATATTCTCTTCCTATTAATTCATATTAAACACCAAACTAAAAGCTCCATATTATTGCCCCAACACACATTCACATTTTTGTTGTTGAAATTTTATTGAACTATAAATCCACAAGTCTAGGAATAATGAATATATAGTGATGAAAATAGCAGGATGTAAAAGTATTGAGCTATTTTAGAGCCTTACTCCCTTTGGTATTTTACTAAAACAAGTTCAATCTGTCAATTATGAAACATAGATAATAGGCCAGTAGGATCCTGGTGAAAATCCAGTTTGGGGAACAGGTTGGTAAGGGATGTTACGTTCATATAAAGACTGGGGAAGTAACATTACTTAAACTTGTAAAGAAAAGCTGAAATGGAAAATCAAGGCTGAGCGTGGTTCACGATTTTACTTTGAAACAAGACTGTACCTGTTTTTTTACTACAAAAGTAGTGGCCCAGTGCACGAAATTCATGCATAGGAGAGTAGGGGGGTTTGGTCCTCAGCCCATCCTGCACCCTCTCCAATCGGGAACCTCTTGGGAGATGTCTGACTGCTGGTTTAGGCCTGATTCTGACTGCTGGTTTATGCCTGATCCTAACTGCCTCTGCCTGCCTGCCTGATAGCCCCTAACTGCCCTCCCCAACTGACCTAGTTGCCCCCAACGGCCCTCCCCTGCCAGCCTGATCTTGCCCCTAACTGCTCTCCACTGCTGGCCTGATTGTCCTTAATTGCCTCTGCCTGTCTGATCACCCTTAAATTGCCCTCTCCTGCTGGCCTGATCTTGCCCACAACTGTCTGCTCCTGCCAGCCTGATTTACCCCTAACTGCTCTCCCCGATTGGCCTGATTGCCCCTAACTGCATCTGCCTGTCTGATTGACCTTAACTGCCCTCCCCTGCCAGCCTGATCTCACTCCCAGCTGCCCTCCCCTGCCAGTCTGGATGCCCCAAACAGCCCTCCCCTGATGGCCTGCTCTCGCCTCCAATGGACCACCTCTGCCAGTCTGATCTATCCCCCAACTGCCCTCTTCTTCTGGCCTGATCACCCCTAAATGCCTCTGCCTTGGCCCTCACCACCATGGCTTTATCTAGAAGGAAATGGGACATCCAGAAGATGGCCAGTCGACCCGGTCTAATTAGCATATTATTATCCTTTTATTAATATTGATAGATTATATAGGATAGGATTGCTTAAATGGGGAGGAGGGTGGCTTTTTCAGCAGGAGGATATGTTCTTGGCACACAAAAATACATAATCACTGCATCCTGACTGATAGCCAGCAATATGCACTATATTACCAAGCAAGTCATTAAAAAAATTGAACCAGAGGAGAAACCAAGATGTTGGCATAAGTAAACACCTAAACTGCTGCCTCGCACAACAGTCTCAAAACTATAACTGAAAGACAGAATGGAAACCATCCAGAACCACAAAAAAGCTGGCTGAGTGGAAATTCTACTACTAGAAGTATAGAGAGGAGCTCACAAAGACTCAGGAACTGAGATACAGAGACACACGCATGAATAGGAGGGTGGCAGTGGGTCTGTCTGGCTTCCTCTAGTGGGAGGGAGACAGAAACTCCTGACTGCACTGAACCCCACTTCTGACTACACTGAACCCCAGTTTCAGGTGAGACTCATATGGGGGGAGTCGTGTAAAGGGAAGAGTGCACAGAAACTTAGGGGAGCCGTGAAAGACAGAAGTCTGGAGGCGTGTGCAAAGAGGGCTGACTGCTGATTGTGCCCTGGGCTTTCTCCAGTGGGAGGAAAAAAAACTTCCCAACAGCAGGGAAATCCAGGTCCGATTACACTGAACCTCAATTTTGGGTGAGACCTTGGGGACCCACACTCATATGGATCTGGAACGCATTTAAACTCAGAGGAGCCAGAAAGGTAAAGGTCTGGAGGTGCACACACATACACACATGGCTGCAGCAATTACCGAGGGGCACTGAGACCCAGGTGCTACCATGTAGGGCAGGGTTAATGGGAAGCCAAGGCTGTTGGCTCAGCCCTGATATTCCTCCACATCCAAGCCCAGCACAGAGGCTGTTGCAATCTTGCAAGTCTTAAGGCTGAGTACACCACAGAAGTTCTCTGCGCACAGCTGATCCTCACAACCAATTGGCTTGGAGGTCAATTCCCCCAGTGATACAAATAACAATCAATACCTAAATACAACAAGACTGTATACATAGTCCACAAAGGGGTGCACCAAGAGTGTCCACCACAGGTACCTGGGGAGATGGAGTTACTGGGCCATATAGAATACCTTAGCACACAAAGCTACTCTACCAACTCTAGGAAGCAGTGAAAATGTGGAGACAAAGGAACAGATCACAAATGAAAGAAATGGAGAAAAACAAATGACTGGATATAGAGTTCAAAACCACAGTTATAAGGTTTTTTAAGAATTTCCTAGAAAAGATGGATAAATTTAGCAAGACCCAAGAGGAGATGATAAGGGACCAACTAGAAATTAAACATACACTGACTGAAATAAAAAAGTATTATATAGAGACCTAACAGCAGACTAGAGGAATGCAAGAATCAAGTAAAAACTTTATAATACAAAGAATCAGAAAACACTCAACTGGAAAAGAAAAAAGAATCCAAAAATGTGAAGATAGTGTAAGGAACCTCTGGGACAACTTCAAGTGTACCAACATCAGAATTATGGTGGTGCCAGAAGAAGGGAGAGAACAAGATACTGAAAACCTATTTGAAGAAATAATGACTGAAAACTTCCCCCACCTGGTGAAAGAAATAGACTTACAAATCCAGGAAGCACACAGAACCCTAAACAAAAGGAATGCAAAGAGGACCACACCAAGACACATCATTATTAAAATACCAAGAGCAAAAGACAAAGAGAGAATATTAAAAGCAGCAAGAGAAAAACAATTAGTTACCTACAAGGGAGCACTCATACCATTGTCAGCTGATTTCTCAACAGAAACTATGCAGGGTAGATGGGAGTGGGAAGAAATATTCAAAGTGATGAATAGCAAGAACCTACAACTAAGATTACTCTACCCAGCAAAACTACCATTCAAAATTGAAGGGCAGATAAAGAGCTTCACAGATAAGAAAAAACTAAAGGAGTTCATCAATGCCAAATGAGTATTACATAAAATTCTGAAAGGTATTCTTTAAGAAGGGGAAGAAGAAATAAAAGATAAAAATTATGAATAACAAATACATATCTATGAATAAGTGAATCTAAAAATCAAGTGAATTGAAAATCTGATGAACAGAATAAACTGGTGAATATAATAGAATCAGGGGCATAGAAAGGGAGTGGACTGATAATTCTCAGGGGAAAAGAGGTATGGGGGGAAGCAGGGAAAGACTGGACAAAAATCATACACCTATGGATGAGGACAATGCAGGGAATGTAAGGGCAGAAGGTGGGGTGGGAGCCAGGTTGAGGGGAGCTAAGGGGAGAAAAAAGAGGAACAATTATAATAATCTGAACAATAAAGATTTATTTTAAAAAAATTGAACCACTTTCTTACACCTTATACCAAACAGCTGTTGCCCTTAAAACCCCTTCTCAGCCCCCACCTTAGGTTTTGCCTTCCCACTTCACCCAGATTTGGTTCTGATTGGTCAGTTTCTATGTGAGGTAGCATCAAAATCTCTGCCTCCTAGACAGCCATTGGCTCCTCACACTTCACCCAGATTTGGTTCTAATTGGTTGGTTTCTATGCTAGTCAGTGCTAGGGCCTTGATCAGACATGTGGAGCTGATCAGCAGCCCCCATGGAGACCCAGAGAGAAAGAGAGAAGCAGGGACTGATCAACAGCTGCCACAGAGGCTGCAGATCAGATGTGGGTCTCTCTCTTCAGGCTTTTTTGTTTGGGTTCTGTGTGATTCCTGGACTTGTAAGTCTATTTCTCTGACAGCCTTGGCAGTCAGTGCTGGGTCACCACAGCAATCCAGCACTGACTGCAGGAATGACTTCCAGTGTTTGGTCAAGCCTTTGATTGTTACAGACTCTGAGTTTTGTTTTGTTTTGTTTTTTGTATGTTTTTTTTAATATATTTTTTATTGATTTTTTACAGAGAGGAAGAGAGAGGGATAGAAAATCAGAAACATCGATGAGGGAGAGATATTGATCATTCCCTACTGCACACTCCCTACTAGGGATATGCCCGCAAACAAGATACATGCCCTTGACCGGAATCAAACCTGGGACCTTTCAGTCCACAGGCCAACACTCTATCCACTGAGCCAAACCGGTTTTCGGCAACCCTAAGTTTTTATATATTAGGATGACCTGTGAGGAAGGCTTTATGGGCAAATTTCTTCAACAATAGAAAAATTTTGGAAAGATAAACTTTAGATATCAGAGGCATGGGTCACTAAATCTGTCTTCTACTGTTTTTAAATTTTAAATTTTATATAATTGTGGTATCAGTTGCTAGTTTTTTTTTCTTTTCTTCACTGTTTTCTTCTTTATTTTTTTCACTTCTCACCCCTCTCTCCCCAGATTTATTTATTAAAGTGTTTTTTAGAATTAATTTTATTTTTTATAATCTTTTATTTTTCAACTAGAGGCCCAGTGCACAAAATTCATATATGGGGGTATGTCATTCAGCCCAGCCTGCACCCTCTGCAATCTGGGACCCCTTGAGGAATGTCCAATATTGAGGCTAAATGGGCAGTTGGACATCCCTCTCACAATCCAGGACTGCTGGCTCCCAACTGCTCGCCTGACTGCCTGATTGCCCTAATCACTCCCTGCCAGCCTGATCAATGCCTAACTGCTCCCCTGCCGAACCGATTGCCCTTAACTGCCTTCCCCTGCTGGCCTGGTCACTCCTAATTGCCCTCCCTCTGCCAGCCTGGTCACCCTTAACTGCCCTCCCCTGCAGGCCAGAGCTCCCCCAACTGTCCTCCCCTTCAGGCCTGGTCACCCCCAACTGCACTCCCCTACTGGCCCAATTACCCCTAACTGCCCTTCTCTGCAGTTCTGATCACCCCCAACTTCCCTCCCTTGAAGTCCTGGTCCCTCCCAACTGTCCTCCCCTGCTGGCCATCTTGTAGCCACCATCTTGTTTCCAAATGAGGGCAGTTATCTTTGACCATATGGGGGTGGCCATCTTGTGCATTGAAGTGACAGTCAATTTGCATATTACTTTTATTAGATAGGATTACAATTGACATGAGTTTGAGGTATACAACATAATGATTAAACACATATAATTTAAGAAATGATCATCTGTATGTCTAATACCCATCTAACACTATGCATAGTTATTAAAATATTATTGACTATATTCCTTGTGCTGTAGTTTATATCCCCATGACTTTTTATTTTTAGTTACAGTTTATATTCAATGTAATTTTGTATTAGTTTCAGGTATACAGCATAGTGGTTAGACAATCTTATACTTTACAAAGTTTATACTTTTTCTTTAATCAATATAATAATAAACGTTTTAGGGGGGGGAAATAAGAAAAACATTTTCTCAAACTCTAAAAACTTACCTAGCCATTAAAATATGCTATATTCAAGTTCTTAATTCTGTTCATTTAGGTACTGAGAATTTCTTAAAGCAGAGCTTGATTATTCAAGAGATGCTTACACTTTTCTCTTCAAATACTTTAAGTATGCATTGTTGGTAGAATTTTGATAGTCTCCAAAGCCTTAGTGGAGCTTATCAACTTGTTTTAATTCAGGAGAAGCCTCTTTAAATTAACTACTTCAGAGAGAATCTCTCTGCCAAAAAATTAACCTATATAGCATGGAAATAGTCCTTCTTTACCTATACTATAATGGTCATTTCTTTCAGATCACTACAATCAGTGTCACTTTCCTGTTTCACAAAGAATTAGACTCCTGCAGCTTATAGTGATATTGCATTTATAATGTTTGGATCAGTTTAATGGCCATGTATATATTTTCTCAATTATAATCTATACTGTCCCAAATATAGTTTTTACTGATGGATCTTATAGAAATTATCTGTCTTTAAAATTGTGACTTTTAGCGCTAATGCTGAAGTGCCATCAGTAATATTTATCTTAAGTCTTTCCTTCAAACAAAGTCACTAAAGCTAAGTCATTAAAGAATAAAACGGAGGGGGAAGTTGCTAAGTTGCTCTTTCAAAGGGGACTTCTTTTTTTGTGCTAATGATTCAGACAGTAATTGGAAAGACAAAAGTAGAATGCATGAAAAACAGTAATTTTACTTTCCTATTTGAGAATCTTTGCAGAGTTGTGAATTTACAATATTTGATTCTTTATTAGTACTTAGAAAGGCAATATGTCAAATTTTAATATTTTTGTTCACTTTTACCAAATTGGGTTCTCATTGTCTTTTTAGCAGCACTAGCTTAAAAAGCCTAAGTCATGTTTATAAAATAGCAGTAAGTGTTTTACTGCTGAGAAAATTTTAAGTTGAAATGAAGCTATATTACTAATAATTATAGAATGATTTCACTAAAAGGCAATTTAGAGAAAATATAATCAAATGCTCATTTTGATGCCTCATTTTATTGATCATAGATGAGGAAACTAAGTCGCAGTGAATTGTTTAATTCCACAGAGCTGATCAGCAGAGGTAAGATTTTAATTTTTTTTAAAGAAGCCAGTAATGTATATTGCCTTAGATTGTTTGTATATGCTTAGGGGCTACAAAAGCATAGTTTACTTTCAAACTCTATCAAAAATGTGAATACTCAGCATATATCTAGTGTTTAAGAAGTACTATTTGCTAAGGTTTTATGATTATTGCATTTTTGATGGATAAAATAGACAATAAATGAAGTAATTTACATTATTGAGTTCCTCAAACATATTTATAATAGAAATGAGACCAAAGTTTTAAATTACTATTAATTGATTTGATATTGCTGAAAAGCTTTTTCATAAATAATTGACACTTGAGATGGAATCATGTTTTTATATAAACTTACATTATGCCAAAAATACATACGAGCCTTCACAACCAAAGAGAAGACCCATCAACCTTGAACCCCACAGGCAAATCAAAGGCAGGGCAAAGTGCTTATGGTAACTTACCACTTCTTTTGAGAAGAGAAATACCCTAACTCATAGCTTATTCCTTGCAACAAGAAATGTTATATCTATGTCATTCTTGAACAAACTGATTCTTTCTGTAGCTTCTGGATTTATTATCCCTGAGACTGGCCCTTGAGAACTACCACAGCATTTATTACTTGGCCTAATTCCTAAAAGTTTCAGATCTCTACACAGAACTTCATCACATAGCATGATTTGCTGGGTGTTTTCCTATAGATAAAACAGACTTGACTAGTTTGTATTAATATAACAGAGATAAATTCTGGTCTTTTGTTTTAGAAATAAAATTTTCTTCTAGGGGACAGAGAAATAAATTCAAAGAAAAATCATAGTAATGTTCAAAAGCACAATATATAAACTATGGAAATCCACTGTATAACATAGTGTTTATACTCAACAATAATGTACTGTACAATTAAATATTTGTTAAGAGAACAGATCTCATGTGTTTCACAATAAAATAAAATTTAAATAAAGAAAAAAAAACATTCTTTAAAATCATTCTAATAAGTTAACTGTATATATCAAATGTAAACCCTTTAGCATTTTCCCTTCCTCTCTTACTGGAGCTGTTTCTAACGTATTGCAAACTGTGTTGCTTCCTAACATTACCTCTAGCTTCAATAATTAGAAAATCTTTGTCTCAAGAGCAGTAAGAGCTTAAAGAGGAAAAAACAAGATGGTGATATAAGTAAACACCTAAACTGCTGCCTCACAAAACAATTTAAAAACTACAACTAAATACAAAACAGCATCATCCAGAACCATAGGATGGAGGCTGAATGGAAATTCTACAACTGTAAGGAAAGAGAAAAGCACATTGAGACTCAGAGGAGCTGCAGAAGTTAGAAGTATGGAGACATGAGTGCTGAGAGGGCTGGCAACTGAGTACGCAGCTGGCTTTCTCAATTGGGAGGGAGACAAAAGCTCCCAAATGCTCTGAACTCCAGTTCTAGGCAAGACTGTGAGGACTCAGACTCATTCAGGGAGAAATTGGACATTTTGTCAGGCGGGCAAAACTCAAGAGCAGATTTCTCTCATAGATGCTTGCAGTGATTACCACGGGACACTGAGAACCTGGGGGTCCTCTTAAGGCAGGGCTTATGGGAATCCATTGCTGTGTGCTCAGCCCTGAGACTCTGTCCCATCCAAGCTGAGCACAGAGGCTTCTGCAAGTCTTGTCTCAAAAGGGTGTCTCCAGCACAGAAGTTCTCTCAGCATAGACACAGTTGATCCTCACAGCCAGTGGGCCTGGAGGTCAGTTCCACCCAGTAATGCCAATAGCAATGAAGGCTTAACCACAAGACAGTGCACATAGCCCACAAAGGGGTGAACCATGAGTGTCCACCTCAGGTAACTGGGAAGGCCGAACCACTGGACCTTATAGGACACATAGCAAACAAAGCCATTCTATCAACTCAGGAAAGCAGCCAAAATGCAGAGACAAAGAAAAGGTCACAAATGAAAGAAATGGAAGAAAGCAAACAAATGGATATAGAGTTCAAAACCAGAGTCATAAGGTTTTTCAAGAATTTCCTAGACAAGGCCGATAAATTTAGTGAGACTTTCCAGGATATGAAAAAAAGGACCAACTAGAAATTAAACATACACTGACTGAAATAAAAAATAATATGCAAAGATCTAATAGAAAACTAGAGGATCGCAAGAATCAAGTCAAAGATTTGATATACAAAGAAGCAAAAAACATCCAAAAAGCAAAAAGAATCCAAAAATATGAAGATCATGTAAGGAGCCTCTTGGACAGCTTCAAGCATGCCAACATCAGAATTATGGAGGTACCAGAAGAAGAGAGAGAGTGAAATACTGAAAATCTATCTGAAGAAATAATGACTGAAAACTTTCCCCACCTGGTGAAAGAAATAGAATTACAAGTCCAGGAAGCACACAGAACCCCAAACAAAAGGAATCCAAAGAGGACTACACCAAGACACACCATAGTTAAAATACCAAGAGGAAAGGACAAAGAGAGAATATTAAAATCAGCAAGAGAAAAACAGTTAGTTACCTACAAGGGAACACCCATACAATTGTCAGCTGATTTTTCAACAAAAACTATGCTGGCCAGAGGTGAGTGGCAAGAAATATTCAAAGTGATGAATAGCAAGAATCTGTAACCAATATTACTCTACCCAACAAAGCTACCATTCAGAATTGAAGGGCAGATAAAGAGCTTCACAGATAAGAAAAAACTAAA
Source organism: Lasiurus cinereus (assembly GCA_011751065.1). NCBI lineage: Eukaryota > Metazoa > Chordata > Mammalia > Chiroptera > Vespertilionidae > Lasiurus > Lasiurus cinereus. The sequence continues at coordinate 43,338,360 of JAAGEH010000307.1, forward strand.
GGAGTTCATCAATACCAAACGAGTATTATATGAAATTCTGAAAGGTATTCTTTAAGAAGAGGAAGAAGAAGAAAAAGGTGAAGATAAAAAATAAGAACAACAAATACATATCTATGAACAAGTGAACCTAAAAATCATGTAAATAAAAAATCTGATGAACAGAATAAACAGGTGAATATAATAGAATCAGAGGCATAGAAAGGGAGTGGACTGACAATTCTCAGAGGAAAGAGGTATGGGGGATGCAGGAAGAGACTAGACAAAAATCATACACCTATGGATGAGGACAGTAGTGGGAGTAAGGACAGAGGGTGGTGTGGGAACTGGGTGGAGGGAATTTATGGAGGAGGGAAGAGGAACAATTATTATAATCTGAACAATAAAGATTTATAAAAATAATTAAATAAAACAGACTTACACAAAAAAAAAAGGCAGGAAAAAAATTGAGATGCCCGCCAATAAGCAGCTAAGACTTTTTTTCATGGAATACTCATTAACATTTTCCTTACAATCCAGGTTCTAGCAGTTACATTTCATATAGATCTGGCAAGTTCAATCCACTTTTTTCAACTAAGGACACAGACTCACCTACAGTAATCCAAAAGAAAAAGTAGATTACCCTTTTTTTAAAATAAAGAGAGACATGTGCTTAAGTAATTGAAACAAAGCCAAATAAGATGCATTTGGTTTACCTGGAATGACCTGAGTTTGCTTACCTGACATAGAACAACCAGGAGACTGAGTCACAGTCATTTGGGTGGTCAAATCCGCCACTATCTGGAGTTGTGGTCACTTTCAGTGAAAGATAAATTGCAAAGAAAACTTTTACATAAGACGTTTTATTTGGAAATATTTATTGGTATAGGCCAATATCTCTCATGAACGTAGATGCCAAAATCCTCAACAAAATTCTAGAAAATCAGATCCAGCAGTACATCAGAAAGATCATACACCATGACCAAGTAGGATTCATCCCAGGAATGCAAGGATAGTACAATATCCGCAAATCAATAAACGTGATACATCACATAAACAAATTGAGAGATAAAAATCACATAGTCATATCAATTGATACAGAAAAAGCATTTGACAAAATCCAACACCCTTTCTTGATAAAAACTCTCAGCAAAGTGGGAATAGAAGGATCATACCTCAACATCATAAAAGCCATATATGATAAACCCACAGCTAACATCATACTCAATGGGCAAAAACTAAAACCATTTCCCCTAAGAACAGGAACAAGATAGGGATGCCCACTCTCACCTCTCCTGTTCGACATAGTACTGGAAGTATTAGCCATTGCAATTAGACAAGTAGAAGAAATAAAAGCATCCAAATTGGGAATAAAAGAAGTAAAGCTGTCCTTATTTGCAGATGACATGATATTGTACATAAAAAACCCAAAGGACTCCATTCCAAAACTAATTGACTTAATTAATGAATTTGACAATGTAGCAGGATACAAAATTAATGCTAAGAAGTCTGTGGCATTTCTATACACTAATAGTGAAATTACAGAAAGTGAGACTAAAAAAGCAATCCCATTTACCATTGCACCAAAAAAATTAAGATACCTGGGAAGAAACCCAACTAAAGAGGTAAAAGACCTATATGTAGAAAACTACAGGACACTGAAAAAAGAGATAGAAGAAGATGTTAACAGATGGAAGAGCATATCATGCTCATGGATTGGGAGAATCAACATCATTAAAATGTCCATACTACCAAAAGCAATCTATAGATTCAATGCACTACCCATTAAAATACCAACGACATATTTCACAGACCTAAAAAGAATTCTTCACAGATACATCTAGAAAAAAAGGATCACGAATAGCCACAGCAATTCTGAGAAAGAAGAATAAAGTAGTGGGATCTCAATACCAGATTTAAAGCTATATTACAAAGCAACTATTCTCAAAACAGCCTGGTATTGGCACAAGAACAGACATATAGACCAATGGAATAGAATAGAGAACCCAGATATCCACCCAAACCACTATGCTCAATTAATATTTGACAAAGGAGGCATGAATATTCAATGGAGCCAAGATAGCCATTTCAATAAATGGTGTTGGGAAAATTGGACGGATGCATGCAAAAACATGAAACTGGACCACCAACTTACACCAAATACAAAAATAAACTCAAAATGGATACAGGACTTAAACATTAGAAGGGAAACCATAAAAATGCTAGAGGAATCCACAGGCAGCACAATCTCAGACATATGCCGAAAGAACTTCTTCACTGATACTGCTCCAAAGGCAATTGAAGCTAAAGAAAAAATAAACAAATGGGACTACATCAAAATAAAAAGCTTTTGCACAGCAAAAGAAACCATCAACAAAACAACAAGAAAGACCACTGTATGGGAGACAATATTTGCAAATGTTATCACTGATAAAGATTTAATCTCAATCTACAGCCAATTTATACAACTTAATAAAAGGAAGATAAATGATCCAATAAAAAAATGGGCAACGGACCTAAATAGAACCTTTCAAAAGACGACAGAAGGAAGGCCAAGAGACACATGAAAACATATTCAAAGTCACTAATCATACCAGAGATGCAAATCAAAACAACAATGCGATACCATCTTACACCTGTCAGAATGGCAATCAGCAACAAATCAACTAAAACGACAAGTGTTGGCGAGGATGCGTAGAAAAAGGAACCCTTGTGCACTCTTGGTGGGAATGCAGACTGGTACAGCCACTGTGGAGAACAGTATGGAGTTTCCTCAAAAATCTAAAAATGGATCTCCCTTTTGACCCTGTAATTCCACTCTTAGGAATTTATCCTAAGAAATCACAAACACCAATCAAAAAGGATTTATGCACCCCTATGGTCATAGCAGCACAATTTACAATAGCTACAATTTGGAAACAGCCTAGGTGCCCATCAGCAGATGAGTGGATCAGAAAGCTGTGGTACATCTACACAATGGAATTCTATGCTGCCATTAAAAAGAAGGAATTCTTACCATTTGCAGAAACCTGGTTGGAACTGGAGAGCCTTATGCTTAGTGAAATAAGTCAGTCTATGAAGGAGAAGTATCACATGATCTCACTCATTTGTGGATAATAAAGAACATTATAAACTGATGAACAAAAGGATAGATACAGAGGCAGTGAAGCATCAAACAGACTGTTAAATTACAACAGGAAGATTAAGGTTAAGTGAGGTAGATAAGAGATCAATCAAAGGACTTGTATGCATGCATATAAGCATAACCAGTGAACATAGACACTGGGGTTTGAGGTATGCCTGGGTGGGAGGGGGGCCAATGGGCTGATATGTATAAAAAATTAATCAAAAGAAGAGAATGCCTATGGGGAATATATTTCAGAGAGGTGACCCGAATTGCTTTTTTTTCCCCTAAAAAGTGAAAAGAAAAATTCTTATTCAATTATACTAAAAACAAAATTAAAATTAATAAGATTTTTAAATATACTTCAATGGATTTTTCTAGTTCTTGAATTCTCATGTCTGCCATTAAATGTTTATCTCACAATTGTAAAGCATTTAATACCATTTCTAACTATAGAATGAGTGGAGGGGGGGAAATTGGGGAGGATCAGTGGTTATTGTGAAAAGATTTACATATGATTAAACATTTTAATTTAATTTTTATCAAAAACTCTCAAAAGTGTTCATAGATTTAACTCAGGTTATTCATTTGTTCTATAATATTTTCTGAATGTTTATACCTAATAGTGTCCTTGGTTCTAAGATTGCAGTGGAGGTCAAAATGGAAAATAGCCTTTCCTTCATGAACCATACAATGCAATGAGAGAGGATTAATTTAATAATAATCAGTTGAAACCGGTTTTGGCTCAGTGGATAGAGCCTCAGCCTGTGGATTGAAAGGTCCCAAGTTCGATTCCGGTCAAGGACACGTACCTTGGTTGCAGACACATCCCCAGAAGGGGTTGTGCAGGAGGCAGCTGTTCAATGTTTCTTTTTCATAAATGTTTCTAACTCTCTATCTCTCTTCCTTCCTCTCTGTAAAATATCAATAATATATATATATATTTTTAAAAATAATAATCAAATGAGCAGGTGATCAATACTACACAATTGAAAATACAGTTCTGAGAAAATGAAAAAAAGCTCCAATCTAGATGAAGTGCTATGAAAGTATCCCCTAAGCCAGTAACATTTTTACTGAAGTCAAAAGGATGGACGGAAGACCAAGAGACTAGTAATGGGAGAATGTTCCAGGCAGAGGAGCCCTGAGGTGGCAATGATTAGATGTTTCCCAAAACTGAATGCACAGATTAAACCAAATAGAGAATTTAAGGGAGAAAGATATAAAATGAAGTTAAGTATAAAAGTCCTCTATCGCATGGGTAGATTTTGGTCTTTATCCTGAATGCAAGTGGTCATAGAAGAGCTCAGCTGGCATGGCTCAAGGCTGAGCAATGAACTATAAACCAGGAGGTTATGGAAAGTCACACCCTATGGTTTGTGGATTTAACCCCATCAGGATGCAACAGGGAGGTAGCATGCAGGAGGCAGCCAATCAATGATTCTCTCTCATCACCTCTCCCTTCCTCTCTGAAATCAATATATATGTATTAAAAAAACAAATCAAAGATTTTACAGACCACATTAACTTGTGTGTTTTAAAACTTAATGTTGCTTTATTTGGTCTATATTGTCTTCCATGGACTGCAATCATCTTTGCCTTTTGCTTTTGTGAATCCCTTGCTCCATATATATATACACTTTATATAAGTAATATATATTGTGTATATATATATGATTTATATTATCATGATTGGCATACATATGAATATAATTTAGGCTGCACTATATATATTTTTATATTTTGTGAAGTCCAGTCTGTATTATATTTGTGTGTGTGTATATCTATCTATCTATCTATCTATCATCTATCTATAGATATAAACAGGTAATACGCAAATTAGTCAGGTGTCACGACTGGCTCCAGGGGGGCTGCATCACAACTGCTCAAGAAGATTTGCATGTGCAGATGAGTGGGAGGGGACTGTGCCTCATTCCCCACTCCAGTGGACACACACCAGGGGTGGGGGCATGCTCTAAGTGGCCGCAGCGCAGCTTGGAGCAGTCCCTGGTGGATAGCGGCAGTGGCCAGAGTAAAGCAGCCTTGGTCCTAGATGCCTGACAGCAGTTGGAGCAAAACAGCCCATGCCCTGGGTGCCTGGCAGTAGCTGGAGCAAAGTAGCCTGGATCCCAGGTACCTGGCACTTGCAGGAGCAAAGAAGCCTGGGCCCTGGTGTGTGGTGGTGGCAGCTGGAGCAAAACAGCCCATGTCCTGGGTGCCAGTTGACTATAAATGAAGAATAGTGGAATCCCACCAATCAGCTTGAGAGTAATAAAAGAAAAAAAAAAGAACTTTTCCTGAGAAAGAAGAAATTCTGCCTCAAAACTAAACACCAAATCCTCCCTCAGATTTTCCAATTTGTTGGCCTGCCCTACAGTGTTCAAACTTGACATCCCTACAATTGTGTGAGCCAATTCTTTGAAATAAATGTCTTAATATCTATAACCTACTGATTTTTTTCCTCTGGAGAAACCTGACTAATACAGGTCTTGGTATTGGGGAATGGTTTTAGAGGAACAGATTCTTTTTGTATATATTTGTATATATTATTTTTTTATTGATTTCATAGAGGAAGAGAAAAGAGAGAGATAGAAATATCAGTGACGAGAAAGAATCATTGATGGGCTACCTCCTGCAACCTGGACATGTGCCCTGACTGGGAATTGAACTCCAATCTCCTGGTGCATGAGGTCAATGTTCAACCACTGCCCCACACTGGCTGGGCTAGAGGAACAGAATCTTAAGGATGAGTTTCCTGAGTTAGTACTGGGGATTCTGGAATGGGTCCTCTAAGCTAATTAGATTTAAAGGTACTAGTGTTAAAGAGGGTGCTGATAGTCCATGGCATGATGTGGACATAAAGGTGATACAAAATGTCACCATCACATATCACTCATCAAATATCTATAAAAGATAAGGTTCTGGGTGACCATGTATTTTACACCTTAGAATATATTGTCTAGTGAGTATAATAATAAAAGTGAGTCATTGCTCAAAACTGTACTGGAGAAAATGGGGAAAGAAAAGGATGCTTTCAGAGCTTCAAATTCCAAACTCATCTGCAGCACAAATGACCTAAAAAGTTCAATGTCTGTCCTAAAAAAAATTCTTAACTCCTGTAGCTGAAGAGCTAAGGTTTCTGAAAACCAAACCCAGAAACTCATCCTACAATTGGATAAAACAATACAAATTGAACTCCTAATCTCACAGGGCATAGCTGAAACACCTTTAAAAAAATAAGCTTGTATTCAGTGGATTCAATGAACCATCTTAACAGAAGCCAGGAATAAAAAGAATCTTATCCAGGAAAAGATTTGTGGAAGGTTCTCATCTGGATAGCTTACACCTCTGTTAATTGCATGAAAAACCAACAAGGTTTTTGAGAATTTCCTATCATCAGAAACACTGCCAGCCTGGATTAAAAGTTATCCACATTAGGGGTTGACACATAGGGAAGAGAACATATGACAATGAAGCAGGAGGTTGGAGTGATACAGCTACAAGTCAGGGAATACCAAGGAATGCTGACAGCAAGGATTCTTCCCTAGAGTATTCAAAGGGAGTACAACACTGCTGACTCCTTGATTTCACACTTTGACCACCATAATTGTGAGAGAATAGATTTCTATTATTTTAATCTAGTTTATGATTTTATTTAGAACCACTCAAGGAAATCAGAATATAACCATACCCATCCAGTAAATTATTTGTACAATCCTCCCCATGGTGGTGAGGGAAAATATTGAGACACAGAAATTGTGTATCTTTTTTTCCTTTTGGAATGTTCAGGAATACAAAGGGTATGTGGTTCAAAAAATACGTTACACTTTACTCACATTTTCTCAGAGTTTCTAAGACTCAGAGTGAAGCCTGGTGTGTCAAAAGATTGATCTATATAAATATGGTTTGAAAAGAAAGCTTTTCTTTCTCTTGACCCAGATAGTAGTCCTATTTTAATTATCACTAAGGAAATAGAACACAGGAGAGGTTAGAAAGAAGGTGTGGAATGAAATTTATTATAAATTAGAGGCCCAGTGCACAAAATTCATGCACTGGATGAGGGGAGTCCCTCAGCCCAGTCTGCCCCCTCTCACATTCCAGGAGCCCTCAGGGGATGTCTTAAATCGCAGTCTGGCCTCCCTCTGCAGGCTGACCAGAGGAAGGCACCATCTCCATCACCCCGCTGCTGCTGCCACTGCCAGCCACCAAGGTGTTTTCATCAATAGAGAGCCCAGTCCCTTCACCATGAAAAAAAATGACAATTTTCTTTAGGCATTTTCATGATTGCTCTTTCATATGATATGAAATTTCTTTTTTTTTTTATCCTCATCTGAGGATATTTTTTCATTGATTTTTAAAGAGTGTGGAAGAGAGAGAGACAGAGAAAAACATCAATGTGAGAGGGGCACTTCGATTGGTTGCCTTCTGCATGAGCCCTAATCTGGGCCCCAGCTAGGGAGGAGCCTGCAACCTGGGAACATACCCTTGATCAGAATCGAGCCCAAACCCTGTGGTTGGTAGGCTGAGACTCTATCCACTGAGCCAAACTGGCTGGGGCAGGATATTACATTTTTTAGCCCCTTCATTAGCGGACCTTCATTTTTTTTTCTGCAAGAGTGAGGTGGAGAAACCTAGATCATCTTCTTGGATTCTTGTTATGCAAGTTATTGAGAATGCTGCAAATGGCATACTGGGAGCTTAGCCAATGAGCAGTCAGAAAAAGTGTTTCTTCTACAGCTCATGAACAGAGGCAGGCCTGCTGGGGTTGGGCAATGGCGGCAGCCTGGGCATGCACCCGTTTCTCCGCTCCTGCTCCTGGGCCTGCTGGGGCCAGGGGCTGCAGTGGCTTGGACACGCCCCTCTGCCTCTCTACTCCAGGGGTTGCCCCATCCATGGCTTGCCTCACTGAACAAGCAATCCCCTCCCACCCATCTATGTGTACAACCTCCTCTTGAGCTGGTTGTGACTGTTATGGCATCCTGGCTAATTTTCATATTACACACACACACACACACACACACACACACACACACACACACACACTAGGGGCCCAGTGCGTGAAATTCATGCACTGAGGGTGGGTCCCTCAGCCCAGCCTGTCCCCTCTCACATACTGGGAGTCCTCAGGGCATGTCCTACTGAGGTGACCAGGCTGATCAGGGGAAGGAACCAGCCCCATCACCTTGCTGCTGCAGCCACTGGAGGACAGCTCAGTAGCAGTAGCAGGGTTCTCAGTCAGTGTGCTATAGTACAATGGTGTGACTTTTTTAATATAGGCAACCACATTTTGGTCTTATTGAATCATAAATATGCTGCTTCAGAGACATCTTTCATATGAAAACTGATCTGAGTAGGTCTTGTGCCATGAATTAGAGTTATCTAAAACTGTATGTTCAAAGAAAAGTTTTATGTTTACCAGAATATAAAAAAAGTACAAGAGAGCTTGCTAGGGGAAATGAATACTTTGAAAGGAAACAATACATGACAATGTCTTTCAATGGGTCCAAATAACAGAGAGATAATTGGTGTTATGTAAGATGGTCTATTGAATGACAACTGACAAAAGAAGGTGGCAGACAAAGGCAAAGGTACTATTGAAGTACTGTTTGTGATGTAATTAAATCTAATCTTTAAAACTGTTTTGGGAGACTTCCCATCAGTATATGCTAAAAATTGTATGATTTCAAAATTGTTGAGAACTAGTACAAAAGATCTTTGAACATATTTTATAGACTCATGTTTCACGTAAAGTATCACCAACCTTGGTTAGCTGTGCTGTCAAATCATAACTGATTGAAAACATGCAATTAGAGGTGGGAGGACTAAAAGGGGCAGCCGCACTTATAGTTGACAGCCTGGCAATAGGGAAGTAGGCATCTAATCATTCTTTAACTACCCAGTACAAAGCTAATTTGTCATAATAATAGCAATGCTCAGGTGTGTCTGTAGCACCTTGAGCCTAAATTGTGTTTCCCCTGAGATTTAGCCATGTGTGGTCATATCAGAAGTGCTAGAGAGGCACACCTATGAGATATATTTTAAGTAACAATCTTAGAACACCTCAGAGGAAAGATTATTTGTGGCACTCCATAGAGTCTATTACTCATATTATCCTTTAATCAAATCACCACTACTCTATTCCTAAGGACTAATAAGCTGGTATATAAGAAGTGAATGACTGTTTCCACATAAAATCTCCAAGTTCTTAAGAGTAAAAAATATGCAAAAGTGTGGATAAATATCCTCCTCATGTCTAAAGAGCAGCCTCAGAGATGTGATCTTGCCACATAAGGAGCTTACAGACATCACAGGAAGGTGTACCAAATTCAGCATGTCATCCCAGGGAACAGGTATGATGGCCTTCACTTCTTCATAGGTGCAGAAGTAGTGGTTGGTTATGAAGCATCAATGAGCAATAGTCACTTGAGTGATGCCTTAACTATTGCTAAAATAAAAGGACCAGCATCAGTGGCTGAGTTGAGGAGCCTTCATGTGTCCACGTCACCTAAGAGATCAGGAGCAGAAAAAGACACCACAGAGTATTTGAAAAGAATCGTCCCTTTACTGTTATATATTCTGGGTACTTTAGAAATCATTAAAGGAGAAAAATCTTTCAATAACAAATAGAAGGTAAAGTAAAAAAGAGTGTTTATTGCTGTTACTGTAACTATTTTTATTCACTGTCCTACTTTTGGTTCCATATGGTAGTTCTGTGGAAATATTGACTACATTAAGAAAAAGTGTTAATCATTTGGCATATACTATTTAAGATAGCAGGTGTTACAAAATACGTTTTAGCAGTGTTTTATCACAATAGTTCATTTTCTTTTTCTTTTTTTATTAACATTTCTGCACTTAAGGTTGTATGCTTGTTATCTATGAAATTCGTTTATGTGAAATAGTATTAAGAACAACTATTGGTTTAATTGGGAGGTAAAGGACTTTTATTTTCAATAATTATTTGTTAAGGATGGGCTAGATTTTTTAAAGTATTGATTGTATTGTACAATGCTTTTTTAACATTATTACTCTTCCTTTTCATTCCTCCTGTAGAGTAGATGTTTAAATGTAAGTTTATGTACCTTAATGTAATAAAGGCTATATATGGCAAATCCACACCCACATCATACTCAGTGGGCAAAAACTAAAAGAGTTTCCCTTAAAATCAGAACAAGATAAGGATGCCCATCTTCACCATTCTTATTTATCACTAGAGGCCTGATGCACGAAATTCATGCAAGTGTAGGCCTTCCTTCTCCTGGCTGCCACCACTGGCTTCCCTCTGGCACCTGGGAACCGGGCTTCCCTTGCAGCCCCAGCTTCTTCCAGAAGGTTGTCTGGTCTAATTATCATATTACTGTTTTATTATTATAGATAGTACTGGAAATCCTCGCTACAGCAATTAGATAAGAAGAAGAGATAAAATACATCCAAATTGGAAAGGAGGAAGTAAAACTGTCATTATTCCCAGATGGTATGATACTGTATATAAAGAACCCTAAAGATTCCACCAAAAAGAACAACTAGAACTGATAAATGCATTTAGTAAAGCATCAGGATATAAAATAAATATCCAGAAATCAGTTGCATTTTTAAACACTAATAATGAATTATCAGAAAGGGAAACTGAGAAAACAACACTATTTACTATTGCATAAAAAATAAATAAACATAGGAATAAATTTAACCAAAGATATAAAAGGCTTGTTTTGGGAAAATTATAAGACACTAAAGAAATACCTGAAAAAGATTCAAATAAGTAGAACCATATACTATGTTCATGGAAAGGAAGAATTAACATCACTAAGATGTCCATACTACCCAAAGCAATCTATAGGCTTAGTACAATTCCTGTCAGAATACCAGTGGAGTAGTTCAGGAGCTAAAACAAATATTCCAAAAATGTATATGAAACCAGAAAAGACCCTGAATAGCCTCAGTAATCTTGAAAAAGAAAAAGTTGGAAGAATTATTTCACCTGACACCAAACTATACTACTACAACTCCAATGTAATCTAAACAGCATGGTACTGGCATAAAAAGCAAACATATTGATCAATGGAACAGAATAGTGAGCCCAGAAATAGGGTCAATTAATATTTGACAAAGGAGGCAAGAACACTCAAAGAGGTAAAGATAATCTATTCAATAAATAGTGTTGGTAAAAGTGGACAGTTGCGTGCAAAAAAAATGAAACTACAATACACAAAACAAACTCAAAATTAAAGACAAAACAATAAAATCCTATAAGAAATCATAGATATTAAAATCGTGGACATTTCTTATTGCAATATTTTTTTCTTATATATCTCCTCAGGCAAGGGAAACAAGAAAAAATAAACAAATAGTACTACATCAAACTAAAAAATATTTGCACAGCAAAGAAAATCATCAATAAAATAAAAAGACAACCCACTTAATGGAAGAACATATTTGCCAATGATATATCTGATAATTGGCTTGATATCCAAAATTTATAAAAAACTTATAAAACGCAACACCAAAAACAACCAACAGTCCAATTAAAAAATGGTCAAAAGACCTGAATAGACACTTCTCCAAAGAGGACATACAGATGGCCAATAGACATATGAAAAGAAGCTCAATGTCACTAATCATCAAAGAAATTAAAATTAATATAATAAGATATCACCTCATACCTGTCAGAATATCCTCAGTAAATCAATAAAAAAAAGTGTTGGTAAGGATGTATCTTGCCTTGTGAATTGTTGGTGGGAGTTCAGGTTGTTGCAGACACTGTGGAAAGCAAAATGGAGTTACCTCAAAAAATTAAAAATAGAACTGCCTTTTGACCCAGGGATTCCACTTCAGGGAATATATCAAAGAAACTTGAAACATTAATCCAAAAGAATACATGCACCTTTGTGTTCAGTGCAGCGTTATTTACAATAGCCAAGATTTGGAAGCAACTCAGTGTCTATCAGTTGATGAAAGGATAAAAAAAATCAGTGGTACATTTACACAATGAAATACTACTTGGCTGAGAAAAAGGAAGAAAATCTATCTTTTGTGACAGCATAGATGGACCTGGGGAATATTATGCTAAGTGAAATAAGTCAGAGAAATACAAATACCATATGATTTAATTTACATGTGCAATCTAATAAACAAGATAAATAAAATAGACTCATAGATACATAAAACAGATTGACAGTTGTCAGAGGCATGGGAGGTTAGAGGGCTGGGTGAAAAAGGTGAAGGGATTAAGAAAAAAAAAAACCTCATAGACACAGACCATGATATGGTGATTTCCAGGGGGAAAAGGAGGTGGGGGTAGGTAGAATAAGGTAAAAAGGGGGGAAATAGGGATGAGAAGATACTTGAATTTGGAATGGTGAATTATAATATATAGATGACATATTATGGAATTGTATACTTGAAAGCTGTGTAATTTTATTAACCAATGTAATCCCAATAAATTGAATAAAAAATTAGAAAAGAAAAGAAAAATGTAAATTCATGACTTATTTCCTTCATAACATAAATTTTCAAGTTCTGAAGTCAGTTGCCTCAAAAAGTCTTTTGTTTCCACTCACAGGGAAAAGAAAAACCTTTACTAGCTTTACAGCTGGCTGTCTTCTGCTTTGGGCTGCCGCTGCCAGACTTTGGTGCTACAGCAAACTATAAAATTAACAACTGAGTGTTACGATACTCTGCAGAGCACCATGCATCTGGCCTGAGAAAACATGTTGGAGAGCAGTGACATGGGTAAGTAACTACAAAGCGAGATCAGATTCCCAAATTAGATTGACTTTTTTTTGCAACTGCATATATCCTAACCAATTTGCATACTGTACATTATCAAACCAAATGCTAATAAAATGTGCCCTTAATAAATGATAGCTTTGAATAGCCGAATGAAGTGTTGGGAAACACATAACACAAATACACACAAACACACACACACACAAGAAAGAGAAAGTGGTAGGGAGAGAATTTAAATGCATGCTTAGCACGGAATAAAAATTTTACATTTTCCCATTAAAATAATAAATGTACCTTGCTCAGGATTTTTTAATGAGAAATAGATGTATATATCTAGACTTCAGACTGGCTATCTTACATCTGAGGCCATAGCAGAAGGTAAAAAATGTGCTGACTGTGAACCACCCCACAGGGCTCTTTCCTGAAAAACTATTTCATAAAGAAATGCATCGATCCAAGATGGCGGCTTAGGTAAACACCTACACTGCTGACTCGCGCAACAATTTCAAAACTACAATTAAAAGACAGAATGGACATCATCCAGAACCACAGGAAATCTGGCTGAGTGGAAGTTCTACAACTAGAAGGAAAGAGAGGGGCTCACAGAGACCCAGAGGAGCTGCAAAAAGCTGAGGTACAGAAATGCGCACATGGAAAGAGCGTGTGCCAGAGTACCTGGCTGACTTTCTCTGGGGGGAGGGAGACAGAGTCTCTCAATGGCATTGAACCCCTTATCCTACGACGCTAAACCCCAGATCTAGCCGAAACTCATATGGGGGGAGTTTGGACCTTGAAAAGGGAGAAGTGGACAGAAATTTAGGGGAGTCGAAAAAGATCAGAAGTCTGGTGACACGCACGGCACTGCGTGCAGAGGACTAACTGCTGATTGTGCCACTGGCTTTCATGAGTGGGCAGGAGACAGACCCTCCCAACTGTGCCACTTCTAACTACACTAAACCCCAGTTTTGCCCGAAACCCTGGGGACCCAGATTCATATGGTCCCGGAGCGCAGGGGAGCTGGAGGGGCAGCAGTCTAGAGGCACTGCAAGAGCACACGCACAAGGACCACTCCATGGATTACCCAGTCACATGAGACTCAGGGGCCGTGGAGGGCAGGACTGACTAGAAGGCAAGTTGGTCCCTTAAGCCCTGAGACTCCACATATTCCAAGCTCTACAGAGAGGATTTTGCAGTTTTGCAAGTCTGGTATCATAAGGCTGAATCCAACACAGAAGTTCTCCCGGCATAGTGAAAATGCCGAGACAAGGGAAAGGATCACAAACAAAACAAATGGAGGAAAACAAACAACTGGGTATAGAGTTCAAAACCACGCTTATAAGGTTTTTCAAGAATATCCTAGAAAAGTTGGATAAAGTTAGCAAGACCCAAGAGTAGATTAAAAAGAACCAACTAAAGATGGAAAAGAACCAACTAGAAATTAAACATACACTGACTGAAATAAAAAATATTATACAGAGACCTAACAGCAGACTAGAGGAAGGCAAGAATCAAGTCAAAAATTTGAAATATAAAGAATCAGAAAATACTCAACTAGAAAAGCAAGAAGAGAAAAGAATCCAAAAATGTGAAGATAATATAAGGAGCCTCTGGGACAGCTTCAAGTGTACCAGCATCAGAATTGTGGAGGTGCCAGAGGAAGAGAGAGAGCAAGATACTGAAAACCTATTTAAAGAAATAATGACTGAAAACTTCCCACATCTGGTGAAAGAAATAGACTTACAAGTCCGGGAAGCACACAGAATCCCATATAAAAGGAATCCAAAGAGGACTACACCAAGTCACATCATAATTAAAATACCAAGAGCAAAAGACAAAGAGAGAATATTAAAAGCAGCAAGAGAAAAACAGTTCATTACCTACAAGGAGCACCCTTACGACTGTCAGCTGATTTCTCAACAGGAACGATGCAGGCCAGACAGGAGTGGCAAGAAATGTTCAACGTGATGAACAGCAAGAACCTACAACCAAGAATAATCTATCCAGCAAAGCCATTATTCAGAATTGAAGGGCAGATAAAGAGCTTCACAGATAAGAAAAAGCTAAAGGAGTTCATCAACTCCAAACCAGTATTATATGAAATGCTGAAAGGTACTCTTTTAGAAGAGGAAGAAGAAAAAGGTAAGAGATAAAAAATTATGAACAAATATGTATCTATCAACAAGTGAATCTAAAAATTAAGGGAATTAAAAATTTGATCAACAGAATAAACTGGTGAATATAATAAAATCAGGAGCACAGAAAGGGAGTGGACTGATAATTCTCAGGGCGAACGGGGGGAGGGGTATACAGGGAGAGACTGGACAAAAATCATACACCTATGGATGAGGTCAACGGGAGGTAGGTAAGAGTAGAGGGAAGGGTGGGAGCCGGGTGGAGGGGAGCTATGGAGGGGAAAAAAGAGAAACAAATGTAATAATCTGAATAATAAAGATTTAATTTAAAAATAAAATAATTTTAAAAAAAGAAAAGAAATGAATCATCCTAAATTTAGACAGGTAATATGTAATTTCCCAAAAATCATATGAACTTCTCAAGCCATGTTTGAGGCTAAAATTGTGTGTGTACTCACATACACACATATATACACACATACTGCAAACACATTCTGTACTACAAATGCTCAATATGGTACAGGCTCAGAGTAAGCATTCGATTGATCAATGCATGTTTTGTTTGCTTTACAAGGAACAAAAAGCAGCAATAAACAGAAGTCCTAGTAAGTTTCTAGGTCTCAGAGAAGAGGGAAGAAGGCTTGAACACCATTTTTATTCTTTGTTGGTCCATAAGTGGTTTTCTGGCTTCCTCTGTTTTCCCCTAGGAAATAGATTATAATCTTAATCCAAAAGTCATCTTAAAGTGAGTTAAAAAGTGTATATTATTTGCCTCACATTCAAATATTTTATGGAAAAATAGAGCTTAAGCAACAGAATGTGTCTTCTAAATACCTCTCCATTCTGATATCTAAAATTTACAAATGGGCCATATTTGGAAAAGAAAAATTAAAAGTTCCATTTCCCTCTCTCACCTTCATCAGTGACTAATACAGTGCCGAGATTAACATTGCCTATTTCTCTGAGATCCTTTTACAAAATGAAGATTTCTATATGTCTAGGTATCATTTATCTGAGTTTTTTTCCAGAGATCTAAAGAGTATGGAGAATGAAAAGAAGAAATAAAGAAGAGAAATGCCAATCTCTTTTGCTCTATTGGGATGAGAAATGATTTCAGAGTTATGAATTCCACTATATGTTTTAGCAAACTATAATTTTAATAAGTTAAAATATAACTATCCTCCAAATCCTATCTAATAAAAGAGAAATTATACCTCCACTATGCTCACAAGCCACGGCCACCAGCCAATCAGGAGTGAGTATGCAAATTAACCCAAGCAAGACGGCTGTTAATTTGCATATCCAGGCACAGAGCAAGACTGAAGACAGCATAGAAGGAAGCCAAGCTCTACAGAAGGGAGCGAAGCTGCAGAGAAGTAAGCAAGGTGGTGGAGATAGGAGGGAAGCAGGTGTGGTGGCAAAGATGGCTGCAGAAAGCTCTATTGTAGGAACAGGCTCAAAGAAGCGCTATTCTTGCAGGAATCTTCCTGCAATGAGCCTCTGGTATAGAATAAAGACATATCCAGGATAATAGATCCTTGAACTCATTGAAGAGGAAAACCAGCAAGATAATAAAGGTGGTTCTAAGCGGAATTTGAAAGTTTAAGTGTATACAGGCCAAAACAAAAAGGCAAATAAATTGTCTAGGTTCCATGGAACACTGTTTAATGTTCTTCCCAGTAAAAAAAAGCCATGAGTTTTAGAGTCATCTTTCTAAGGAACAGAAATTCTGTGCATCTATTCAGGATAAAATCTGAATATTAGCAACATGTGATTTCACACTCATTTGATCCTAATAAAGAGTGAATAGTAAATCAAAATAAAAGTAAATCCCCAAAAGAATTAAATAAGAATTAAGATAATGTCCTGTTACAACATTGATAAAATAAACAGTTATTTTTTTGCCTTATTTTCAAGATAAATTTTAATAGCATCTAAGTTCTCTAGGTAACCTGGACTTCCTCCCAAACAATGTTCTTTTGCTAGTCCCTACTGGTGATTTAAGAAAGCAGTAATTATTTATAATACCTCTGAGATATACCTTCCATCTTTGAAAACCAAGTTCAAGAATCTCAAGAAGCCCTCATATTAGAATGAATTGTTACCCTCTTTGTGTTCTCCACACTTTTGATTATAACAGTTGTGATCATAACTCATTTCCTTGTCTGCCTCTCCTCAGTATGTGAGTTTTCTGATGCAAAGATTACAACTTGACAATTTTAGCATCCCAAAAGCTTCTCTTGTACCAGGTGTGCAGGTTAATAATGTGGATTTTGTAATCAAAGAAAACACGATAATTCAAGAAAAATATTTAAAATGCCTTATTCAAAGTAATGTCCATTGGTAGCTACACATTTCTCCATCTTTCAAGTAATTTGTAGATACCATTCTACTAGAACTTTTCTTGTTTTGAGGCAAACCATTCAGAGATCCAATTTCCCACTTCATATGTTTTGAAGTGCTGCTCAGAAAGTACATGTGCCATCGATTAGAACAAGTGGTAATCTGAAGGAGCAAGTT
>JAAGEH010000307.1:43365837-43425624 GCA_011751065.1 Lasiurus cinereus
ACAAGATCTTGCCTGGGAAATATCAACCCACCTGCCTTATTCACCAGTACTTGCTCCTTCAGATTACCACTTGTTCTAATCGGTGGCACATGTACTTTCTGAGCAGCACTTCAAAACGTATGAAGTGGAAAATTGGATCTCTGAATGGTTTGCCTCAAAACAAGAAAAGTTCTAGTAGAATGGTATCCACAAATTACCTGAAAGATGGGGGGAAAATGGGAACATTACTTTGAATAAAGCATTTTAGATGTTTTTCTTAAAATTATTGTGCTTTCTTTGATTACAAAATCCACATCATTAACTAGTACACCTAGTATTTTTTGGTAAATAATAATTCCTTAAAATGTAAATCAATGAGCTTCATTTCACTGGCTTTCCATTTCTCTTTGGGTACAGCCAAAAATCTTTAATGTGGTTTTCTAGCCATAGCTCACTGTCTTGCTCTTATTACTCCAAAAATATGTTAACTTTGCTTAAACCCTCAGGATCTTCAGCATGGAATGGTATTTTCATATCTTTAACAAATTCTATAACCTCACGTCCTCAGAAAAATGTTCCCTGATTTACGCAGAAGGCTAGATTCCGCAGCAACCCATATTTTTCTCATTATTTATATAATTATTACTGTTAAATGTTTTATTATAATATCTCCTCTTATATATGCTCACTGGTGGATAGTATGAAAGTATTAAAACAGATCTGCAACAAGATCTTCTATCCTGAACATTTATTTGCTAGGAGACACAAAGATTTCCTCTCTGCCTGTGACGGAAGTCCCATGCTCCTCATCTGGACACTCTGACATGTTCTGTGGTGTGTAGGTTCTCTCTGCTCATATGGAATGATATTTTCTCTGCAGTTGAAGCCAACCGAATCAGAACTGTTGTTAGCCTTTTGTTAACTGGAGCAAGTAGGAACAGAATGTAAAGGCTGATGTGTGTTAGACTACCAGGCTTGCTGATATCATTTATCCTCACATTTTCCAAGATGACACTCATTTCCAAAGCCATGTCTCCTGGCCAGGAGGCTGGGTCTGGAGGGGCTTCCTCTCCTCATGACATGCCAGGCTTTGGTATCAAGGGGCAGCAGGCTGGTAGAGAAGAGTGTGCTCTGCTTCCACATTGAGTTCCCCCTAGAAAGTCTCAGTATACTTTGCTCTGAATCAGCCTCAGGCCAAACCTTCTGTTCATCAGTGCTAAATGCAGTGAATCTCTAAAAAGGAAGACTGGAGGGCTCAATTCTCTTCCTTTTAAGAATGATTTGCTTACTTTGTTTCAAGGGAGAATCTTTACAGACATGTGTCATTTGACAGGGACGCGTGCGTGTGTGTGTGTGTGTGTGTGTGTGTGTGTGTGTGTGTGTGTGTGTGTTTAGGCCATGTGGTGGAAGCTCCAAGGCTCCCCTCCTTCCCAGCCCTCTGCCAACTCTGAGCCCAACTGATACCGAATTTTTGGACTGGAACCCGGATTCTTTGCTGGAATCGAAGAATGAATCCAAGGACAGAAAGTGGCATGGCAAAGGTGGAGACTTATTGAAGAACAAGTACAGATTCCACAAGGGGAGAGGGAAGAGTCCCACAGAATGGACTCCCAAGTAGGGAGGGGGAAAAGGTTCCCACTGGGTTTCCTTTCCCTGTGGCTTATATAGGCTGCTGATTCTGGCGCCTTGATAGCCCCTCTGTTTGGTCACTATTCCCTTAGACTGGTTACTATAATAACTTATGGGCTCAAAGGTTGAACCTCACAGGGGATGTGTGAGGTTCTTCCCCCTCCTTCCTTATTATTTACCTATTCTATTTGGGCTCTCTTCTTCTCCTTCTGAATGAAGGGCTTCCTTCTCTTTATTTTGTAAATATAGACCTTTCTTGGCTACTTCCAGTTCCCTTGTCTTAGGTAAATGCAACTGTTGCTGCCTCCTTGTCTTGTGGAAATATGACTGCACCTGGCTTCCTTGTGTTATAGAAATGAACCTTCTCCCAGTCTGCAGCCCTGTGGTTTTTGTGTTTTTTTTTCCATGGACCCCTATTCTAAAAAATCCCTAGGCCTGCCTATGTTCCCCCACAATTCCTGCTTCACAACTTCCAGTGGGAGCTCTTGGTGCACAGCATGCTGAGCCTCACCATCTATTTAAACCACTTTGAGCTGACAGTAAATTTAACATCTTCTTAGGTGCAGCCCTTTCTTTCATTATCACAAACAAATGTGTTGCTTATAATCCATTGAAGTCTTATGGGACCACCCTCATATATGTGCTCTCTCCTGGACTGAAAAATCTTTAATGTACTATACATAAGACTACTGGGAAGGGCAGTAAGTGTTCAAATCAAAACAAAGAGGTAATCACATCACTGTGTTAGAGTGATTAATTGTTCTCTCCTAACATCTACATAACTAAAGGGGCCTTTCACTGGTTTCTTTTATGAACAGAGAAATTCTACTCCAAAATGACTCCTGCCTCCTAACAGAAGAAATAATAATGTCAATAAAGTCTTACCCACTATGCAAACCTGTAATCTTTCCTAATAGTTTATCTAAGGGACATTGGATTAAAGATATTAAATATTAAAGATTACCTATTTTAAAATAAGTAGATAGATAAATAATTGAAGGGGGGGCAAGATGTTCATATATTGTGTTAAGAATGAAAATGTCAAGATGATTCCAGATGATATGGTAGAAGATCCAAGGGAAAAGTTGCCCCTTTCCCCTTTGCAGTTTATATTTAAAGTTTATTTTTAAAAGCCTCTTATTTATTTACTAGAGGCCCAGTCATGAATTTTGTGCATGGGGGGGGGGTTGTCCCTCATCCCTGCCTGCACTCTCTCCAATCTGGGACCCCTCGAGGATCAGTCCTAAATTGGCAGACAGATATTCCTTTCAAAATCCAGGACTGCTGTTTCCCAACTGCTCACCTGCCTGCCTGCCTGATTGCCCCTAACCACTTCTTTCTGCCAGCCTGATCACCCCCTAACCACTCCCTTGCTAGCCTGATCAATGCCTAACTATTCACCTGCTGACCCAATTGCCCTGATCTGCCCTACCCTGCAGGCCTGGTCCCCCGCCCCCCCCAACTGCCTTCCCCTGCTGGCCATTTTGTGGCAGCCATCTTATGTTCACATGGGTGCAGCCATCTTGACCACATGGAGGTGGCCATCTTATGTGTTAGAGTGATGGCCAATTTGCATATTACCTTTTTGTTAGATAGGATAGAAAGAGTCCTTGTTACTATGGTTAAAAAACAAAATTCAATGTAGTAAACTGTAAAGATCTTAATGGTTTTATTCAGCAGCTCATGAATGAGACAGCAGCCAATATAGCAGATAGAAATTAGCTCCAAAGAGCTATAGAAACTAAGAGATTTTTATAGCCCAATGTGTACAAGAACAAGGAAGTCAGACTGGACATGTGCTGACTGATTAGAGCAGGGTTACTTACCTTATATGCATCAAAAGGAAGACTTTTGGGGCAGGGCAGGTAACGTGCTGAGCAGGCAAGCACTGATTTGTTGATACAGGTCTTCTTTTTCTGAGAGAACTCAGCCTAGAAACTTAGTGAAGTTTTGATTTGCTGCTGTGGGCCAAATCTTGTGATGTTAACATTACAGTAATAACTGTGAGAGTATATGTTCTTTTGTTGTAGAGGCTTATTATTAAGGATACAGAAGGATAGGGGCATTTTGTTCTATAATGGCACCACAAAGACCTTAATTTTTAGAGTTGAATAGTTCACTAGAGCCTAACAGTCTCAGATTCAAGTCAACTTCCCACCACTGGAGGCTAACAGATGCCAAAGAGTGGAATAAGCAGCTGTGTCTCAGCTGGAAGAATAGCTGATGCAGAAGGTAGTGCACCTCATGGGGGTCAACCTATTTACAGTGACTTCAGGGTAACCCTTCCAATAAAACCTTGTGCTGCTGTTTTTATAGAATTTGATAGGGATTATTTGGATATCATCTACAAATGGAGAATTGGGGGTTGCTTCAAGAGATCATCCAATTTGGAGTATGAAATTTCCTTTGATATTTACCTGTGGTTGGTACACAAAAGTAAGGTCTGTGGCCAACTCTACACCATCCTGCCTATAAAGTGATGATAGTTTTTTTTAAAAACTTTGTGAAAGTAAAAGAAAGCCAAAATTACCTGTGTATTTTGCGCTATGTTCCATTGCAAATATCCTAATCACATCCAAAAGACTCCACTTAATCAAATGACTACATGAAATGAAACTACATGAGCTAAGAGGGGGGAAAGATACTTAGATCTTGTTCAGAGCATAGGTAAAATATGCAAAAAATCACGTTTTTCTAGCTCACCCATTCATCCTACAAAGACATATTGAGTATCTACTAAATGCCAGGAAATGATCTAAGCATTCAGGATTAATAATAAACAAAAGAGATATATTTGCTCATTCAAATGATATTTACATACTACCTGTGAACAAAATATAATAAAAAATAAACAGGAAGTGTTTTATAGAATTGTATTAAGATGGTATATAATTAATACTAGTGGTTGCAAAATAATTACCTCAATATATCAATGGTTTAGCCAGATAAAAAGTTTAATTTCCCTCTTTTCACATTCCGTTATGTGATGATGGATGGTCATTCCAATGGAAAAGTGACATCTAAAGTCACTGTACCTAGAGACAAAAAAAAAAATAGGGTTCAAAGACTACATTGACTAAGAGATGGTACATATTACTCTACTTATGTTTGATTGGCCAAATTTGTCGAATTCTTACACTAATTGTTTTGGAAGCTGGGGAATATAGAGTATCAGAGATCTATTTGTTGAAAACTATAGGTGGTTTTCTACCAGAATATACTAGAAGATAAAAAAAATGTAATGGAAAAAAGTAAGGAATACTGAAAGAGGGCATTAAGAGAGTGGGAGTACTGAATAGTAAATATGTTGAAATTTTAATTAGAATGGTTAATTAGAATGGTTAGGAAAGACTTCAATCAGCAGGTGACTGAGGCAGAAAATTTTGAAAGTGGGAGAATTATCCTTTTAGCTTTGAGAGAAGATATTCTTAGGAAGAGGGAATGATCAAAGCAACTGTTGAAATACAAGAGTGTATTTGGCTTGTTGAAGGATCATCCAAGAGGTCATTGTGGTCAGAACAATGAGTGAGGGGAGGGGAGAAGGAGACTAGGTTATGGAGGAGTTTATAGTCCACTCTAAGAATTTTAGATTTTACTCTGAAATGGGAAACTTTTGCAGGACACTAAACAATGAGTAACATGATTTACAAATATATATATATATATATATATAATATGCTAAGTCTTACCATCTGACTGGTTGCTCTGATGCACACTGGGCACTCAACACAGGAGCTGCCGTGACGCACCCTGGCCATTTTTAGAGAAATGGCACCACTGACCTGGCACCTACAAAGCAACACTCAGCTTCCCCCAAGTGGGACACAGGCCCCGCCACAGAGCAACACCCCACCAAATCGTAGCTGATACTGCTGAGACCCCATAGCACAAAATGTGGTCCAAAGTCCAGCCCAGCCTGGAAAAAGTGGCTGTGGGCTCTAGGTAATGACATTATGTAGCATTGCCTGGCTCCCTCTCCTTAGTGACTAGCCTCCTTGGAGTTTCTTCAGCCCAGAAACATGACTTGCTTTATAGCCAGGTGCAAACATTTTACAGTTCAGCCAAATGTTTGTGAAGCATTTTCCCATGCCTCATCTCATTTGATCCTCATAGAAGTCCTGGAGTAAGTACATAGGAGACTCAGAATCCTATTTTCTTCTCACTAGCTGGAAAACAGATATTTAGAAAGCTTAGAAGCTTGCCCTGACTGAAAAGAAGTAAGAAATGGTGGACCTTGAAAATGACTTAAGGTTTTCTCACTGCATAGAATATAGTCAAACACTGAACACTGCTACAGTTAAATGTTTAACCCTTTGTTCTCCCTGTGTGATCTATAATAATAATCTGCATCATGTTGATATTTACTGCTGTGTTGCTGACAATTACCTGAAAGAGAAGTTGGGGTGCTTCACTGGGCTGGAAAAAGTTCAGCTAAGTCAGAAAGAAGGTCTAATTGTGCAAAATTGACTTGCGCAAGCACAACACATATACCTTAAGGCTCTTGCTGGTATCAATCGCATGCATGTGTTTTGATTTGTCATTGTCAATCATGAATGTGGTTGACACTTCTATTATAGTGAAAGGGTGAATAGTGATATTAAAATATTTCTTCTAATTGATTTCCTTTCAGTGCACATGATGTTCCTACATCAGGCCACTACTTTTAAATAATCAATCTGTCTGATTTATTAGAGCAGGATTACTTACCTTATATGCACCAAAGGGAAGACTTTTGGAGCAGGACAATAAGCTGTATTGTTTAAGAAAGGCTGGACATGGGAGACCATTGCAAAAAAATGAAATATAAGATAATGATGTCTCCAACTAGGGTGGCAGTAGTGGAGATTCTGCATATACGTTGGAGATAAAACAACAAAATTTCCTACAAGATAGCATGTTGTGTGTAAAAGACAGAGAAGAGTCATGAGCGAATGCCAGGATTTTGACTTGAGCAACAGGCAGGATAGAGTTGCTATAAGACAAGGTGGTGAATGGCAGGTGTGAAGTTCACCTAATTGAAACATTAAGCTCCTATGTTTGGATATATAAGAACTGAGTTAATTTCAGAGATCTAAGTTTAAAATGTAACTTGGAGAATTAATGTCATATACATGGCATTTAAGTAATAAGAATGGATGAAATTACCAGAGAGGTGATCATAGAGATTGAACCCTAAGGCATTTTCCTATTGAGAGGTCAGGTAGAAATGGAAGATACAACAAAAATAACCTGAGAAGATTCAACCAGTGAGGTAGAAAGAAAACCAAGAGATTGTGGAGTCCTGGAAACCAAATCAACAAAAAAATAAATAAATCATGAAAGAGGAGTAATTAACGGTGACAAATGCCCTTGATATGTCAAGTAAGGAAGGAACTGATCATTGGCAATTGAATTTAGCAATAAGAGAGAAAATAGATACACTGCAAAGAGATTTTTCAGTGAAAAGGAAATTTTAGTGAAGAAGTGGGGCCAAAGGCTAATTTGAACACAAGAGAGAGGAGAAAATGGAGAGAGAATAAAAACTTTTGGGAGAATTCTTATTAAAAATTGTCACAAATAATGGAATAGGGTATTTTTAGGAGTAATCTGGGATAAAGGAGTTTTAAGGTAGAAAATTAACCTCATCTTTATATGTTGATTTGAATGTTCCAGTAAAAGGAAAAAATAATGTGAGAAAGAGAGGTGAGGATAGAAAGTGTCCGTGAGCAAGAAGAGTGGGGTATAGAGTAGAAGTGGAGAGATTAGCCTTAGAAAGGAACCCAGATTTGGGGTGAAAATATCTGAAATAACTTTTTAGGAAAGAATAATGGTGGAAGACAAATAAGTTGTCTAAAGATAAACCAAATATTTAAGCAAAGTCTACTCAAATTGAGGGTAGTGGTAACACATAGATTCTCATTGAGAAATAGAAGTGATTTAATTTTACCCAGGCTTTGATATAATTCTTCCTGACATTGCATTTTTTAGTTCCAAAATCTATATAAAAACTGCCAGTCAGCCTCAGCTATTGAAATATAGAGACAATTATACCCCTAAAATTATTCCTCAGAAAAAGAGTCCTCTTATACTTGTGAGTTTAAAAAAAAATACATTGCAGAGTGCACTGCCTATTACTTTGAATAGTAGAAGCACTGTTTGGAGGAAGCATATTAAACTCAAAAAAAGTTTCTAGTTCTGAGTGTTTATAATGACCATCTGGTAGATTCTGTGATTTAAAGTGGGGGAGGCTAGCAAAAAAATATATAATGCTCACTTAGTAACCATTTCTGTTGGGATGTCTCCATATCTCATTTTGGATTTTGTATTGGGATGATGTTAGATTCTGTGACAAATAACTTCCCAAATCCTCAAATTCTCATTGTTTAATGCAATGAAAATTTAGTATTAGATTAATAACAAACTGACATCATTCCCAGATATACAGTCTTTCCTTAGCTGTGGTTCAGGTACCTACATTCCTTCTGTTTGATGCTTCCAGTTACCTCTGGAGCAGGGTTGCAGCAGAGCCAGCCTTTGGAACATGTCTTATTGATGTGTTATCTGTCTGCTTTCTAACCCAGCAGCAAGACTGAGAAGATGCAAAAGAAATCCCCATCGTCAAAATGCCCAAATTACTATATGGCCCTTTACATAGACTTTTATCTACTAGTCCACTTCCTGGGAAGGAGAATATGGTCAAGGCAGTTCCCATCGTGACTGTCATCACTGATGCAGGCGGCCCCTGTTGACTTGTGACTGACAAGACCTGGAAGGGGCTTGGAAAACTTGATTTTGGCTAGGAAGCTACTTTCTAGTGGTAGTTCTAAACAGTGCACGGTAAAGCACAGATTGTGGGTGGGTACCTAGCTATTTTTGCTGCAGTTGTCACTTTAAACAAGCCTTTTAAAACTCTATTGAAAAAGCAATAGAAATCACACGTATGCAACCTCAGGATGAATAAAAAAACAAATATCCTAAAGCTGGGACTTCAGATAAAATTCCAGGTGACAGCACCATATACAGATATAAAAATTGCAATATCTCACACTGGACAGTAATATGAAATGAAAAATAAAAAAAGATTGGATTAGATTGTTCAAAATGTTTTAGTTCCAGCAAAGGTACTGATATAAAAGTACATGTGCAGAGTTTGATTAAAAATATTTTACAGCCCTAACCGGTTTGGCTCAGTAGATAGAGTGTCAGCCTGCAGACTGAGGGGTCCCAGGTTCGATTCCAGTCAAGGGCATGTACGTTGGTTGTGGGTACATTCCCCAGTAGTGGGTGTATAGGAAGCAGCTGATCAATGTTTCTCTTTCATTGATGTTTTCAACTCTATCCCTCTCCCTTCCTCTCTGTAAAAATCAGTAAAATATATTTAAAAATATTTTTCAGCCCTAGCCAGTAGCTCAGTGATTAGAGACTCAGCCCATGCTGGGAAGGGTTGCTGGTTTGATGCCCAGTCAAGGGCCAAGGGCATGTAACTGGGTTAGAGGTTCTACCCTCAGTCCCAATTGGGACATATGCAGGAGACAACCAGTTCATCCATATCTCTCTCTCGCTCGCTCGCTCGCTTTCTCTCTCTCTCTCTTTCTCTCTCTCTCTGTCTCTCTCTCTGTCTCTCTATTCCTCTGTCTTCTCCATCCCCCCCAAAAAAAAAATTTATGGAAAAATAACCTCAGAAGAGGATTAACAAAAAATATTTTATAAACATAAATCTAAAAAGCACAGCACTTCCATATGAACATATCTCATGTACCTTAAAAGTTCAATTACATTTAAAAATTAAATGTAAGTAGACATTTAACTATGCCATCTATATGCCCAAAACTCTACCTATTTGTCATGCAAGGTACATAATTGTTCTCACAGAAAATATCACATGGTTCAGCAATGAGACTTATTTGATGGCAACAGGTACAAGTGAAGGAATAGGAGGGAGGACAGGATCCCCAAACTCCTAATGTGTCTCCATGCACAGAGCTGAGTGTCTATGCAAAACCCTTCAAATTCTGGCTCCATAGAACTTCATGTATTTATAGGCTAGCCAGAGAAGAGGAGTATTTAGACTTTTTTGAAACAATATATTAAGGGAGGGATCTCCAGACAAGGATATTACCTTGGGTTATCTCCTGAGACCAGTTGAAGAATGAGCATATTTTTGTTGAAATGTCAACCCATGGTTTGAGTCAGATCACTAAAAGGAGAATGGGGAGACTTTACATGCCCTATCTCAAAAACCAAAGTTTTGCCTCTCCTCAATGCTTATGTTAACTAGAAAACTTTGGCTGGATAATAACGTCATTGGGAAGAGAGGAGGATTACCATATATTTGCGTTTGTGTGGTCTGTATGCAATGGGAATTTTCTTACTGATGCAGGAATTTGACAATTAAAATACTGTATGTAAATAGAGGTCAGAATTTTGATGAAAAGGATTACAATGCCTGTTATCCTAAAAGTTCTGAGCTCTGTTTTCAATTTACATTAACTTGTTTTTTCTTCATTTTGTTATGCCCAGAGTTCCGGGTCCCCAATAATCAATCACCAGGGAGCCTTTTCCGATGCAAAAGCAAAGAGTCTTTATTCAAACCCGAGTTTGGCTCCCAGCCTCTTTCTGGCTCAGCAGCAAGACCAGAGACCTAGCCCCGGAAGAACAATGGTCACAGTTTTCTGTGGCCTAGCCTTATTAGGACCCTCGCTGTATTCCTGGAGCTTCATTGGTCCATTCGGCGGTGTTCGGGAAGTTAGGACATTCTGGCATCACTCCCAGAAAAGGGAGGGGGTTTAAGCAGAAGGCCCAGCCCTATAGGACAAGATGGAGGAGAGTTTGTTTCTGTTTTGTCCTTTCAATTTCAAAACAAGTTGGAATTGTAGCTAGTTTTTATTTTCTTCCCTTTTAATATTTTTGCTGTAATTTGGTGCCATATAGCTTTTTTATCTTAAGTAGGGCTGGATCTGCTTTCAGGAATTACTAGAAGATATCAGAGCAACAGTATATTAATCCAGGTATAGGTTCTCAAGGTCCTAAAATCTAGGGCATGATGCTCTGATTTTTATGTTTAAGTGAAATAAATTAAAGAAATGGTTATTTCCCACTGGATTCTAAGATCAATACAAAGGACTCTCTAGACCTTACTGATTGCTTCAATCATTGTGGCTGTTATCAAACACATAACAGACAGAGGCCACCACATCTTTCATCTTCCATCTTCCAGAATAGTTCTTTCTCCTTTCCAAGACCTAACTTGAATTGCAAAACCAAGGTGATGCAGTTGCTAAAACTCTTTGCAGTATCTTACATTTGTTTTATCATAGAAAAGCTTCTTGTTGGCTTTGGTTCTAATCAAGATCCCAAATACCTGAGTTTCTTTTTTAATTTAAATTCTTTATTGTTTAAAATATTACATGAGTCTCTTTTTACCCCATTGACATATCCCTGGCTGCTCCCACCCCTAGCACATACCCTCACTCACCTATTGTCTGTGTCCATTGGTTATGCTCATATGCATGCATTTAAGTTCTTTAGTTGATCTCTTAAACTCTAGCCTCCTGCCTTCCCTCATAGGTTGGGCAGTCTGTTTGATGCTTCTATGACTCTGGTTCTATTTTAGTTCATCAGTTTCTGTTGTTCATTATATTCCACAAATGAGTAAGATCATGTGATGTTTATTTTTCTCTGACTGGCTTATTTCGCTTAGCATGATGCTGTCCAGTTCCATCCATCCTATTTCAAATGGTAAGAATTCCTTCTTTGCCAAAATCGGTTTGGCTCAGTGGATAGAGCATCAGCCTGTGGACTGAAGGGTCCCAGGTTCAATTCTGGTCAAGGGCACGTACTTGGTTGCAGGCACATCCCAGTAGGAGGTGTGCAGGAAGCAGCTGATTGATGTTCTCTCTCGTGTTTCTGGCTCTCTATCCCTCTCCCTTCCTCTCTGTAAAAAAATCAATTTATTTATATATATATATATATATATATATATATATATATATATGTATATATATATATGTATATGTATGTATATGTATAAATATGTGTGTATATATATATACATATGTATATATATATATATATATATATGTAAAGAATTCCTTCTTTTTTGCAGCAGCATAGTATCGCATTGTGTAGATGTTTCACAGTTTTCTAATCCACTCATCTTCTGATGCGCATTCCGGCTGTTTCCAAATCTTAGCTCTGGTAAATTGTGCTGCTATGAACATAGAGGTGCATCAGTCCTTTCTGATTGAAATTTCTGGTTTCTTGGGATATATTCCTAGAAGTGGGATCGCTGGGCCAAATGGGAGTTCTATTTTTAATTTTTGAGGAAACTCCATACTGTTTTCCACAATGGTTGCATAATCTATATTCCTACCAGCAGTGAAAGAGGGTTCCTTTTTCTCTACATCCTCACCAGCACTTGTCCTTTGTTGATTTGTTGATGATAACCATTCTGATAGGTGTGAGATAGTACCTCATTGTTGTTTTGATTTGCATCTCTCAGATGATTAGGGATTTAGAGCATGTTTTCATATGTCTCTTGGCCTTCTGTATGTCCTCTTTGGAAAAGTGTCTATTTAGGTCCTTTGCCCATTTTTTGATTGAATTGTTTATTTTCATTTAGTTAAGTTGTATGAGTTCCCTATAAATTTTGGAGATTAAATCCTTATCAGAGATAACATTGGCAAATATGTTCCTTCCATGCAGTGGGCTTTCTTGTTGTTTTGTTGAGGGTTTCTTTTGCTGTGCAGAAGATTTTTATTTTGTTGTAGTCCCATTTGTTTATTTTCTCCTTAATTTCCATTGTCCAAGAGTTGTATCAATAAAGATGTTGCTATTACATATGTCTGCTATTTTGCTGCCTGTGGATTCTTATAAGGTTTTTATGAGTGATTTCAGAAACCTCATCATCCACTGCTCTTTTAATAAGAGAATAGATTGAGCACCTACCACTGTCATTTATTCAGCCAAGAATTTACATGTATTGGTGTTCATTTCTTATGACAAGAGTCTAAATGATATTGTTATCACCATTTATAAGTAGAAAAAGTAAGACTCATATTGGTAGAGTATCTTTCCCAGTATATGCTAGAGTTAGTATTTGAACTCAAGACAAGAGTACTTTTCAAGGCACAGCCACAAAGTGGTTGATTTCTGTCCTCATGTCACTCAGGTCTTACTTCAGATTCAATCTGGTTGACCTTCACACCTGGATCAGTGAGCTATAATCAAGAGGACAAATGTCATAGGACAACCACAGTTGTTGGGGTTGCCTCCTACATAGCCAGTGTAGTCCAAAAGGTTTGGGGAGGTGGAGGAGAGGGTGACTAATGATCCAGGAAGTCACCAAGAGAAGAGCTTACTACACAGGCTTTGATGTAATCCCTCATACCTAATAGGAATACTCTGTAATACCAATCAACCTATTCTAGATCTTCTGTAAATCCTCAGTAAATCTTCTATCACTTTCCAATTCCAACTGCTTCCCAATACAAGGATGAGTTCTCTCTTAGCTCCTGTCATTCCTGGATCACACTGTTAGGATCACACTGTTAAACTCACTATCCTGGAACTAGCCAAGAACATCTCTTTTAGTCTTGGTTTTTCATGAATCTTTTAAAGGGCTCTACTCTTTCTTAATCTGTGGGCAGTTTTTTCATCTAAGAGAAGATAGTAAGTTATATTTAGTTCACCCATTAATAATTGCCTCCTCAAAAATGATCAATTATCAATCATGAACAAGTGTCAGCAGGAGTTAACGCTAAGTTGCAACACAAGAGTCACCATACATTCTGCAAATATGAAGAGCTCTCACATAATGTAGGTGTCTCTAGTTAATTCCATGTTGTATAAGGTTGTAGACAGTGATCTAATGCCTAGCACATAAAACTGAAGAAATATTTGTAAGTTTGATTTGAGCTTCTCTGGAGGAGATAATGTATTATTGAAATAATAGTATAAAATAATGTTTCTTAAGAATCATATAACTTATTTACAAAGTTTTGTATTTATGTTTATGTTTATTCATGTGTGTGTATATATATGTTATATATACACACATATATAAAACATACACAAATATATATGGTGTTCCTTTGAATGTTAACATATTTAATTTACATATATATATACACACACACATAAATATATATAACATTTCTTTTGTACCCTTATTTAACTCTCACCTCCCTAATTTACCTTTAACAAATTTATTTTGTATCCAGTATCCATGTTATTCATTTTAATGCCCTAGAAGTCTTCTGAGATTTCAAGTAGTAATTCTGAACCATCCTTTACTCAAAAATAAGAAAGTATATCTTTTGGAGCTCAAATATCAAGAATACATACAGCCAAAACCGGTTTGGCTCAGTGGATAGAGCGTTGGCCTGTGGACTGAAAGGTCCCAGGTTCGATTCCGGCCAAGGGCATGTATCCTGGTTACGGGCACATCCCCAGTAGGGGGCATGCAGGAGGCGGCTGATCAATGTCTCTCTCTCTCATCGATGTTTCTAACTTTCTATCCCTCTCCCTTCCTCTCTGTGAAAAATCAACAAAATATATTTAAAAAAAAAGAATACATACATATGCAAGTTTCAAGTTAGAGACAAATCTTCCACCACATTTAGTGAGTTTGTGGAATGATAAAAGCACTCTAAGAGTGGGGAAGGGAGAGCATACAGGTAGAAGTTGCTCAGAAACTGAAATACTAGAGTTGCCTAAACAGATGTTCATTCACAGCCCAGGATAGACAAAACACTTGGATGGCATGAGAGAGACTTAAGCCCATGTCACCTACAGCATATTTTACTATTCCTAAAACAGTAACAAGGCTCCCTACCCCATCATAGGGCTAAAATGTTGTACAGTCTGAGTTAGGCCTCTGGGGAGAACTTGGCATGCTTGCTAACAAATTAAAAAGATAGCTAAATTGAGTTACATCTAATTATTTTGCTTTAATAGTGAAGCATTTTCTCTTTCTATACTCATGGCCCAAATAAATCGTTTACAGTAGCATTTATTCTCAACCATGTTAAACAATCCTCTTCACATTTGCTTTCTGTAACTTTTACCTTTTTATCCAAGAGCAAATAACATAAAGGACATAACAACATACACAAAGGATTTAGGGAAGCTGGCAAAAAAGTGAGACATTAGAGTTATTTAGATATAATATTAATACCATTAATAACCTGGTTATTATTAACAGGAAAGGAGTAAAAGGAAAACTAAATGATATAAGGATGCCATTTATATAGCTTTGCCAGGAAGCTGTAATTAAGATTCTCCAAATCCGTTCCCACAGATATGGGGAAGGGGCTGGACAATAGAACCATGCCCAGTAAAATCCTGATAATGTAAAAAGATGCTCCCTTGTCAGTCACACCTGTGAACAAGTCCGTGGCCAGAATAGGCATGGCCACTGCAAGCACAGGAAGATTTGATATTTGATCTATCTCTTGCCTCTTTCTGGCTGTCATTGCAGGGGGCATGCTCCCCTGCATTTTCCTACATGGCTAGAGCCATGTGAGACCCACACAATGAACTAGCCTGATGCTAAATGCTTGCTAGCCCACTTCACTATGGAATGGAAACTCTGGACACTGGCCCTACTTTTGGATCTGCTGGAGCTCCAGTTGCACATTTTGCAGGACTGGTTTAAGGTTATTTGCAGCCTGGTAAATATAATTCTATACCAATAAAAACCATTCATTCTCCCATGCGAGTCTTAGAAAATTCATTTCTGAAGATATGCCAAGAACCACCCCACTTCCTCTAGTGTTGGAGAAATTGGACCCACTGATTTTTCCAGCAACAGTATGATATAAAATAGAAGTTTTGTCCATCATCTCTGATTTTAGTCAACCCTTATACCTTCTCCTCTGCACCCACGCACATATCTCCCATGTACTCAGTTTAAACATGGAAATTAGTAGGTCTTCAATTAAAGGAACTTTACTAATTTAAGAAATTCAATATTAGAATTTGGAAGAAAATAAAAATGGATTTAATCCTGATTATTCCTTTTTTTAAAAAAAAATGATCCTATGTTCTCCAGGCCCATTGCTAGCCAGCATCCTATCTTCACCTTTAATCAGTACTACTTAAATTTATTGTAGTAGATTGCTAACTCCTCTCCTCTTCATGGTTCTATTGTCAATAACTTGCACTTGCAGCTCTGGTCTTCCCCAAAACATCACAATTAGCCCATTACTGCCAGGACATGAGCCAATTACTTAATATATAAAATCAGCCCAGCTGATTTGACTCAGTGCTTAAGTATCAACCTATGAGCCAGAGTCATGGTTCAATTCCCAGTCAGAAAATATGCCTAGGTTGCAGGCTCAATCCCCAGTGTGGGGTATGCAGAAGGCAGCCAACAGAGGTTCTCTCTCCTTATTGATGTTTCTCTTTCTTCCTCTCCCTTCATTTCTGAATCAATAAAAATATATATTTTAAAAATACATAAAGCCACATTCCTATTTTTTCCCATGTAGACTCTATTTTCATGAGCTTATGATATTTCTTTCCAATAGCAGAAAATCTCTTATCTAGTCCTTGGAGGTCCTATTGTTTGTCACAATAAATTTGCTCAGGTATTTATGTTAAAACCTTTGCCCCCAATGCTATTTTTTTCTCTACTTTTCCTGTGTAAATCCTACATATTCTCCAAAGCTAGGTTCACTTCTCATGCTCTCTGTATAATGATCTATCCTTATTTTTATTGGTGATTCAAGTTCCTAAATGGCTGGACTACTCAGACTCAGGCAAGAAGGATCCTTGCCTGGGACCTTAAACTTTAGATGCTCTATGCTTGTTCTCTCTCTCTCCCGCCCCCCTCTCTCTCTCTCTCAAACACACACACATGCACACACAATCCTCTTCACATTTGCTTTCTGTAACCTTTGCCTTTGTTTTAAAGACCACATTATAACACAAAGGATTTAGGAAAGCTGGTAAAAAATGAGGCAGGACTACCCATAACCTAAGCATCTACTTTTATGACTAATACTATTCAGACCCTAGGGACATCTTCTCCACCATTTTTTCTTTATAATGCATTTATTACTGGTGAATATTTTAAAAGATTTGAGTTTTGGTGCAGCCAGTTTCTGTTATGAACAATACTTTAGAGCACAGGGGCAAGATGTGCTTTGATAAGAGACAGCACAAATGAACACGTCAAAGTCTTACTCTCAATTTGCATGCTTTCAGTGGAATCTTGCATAGCAAAGATCATTTCCCAGAACTACCACGTGTCCATTTTCTTGCTTTAGTTACTAATTTGACATGTAATTGTGGAAGTAATCATAATTTAGCATAGCATTTGCAACAGTTATTAAAAGGGACTGGAAACTTTTTTGCAATGTTAGAAAGTTTGCTCTTTATTCTTAAATATATTTCTTTATAAAAAATTATATCTTATTAGGTATAGAATATATAAAGTATGAGACAAATTCTTTACATGGGCAACTAGATGGATACTGTATACTATAATTAAAAGTATTTAATAAGATATATTTAAGTTCCTAAAACATATATTAAAATTTTAGCTTTATTTAAATGCTAATTATATATTAATTGAAATTTATAAAATTTGAATTATTAGAATAATTTTGAATATATTAAGATAAAATATATCTATTAAAATTCATTTATATTTTAATTTTTTTTCAAATTCATAAACAGTGATACAATTATATTTATGTGTTTTAAGTCATTATTTTAAACAAGAAAGATTATGTGAAAATATTGATTATGAATTTCAATAGTTTCTTATTTTGCTGAAATGAAAGAAGTAAAGATAAATCTTATAAATATGTACATAAAGGATTATGAATTATAAGTGTATTCCTTTTATTATCATGTAAACATTAACCAGACTAACAAAAGAACACTTGGGCACACTTAATGATAGCTTCAACTAGTCATAGTTGGTATTTTGTCAACTTTCAGTATTTGGAAGGCAAAAAGCTTTACACAAATGTTTTTTTATTCTATAAACATAAAAGAAAACATTTTGCCAGTGATAGAGGAAAAATATTTCTTATTTAATTGTTTGTTTGCTTTCTTCTATATATTTAAAAATTTTAACCTATGATAAGTAGAACTTCATTTGTAATTCCTGCCTCAGACATTACAATTATTATACCTGGCCATAAAACCATGAACTCAAACTGAAATCTAATATTACTTTCTTTCCTATTGTTGTTTTCCCTTAAGGTGTGTGCGCTGCTCTCTTTCCCCAGTAAAAAGTGAATTACAGGGCAGGGACCATGCCTTTCATTCTTTATCTATTTCTCCTGGTCCCCATCACTATTGTGAACATGCTGGTCCTTAAGTAGCTACCAACTGATTAGAAAAAAAGATGAGAAAAAATAATTATGAAATTACAAATAGCCAGTGTTTCCAAGTTGAGTGTTGGTTGCAGGTTGGTGGGTGGTAGGGAGGTTGTATCTAGTCCTGAAGATGATAGCTTCCCTTAGAGCAGTGGTTCTCAACCTGTGGGTCACGACCCATTTGGGGGTTGAATGACCCTTTGGTAGGGGTTGCCTAAGACCATCAGAAAACACAGATATTTACATTATGATTCATTAACAATAGCAAAATTACAGTTATGAAGTAGCAACGAAAATAATTTTATGGTTGGGGGTCACCATGGCATTAGGAAGATTGAGAACCACTGCCTTAGAGCCATAAAAACAGCCTGAGGAGCAACAGGAGGCTACTTTACTACAGTTTTATGTGGTTTCTGCATGACAGGAAACTGGTGAGCAAGGTCTTCCTTATGGAAAAGCAGAGTTTTACAGCTGCACAACAATGCTCAATGCTGTTTAATTTTTAAATGATAGGAATAAGTTTGTTCTTAGAAGGCAATTCTGCATTCAATCTTTTTGTTGCTCTATTTTGCAGTCATGTCAGACCCATTCATTTCCAGACCTTCAGTGACTGTGCAGGATCAAAGTTTGTAGGAGCAGAAATAAAAAGCTGTCTCCCAAGTACTCTCACTGAAGAGAAAGGGCATGATATGTAATGTTAAACTGACATTTAATTACTGCTACTTTACTATTGAGTAATACCTTTTCTTTTTTAAAAATTAGTTTTTATTGATTTTTAGATAGGGAGAGAGAGAGAAAGAAACATCAGTCGGCTGCCTCCTACACGCCCCTTACCTGGGATACTCACAATCCAAGCATGTGCCGTGGAATGGAACTGGCAGCCTCTCAGTGCACAGGATGAAGCTCAACCAAGCTACACTGGCCAGGGCAATAATAGCTTTCTTTAAAAAAAATAAATAAATAAATACTGAAATAATTTCTTTATAAAGACATTTGATTTAGCTGGTTTGAAAGCTATTGTTAGTTGCAAAATAGTTCAGTTAACAAGATATCATGTGTGTGGAAAGCCAAACATTGCAAAATATATATTGCGAAATTCCTAAAGGAAAACTGCCTATTGCTCTAGTTTTAGGCATTTTAGTAAATTCTTGTAAGGTCATTCTTAAAGTAGTTTTACTTGGGAAATAAAATTTATAATATTCCTCAGTGATCAATGTGATTTTTAGAGTTTATGTATTCTCATTACTCATTACCCATCCCAAAATACTTTTATGTTTATATATATACAAACAGTGAATTCAAAAAGGAATTATGTGAAAATCAAGATCTTTGCAGAATATGTATTCTTATACTTTATGAATAAGCTCTATTTCACATCATTTTTCTTATTTTCTTGTAATTCAAGTCAATTAATTTAAATAAAGCTTACTTGTTTTTATTAATTTCATAGAAGAAGTGAGGAGAGAGATAGAAACGTCAATGATGAGAGAGAATCACTGATTGGCTGCCTCCTGCATGCTCCCCAGTGGGGATCAAGCCTGCAACTTGGACATGTGCCCTGACTGGGAATTGGACTATGACCTCCTGGGGGACATTCAACTGCTGAGCCACACCCAGCCGGGCTTAATTTTTTATTGAATAAATTTGATGTGCAACATTGTATATGATATACAATGTATTGATTTTATACATTTATACTAAAGGCCCCGTATATGAAATTTGTGCACGGGTATAGTTCCTAGTGGCTGCCAGCTGCTGACCAGAGTCTCCCTTTGCATTCGCCTTGGCTTGGTACCGCCTGCTCACCTACTCCTCCATCCCACTATGGTCCCACTCTTTTCAGGGCCCACTGGGGCCAGCAGCACCTTCACTGCTGCCCGCTGCCAGTGCCAGTGTCTCATCGCTGAAGCCCGCCATGTTAAAGCTGCCTCCTGATGATCAGCACACATCTAACTTCCAGTAGGTCAAACTCCTGCCTGTAGGGACAATTTGCATATTAGCCTTTTATTATATAGGATATTGTAATATGATTGCTAAAGCAGTGACAGTTATACTATTCCAT
Source organism: Lasiurus cinereus (assembly GCA_011751065.1). Classification (NCBI taxonomy): domain Eukaryota; kingdom Metazoa; phylum Chordata; class Mammalia; order Chiroptera; family Vespertilionidae; genus Lasiurus; species Lasiurus cinereus. The sequence continues at coordinate 43,385,821 of JAAGEH010000307.1, forward strand.
AATTATAGTACATTATTATTGTATAGTGCATTAGATCTCTATGGTTTATTTACTACTAATCACTAATTGGTACCTTTAACACCATCACTTTTATCCCCTCTTCCCTCATCTACTGGTAAAAACATATTCTGTTTTATTTAGGTTTATTTAGGTTTAACTTTTTTGGATCCCACATATAAGCGATATTATACAGTATGTTTCTTTCTCTGACTTAACTCACTTAGCATCATGTGCTCAATGTCCATCCATTTGTCCCAAATGGGAGAATACCTTCATATTTCATGGCTGAATGATATTTTATAGTGTATATATATTACATCTTTTTTATCCATTCATTTGTTGATGTCCATTTGGGTGGTTTCATATCTTGACTATTGTGAATAATGCTCTGATAAACATGGGAATGCTTATATATCATTGAAACCCTGTTTTCAAATTCCTTTTGATATATACCCAGAAGTGGAATTGCTGGGTTATATGATAGATCTATTTTTAATTATTTGAGAAAACTCCATATTGTTTTCTATAATGGTTGGACCAATTTACATTCCCACTAACAATGTATAAGAGTTCCCTTTTCATCAAGTTATCATCAGCAGCTGTTGTCTCTTGTTGTCTTGATGATAATAATCCTAATATGATAACTCATTATAAGGCAGTGTCTCCTTGTGGCTCTGATTTTTACTTTCCTGATTATTAATGATGTATCTTTTCATTTGACTTTTAGCCATTTTATGTCCTCTTTGGAGAAATGCCTATTTAGTTTTCCCTTCCCTACATTTAATCTTTTTTTTTTTGCTTTTTTATTATTATATTATTGAGCTTTTTATATATTTTTCATATTAACCCCTTATTCCATACATGGTATCCCACTCTGTAGGTTATCTCTTAATGTTGTTGTTTGTTTCTTGTGCTGTGCAGAAGCTTTTGAGTTTGATGTAGTCCAATTTGTTGATTTTTTCTTTTGTTATTTGTGCTTTTAGCATCATGCCCCCAAAAAATTATTTCTAAAACCACTTTCAGTGAGCTTCTTCTCTGTTTTTTCTAAGAAGTTTTTTGTATCAGATCTTGTTTAAAGGCTTTGATCCATTCTGAGTTAATTTTTGTAAATTGTATGAGGTTTTATTGTTCTGAAGGTGTTTCTTCAGTTTTCTTAGCACCATCTGTTGAAGACACTGCCCTTTTCTTATTGGGTATTCTTGGTTCCATTGTCAAAGATCAGTTGACTATAAATGCTAAGGTTTAAATCTGGGCTTTCTATTCTACTCCATTGGTTGGCGTCTATTTTTGTGCCAGAACTGTACTGTTTTTATTACTATGGCTTTGTAATATAGTTTGATTCTGAAAGTGCAATAACTCTGACTTTGTTCTTCTTTCTCAAGATTGCTTTGTCTATTCAGGTTTTTTGTGCTTCCATACTAATTTTAGGATTATTTATTTTACTTCTGTGAGGAATGCGTTTGGTATTTTGATAAAGATTGTGTTAAACCTGTAGATGGCTTTAGATAATATGGCCATTGTAACAATATTATTCTTATAATCCATTAACATGCAAAGCTTTTCCATTTCTTTGTCTCTTCTTTGATTACTTTCAGCAAAGTTTTGCATTTCTATTATATAAATCTTTCCCTTCCGTGGTTAAATTTATTCCTAAGTGGTTTTTTTGATGCTATTATAAATAGAATGGTTTTGTTTATTTTTTTCAGATGCTTCATTATTAAGTGTAAAGGAATGCAATTGATTTTTGTATGTTGATTTTGTACTCTGTCATTTTATTAAAATCATTGATTAATTCCAACAGAAATGTTTTAGGATTTTTCCATAGAATCAAATTATCAGCAAATAATGGCAATTTTACTTCTTTCTTTTCAATTTAGGTGCCTTTTATTTCTTTGTCATGCATAATTGATCTAGTTAGGACTTTCAGTACTACATTGAATAGGAGTGAAAAATGGCTTGTTCCTAATCTTAAGGAAACATTTCCAATTTTTCCCCATAGAATAGAACGTTAGGAGTTTGTCATATATGCCCTTTATTATGTTGTAGTGTGTTACTTCTATAACCTATTTGTTCACTGTTTTCATGAAAATATGTATTTTTTCAAATGATTGTTTTCTATATCAACTGAGATAATATTTTTATATTTCACCAATAAAATTTCCATTTTATTGGTGAGATGTATTACATATATTGCTATGTATATATTGAACCATCTCAGTATCCCAAGGATAAATCCCACTTGGTCATGTTAATTTTTTTTTAATTCACCTTGATAATAATTTGTTGAAATTTTTGCATCCATATTCATTAGGAATCTTGGTCTATAATTTTTTTATACTTCCTATACTTTTCTTATGTCACCTTTATCTAGTTTGGGAATCAAAATAATGCTGATCTTATAGAATAAGTTTTAAAGTGTTCTCTCCTCCTCAATATTTTGGAAGAGTTTGAGGAGAATTGGAACTAACTCTTCTCTTTCCTCATTATTGATCTGTTCACATTTTGTACTTTTTTCCTGGATCAGACTTTGTAGATTGTATGTTTCTAGAAATGTATGCATTTCTTCTGGGTTATGTAATTTGTTGGCATAAAATTTTTCATAGTAGTCTTTATAATTCTTTATATTTTAATAACATCAATTGTAATGTCTCCTCTTTCATTTATAATTTTGTCTTCTCCTTTTATCTTTCTTAGTCTAGCTTAGCTTTTGTCAATTTTATTTGTATTTTCAAAAAGCAGCTCTAAATTTTGTCGATCCTATTGTTTTCCTGGTTTCTATTACAGTATTTCTAAGCTGATTCTTATTATTTTCTCCTGTTAACTTTGGTCATAATTTATTTTTTTCTAGTTCTTTGAAGTGTAAAGTTAGGTATTCATTTGCGATCTCTATAATTTCTCTTTTTTACATATATTTTTTAAGGGAGAGGGAGAGAGATATAGAAACATCAATGAGAGAGAAAAATTGATTGGATATCTCCTACATATCTCTTATTAGGGATCGAACCTGCAATCAGGTAATATACCCTTGACTGGAATCTCACCTGGGATCTTTCAATCTGTATGCTGACTCTCTATCCACTGAGGAAAACAAGCCAGGCATTTGTAATTTCTTAATACATGTGTTTGTTTATCGTTATAATCTTTTCTTTTAAAATGGCTTTTGCTGGTTTTCACAATATTTGATATGGTATGTTTCCATTTTCATTTGTTTTGGGATAATTTTTTTATTTTTTTCTGTTTGACCTAATGCTTGCTTAGAAGTATGTTAGTTAGACTTCACATATTTGAAGATCTCACTTTCTTCTTGTTGTTGATTTCTCATTTCGAAACTGCCACCTTCTGGTTTATGGGACATCTTAACCTCCAACCAACTAAGCCACATTGGCCAGAGCTGATTTCAGTCTTCTTGAATTTGAGAAGATTTGTTTTGTGGCCTAACATGAGACCTATCCTAAAAAAAGTTCTTTGTACCTTTGAGAATGAAGTATTTTGCTACTATTGGATAGGGTGTTCTGTCTGGTAAAAGCTTATTTAGATTTTAACATATGTATGATATGTTCAAGTTAAATTATAGTGAGATAAAATTTATAAAATATTAGGGTTAAATTCAAATAAGAACTAAAACCTATTCACCTCAGACTATTTCAAAAAATTCAAGGAGGAACACTTCCAAGCTCATTAAAGCCAGGATTACCCTAATATCAAAACTAGATAAAGACAACACAATGAAAGAGAACTATAGGCCAATATCCCTCATGAAAATAGATGACAAAATCCTCAACAAGATTCTAGCAAATCAGATCCAGCATTATTACATCAGAAAGGTCATACATCATGACCAAGTAGTATTTATTCCAGGATGCAAGAATGGTACAATATCTGCAAATCAATAAGTGTGATACATCACATAAATAAATTAAGAGATAAAAATCACATAGTTATATCAATTGATGCAGAAAAAAGTGCTTGATAAAATCCAACACCCTTTCTTGATTAAAAAGCTTCAGCAAAATGGGAATAGAGGGATCGTACCTCAATATAACAAAAGCCTTATATGACAAACCTACAGCCAACATTATACTCAATGAGGAAAAGCTAAAACCATTTCACCTAAGAACAAGAACGAGACAGGGATGCCAACTTTCACCACTCTTGTTCGACATAGTACTGGAAGTGCTAGCCATAGCAGTTAGAAAAGAAGAAGAAATAAAAGGTATCCAAATTGGTAAAGAAGATGTAAAACTGTCATTATTCTCAGATGACATGATACTGTACATAGAAAACCCTAGCCGAGACCGGTTTGGCTCAGTAGATAGAGCGTAGGCCTGCAGACTGAAGGGTCCCAGGTTCGATTCTGGTCGGGGGCATGTACCTTGCTGTGGGCACATCTCCAGTGTGGGGCGTGCAGGAAGCAGCTGATAAATGTCTCTCTCTCATCGATGTTTCTGACTTTCTATCCTTCTCCCTTCCTCTCTGTAAAAAATCAATAAAATATACTTAAAAAAAAAGAAAACCCTAAAGACTCCATCAAAAATTATTAAACTTAATAAATGACTTTGGCAATTTAACAAGATATAATATTAAGAAATATATGGCATTTTTATACACCAATAGTAAACTTACAGAAAGACAGATTAAAACACACACACACACACACACACATACACACACAATTTCCTTTACCATTGGTCCAAAAAAAGTAAGACACCTAGGAATAAACTTAACTAACGAGGTAAAAAACCTGTACTTGGAAAACTATAATTTTTGAAAAAAAAAGAGATAGAGGAATACATAGAAGAACATACTGTGTTCATGGGTTGGTAGAATCAAATCATTAAAATGTTATATACTACCCAAAGCAATCTATAGATTCTTCAATGCACTTCCCATTAAAATACCAATAGCATATTTCACAGACCTAGAACAAACTCTTCAGAATTTCATCTGGAATAAAAAATGAAGCCCAAATAGCTGTAGCAATCCTGAGAAAGAAGAACAATGTAGGAGGGATCTCAAGCTGTATTATAAAGCCACTGTTCTCAAAAAGTGCCTGGTATTGACACAAGAACAATACCAGGATAAATGGAATAGAATAGAGAACCCAGAAATCGACTAAAACCACTATGCTCAATTAATATTTGACAAAGAAGTCAAGAACATAAAATGGAGTTAAGACAGTTTCTTCAGTAAATGGTGTTGGGAAAATTGGACAGGTACATGTGAAAAAATGAAACCAGACCACCAATTCACACCATACACAAAAATAAACTCAAAATGGATAAAGACTTACACATAAGACAGGAAATCACAACAATATTAGAGGAATCCATAGGCAGCAAAATCTCAGACATATGCGTAAGTAATATCTTCACTGATACTGCTCCTAGGGCAATGGAAACTAAAGGGAAAACAAACAAATGGGATTATCCTAATAAAAGGATAATATTCTAATTAGAACAGGAGACCTTCTGGGAGACCTTCTGGACAAAGCCATGGTGGCAGAGCCCAGGCAGAGGTGGTTAGGGGCAATCAGGCCAGGAGGAGAGGGCAGTTGGCAGTGATCAGGCAGGTGGAGGTGGAGGGTAGTTGAGGGTGAGTAGGCTGGCAGAGGGGGATAATTGGGGTGAGCAGGCCAGCAGAGGGGACGGTTGGGGGTTATCAGGTTGGCAGGGGGTAGCTGGGGGCCATCAGGCCACCAGGCAGAGTAGTTAGAGGCAATCAGTCAGGCAGGCAGGTTAGCGGTTAGGAGCCAGCATTCCCAGATTGAGAGAGGTATTTCCAACTGCTGGTTTAGGCCCAGATCCCCTGAGGGGTCCCAGATTGGAGAGGGTGTAGGCCCAGCTGAGGGACAGCACCCTATCCTTGCACAAATTTTATGCACCAGGCCACTAGTATCAAAATAAAAAGCTGTGCAGAAAAAAAAAACACGATAAAGCTAAATAAGACAGGCATTTGTGCAGGAGTGAGAGAAGGGATGAATAGGGAGTTACAGTGATGAAAGGGAATGTCAGAGGCCAAAATGAATGAGGAGGGGCATTCTAGAGAGGTACATTCAAGCCTAATTAGGCTAAAGAAGTGTTTAGACACAAAAGGCAGGCCAGTGTAGACTGTCATAGCCCAAAGCGTAGTTGTGGTATGACCTGAGTAGTGTGGCAAGGGCATGTTTATAGGGTAAGTTCTGGTGTACCTCTGGGTATATGAGCATAGGTAGCATAGAGAGTGTGCCTACAGGAGGGGACAGCAGAGAGATGCTTGCACAAGGTATCAGAGCCCAAGTAGGGTGGTGACAGCAGTGATAAGGGAGAAGAGTCATCACAGCAGAAGATTGGTTATGGGATGAAGGGGAGAAGAAGAGAACATACCTATATACATAAAAGGCTAATATGCTAAGTGTCCGTCAAATTGTCCAACCAGTCACTATGATGTTCACTGACTGCCAGGAGATAGATACTCAATGCAGGAGCTGCTATGATGTGCACTGGCCATTTACAAAGAAATGGCACCATGGACCTGGTGCCAACAAACCAACACTGGGCTTCCCCAAAGTGGGACACAGGCCCTGCCACCACCCAGGAGCAACAGCTCACCAAATCACAGCCAATGCTGCCAAGACCCAATGGCACAAAATGCAGCCCACAGCCCAGCCCTGTCTTATACAGTTGCTATGAGTGTGGGGCAATGATGTCACATAGTAATGCCAACTTCCTCTCCCTAGTGACTAGCCTCCTTGGAGTTTCTATGACTTGCTTTATAGCCAGGTGCAAACATTTTACAGTTCAACCAGATGTCTGTGAAGCATTTTCCCATGCCTCATCTCATTTGATTCTCAGAGAAGTCCTGGAATCGTAATATAGGAGAGTCAGTGGAATCTTTTTTTCTTTTCATTAGCTAGGAAATGGAGATTTAGAAAGTTTAGAAACTTAACCCAACTGAAAAGAAGTAAGAAATGGTGGGCCTTGAAAATGACTTCATGTTTTCTCACTGCAGAATATAGTCAAACACTGCTGCAGTTAAATATCTTATCCTTTGTTTTCCCTGCATGATCTACAATAATAATCTGCTTCGTGTTGATATTTACTGCTATGTTGCTAACAATTACCTGAAAGAGAAATTGGGATGCTTCATTGGGCTAGAAAAAGTTTAACTACATCAGAAATCAGGTCTAATTAAGCAAATTTATTCTATATATATGAAAGGCTTGCACATGGGCGATACATATAAAACACTTGCTGATGCCAATTGCATGTGTGTGTTTTCATCTGTCATTTTCAATCATGAATTAGGTTGACACTTCTATTGTAGAAAAAGGGCAAACAGTGATACTAAAATATTTCTTCTAATTAAATTCCTTTCAACATGCATGAATCCATGCACTATGCCTCTAGTTAAGTATAATAGGATATAGTTTTATTGCTATCAGAGTGGATTATGCATATAGAAAGAGAAAGAAACTCAAATAAACCCTGTGGTGTTGGGTTAAAATTGAAGGTATTTCTGTGCGTATATACTTTTCAATATATAGAGTGAAACATATAGAAATGAATATTGGCATAAATGTATCTCTACATGCATATATACATATTCATACACATATTCCTTAGATCTACCCAGCAGAACACTATAGCAATAAACATACCTAGTGCCCAGATCTCAGTCTTTGAATACCATTTTCCCACAGTCCATTTACAGTAACCAGACTTGGAGAAATGACTGATGTCAGAGCTTGTTTAGGGGGAATATAAGAGGAGTTTTGCAATTCTTGCTATGCTAGAAAGTAAGGAACCACTCAAAGAAAGATGGATACAGAAGCCTGCTGCAGAGGCTATTTATAGACAAACCTGGGGATTTGGTCATCAAAATATATGATAATATTGAATTATAACCCATTCCCCAAATTGGAAACTATGAATTTATACTGCTAGAAATAAATAAATGAAAAGTTTAATGGGGAACATGATATCTTCATAGTCTCAAAGTAATGTCCCAGAAAATATAAATGAAGGAGAGTATTTTTCCAGATAAGCTTGGCAGACACCAACCTTGATCAAGTGATCAAATTTACCACTGGTAATGGGACAAATCAAAATTATATGCTCCTTAATACAATTAATACAGTGATGCAGAAAAAAAATTTGTTTCAAAGGAAAAATACTCTAAAATTTTTAAGAGTAATGGATCATCAATCCAGCAACTTACTCTCAAATGATTTCAGAAATAAAATAAGTATTCTTTGTAATGCACTTATTTCTTTTTTCTTAGCCTGAGATTCTCAAAAAAAAAATGTAAAACTGAACATATACAATTCTTGAGATAATACAAAATAACCCAAGAGAGGCCATAAACTAATTTATCAGAATTATATTCCCTCCCCTGATTTTATTCCCATTTCTCATTTACATAATGTGATCAGAGCCCACCTTATAAATCTATATATTCAGTTATTACTAATACAATATGAAAAAGTCAGGGAGACTCACTGACAACAATCATATATAGTGTCTAAATGTCTTTCCCATGGCTAAGAATAAGCTTTTAACAGGGCTGTTAGAGAACATAATTTCCTGGATCCCAATGAAGAATTACTGAGAGAAAAAGATACACTAAAAAAACAGATGGACAAGATGGACTCATCTAATCCTTTTCTTTTCCAACTTATTTTCAGAATATGAAGGGGTTAAAAGGAAATGGCACATCCCAGAAGAGAAACTGAGCTACAGTGCAGCTAAGCCAGAGTCTATGGACCAGAATACAGTAGTGCCAGCAACACAACCAGAGACCCATTCAGGTAGTTTGACCAGGGAGATAGTTGGCCTAGGTGAATAACTGGTCTGGAACCAGCCAAGTCAAAATTGCAGGTGACCATAAATTGATTTTAACTAAGAAATAAACCAAAAAGTGGATTATAAGCATGAAGATCAATTAGCCAAATGTGACTCACAAGTCAGAGAACCAGAAGTAGAAAAATGGATTTCAAAGGCAGGTACATTAGATGAAAGGGGAGAAAGGAAAAGACTAACTTTCTACAGGTAACAGTGTACTTGCTTAGAGAATCTTCCTGGATGTTGCTACATGTTCTTTATTCTAATGCATTCTTACTGTAAGTTTTAAGATGACCATTCTTACATTCTGAAACACAGAGTAGAATCAGAGAGAACAGACCTCTTGTCTCTGCCCTCCTGGTCTCAGATTTTAAAAGAGTAAAAAAGAAACATATTGTAATGTAGTAAATAGGAGATGCCTATAAGGACTTTCTGCCTATATGTGGAAATAATGTCAGTAGTCCATCATCAAAAAGACAAAATATAGCAATCATTGGCAATGATATAGAGAAAAGGGATTCTTTTTTCACTGTTGGTGGGCATGTCAATTGATGAAACCACTATGGAAAACAGTATGGAAGTTCTTCAAAAAACTAAAAATAGAACTACTATGTGATCTAGAAATTCCACTTATGGCTAAAGGAAATTAAGTAGGCATAAAGAAGAGATATCTGCATTATCATGTTCCTAGCAACATCATTCATAATATCCAAAGTAAGGTAACAAATGCCTGTGGATGAATGACTAGATAAAGAGAATGCGCGCACACACACACACACACACTCACTCACATACACACTGGAATATTATTCATCCTTTAAAAAAGAAGTAAATTCTGCCGTTGGTAATACCATGGATAAACCTAGATGACATGATGCTAAGAGAAATAAACCAAACATATAAAGACAAGTACTGCATGATCTCACTTATATATTGAATGAAAAATCATCAAATTCATAAAAGAAGAAAATAGAATGATGGTTATCAGGAACTGGGGAGAGGAGGAAATGAGGAGATGTAGGTCAAAGTATATAGTTTTGGTTATTAGATGAATAAGTTCTGGAGAACTCATGTGCAGCAATGTAATTATAGTTAACAATATATCATATTTGAAATTTGTTAAGAAGCATATCTGAGTTGTCATCAAGACAATAAACATCTTCTTCTATCACAAATTATTTGTCAAAATCTGCTTCCAGAAAACCCAACCTATGATATTTATTATTGGAGATAACCTGAGAAAGTTCTATGGAGTCTGGGAGAGGACATCTCACTACAGAAGACAGCAATGAGGTAAGTGGAACCAGACAGACCCCAGGACTGGGTAGTGATTTAGCTGTTAACACTCCGGTGCTGACTTGGAACATTGAAGGAATGGGAGAGAATCCATGTAGCAGGTGTGATATGGCAAGCATTTGAAACATAAGAAGAAAGCAATATTGGATGGCTACTGTTAGGAGCCAGTGATGTGCTGACAGGCCTCAGAAAGATAATGGCAAGCTGAGAGGAGTAAAAACCAATTGAAACACAGTTGTGAAAGCCAGAGGGTCATTTTGGTTGTAGTGTATGCAGAGCCTGGGTCTAGGGTAGAAGACTAGTGAGATACTCACTTCAGTGGAAAATTAAAGGGAATGTCAAATACCAAAATGGCTCTGCAATCAAGAGTGACTTTCTTCATTGCTTGTGCCAATGGACACAAGCCACTGAGGGTGGGGGGTGGAGAGGGCAGATGAGGGCATGCGACAGGGGTAGGGGAAGCTGGGGGATGGTCAATGGGAAAAAAAGATATATGTACTATTATATGTAATACTTTAAACAATAAAATAAAATTTAAAGGAAAAAAAAGTAACTTTCAGGACTGCTATACGTTCTTTAAGCTGAACCTTCTAGAGTTAAATTTTGGGTGAGAAAGAAAAAATGAGAAACCATCTTACATAACTGCTTATAGATATTTTGTTGTTTTGTTTTAGTATCTGTAAATGTTTTTAAAATACTTGAACAATGTGCTGTTTGTGTGCAGGTGCCTGCACCAATGGTTCTCAACAGGGACATTTTGCTCCCATGGGATATACCATGTCTAGACACATTGTTGGTTGTCAGTGTTAGGGATGTGCTCCTGGCATCTAGTGAGTAATGGCTGGAGATGCTTCCAAACACTCCCCAGTATATAGGACAGTGCCCCCAACACAACAAAGAACTATTCAGTTCAAAATGCTCACAGGTTGAGAAATTATGTTCTACCTGGAGCAGTTACCATTTGAAGCACCCTCAAAAGAAGTAGGTCCTGCAGTTATTATGTAAAGGACCCTAAACAAGAGTCCAGGTGCACGATTAGGGCTGGGGAGGGACCTTGGGTGGCCTTCAGGGCGTGTCTGGCCTGTCTCACAGACATAACCATCGCTATCTGAGGAGCACCAGAGGTTTCCATCAGTAGCCTTTGAAATTAGTGTTGGAAGAACATGATTTGGTTATAGTGAGCTGGTCCTCTGTCCTGCCATGTAAAGGAGTATAAAATCTGATCCTGCGTCCAGACAGCCTGTTCACATCAGGGATTGCCCTTGGGTCAGAGCTCTAGTTCAGCACTTGTCTCTGGGGACTCTACCACAAGATCCATTTATAAGATCAGCTGACTCTTGTGATTTCTGCCCAGTGCTAACTAACCTCTTCTGGTAGTGCCAAGTCCTTGAGTCCAATGGTCCATAAACCATCCCACTGCAAACAGGAGTCAGTCTCTCCTTCTTCCAAATTACCCCAGTCTATGTTCATTTTTAGGTCCTGATTCCCAGGAAGGGCTATGCATGGAATAGATGGAGATGAAAGCTATAGGCCTCCTTTGCCACAATATCACTATCAGGTGAATCTGAGAATGAAGCCTAGTTTAATGACGGTAACTGCAAATGCTGCTACAACTAACCTAAGCATATCTGGGCTTTCATACCTGTCAGGTTATTAGTAGTAGATATCAGTGTCAATCTCGGGATAGAATCTCTATATAAATACAGAAATATCCAAAAAGCTGATTCCTGCAGAGTGTTTCCTACCCTCATCCCTTATTTCTCTCATGGAAAAGGCTACATTCTTCCATTCATAGGAGATTTCAGGGAGTTGCACTCCTATAACAAGGCCTTCTTACAAGTCTGCCACAATGAACTTAATATCTTCATTCTCAATAGCATGTTATTTCAGATCTGGCTCCTGTCCAGTTCAGGAGTAGAAAAAAAGGATTTTAATGACCATGTTTCAGCATTCAATGATGCTACTATTTGAGACTGCCAAAATATCTAAACTAACTTGCTTAAGTATAAAGTTGTAGTCTCTTTTTTTTTTACTTCAAAACTTTTATTATGACCTCCTGAACAACAACAGGATAAGAAATCTATAAAATTAATACTGCAGTGACCCTGAAGGATTTAAAAAAATAAAAAACAAAACAGTAATGATTTCATGAACTTTAATTGTATTTGGTGCTGAATAATATGCTTTGCGATTAGCTGTGCAGGTAGCTACAGAGAAAAATACTTAATTGTAGGCATATCTCTTTTCTTAATATAATTATTTTTTGATTTTACCATACCAACACATAAATAAACATGAATTCTTTGGAAATATGTACATTTTGTGTGAGCAAAGCTCTGTGGTAGTTTAGGCTTAGTCATATACAATCAATGCCTCTGAAGCAAACTTAACTTTTGTCAGCTGCATCACAATATTTTCCACAAATTTCTGTTTCAGTATAAAATGAGTACATCCAGAGTACATCCCCTAGCCTGTGGTGATAAGACCAAAACCAGCTATCTAACATCCCCCAAGGGGTCCCAGATTGCAAGAGGGTGAAGGCCAGGCCAAGGGACCTCACCAGTGCACGATTAGGGCAGGGAGGGACCTTGGGTGGGTTTTAGGGCATGTCCGGTCTGTCTCACCCAGTCTCACTTGGTCAGACCCTAGCAGCAAGCTGTCTTACCGGTTGGAGCATCTGCCCATGGTGGTCAGTGCACATCATAGCAACTGGTCAAACTATTGGACACTTAGCGTATTAAGCTTTTATTATATAGGACTTGGTTATAAAAGACCAAGACAATTGAATTTGTTAATTTCCTCTGTTATACTGTCTCTGAAATTAGATGTTATTGTACCCAAGTATAAGGTAAGTCTTCCATGGCAAGATGAAAGCCCTGGTTCAGAAAGAATGACCTTCCACATATGAGGTGGACACATCAGGTTAATGGCCTCAAAGTCTTGAATCTTAAGATGAACCTGAGATTCCAGCTCTCATCTCAGCTCTGCCAGTGCCCCTCTGGTGTGACCATGGACATGGGACCTCACTGTGCCTCCATTTTTCATGTATAAAATAATGGTTTTAAAATCAGGTAAAATACCTGAGCTTGGGTTCCAGATGCATCATCTAGGGCACACCTCTTCCAAGGTGGCCTTGAAACACATTGGTGAGGGAAATGCTCCATATAAACTATCATAAAAAATAAGTATTTTCTTAATTTAAATAAGATTGACTAAATGACTTAGCCAGTGCCATCTGTCATCAGTTAATCAAGTCCTGACACTTATAAGGGGCATGTGACAAAAGTAGCTGTAGGGGCAGAGATGGAGATTACACATGTTCCAATAGCATGGGTTGACACATATTAAGAATACAGTACTAACAACTAGCTACTCTCACCATCCAACATCCAAATTGTCAGCAATAGAGACCATACTGAACTGAGTCCCTGATAGGATATTGCCCCTCAGGAATGAACACATATTTGAAGATATGAGTTTATTTTTTTTTCTGCCCACAGAACCTCAACAGCATCACTAAGATTCAGAATCTATAACCTATATTATATAAAGGGTGTGCCAAGTGAACATAAAACTATGGGATTCTTCTTATCATATTACATTCTATACCATCCAGAAGCTTCCAGCATGAAAAAGCAATGTACCTGCCTGTTAAAAGTATAGCTGAAATGTCCATTTGCATGCCCTATTTTGCAATAAGGACTATTCTGCAGGATGCTATATCTTTGATAGTGAGAATATATGGGCTAAGGAACCAAAGGGTGTCTGGGAGGCAGAATTCTAAGTTGGCCACCCCACTATACACTCTACCTGTATAGGACTGTGTGTGTGAAGGGTTCACACCTGTGCTTTTTTACATTATATGGCATGGTTAAACATAAGATGTCAAAATTATTTCAGGTGGCCTGCCTAATCACATGACTTGAAAGCAGATAATTTTCTCAAAGGGGAGGTTAGAGTTTTAAAACAGGAAGAATTTGATGACTTGAAGATGAAGAGGGCCTTAGTCAAGTAATTCACATGGCCTATAGGAGTTGGGACATATCCATGATTGACAGCCCACAAGATAACTGGGAGCTTTGTTACAACAGCAAGGACTGAATCTTGCTAATAGTAAAAATGAGTCTGGAAGCCTCTTTCCCTCCAGAGCCTCCTAATAAGAATTTAGCCTCACTGACCCTGATTTCAGCCTTGTGATGTCATGAGCCAGGCCAGACTTCTGATCCGCAGCACTGCAAGCCATGGGTGTTTTGTTGTTGCTTTTAAGATAATTTATTGATTTTTTTAGTGAATAATGAGAGGAAGAGAGAAACATCAATTGGCTGTCTCTTGCATACCTCCTACTGGGTTTCAAACCTGCAACCCCGGGCATACACCTTCAACAGGAATCAAACTGGCAACCTTTTGGTACAAAGGATTATGGCCAATAAACTGAGCCACACTGACCAGGGCACCATTTTAAAACTCCGTTGTTGACAATTTGTTATGCATCAATAGGAAACTCACCTTGGGTGTTTCCTTTTTTAAGGATCCACAGTCCTGGAATCCCTAAGGGTTAATGAGTGAAAACAGTTTGCTCATACATTTTGTTCATTTTTATAACTGTTGGAAGCAGGAGGATAAGTTTGGTATTGGCTCTACTATCATATCTGAAGCAGACATGCAGTCATTTGGCTATTTTAAACAAGCTTAATATGGTAGGTTCAAGTCAGGCATAAACTTGGTCACTAACATCTCCTGGGTCTAGTATTTCTGATGGAATGATAGATCAAGTTCTTAAATATTACTTTAGAGAAAATGAAATAACTGAGGAAGGCAAATATCATTCTGGGAAAACTCTACACAGTTTTCTTTGTGTAGATAACTGAGTGATGGGTATACACAGAGGTGATTTCAGTTTAAATTCATGAAAAGATCTGTGTAAATCACATGTTGTAATTAGAGTTAGATTTTTAGGTTGTTCTGAAGCAACCTCTTCTCTTCCAAGTTATGTTTTTCTTTTATTGAGTCCCACACTAGCTTTGCTTCATCTGTCAGATCACTGCTTCCATTATATCAGCTATTCAATTCCCTACAAACATAGTATGAGTCCTATCATAGACATCCACATTTTATCTATTCTCATCCCCAAAAGACCAGTACTCACATTTCTCTTAATTATTTTCTCCTTTGACTTGTGTTTCTTTTTTCTTTGTATCAGTGTCAGAATTCTTTTATATGTCATGGAGCAGAAGACTATTTCTTCTCTCTGAAAGCAGAAGATATTATGTATCTTTCCTATCGTGAAAACTGAAATACTTAAAATTATCCTCCAGAAAACCTAGACACATTTACAATGCACCTGAATAAAAGAACAAGGAAAATAACATTTAGTAAATGTGTTTTGTGTTATGATAAAGTCTATTCCTTGAATTGTCTTTTTAATGCATTCCCTTAAGAAGCTTAAATAGATTGTATGAGGACATATTGACTGAATAATTTCATTGTCTTTTTCCAACTTTGCAATTGGAGACAAACATATGTAGAAACATACAATAGCTAATATGCACAACTCTGATGTAGTCATATCTACAAAACAAATTTTTTCTGGAAATGCCTGTATGAGAACGGGTCATGTCATAAGAATGGACTTACTGATTTATTAGAAATGTATCTCTGACAAGACTTTTAAGCTCCACAAGCTATCAGAGGAAAATCTTTTGGGTTATTAGTAGTTCCTCTTCTTACAGTAGAAAACATTCTCTTGAGACTGATGAAACTCGCTCTGAGTCTGACATCACAGGACTGGCGTTCTCCCTTAAGTGACAGTATTTGTCCTCTGGATGAAATCAGTCCTTAAGATTTAGGAGGGGAGCATGAAGAATTATAATTACATACACCACTTTATTTTCGCTGCAATAAAGATAACTCAGTCTCCTTTTTAAAAAATTCTATTGAATTTACTGGGCAGACATTGGTTAATAAAAACATACAGATTTCAGGTGTAGAATTCTATAATGTATCATCTGTATATTGTATTGTGTGTTCATCACCCAAAGTCAAGATTTCTTCTGTCACCATTTATCCCCCTCTCCTTCCTCTTCTACCCTTCCCCAATCCCCTGAAAATAAGCATAATATTGCCCTGCTTTGGGCCAAATGGCTGAAAGCAATTCCCTAACCTGCTAATTCTTTATTGTTTGCCAAACTTTACCTTTGATATTCCTGTTTATTCGCTAAAAGCCAAATGTGTATTCTAGTAAACAAAAACTAATGGGTGTGGGGATTCAGAGAGCTTCTCTGCTAGAGGAAAGTTATCCACCAGGCTCCCCCATTTCTTCAAAATGTATATTTCTTGCCTGGTGTATCTATTTGTGCACAGACCCTTCTCCAGACCTTGAACTCTATAACAAATGGCATTCACATATGGGTTGTTGTTTAGCGTTTCTTTTGTTTTTGCTTAGTCCCTTCCTTTTTAAAACTTATTTTGGCACATTTTTAATTTTATAAATGATCATGCAATTAATTGTAGCTCTATGATACAGATTTAGAGGAGTGTTGTGATTTCTAGTATATCTTTTATATCAGAATGTTGTTTTAATATTTTCTTTAATTATAAAAAATAGGATGCCATATGAATTTAAAATAAGGAGAAAAAAGGCACTGATTATTTCTAGTTGATCCACAGCAGTATTATAAAAATAAATATTTTGCTGAGACTGGTTTGGCTCAGTGGATAGAGCGTTGGCTTGCGGACTGAAAGGTCCCAGGTTCGATTCCGGTTGGGGGCATGTACCTTGCTCTCGGGGAATGTCTCCACTGCGGGGTGTGCAGGAGGCGGCTGATCGATGTCTCTCTCTCATCAATGTTTCTGACTTTCTATCCTTCTCCCTTCCTCTCTGTAAAAAATCAATAAAATGTATTTTAAAAAATAAATAAATAAAAGTAAAATAAATAAAAAATAAATAAATATATTGTATGGCTTACTTTAGCTCCTTATCACCATGCTCAATTTGCACATCTGTAAGGAAAGTTTGTGTTTTGACAGAGCTCAGTGAGAAGGGACATGCTTTGCATTGAGAGGGAGAAGTAAATGTGGAAGGCCGAAGCCTATTAGGTCTAGGCACATGTAGAAGGAAAAAGAAGAAAGTATTTTAGGTTCCAAGAAAGGTAATATTGACTCGCCATGAGGGGGGAAGGGGAATCAGCACCCTAAGGATCAATATGTTTTCTAAGAATATCAGGATGGATGACCTGGACAGCAGGGAAGTCTAGTCCATGAAGTTGAGTATGCAGTCTTGGGCAGTCTCCATCTGAAGGAGAGAGTGGCTGCAAATTCAGACAGAACCACCACATGTCATAGCAGAAGCCTGTCCTCTCCTTTCAATCCTTTTTTTTTTCTCTATTTTCACCTCTCTTCTACTTTCACCCCAATCTGTCCCTTTCTCAACCCTATTTTCCTTCACTGTCCTCCCTCTGAATACTAACAGGACAATTATGTGGATATGCCAAGAAGATGCATTTGACTTAATTACTCAAAAGAAAAGAATATTGAGAATCCAGGCTTATGAGGAAGAGATTGTGGAGGGAGGAATTGATAGAATGCATTAAAATTCAGATCTGGAGACTTGGAATGGATGGGATTGTTTTGAGTAAACTAAGGTTATGATGTAAATAATATTTTCTTATGTTTCATACTTTTATGTTTTTCTCTTTATTGATTAAGGTATTATATATTATCCCCTCATTGCCCAATCCCCCTCACCCCTGTGGTGTCTGTATCCATTGGTTAGGCTTATATGCAGACATACAAATCCTTTGGTTGATCCTCTTATCCCAGACATCCCCTATCTTCCCTCTGAGGTTTGACTGTCTGATCAATGTTTCTCTGTCTCTGGATCAGTTTTTGTTCAACAATTTATGTTGTTCATTATATTCCACAAATAAGTGCAATCATATGATATTTAAGTTTCTCTGCCTGGCTTATTTTGCTTAGCCAGTTCCATCCATGCTGTTGCAAATGGTAAATGCTCCTTCTTTTTACTGCAGCGTAATATTCTATTGTGTAGATGTACCACAGGTTATTAATCCACTCATCTGCTGATGGCCTCTTAGGTTGTTTTCAAATCTTAGCTATTATAAATTGTGCTACTATAAACATAAGGGTGCATATATTCTTTCTGATTGGTGTTTCTAATATCTTGGGAAATGCGATCACTGGGTCAAATGGGAGTTCCATTTTTACTTTTTTGAGGAAACGCCATACTTTTCTCCACAGTGGCTGCACCAGTCTGCATTCCTACCAGCAGTGCATGAGGTTTCTTTTTCTCCACATCCTCGCCAGCACTTGTCATTTGTTGTTTTGTTGATGCTAGCCACCCTAACAGGTGTGAGATGGTACCACATTGTTGTTTTGATTTGTATCTCTCAGATGATTAGTGACTTTTAGCATGTTTTCATATGTCTCTGGACTTCCTTATGTCCACTTTTAAAAAGTGTCTATTTAGGTCTGTTTCCCATTTTTTATTGAGTTGTTTATCTACTTTTTGTTAGTTATATGAGTCCCCTTTAACTGTTGGAGATGATTAAACCCTTACTAATGATAATATTGGCAAATATGTTCTCCCATGCAGTGGGCTTCCTTGTTGTTTGGTTGCTGGTTTTGTTTTTTGTGTGTTTTTTTTGGTGTGTGTGTGTTTTGTTTGTTTGTTTATTTTGCTGTATAGAAGCTTTATATTTTTATATAGTCTAATTTGTTTATTTTCTCTTTAGTTTCTGTTGCCCTAGGAGCTGTATTAGTGAAGATATTGTTTCAGCATGTGTCTGAGATTTTGTTGTCTATGGATTCCACTAATATTTCTTATGTTTAAGTCCTTTATCCATTTTGAGTTTATTTTTGTGTATAGTTTAAGTTGGTGGTCTAGTTTCATTTTTTTCATTTTGTAAACAATATTTGAAATTTTTTTTTCTGGCAAATGTACAAAAAGTGAACCAGACCCTACAGAGAATAAAGAGACTCATCTCAATTTTTCATAAATGAGCAAGTTATAAGAAAATATTTGAGGGAGGGAAGAACATTTGGTCTATCCTGGATCAAATGGAACCAGCCATTGCTCTAATGCAGGAAAATTAAATGAGCACCAACAGGGCATCTTTATAACAAAAATCTAATAAACTGTGTTCCAGTAATAGAACTTATTTTGGTTACCAGAACTTAGTTCACTTAAAAAACTCGCCACATTAGCAGATTAAATAAGTATCCTAACAAACAAATAATTAAAAGCAGAATATTACAGAATACCAGATATATATATATATATACATACACACACACACACACACACACACACACACACACACACACACATATACACACACACACACACACTGCTGAGTGGCCAGATTATTATGACCTCTGAACACATAATAATCTGTCCACTCAGTGTATTTCCTATATAATAAAAGGCTAATATGCAAATTGTTCCCTCAACTAGGAGTTTGACCAGCAGGCAGGCCAGCCAAACACCCATGTCCCTTCCCCCTAGCCAGGCTGTGTATCCCACCCATGCACAAATTCATGCACCAGGCCTCTAATACACACACACACACACACACACACACACACACACACACACACACACTGAGTGGCCAGATTATTATGTGTTCAGAAATCATAATAATCTGACCACTCAGTGTATATTTCTAATATGTTAAGGATAGAAAACTTGTACTGTTTCTGTGATCTGAAAGGGATCTTTACTCACTGCAAAAAAGCCAAACAAGTTTGATTGGTTAATGTGGTAAAACAGTGCCTCAGTAGAGACAGCTTTCTACTGCTAATGATTTCTTTCTGCAAAAATTCAAATTGTAAATATAAAGTAGTAATTTTAGGTCTTGTAAGTAGAGATCTAGCCTCATATAATTTAAAAAAATATATAATAAAATTCCAAGACTCAATCTAGGCAACCTACTCCTAGCATTTTGTACATTGTTCTTTAATTTTATTTTTCCCTTATAATTGAGCACACACTTAACTGAGTACCCAGCTGAAATTAAAAATTCACCATGGCCTATTATTTCAAACTTTGTCTCAATTTTATTAAGTTCTTGAGACCTTAGGTTTATCACTTTTTTCTATTTATCACTTCATTATTTGGTAAATGAGTAATGTCAAATGCAATAAAATATTCAAATAATGAAGAAAAACTACTGTGCAAATTGCCAGTCTTGACAAAATAGAATCATTGGCAGTGGAGCAGTGCCAAATTGTTTAGAATTCTTGATTTTCAGATAATGCATAAAGTGTAAGTTCAGAGTACAACTGGAAGTAATTTACATATCAGTCCACAATAACGTAAAACAAGATAACAGTTTCTGAAAGATGGATATAGCAATTTCAATATTTACTCATAGTTTTTAAAAACCACCTTTTCAAGTAAGCATATATAAACGATAAAGTCAGTTTACAGAAGCACCTAGAATATAAAGAAACTGGAAATATGTTCTTCTTAAAATAGAACTTGGTTATTTTGACTTTCAGATGCTAAAAAAAAATCTCAGAGAAGTAACAACAATAATAGGAAAGATGCTCATCTGGAATTAATCTTGATAACAAACAGGTTTGGTTCATGATGTGAAGAGATAGGATTGAAATGATATAATCATATTTACATTTTAAAAATTAATATAGATGGAGTGGTCTAAAAGTGAGCACTGTGAAAAAATGGCAGTGGAATACACAGATGTGTCTGGAGCCTTGTCGCTGAGCAGAGAGTGGGAACAGCTGAGGGTTGCACTGGAGTGTTTGTTGGCAAGTTAAGAGACAGTTATCCTCCAGGAGAAGGTGGGGGACTGCTGACAGGGCTCCCCTGACCAGACAGCTCCACTACCATGGAGTTTATGTCTGTGGGAGCCACCAGCGAGAACACGGAGACCACGTCATCTTGCAGGGGGAAATGAATGTCTATGGTGGTCTGAAAAGCTAGCTGCAGCACCCACCAAACAGCCGGGGGACCCAGAACACCACTCTCCAATCGGCGCAAACACTCAGACTCAAAGGAGCTCCATATGCCACACGGAAAGGTCAGATTTCACCTGGGATAAGGTGAGGTCTCCGGTCCCGCAGAACAGAGAGACACGCACTCTGTGGGAACTGGACTGGGGGAAAGCTGCTCCTAAGAGAAATCCATGGATGTGGGGCAGGGCGTGATCCCTAAATGTGGAAGGGGGTTCTCAGAGCTATTAACAGAGAGGAGCTATAGAAAACAACCCATTTTGATCTGAGGCAGAAGGACAGCCTGGGAGTTATTACAGTATCCTGGCTGCTCAAACGGGAGTGGGGAAGGGAGAGAGCACAGACTGCACTCTTTCCTTTTCAGACCCTGGCTTCTGATTGCTAAGCCCAATACATAGGATCACGCAATTGGAAACATCCTGAGATACTGCAGGGGAAAGCTATTTTTCTGGAACCTGGGATCAGAGTGCAGAATAACCATCAGAGAATCAGCTCTGGGGCAACCCACCCCCACAAACCGGTATTGAGTACCACAGAGTAAGCAGGATCTAAGCAGAGGCTAGACAGGTCCTGTGCTTAGTCTCAGAGGTCAATTCTGAAACACTGCCACCCAGTGGATGACTCACAAATTGACTTTAGCATAATCACAAAAGAATAAAGAGATTAAGACACACCTTAGCAAGAGAACACTGGAAACTGCAATACCCTCCCAACTGGGAAATAGAAGTACCAAACAGAACAATAGTGCAAGTGAATGACCACTACTGCCCATTCTATTGTTTTATTTTTAATTTTTTAATTTTTTATTTTTTATTTTTTGCATATTTTAATTTAAAAAGCTATTTTTTTCTCTTTTCTCTTCAATTGATTTTACCTTTTTAATTATTACATTTTTATTTTCAAATAGTATTGTTACTACTATTATTTTACCTTTTGAAGAAAAAAAAAGAAGTGTCATTTTATTTTCTCTTTATTTTACTTTGGGATTAGAGTTCTATATTCTATTTTCATCTTTCCTTTAGCATAATTGTACTCTATCTCAACTCTACCTTTATGACAACACTCTTTTCCTAACTTTCCCAATTTTGTTGTCTTGTTTCCCTTTCCCTTTTCCAACTTTAGATTCTCCCTATTCTTTCTTTTTACCTGGTTAAAATTTCACCCCACTTATATATCTAATTTCAAATCCCCTACTCCAAAACCATACAAACCTCTCTCTTCTCTGTCTTAACTATACAAAAAATTGTTTTTCTCTATGTCCTTTTGATGTTGTTTGCCTGAATGATGATTATATCAATTTTTTATACTTTTTGTGAGAATATTTTTGCTTATTCTCCTCCTTTCATTTTGCTTTTTGTTTGCTTTGTTTTGGTTTGTTTTTTACCTCTGTTTTCCCTCACCTCTCTTGATATTAGTTGTTATTTGTAGTTTGTATTAATCTCCAGGTACTTCTTGCCAGCATTCGTTGGGATCAGTGAGAGTTTGTTGTTCTATGAGAGTTTTCTCTTCACATATATAATTTGTTCCCTTTTTCTTTCTTATTCTCTTTCTTTTCCCCTCTTACTTTTTTTCCTTTCTATTTTCTACTTCTTCCTCTTTTTTTTACTCTCCCTTCTCCCAATTTGATTTTTTCACTTCTTTCTTTTCTTTATTCCTCATTTCTCTCTTCTTCTTTCTCTACTTACCCCAATTTGTCTTTCGTCGGTGGTCACCCATTCTATTGTTTTATCTTTAATTTTTTTCATTTATTTATGGTTATTAACATCGTGAATACATTTCTGTTCAGTGATTTGTGTGTTGTACCTGGTCGTGTTGTAGTTTGTGTCTTTAAATCAACATAGGAGACAGAATTACATAACTAGATACCCAGAGAAGAAAGACCATGAGCAGACAAAGAAACAGTTTGCATATGAAAGAAAAGCAGATATCACCAGAAAGGGAAGTAAATGAAATAGAAGCAGAGATAAACCTGCCAGAGAAAGAGTTCAGAAAAATGGTCATAAGGTGGTTGAAAAGAATGGGGGAAAAAATCGACAATATGAATAAGAGCCAAGAAGAAATGAAGAAGAACCAAGAGGAAATAAAGACTAATGAAGAAGAAATGAAAAATGATATCACTGCTGTAAAGAACTCAAAACAAAGCATCAAAAGTAGACTAGAATAAGCAGAGGACCACATCAATGAGCTAGAAGACAAAGTAGGAAAAGATACCCAAGTATAGCACCTTCTAGAAAAAAAAAATTAAAAAGCAAGAGGAGAGCCTAAGGGAACTTTGGGATAACATGAAACAAAACAACATCCGCATAATTGGGGTTCCAGAAAGAGTGAAAACTGAGCAAGGAATAGAAACCCTGTTTGAAGAAATAATGACAGAAAACTTCCCTGATATAGGAAAGAAAAAACCCACACAATCCAAGAGTCCAAGCAAAATGAACCCCAAAAACTGACACCAAGGCACATTATAATTAAATAGGCAAACACCAATGACAAAGTAAGAATCTTAAAAGCAGCCAGAGAGAAACAGAAAGTTACCTACAAAGGAACCCCCATAAGACTAGCAACTGATATCTCAACAGAAACTCATCAGGCCAGAAGGGAATGGAATGAAATATACAAAGTCATGCAAAGGAAGGGTCTGAATCTAAGAATACTATACCCAGCAAGGCTTTCAATCAAAATTGAAGGTGAAATCAGGAGCTTCACAGACAAAAAAGGACTAAGGGAACTTATTATCACCAAACCACTAATGCCAGAAATGTTAAAGGGTCTGCTGTAAAAAAAAGAAATAGGAAGCAAAGAAGGAACTCAGGGGTAAAGACAAAAACGGTGACACATAAGTACCTATCAATAACTTTAAGTGTAAATGGATTAAATGCTCCAATCAAAAGATATAGGGTAACCAACTGGATAAGAAAACATGATCCATATATCTGCTGTCTACAAAAAAACCCACCTCAGAAAAAAAGATGCACACAGACTGAGAGTGAAGGGATGGAAGATGGTGTTTCAGGCAAATGGAAATGAAAAAGATGCTGGGGTTGCAATACTTATATCTGACAAATTAGATCTCAAAGTGAAGGACATAACAAGAGATAAAGAAGGCCATTTCATAATACTAAAGGGAATAATCCAACAAGAAGAAATAACTCTGGTAAACATATACACACCCAATATAGGAGCATCTAAATACATAAAAAACTCCTGGAGGATATTAAGGGAGAGATTGACAGCAATAGAATTATAGTAGGAGACTTTAATACCCCTTTTTCACCACTGGACAACTCCTCTAAACAAAAAAATCAGCAAAGAAACATCAGTCCTAAATGACTCATTAGACCAGATGGAATTAATTGACATCTTCAGAACATTTCACCCCAAAGCCACAGAATATACATTCTTCTCCAGAGCACATGGGTCATTTTTAAAGATAGACCATATGTTGGGTCATAGGAAAAGTCTCTTCAAATTCAAGAAGATAGAAATCAATCATATCAAGCATTTTCTCAGGCCACAGTAGCATAAAACTGGAAATCAACTACAATAAAAACAATGTAAAGAAATCAAACACACGGAGACTAAACAGCATGCTGTTAACACCTGGGTAACCAGAGAGATCAAGGAAGAAATAAAAACATCATGGCAACAAATGACAATGCAACACAACAATACAAAATCTATGGGGCACAGTGAAAGCAGTCTTAAGAGGGGAGTCCATAGCTCTACAAGCCTATGGCAAAAAAAAAAAAAAAACAGGAAACAATGGTAATAAATTACCTAACCCTACAACTCAAAGAGCTAGAAAGAGAGCAACAAGAAAAGCCCAGTGTAAGCATAAGGAAAGAAGTAGTAAAGATCAGAGTGGAGATAAACGACATGGAGACCAAAGAAACAATACAAAAGATCAACAAAACCAAGAGTGGGTTCTTTGAAAGGATAAACAAGATTGATGGACCTCTAGCCAGGCTCACCAAGAAGCAAAGAGAGAACACCCAAATAAATGAAATCAAAAAGGAAAGAGGAGAAATAACAACAGACCCCGCCGAAATACAAAGGATTGTAAAAAACATACTATGAACAACTCTACTCCAACAAATTGGACAACCTGCAGGACACGGACATATTCCTCGAAAAATATAACCTTCCAAAACTCACTCAGGAAGAATCTAAACAGCTCAATATTCCAATAACTATGGAAGAAATTGAAGCACTCATCAAAAAGCTTCCAGCAAACAAAAGCCCAGGACCAGATGGCTACACAGGAGAGTTTTACAAACATTCAAAGAAGAATTAAAACCTATTCTTCTCAAACTATTAAAAAATATTCAAGAAAAAGGCACACTTCCAAACTCCTTCTTTGAAGCCAGCAACACCCTAATACCAAAACCAGATAAAGACAACAGAAGGAAAGAGAATTACATGCCAATATCCTTCATAAACACAGATGCCAACAAAATTCTAGCAAATCAGATTCATCAGTACATCAGAAAGATCATACACCATGACAAAGCAGGATTCATCCAGGAATGCAAAGATGGTACAATATCTACAAATCAATAAACATGATACAGCACATAAACAAACTGAGAGATAAAAAGCACATAGTCATATCAATTGATGCAGAAAAAGCATTTGACAAAATCCAACACCCTTTCTTGATAAAAACTCTCATCAAGGTGGGAATAGAAGGATCATACCTCAACATCATAAAAGCCATATATGATAAACCCACAGCTAACATCATATTCAATGGGCAAAAACTAAAACCATTTTCCCTAAGAACAGGAACAAGACATAAATGCCCATTCTCACCATTCCTGTTCGACATAGTACTAAAGTATTAGCCATTGCAATTAGACAAGAAGAAGAAATAAAAGGCATCCAAATTGGAAAAGAAGAAGTAAAGTGCAGTGTCATGCAGATGACATGATACTGTACATAAAAAACCTGAAGGACTTCATCCAAAAACTAATAGACTTAATAAATGAATTTGGCAATGTAGCAGGGTACAATGTAGCAGGGTACAAAATTAATGCCAAGTAATCTATGACATTTCTATATACTAATAGTGAAATTACAGAAAGAGAGACTAAAAAAGCAATCCCATTTACCATTGCACCAAAAAAATTAAGATACCTAGGAATAAACCTAACTAAGGAGGTAAAAGACCTATACCCAGAAAACTATAGGACACTGAAAAAAGAGATAGAAGAAGACATAAACAGATGGAAGAGCCTACCATGCTCATGGATTGGGAGAATCAACATCATTAAAATGTCCATATTACCCAAAGCAATCTATAGATTCAGTGCAATCCCCACTAAAATACCAACAGTATATTTCACAGACCTAGAAAGAACTCTACAATGATTCATCTGGAACAAAAAAAAAGATCCCAAATAGCCACAGAAATCTTGAGAAAGAAGAATAAAGTAGGTGGGATCTCAATACCAGATTTCAAGCTATATTACAAAGCAACTGTTCTCAAAACAGCCTGGTACTGGCACAAGAACAGACATATAGACCAATGGAATAGAATAGAGAATCCAGATATCCACCCAAACCACTATGCTTAATTAATATTTGACAAAGGAGGCATGAACATACAATGGAATCAAGACAGCCTCTTCAATAAATGGTGTTGGGAGAATTGGACAGATAGATGCAAAAAATGAAACTAGACCAACTTACACCATATACAAAAATAAACTCCAAATGGATACAGGACTTAAACATAAGACGGGAATCCATAAAAATACTAGAGGAATCCACAGGCAGCACAATCTGAGACATATGCCGAAAGAATTTCTTCACTGATACTACTACAAGGGCAATGGAAGTTAAAGAAAAAATAAACAAATGGGACTACATCAAAATAAAAAGCTTTTGCACAGCAAAAGAAACCATCAACAAAACAAGAAAGCTCATTGTATGGGAGAACATATTTGCAAATGTTATCACTGATTAAGGTTTAATCTCCAACATCTACAGCCAACTCATACAACTTAATAAAAGGAAGATAAATGATCCAATACAAAAATGGGTAACGGACCTAAATAAAACCTTTTCAAAAGATGGCAGAAGGAAGGCCAAGAGACACATGAAAACATGTTCAAAGTCACTGATTATCAGAGAGATGCAAATCAAAACAACAATGCGATACCATCTCATACCTGTCAGAATGGCAATCATCAACAAATCAACAAATCAACAAATGACAAGTGTTGGTGAGGATGCAGAGTAAAAGAAACCCTTGTGCAGTTGGTGGGAATGCCAACTGGTGCATCCACTGTGGAGAACAATATGGAGTTTCCTCAAAAAACTAAAAATGAAACTCCCATTTGACCCAGCAATCCCACTCTTAGGAATATATCCTAAGAAATTAGAAACACTAATCAGAAAGGATTTATGCACCCCTATGTTCATAGCAGCACAATTTACAATAGCTGCAATTTGGAAACAGCCTAGGTGCCTGTCAGCAGATGAGTGGATCAGAAAACTGTGGTACGTCTACACAATGGAATTCTATGCTGCCATAAAAATGGAATTCTTACCATTTGCAGCAACCTGGATGGAACTGGAGAGCCTTATGCTAAGTGAAATAAGCCAGTCAATGAAGGAGAAACACTACATGATCTCACTCATTTGTGAATAATAAAGAACATTATAAACTGATGGACAAAAGGATAGATACAGAGGCAGTAAAGCATCAAAAAGACTGTCAAATTACAGCAGGAAGATTAAGGAGAGGTAGGGTAGATCATCCAAAGGACTTGTATTCATGCATATAAGCATAACCAATGAACACAAGACTCTAAGGGGTTAGAGTATGCCTGGGAGGGGAGGGGGAGCAATGGGAAGATATGTATACATGTAACACATTAATTTAAAAAATTAAAAAATAAAAAAAAATAAAAGTGAGCACTGCTGGTATTTGGGAGATGAACTAAGTTTAAGTTTGGGCTCACCCACACAGGTTGCCCTTCAATGATAAGTATAGTGATGACAATTTGCTTCTCAAGGATGAGTGCTATAGATGAAAGGTCAGCAGGCCCACCCATATATTATTCATACTTTTAACAAATTCTACAAACTTTGTCCAGAGATTATATTTTACCAGCCATTTTTGTGTGACATATATAATCTAATCACTGGTAATACCACATTCCCAGTCTGTTGCAGGTAAATCATAAAGGTACATGAATGCTATAGCACAATGCCTGGCTCTAGTCTCTTAACAGGCCCCTGGTTCCTGTAAATTGTTTAAAACTATTAAGTTGCTTGAAATATTATGATAACAACTTGTGTAAAATTAGCTTAATTTTTTTACATTGCCACTATAACCCTTTGATATGCCTAGTTTCCTTGTCAATCTATCAAAGTCTAAAGCAGTAACTCAAGAAGCTAGAGGCAAAGTGGGATAAAGAACTAATGAGCACAATTGGTAAAACAATTGAATAATAGATTGGATATTGGAATGAAAGTAAGTAGAGAATATAGAAAAAATACTCTATTAAAATTGTTTAGTTGCCTAATATTATTTACTTATTCACATTAGGTAATATAGAATTAGATGTTCTAACATTACATCATAGTCATTGCATCTTTGAGTTAGGGATTTTTCCTCTAGTCATTTCACACCTTACCTCTCTTAACTAACCATATTCTATTCATGGTTCTTTTTTATTAATTAAATATATTGGGATGACATTGGTTCACAAAACCACACAGATATCAAGTGTACAGCTCAATAAAACAGCATGTACACACTGTGTTGTGCATCTCTTTCCCCAAGCACAGTCTCTTTCCATTTCCGTTTTCATCCCCTTTGTTCACCTCTACCCCACCCTCCTTCCTTTCAGGCTATCACCACACTGCTATCTGTGTCCATGGGTTATTCATAGATGTTATTTGGTTAATCCCTTCGCTCTCTTTCATCCAGTCACCTTCCCACTCTTCTCTGACAGCTCTCAAGTCTGGTTCATGTATCTATGTTTCTGTTAACTTATTTTGTTTGTCAGTTTATTTTGTTCATATTTCACATATAAGTGAAATGACACAGTCTTTATCTTTCTCTGACTAGCTAATTTCACTTCCTTTTGCAAACCATGAATGGTCCTGGAAATTATTCATGGTTCTTAACAATTAAACCATTCAAAAACTAGGCCCTCTCTGACCCTTACGTCTTTTTTATTTTCTGTATGTTCACATATTTCCCCAACACATTAATTCTCACTTAGACAAATAGTATAATTTTATATTTGGTCTTTCTAGTCCAGCTAAGATAGAAAAATTACCTGAAAAAAATTTATCTAATAAACACACTCCCAACTACTTTCATACAGATATTATAGATGATTCTGTTGAAACCTAGAAAAGTTAAGTGAACTACCTAACATCATGTTGCTAGTAAGTTCTAAAGTAAAAATTTTAACCAAGGAAATCTCTCTGACAATACAATAACTTTTCTATCACACCCAATCTAGATATTATTCTGCTTCCAGTTTTATCTTCTCCAAACACTAATTCCAACTACTCAAAAGCTGCCTGTGTCTCTCTTTTGTCTGAAAATACAATCCAAATTTTCTGTTATTTTAGGCTATCCATTATCAATCCTTACATTACCTACCATTATTTCCCATCAAATCTCAACACAAATCTCCACGCCTCTCACTCTATCATTATCTTCTGTACCAGCTCTGTATGGGCTATAAACATTGGCTTATGATGTTCACTACACTTAAATTGATACTTTTTAATCCTTAGTCTCAACCCATCCATTTATTTCAAGTCAATTGAAGCTCATTTCATTTTTCCAGAGCAACATTCTATTGCTTTCTAAGCAGTAATTAATCTTTAATTGAATTCTTGCTTATATTATACATTGGGACAAAATAGTGTTATACTTTGATAAATAATTATTTGGAATAAGTGAGTTTTCTATTCCAAATTTTTTTCAAAATGCTTGAGAAGGGTAGTAAATACTCCTGGTGTTTCTTTAGTCTTCCCTTTAGCAAATTAGAAAACAAACAAACAATGTTATTCATATATTAATCATTCAGTGATATTTGTTAAGTGAATAAAATCAATTTTCAATGATGTTATTTGAAAGAAACATATTTTCATAGTGAATCTTAATTTATTGACTTTTATTTGGGACATTTTATTTGCTACCACCACCTTTAAGCAGCATATTTGCATTACAGGAGAAGGAACTATACATATATGTATTATACAAAATAACTTATATAATTATATGCATAATTAAATATATAATTATGTAATAATATTCAATTTCATAATTTGAGGTTGACTACATAAAGTATCCATAGTTATTTCTATTCAAAAGTTAGTATCACAGCCTTATTTAACTATTTAACTGTGTACCAAACTGTATTTCAATTTTAAAAATTATTTAAATTATATAGTTTCATCTTGTTTGTCTTTTCTATAAACAAAATCCACCACAATTCTGAGAACAATGTTAAATATTCATAGATCATTAGATTTAGAAGGAATTACAAATGATTGTGTAACTCCAAGCATAATTTTTTGGGTAAGATAATTCAGTGTGAAAGTCTCCCAAAATAAATTCACAGTTAGACATGAATGCATGATACAGGGCAATATAACTCAAATGAATAATCATTATAATTTTTCTTGATACTTTCTGATTGGCTAGATGAGACTAAAGTTATTAACTTACTAGTGAGATACCTTCTACTTTTTTACCACCTCAGAACCCTACCCCAAGTTTCTGGACAGTGCCTCCAGAAATCTTGCATTATTGTTTGAGAATATAAGATCAAACATAGCCACACAAAATACATAAAAGAGCACAGCTCAAAGGCATAGAAAAATCAATGAGCAGAAATTTTCTAGAAATTTGAATATCCCCACCCATATGAAAACATTCCTTTTTTCATACATTTTTTATTTTTTATACATCTAATATCCTTGCCTTATTAGGTAAACTTACTTGCTAACAGCTGTACTTTCACTTATCTCTGTTCTGTTTTAGTATAATTTTCAATGTTTATTTTTCTTATTTATTGAGTAAAAATTCTAATAACTATCCAACATAGTCCCTGGGTTGCTGTAGAATTTAAATGTACTAATAACTAATAGGTATAAAACTGTTTCAAAAGGTAAAAGCTTATTAGAGCTGTAATATATAATAATTACTTCTCTTTTAAACATTAGTTACCTTATTATAACCTAGAAAAAAATTTTATTGTAGTATACAAGATTATAGGAATACAGGGAATTATGGAAGAATGGACAGTAAACCTGCTCAACTGAAGCAAAGATAGCAGAGAGATGAATTGAAGGAAATACAATGTTAGTAAGTGGGAGTTGCCCAGCAGGCTATCTGGCTTGGCAGCCACCATGGAAGGGCCAACCTTGTTCTTGTTTTTTATTGTTTGTTTGTTTGTTTGTTTGTTTGTTTTCAGTCCTGTCCTACCTCCCCTGTCTATCTCAGAATCTTTCTCTTTTGGTCCCAGTTTTTTCAGAATTAAAATTATCTTCTTTTCTGCAAATGACCTCCTCTCTCCAACTTATATTTCTGGGTTTCTATTGGATAATTGGATCTCCCCATTTCATTTTCCCTGAGGAGAAAAGGAATTCTTGTTTACCTGCTATAAAGAGAAAAGAGAGCAAGAGAGAGATGTCAGCTTGGTTATATGAGGGAATTCACTCATTGACAGGATGATATTTACCAGCTAAGGCAAGTGTGTGTTTCTTGGTACATCATAGTGCACAAATCACAAGGTATAGAGAAAATCTGTCCAGAATACTCATCAGATGAAAGTCATGGGTTAATGCTTATAGAAGGAAAAACAACCTGCTTCACGACTCCATGGTCTGGAGCCGTCTCTATGGAGGCATTCTTGCCCTGCAGCAACATTTTTGACATGAGGTATTTACTTATCCTGCAGAAATCTGTCCTAAAGTTACTGCTTAATGATGATTTTCATGGCTATTCTAATCCTGTCTAAGGAACAGGATGATGAAATGAGCACTTTGATGTGCAGATGTGAAATGTAAATTTATAGACTTTAAAGATTTCAATTGACAAAATTATAAGAGGTGGCAAATATGAAAAGCTATAAAAATGTTCATTTCTGTTCTTCTGTAGAATTACTAGGCACTGAGCAAAGAAGTCAAAATGAATATTAGATTTAGATTTTTTTAAAGACAAACATTGCCAGAAATTCCTAAAAGCATATAACCTAAGAAATGAGCTTAATTTGAATGCAAAAATAAAAAATTAGAAGCAAATATTTGTAACATCTTAATTTGTCTGCAGTTTAATAATGGAATAATATAATAATCTTGGATAATTTCTCCAAATATGAATAATTTCTGTACCAAAGCCTTATTTTGTAAAAGAAACACACACACTACACCTCAACATTTTCTTTTTATTGAACATAAAATACTCTATTCATGAGCATCTTTTTATTGTTTTGTTTTATTCATGGGCATCTTAATTTGGAGCTCTATGCCATTCCTAAATTTGTAAGGCCTAGAAATGCTGACTCCTTCTTGCTAGTCATGGGCATGCAATTTAATCAGAGTAGTAAAGTTTACTAATAGGCTAATAGGCAAGTCAGGAAAGAGAAGGTATCTAGCCAAAACCAGTTTGGCTCAGTGGATAGAGCGACTGCCTGTGGTCTGAAGGGTCCCAGGTTTGATCTGGTCAAGGGCATGTACCTTGGTGGTGGGCGCATCCCCAGGGGGGAGATGCAGGAGGCAGCTGATCAATGTTTCTCTCTCATCAATGTTTCTAACTATTTC
The DNA here is from genome assembly GCA_011751065.1 of Lasiurus cinereus. Classification (NCBI taxonomy): domain Eukaryota; kingdom Metazoa; phylum Chordata; class Mammalia; order Chiroptera; family Vespertilionidae; genus Lasiurus; species Lasiurus cinereus. Next base: position 43,418,727 of record JAAGEH010000307.1, read on the forward strand.
TCTCCCTTCCTCTCTGTAAAAAATCAATAAAATATATTTTTTTAAAAAAGAGAGAGAAGGTATCTACACACAGAAAACCAAGATACCAATTATAATATACTAGAGGCCCAATGAACAAAATGCATGCAAAAGTAGGCCTTCCTTCCCCCACATGCTGTCACTGGCTTCCTCTGGTACCTGGCACCTGGGATCCAGGCTTCCTTCCAGCCACCAGCAGGCATCTGAGAGCTGGGCTTTCCTCGCAGCCCTGGCTTTGTCTAGAAGGTCATCTGGAAGAATGTCTGGAAGGGCATCCAGTCTAATTAGCATATTATGCTTTTATTATTATAGATTTAGAGGCCTGGCACAAGAAATTCATGTGCAGCTGTGGTCCCTAGCCTGGGCTGGTGGTCAGGGCCATCTTCCCCAGCTGCTTGCAGCTGGCCCCGCCCCCTACCACCACCCACTCCCAGTTCCCCATTTATCATTGGTTGATCAATGCCTAAGGGCAGGGGGAAGGGACTGAGAAGTCAGCTGTTCACTTCTGCTCACCAGCCCCACCTCCTCCGCAGGTGGCCATCAGGTGATCAGAACCTGCAGGGCAGGAAAAAGGACCAACAGGTAGTCATTGCATCTCACAGTGACTGGTTCAGTGATCATTTTGGTCACTGTGCCATTAGGGTCAATTTGCATATTACCTTTTTATTATATAGCATAGAGGCCTGGTGCATGAGTGAGGGCCAGGTTGCCTTCCCTGAAGAAGGCCTGGATCAGGGTGGGGATCTCTGCTGAAGGCAGTGCAGATCTGGGCAAGGGGCTGTAGGGTGGTTTGCAGGCTGACCATGCCCCCAGTTTTGTCAGGAAGGACATCTGGTCTATCTGGTCTAATTAGCATATTACTCTTTTATTAGTATAGGTGATCCAGTTATTATAATAGCTGCGCTTAAAATGAAAGACTGTTAAATAATGGCAAAATATTCTCTCATTCACTATATCTGTCCAGTATAAATAGAAATTGAAATAAAAATGAAATGCGATAGAAGATAAGCATTATCTACCTTCTTCCTTTAAACTCAATTATTGTCTTTAAACTCTCTACCCTACATCAGGTTTCTCCCTGATTTTTGTTTGGTTTGTTCTTGTCTTAAGAGTAAATACTTTGCTCTGTTCCATTTATGCTTTGAACATCAAAACTGCTTTTATTCTGCAGATGAAAAGTGTCATTTTGCAATTTAGAAGAATTAGAAGAATTGGAAAAATCCTCCCCTACTCTGAAACACCAAAATTCAAAGTATGTTCTTGTGGTTTCTTTCTGGATTTCTCCATCCCATTTGTGAAACTGAAATTGTTGCTTCCTTGAACATGTTCAAAAGTTGGGCAAAACTAAAAAATTATGTTAACATCACAAACATAAAAAATTATGAACTTTAAAAATGTTATATTCCTAACACATAAGTGGCATTTCCCCCATAACTTTCATTCAGTCATTCAACACAGATAATACATTTTAGATCACTAATTTAGAACCAGAAAACTTGAAGATAATCAAAATGTATATGGAAGAACACATGTATATCTAGATCCTAGTTAACACTGTGTTTCAGTTAAAATTATTACTTCAGAGAATTATTTGAGGACAAAGTAATCACAGACATACATGTAACCAATAATACCAAAGATTTATACCATTGCCTCATTATATCTTAGTTATTAAGATTATTTAGAACATGTTATCAACTATTTTTATTGTCATTTATATAAAAATCACAAGTATATAAAGAGATATACATATAAAAAATAAAGTAGATAACTTGAGAGTCTGAGAATACAAGTACCTGGTTGCATTAGCCAAAATAGAAAACCTTATGGTTTATGAGTACGGAATAGAGAATACAAGAACAGTCTTCTAGGAGTGTTATGAACTCAAATTGAGAATCTCTGTTCCAGTTTAAGATCTTGATTTACATTCCCTTGAAATTCTGTTTTCTACCTTACACAATATGCCTCTGTTACCCCAGATAAATATTCAGCCTGGTTTATTCCTGCTGTCTCTAGACTTCTGGGTAGGCCAGCAATTAATTTATTCAGCAACTGACTAAATATTGGGTCTTTTTTATATCCTTTCTGTCTTATTCAACTTTTTCAACATATGGAGCACATGCATAATAACATATAGGTCAATTTTATGGATTCTTCTCCTTACTCATATTTCCCTGCTTGTTTGAATGTCAGACTGAATTTCCCTTGTGGGGTGCTGAAAATGTTTTTGTTCCTATAAATATTTGTGAGCTTTGCTCTGGGACACAGGTACATTGGTTGGAAACAGTTTGATCTTTTGGTCATTGTTTTGCAGATTGGTTAGTGGGGATAAAGCAATGTTGATAGCCATGGCTCAAAATACTCTACCACTGGCAAGATGATTCTGAACCTCTATTCAGTACTCGTAAACCATAAGGTTTTCTATTTTGGCTAATGCAACTAGGTACTATTCTTGGCTATGAGTGTAGGACACTACTTGTAATCCTTTCGGGGGTTCTTTCTTTGGCCTTGTTAGTTTCCTTATACTCAAGGTGGAGCACTCAAGGTGGAGCCTCTGCAAATCTGAGGGTCTTTCTTTATGTTTCCTCATTGGAACTCTGTCCTGCCAACTCTAGCCTCCTTGATCTCTCTGGACTCTTAGATAGATCTTCTCAATATAGGGACCCATCCATCCCTGGGATCCCTTCTACACTCAGACCTGGAATTTGCCTCAAGCAACCTTCTAGGGCAGTCTTAGGGGTCACCTCATTTATTTCCCATCTCTCAGGGATCACCTGATGTCCACTGTTTACATATTGGGTTTGTTTTTCTTTGTAATTTCTGGAGGGAGGGTAAATCTAATCTCTAGTATTCCATTTTAGCTATAAGCAGAAGTCTTATTTTATTTCTAAAATTTGGAGTGAACTGAATTAAAGACTAAGAATCAAACACAGATAATAATTCCCAAGATAAATAGTGCTCTAATACTTTATAGGCTAAAATACTATAAAAAAGGAGAATATACATTAGTGCTTTATAAGGTCATGTCCTTGGGGGCCATCCCTAGCCAGTAGGTCATATGTCCAGCTAAAACTTTAGAGTTTGTATTATTAAAAGATGGAAAAAAACTGATGTTAGGGATAATAAAGAATTTTGGCCATAAATACTAAGAAAGTTAATTTAAATGTCTCATATTCTCTACAAACTGTATATTTTCCAGAGATATCTAAAACGGTTTTAGAGCCAGGAAGAGGAGTAATTAAAAAAAAAACTCTTAAGGTTATAATAAATAGTTAATGTACTCAAAGATTTTCATTTAATCTATATTTATTCCTCATTTCAGTCTAAAAGTAAGCTGCTTTTGGAATTTGCCTACCATTTTGTAAAATGCTCACTCATAAAAAAAGTAAATGCTTCAAAATGAATATTCTATATCTCAATATGTTGTTGTGATAAACACACACACACACACACACACACACACACACACCTAGGAATCCTCAAGCTTCTGTTACCTTTCTCTATACCACTGCACCCTATTAACTTGCTAAATTTTATAGGCCTGATACCCTAACAATTAGCTTCTCCTAATTTCGCTAGGTCCTGGACAAAATGAATCAAGACAATAAAACTTATACAAGGCTGATTTGAGGTCCACTACCCAGCAATCAATTTGATGAATTAGGTGAATATTCCAAATGCTAGGAGAATACACACACACACACACACACACACACACACACACACACACAAGCACACACTGCTTAGCCTACATGAGAAAACAATTTAAAAGCTATTCCATGAGTTCATGGAAATGGCAGTCCTATGGATGGTGAGTATGCCAGAGAGGTCCTGTGATTCCCACATTGCACATTTGCACAGGGCTTTCTGGCAGCATTGCTAGTAACAGAAAACCGGGTGCTTGTATATCTCTGCCAGTTATGTCTTCTCAGTAACCAAGGATCCTACTCAGTATAGTAGCATCAGCACCTAGATTCAAGACACACAATGTCTCTCATTTTACAGGAAGCTTCCAAAGACATTTAATATATTTTTTGGTCTTAAGAGAGCTAGTTAATTCCTAAGAGAATATTTCCACTTTTCAAACATCTCACAACTTCCATTACAAGTTAGGAGATTTAATTTTTCTTTAAGAAGAGTAAGATTTTAAAACAAAAAAGTATACTTACAATATTTTATTCTTCCTCAAATTTATGAAGTACATTTTAGTCATAATATAACCATGGCGGGATTCCTAATGCACACTGATAAGAATCTCACACTAATACTGAATTCTAAATGGAGAAGCAGTTTTAAAAGTCTTTGGGTTCAGAATCAATTTGGATTTCAGTCGAAGGCACATAACTTTTTAAATTAAATGTATTGGGGTAACTTTGGTTAATAAAATTTATATTGGTGTCAAGTGTACAGTTCTACAATACATCACATTGTGTGTTTACTACCCAAAATCAAATCTTCTCTGTCAGCATATACTAGTATTTGGAACCTTTACTATGACCCTTCCCCCTGTTCACTACTAGCCATACTGTTATTGTGTCTATGAGTTTATGTATGTTTGTTTGTTTGTTCATTTGTTCTTTCAATTTTATATCCCACATATGAGTAAAATCATATAGGTCTTGACTTTTCTGACCTTTTCCCCTTAGCATGGTATTTTCAAGATTCATCCATGTTGTTGCAAATGGCAGTATTTCACATTTTCTTATGGCTGAGTAGAATTTTTAAATAGCATTTTTGCCAGGATGTTTTTGTGTTCATCAGAACAAGAAGGCAGGAGACTTGAGAGTTACTGACTCTGTGATAGAAGATGGACAGGTGCCAGTGGGATGTCAGAGGGAAACTCTGGGGCTTTTAGGAGTTTGAATTCTCATAAAGAAGAGTATAGTCTAAGGAAGTAGACAATGAATATAAAACTAACAAATTAAATCACTGAAATAAAATTTTATACTTATTGATACACTTTAGGACTGTGGGCAGGATAGGAGAGGCCATTGTGAAAATTTGTTCTACAACTAGTTTTAAGCTTTCCATGGCAGACATCTTACATGATTAATAATAGCCACCACTTTGATTTAGAGAATTTTGGCAACAGCATAGTCAGATCCCCTTGACATGGGTTGAATCATTGCATTTCCCAATGAATTCAGGCCATAGATATTAACTAAATACTGTCACCATCTAGTGTTTTATGCTCTGTGAGAATGAGTGTAGACTATCTTGTGTGAAAGAAAACTTTGTGTCAGCTCCATATTTGAGATCAATTTCTTGTCTCAATATTGCAAACACCTAAGGGTCTCCATTCCTCTAATTATATATGCTATTAACATAGAACCAGAATTACATTTACACATTAGTGTCACAAGGCAATTCTATATAATAAAAAGGTAATACACAAGTTGACTATCACTCCAACACACAAAATGGCTGCCCCCGTGTGAACACAAGATGGGTGACAGGGGAGGACAGTTGTGGGTGATCAGGCAAGCAAGGGAGGGCAGTAGGGGTGACTGGGCTGTCAGGGAAGGGCAGTTAAAGGCAACCAGGCCTGCAGGGGAGGACAGTTGGAGAGAACCAGGCCAGCAGGGGAAGGCAGTTGGGGGTGACCAGGTCTGCAGGGGAGGACAGTTGGAGGGGAGTAGGCCTGCAAAGGAGAAAAGTTAGAGGCAACCAGGCCAGCAGGGGAGGGCAGTTATGGGTGACCAGGCCAGCAGGAGAGGGTAGTTAGGGGCAATCAGGCCTGCAGGGAAGCAGTGCAACATTAATCAGGCTGGCAGAGTAATGGTTAAAAGTGATCAGACTGGGAGGCAGAAGTGGTTAGGAGCAACCAGGCAGGCAGGCAAGCAAGTGGTTGGGAGCCAGCATTCCTGAATTGTGAGAGGGATGTCCGACTGCCCATTTAGGCCCGATCCCATGGGCAGTTGGACATCCCTTGAAGGGTCCCAGATTGGAGAGGGTGCAGACTGAGCTGAAAGGACCCCTCCCCCCATACACGAGTTTTGTGCACTGGGCCTCTAGTAGAGTATAATGATAGAAGCCTGGGCTTTGAAATCAGATATCCTGGCTCCAGGCTTATGACTCTGGATAAATTAGGTAACCTCTTAGATGCGCTGTCTTCATATCAGTAAAGCATGGGGTGACAGCAGTCATCTAATAATTAAATAGATGTTAATTGAGCACAGTCTTGTCAGACACTGGATAAGGGAAACTCAACAATAGCAAATAACAAACAACAAACAAAAAAAAAACCCTCCTACTCTTTGGACCTTATAATTTGGCTAATAATACTATCAGATTACATTTCTTCAATAGGTTTTTGTAACTCCAATGACACAATAGGCAAAAAAAAGTCTTAGCAGAGTGTCTGTTACATAATAATTGCTGACAAGCATGCTAGTTTTTTAAATTTTATTTCTTATTTATTGTTGAAAGTATTATAGATACCTGTTTACTTATTTGTTTGTTTTTCTCATTGAACCACTCCACTCCACACTGGCCCCTCCCAGGCCTTTACCACTATATTGTTTCAATGTTGTGTTTGGATGTGAGCTTCATCACTATCATAATTTCCTTCACAATACTATAAGTTAACTACTTGGATAACATGACTTCAGAAGTGTCAAGGAGGTCCATATATAAGTAAAATACTTCCTTTCTCACTCGATGAAGTTAGACTATAACAAAATACTCAAATCCAAGATTAGTTGTGGGTAATGGGCAATAGCTTGTTCTATGGAATAACTGAGCAACATACATGAGGGAAGACACACTTAGCTTAGGTTTTGGAGAGGATTAAAATTTATACATTTTTTACAATGTGAAATACTATGGGAGATCAGAGGTATCTTAAAATATGAATAAAGTTGGTATGTTATTATTTGAA